>CM077157.1:77267403-77867403 GCA_039583875.1 Platanthera guangdongensis
AGCAACAAAGCCCTTGTCTTTCTTTTATACTTGCTGGAAGAGGGTCTGCTGCTGTGTTTTCTTCTAGAGTCTCTTTCTTTGTTTTTCTCCTTCTTCTGATTTTCTGGACATTCAGAGATATAATGTCCAGGCTTTCTGCATCCAAAGCACACAACCTCCATGGTTGATGTCTTGTCAAATCTGGGCTTATCATCCTGCCTGGATGATTTCCTTCTGAAATCCTTTCTAACCATCTTGTAGGATCTTTTTGCAAAGAGGCTCATCGATTCTTCATTTGATGTTGAGGTCTCACTTTCCTCAAAGGCTTTGAAGGCTATGCTGTGATCCTTTCTCACTGGAGTTGTTGCCTTCTGTTCTGCTGCTTCTCTTGATTTGATCAGCTGCTCATAGGATTTTAATTTGCATAGCAGAGATTCAGTTGATATCTCATTTAGGATTCTGGCTTCTTTGATAGGCTAGATTCTAGAGTCCTAAGAGCTAGGGAAGCACATCAAAATCTTATCATTCACCTCTGTCAGGGTGATGTCCTTATCCAAGGTTTTGAGCTCATTGATGATTGAGCTCAACCTATTGTACATTTTAGCCACTTATTCAGTCTCATCCTTTTTAAAATTCTCATACAGGGATATGAGGTTTGATCTCAAGTCTTTCCTTTCATCTACTGAGCAAGCTACCATTTGGTTGAGGGAATCCAAAATGGCCTTGGCTGAGGTGCACTCAGCTACCTTCTGAAATATATCATCTGGCATAGTTTGAGCCAAGATATTCATTGCCTTTGCATCTGCAATTTTTTCTTTCTTGTAGGCATCATTATTTTCAGTAGGAGGTACTGCAATCATGTTGGTAGAGGTTCTTGTGGAAGCTGTAGGTGCTGGAGGTACTCCTATCAAAATGGAAGCAAAAATATCTTCATCAATAGAGTTCATCTATAATCTGATTCTTACCTTCCAGATGACGAACTTGTTAAGATTGCATACTGGAGGTCTGATGCTTGCATAATCTTTATTTTCAGCCATGTCTGTGAAGAAATAAATCTAATAACAAAATCAAAATAAACAGATCTAACTAGATGGATCTTTATGATTCAAGTGTTAGCCTGTACAACCACTTGATCTCTTAAGGTGTGGTATTTAACCAACCTCCCTCTGATACCAATTGAAAGTGCAGGTTAGATTTGAAATACTCTAGAGGGGGGGTGAATAAAGTATTGTGCTCACTACAAAACTTTTTACAACTTTTGTTGTAATCATAAGTGAACAAGTCAGTAAGTAAAATAAAATAAGCACAGCAACCTATTAATCACAGAACATCACAGCCAAAACAAAAATAAAGGGCAACCAGACGACACAAGAAATTTTATAGTGGTTCCCCAACCTGGGTACATCCACTCTTCTACCACCCTGGTAGGAATCCACTCAGGTTTTTGATCAGGTGCCTGACACCAATGAGCTTTTGTTCAGGTGCTCAAAAACCAAAACCTCAAGTCTTTTGGAAGGAGACTTGCAACCAGGAATAATTTTGAAGGGAATTAAAACCATGTACAGGAGTTGGAAGAGAGGTGACGGTGTCTTCTCTTTCTCAATAACAACTGAGAAGACTGTGGATTGATGTTAGCAGATTTGCTCCCCCTGAGATCAGAAAAACTAGAGCACTGCTTCAGGGTGACAGGTCTTGAAAGCTGGAATGCCTGGACCAAAGTTTGTTCAGGAACTTATTTGACAGATAGAATTTTGTTGTCCTTTTGAAGTTGTCCTGTAGGATTGAAGTGAGAAGACTCTTGATAGTAATGAATGTTCTTCTTCTTCTTCTTGAAGATGTTCTCTGGCCTGGGCTAATTGCAGGAAAGAACTTTTGATTGTAGAAAGATTATTCTTCTGTGCAATTCTTGTCTATGTCTGTCTGATTGTCTATGTAGCTGTATCACTATGTATCTGTCTAGTAGTACTTGATCCTTTTCTATTCTGACTTTTTGACTGACTGAGGAACATTCAAAATTTGAATGTTTGAGCAGTAATGGCAGTCGGCCTGGGAAGGAAGCGACAATCAATGATTTCCCTAACTATCCCATGGAAAAATGACATGCAATAATCCAAGATTAATGCGCGTTCTAACGATAACATTCCGAGAAGATAGAGCATTGATTACTCCGGAATCATTGCTAAGAAAAGGGATGGGAAATTGGAGAAGACCTAGTCTAGAATCGTCGAATGAAGAACACAATTCATCGAGCTGAGTTTGAGTTCGTCGAGCTGAGCTTGAGTTCGTCGAGCTGAGCTTGAGTGAGTTCGTCGACCAGACAAAAGCACTTAGTCTTCTAGGGAATCTTGTCAATTCTGCTTCAATCTTCATCGAACTGACAATCTTCATTCGTCGAGCTGTGATCCAAATACGTCGAGCTGAGAATGATTGTGGACTTAGAATCTGAGAAGTCTCTGACTGAAAAGGATTCAAACCGTCGACCAGAAATCGTCGAACAGAGTACTGAATTCGTCGACCTGAGAAGTTGAGAACTTGAGGTCCAAGTTCGTCGAGCTCAGATTCTAATTCGTAGACCAAAGCGCGAAGCTGGACTTAGAAAAATTCTGGAGTTATCCTGACTTTAGCTTGATGAAGTAACTCAGTTATTGTCGAACAGAGAACACAGATCGTCGAGCTCAGCACAAAGAAATGTCTCACGATCGTCGAGCGCCGAACACCTTTCGTCGAGCTGAGTTCGACGAACGTCGAACTCACTTTACTTAGTCTTGAAATCCTCTAAGTCTGGAGACTCTGATGGTCTTGTGAGAGCTGGTCCATCTAAAGTTGACTCTAAGGACTTGACCTAGACTCTAGGATACAAACTTGACCCTGGCTATACAGGTTGGGTCACATCCTAAGCTAGTGAACCTAGCCCAAATCAACTAGGGATCCAACAGACTCAGACTCGAGTTGAAACTCTTACAAGAGAGAAATAGGCCTTAGAGAGATCTCTAAAGTTTTCTCAATCTCAAGTGGAAGGCAGCAGAAAGTCCTTCGCAAACCGATGCGACACCATTGTTGCAGAAAATAATGTATTAAGGGGAAACGTCCGTGATTTAGAAATGGCCACTAACAAATTTGGAGTGGGCGAAAAATTACTAAATATGATTTTGGCAAACTAGTACTATGATTCTGAAAAATTTGGACTTGGATACTCACCTGAACACTATCGCCCGGTGACATCCACTGTCACCGGCGATAAGAAAAAGTCTAGAAAATCATGTTTGCAAATTAAAAATAATAAAACTACTGTCCCTGTAGCTTCCAGCAAAGGGTCAAAATTTATTTTAAAAAACCCATCAACTTCTTTCATCAAGTGCGCCAAATGTTATAATTTTGGTCACACGACACACACTTGTAAGAAGACGGGACATTATTCTGTTAAACCAATCTGGTACCTAAGGCTTCCACCTATTCTATGGGAGGAACAACTTGGGTAACTGGATCTTTACTCTCATCCTCTTTCTAGGTGTGTTGGCAGGCTAAGGACAAAAAAGACGTGTGGTACGTGGACTCAGGGTATTCCAAGCACATGACGGGCAATAAATCAAAGTTCCTTAGCCTAGAAATGAAGAAAGGAGGAGTGGTTACTTTTTGTGACAACGGGAAAGGAAAAATCATCGGCATTGGAGTAGTAGGTAACAAATCTTTTACTATCTCAAATGTTTTGTATGTTAAAGGTTTGAAGCATAATTTAATCTTTATAGGTTAGTTATGTAATGCTGGCTTAAATGTCTTATTTGACTCGTCTTCAAACTTATGTAAAATTATTAACTCCAAAACAATTAATACTGCTATTACTGCTCCTAGGTTTCAAAATGTCTACATGATTAGATTTAATGATTTATCACATTCTTCAATAAAATGTCTTAAATCTAAAAATAAAGAGTTAGATTTGTGGCCTAGACGTCTTGAACATTCTAGTTCCAAGCTAATTATAAAATTGTCTCAAAACAAACTTGTTAAAGGTTTACCTTTTTTGCATGGAAATTTATTGTCTTTATGTTCACCATGTCAAAAAGGAAAATTTTCAAAGTCTTCATTTAAAAGCAAAAATGTCGTTTCCACCACTAGGCCTTTAGAATTGATACATATGGATTTGTTTGGTCCTATTAATACACTAAGTTTAGGTGGTAGAAAATACAGTTTTGTTTTGAATGATGATTTTTCTCGTTTAAGTTAGACAATTTTCTTAACGTCTAAATCTGATGCGTTTTTAGAATTTTCCAAATTATGTATACGTGTTCAAAATGAACTAGAGTTAAAAATAAAATGCATTTGTTCAAATCATGGAGGTGAATTTGATAATGAAAAATGTGTTTCTTTTTGCAATGACTTAGGAAATAAACATGAATTTTCTGCTCCTCGTACACCTCAACAAAACGGTGTGGTAGAGAGGAAAAATAGAACTTTACAAGAACTAGCTCGCACTATGCTATCTGAATACAAATTACCCAGATCATTTTGGGCCGAAGTTGTTCTACTGCTTGTTATGTTATTAATAGTGTTATGCTTCGACCTCTCTTAAAATTAACACCTTACGAGTTATATTTTCAAAAGAAACCAAATGTGTCTTATTTTAAAGTTTTTGATTGTAATGTTTTATTTTGAATACTAAGGATAATTTAGGTAAATTTTATGAAAAGTGTCATGAATGCATTTTTATTGGATATTCTACAACGAGCAAAGCTTATAGAGTTTACAACAAAAGCACTAAAATGGTTGAAGAATCTGTACATGTTAAATTTGATGAGTTTTTCCCTTATGTAGAAGCTAATAATACAGGTAAAGATGAAGAGTTCTCACCTCTACAAAGGTTGGATGATGATGAAACCCTTGGATACAAAGATAAATAAAAAGGAGTCGAACAAGAAGAAGAAGAAGAAGAAGAAGAAGAGCAAGAATATGTGCCTCCAAGCAAACTAAGATTCTCAAAAGATCATTCCTAAGATTTGGTTATTGGAGAACCCGTCAAGAGGGGTAAGTACTCGTTCATCCATACGTGAGCTTTTCTCTAATATGTGCTTTATTTCTAATATAAAACCTAAAGATGTTGAAGCTGCTTTAAATGAAAATTCTTGGTTTTTAGCTATGAATGACGAGCTTAATCAATTTGAACGCAATAAGGTTTGCAAGTTAGTAGAAAGACCGTCAAATCATCCTATTGTAGGGGTTAAGTGGATTTTTAAAAATAAACTAGATAGTTAATATAAGGTCATTATGAACAAAGCTAGACTCATAGCAAAAGGTTATTCACAAATAAAAAGAATAGATTTTGATGAAACCTTTGCACCCGTAGCACGATTAGAAGCAGTTAGAATATTTCTTATATTTGCTAGTTTTTAAAAGTTTAAACTATTTCAAATGGATGTTAAAACTACTTCTTCTTAATGGGTATATTAAGGAGGAGGTTTATATATAACAACCTCCAGGCTTTATTGATGTTAAATTTCCTGATCATGTTTTTAATTTAGAAAAGGCCCTTTTATGGTTTGAAACAACCACCCCGAGCATGGTATGATAGATTGACTATTTATTTATTAAAGAATTATTACAAAATGGGTAGTGCTTATTGTACTCTATTTGTTAAACATATTAATGATGATCTTATAGTTTTACAAATATATGTTGATGACATTATTTTTGGATCCATAAATGAAAAAAAATATGTGATAGTGTTATAGAAATTATGAAGAATGAATTTGAAATGAGCATGGTAAGAGAACTCACTTATTTTCTTGGATTTCAAATTACTCAAAAACATAATGAAAATTTTATTTGTCAATCTAAATAAATTCATGATGTTTTAAAAAGATTTAGGTTTTAAAATCTAAAATAAGCAAATACCCCCATGAGTGTCTCATTAAAGTTAGGAAAGGATGAAAGTGGAATATCTATAGATCAAACACTATATAGAGGAATGATATGATCACTGTTGTATTTGACTGCTTCTAGACCTGACATTATGTTCGCTGTATGTTTATGTGCTAAATTTAAAGCTAATCCCAAAGAGTCTCATTTAAAAGCAGTTAAACGCATTTTTAGTTATCTTATTGGCACATCTAAGTTAGGTTTGTGGTATCCTCACAACGATACCTTTATATTACATGGTTTTTCTGATTCTGATTATGCTGTCTGTTCATTAGATCGTAAAAGCACCAGTGGTACCTGTCACTTACATGGCCCTTCACTAATTTCATGGTCGAGTATGAAATAGAATTCTGTTTCCTTATCCGCCACTGAGGCTGAGTACATGATACTAGGCAGTTGTTGTGTATAAGCTCTATGGATGAAGCAAACTTTAGAAGACTTCGAAATTATTCATGAAACAATTGAATTAAAGTGTGATAATAAAAGTGCAATTGACTTAACATATAATTTGGTTCATCATTATAGGTCCAAACACATTGACGTACGCCACCATTTCATAAGAGACCACATAAAACAAAATACAATCAAAGTCAATTTTATAAGCACTGATTCACAGCTTGTGAATATTTTCACGAAACCACTTCCAGATTCCCGTTTTTCATAGTTAAGATTAGAACTAGGAATCCTAGACATTTCAAACTAATAAATTTCCATAGTAAGCTAAACAAGAAAAACACTTAAATTGCTAAAAACATGAAAATTAAACCAAAATAAAAATACATAGACCATGAAGGTGAATAACACATACTGAGTCTCACATTATTACAGCAGCACAACAACACATACTAAGTCCCACATAATATTACAGCACAAATTGTTTTTAAAAATTAAGAAACTTCACTGTCGCCGACGACAGTGACTGTGCCGGGCGATAGCGCTAACTTGTCTAGTCGTCCTGAAAATCTTCAAAAATTTCTACCGTCACCTGCACTTGTCTCCACTTGATCATCAGCTGAATTGTTCTCTCTGCTCCTCGTCCGGCATGCTCGGCAAGTAGATGTACAGGGAGGCTCCATGACCGGATTCTCCCATTCTGCCGTCTTTGATGGAGTGGGCTTCAACTTGAGACTTTTTGTCAAAAATTTAAAAAATTTCTGAATTCCCAAAAAGTTCTTCTTCACTTCCCTCTTGTGTTCTTCGAACGACTCTCACAAGTCGTCCAACCCTTCTCGCAATGATCCACCTCTTGGAATTGGCGGGTTACGAATAGTGGACATAGGTTCACTACTCCTTGATGACCCTCCTCGTGTTGATCGGCTGATGGAAGGTGTTCCACTCGTTGAAAATATGGATGGAATACAATCGTTGAAGTACAAATCTGGGTCTATCCAAGTGTACTTCCTATATAAAATATGTTGGATGACGGCTCCAAGTGGTAGTGTATTTAGTTTCTTCCAATTAGGACTCTTTAATCTAAATACATAACATATTATCAAAAGGATAAAGTCTGCCATGACAAACGGCTCCCGCTCCAAAATCATATATATGACATAACTCAGTTGTGTCGTTATCTTCCGTGTATCACCGGATTTGAGTAGGACAGTGTGCCTTAATATGTCTTTTACTAGACGTGCATACTCAGTGTGCGTGGTCGTAGATTGAATAAGTGTTTTGGTGGAATTTTCATGCAAAAACAAATTCAATGGTGTCAAATCTCTATCCTTCCGATGGTTCTCTACTATATCTAAGGTATTTTCATGCTCTATTAACCCAAACTCTTCTCTAAGGTCATAGTGGGTTATCTCTACTACCTGTCCTTGTATCGTAGATCGTACTCCACAATTCAGTACCATGAACCGCGGATCTTTGAGATAATTATAGAACTCTCTAATTAGTACGAAGGAAAATGTATCTGGAATAATAATAGGCATTATTCCTGCCATTATTAACAGATCGTGGATGTGTACATGACGGGCAGGGTCGAATTCGATCACCCGTTCGATCCCTATGTTAGCATTTTCAATTCTTGGAAATGTTTGATAGGAAGAATATGAATAAATGCATGTGCTTCTACGGGCTTTGGAACTAGAAGCCATTGCTGCAAATAAAAATATTTTTTTAATAAACAAATAAAATCATTTTTTTTGATATCGCCATCCGGCGACACCCACTGTCGCCGTGCGATATCAGAAAATGGTCTTCCTCCATTTCTGACTCTAGATCTGGTCTTTCACTCATCCAAACAACCAGATCTGAAAGTTGTTATTATCAAAACACATTTACAAAGACTTAGATCCCTACATATATGCACATTTTTCACCAACACAAAAACAATTTCTCATGATCCATCTTACTTCAAAACATGGAAATTTCTCATCTAGGGTTCCATGCTCCACTATACTAACACTTAGATCCACAAAAATCTAAAGCATAAAAGCAAAAATCAATGTTACTTACCTTGGTTTAGGTTTTCGCCGCCGTTCGCTCAGAGTTCCGCGACCTGTCTTCTAGAAAAACTGCTAGATTTGATGCCTTTGGCTTAATGCCACCGGTTTTATATTTTTCGCACTATCGCCAATTGGCGATACCCGGTATCGCCAGGCGACAGTGATAATTCACTATTCCACCAATTTTTCTTCGTTACTCAGATTTAGGCATGGTGTAATGTTTTTTTTGAGTTCCTAATAACTTGGTTCCATAGTTCAACATTCATATATCTGTTCTGCATACTTAAGTGCTAGTGTTCTTAAAATATGTGAAATTGTTTTCGTATGCCTCTAAGTATGAGAAATATTTTAGTTATAATAATGTTCTTTCACTCACGGTTGTGCAAATATTTATATGCATTCACCTTACTATATTTGTGAATTATGAATGTTCTACCATAACCGCTAGTGTTGCATGTTCCTGCTAATGCTTTATCCGAGTTTGTACAATGCACCACTAATATTTAATTATCCTGTATGCTCTCACAAGTAAATTCAGACTCCTTTGTCCAGCCAAAATAAATGGGATAAAAAATTGTATGATCCCAAAAGTGCACACCTTTGGTGATACGTTTCACACAAAACAAAAAATTAATAAATGGCTGACAAGGAACCTCCACCAAGCACACTTACCTTCCTGATAAGTCTTAATAAGCATTGTGAGGTGGAACACCTTGGAAACAATTGTAAAGTGTCTTGTGCAAATATTTAACTAGATAATATCTTTATTGTGTGCTCTGCACTCTTGGTTACGAGTATAGCCCTGCATGTCCAACTCTATGTTATGTTGTTTTTTAATATTCCCATGTTCATGTATTTGTAAGAGTTTGCATAAGTGTTTCCGACACCATATCACGTGTACACAACATTATCCTCTCTAAAAGTTCTTCTTATGAGAATTGGACAGCAAACTTTTTATAAAATATTATTCACTAGTGTATGTATTTGTGATATAGTTGGCTGAACATTGACAATGTTAGTGTTTACTCACTTCTTTCTTTACTATACATTGCTCACCTTTCCTATCTAGAGTTTCTCCTTTGTGTTTTTACTTCTTTCGCTTCTGCCCCACTCTTATCTATCTTTTGACAATACCAAAGGGGGAGAATTTTCAAATGAAATCATCCATATACACTCATGAGAATTTTCATATACACTCATAATCCTTATATTAACCACGGAAAAGGTCACTATGCTTCAATTTAGGGGGAGTACACATGTAGGGAGAGTGTTTTACCCAAGAGAAATTTGTACGCATACACATGCTTCGTCTTGATACTCAAATCGGGTGGACCTTATAACATTCATGATTTCTTTCTTAATGGATTTGTTATAATCAAAAGGGGGAGATTGTTGGAGCATGCATTCCACGCTTCCTTGTTTGCTAATAACAAATCCTGTTTGTATTTGATTTTTGGGTGTTTTTGGTGTGCAGATATCACAGGTCGATCTCTACTATCTTTTGTGTGATGAATCGAATCAGAATTGAGCTCGGGAGATATCGCCAGGTGATATTGAGTGATGTCGACAGGAGATAGCGCCACTCGATGCATTTTCGTTCGACGCTCGACGAAGCTCGTGGGAGACGTGGAATCCGTTACATCGCATTTGCCAGACGGCGATATCCAGTATCGCCAGGCGATAGTACACAATTCGACGCTCGACGTATCTGTGATGCGAAAAATGAGGAGTTCGTGGGACACGTGGCAGCTGTTACCGATATTGCTTGGTGGCGATACCCAGTATCGCCAGGCGATATAGCTAGAGTATAAAAACCATTCAATTTCTTGTGGAAATCACGAATCTGATTACCTGGAGTGCACTTTCTTGCAAAGATTATTCAGAAAGCTCCAGATCATAGAGATACACCATACTCACATAAAGGCCAAAGTGTGGAAGATTGACGGCACGTTCGCAGCATTCGAAGCAACTCTAGAAAGGATTCATTGGCATCTTCAGTACATTGTTTGAAGGGAGTGTCTAGCCTAAAGTGTTCAATTTGTTTTGTTCTTGTTTCTATTATATTCTCATTATAATCGAGAGGGGAAATCACCGCCTTATGCGTGACGTCTAGGTACTTGTGTGGCTTAGAAGATAATCGCCTCCTTATGAGTGGCGTCCAGGTCCTTGTGCGGCTTAGGGAGATATCGTTGCCTTATGTGCAGCGTCAAGATCGTGATTAGATCTAGCGGAGGCTAGTAGCAAGATCTAGGAAGAGATACACTTTAGCCTGCCGGTTCTTGGTAGAAGAACCGGCAAAAACACAAGTAAACTATTTGTTTCATGATCCTTTGTCTCTAGCTCTATAGAGACACTTTGTATTCAATTTATCACTTTTGAAATATATCATTGTTGTTTTAGGTATTATACATTTTCATTCTTTAATTATATTATTTTTATTCCTCAAGTAAATTTGTCTGAATTTAAGAAAAATTTAGAGAACCCTTATTCACCTCCCCCCCCTCTAAGGGCGCCGTAAGATCCAACACCTTCTTCTTGTGAGGGCAATCAACGATGACATGACCTGACTTATTACAATAATAACAAACAATGGCAGAAGAAATATGTTTATTCTGTTTAGTATTATACCTATCTTGGCTACTTGAGCCTTTCTTGTGTCGATCACCATCATGACGTGATCTTCTGTGCGAGACATCTTTGCCTCAACATTGTTTCTTCTTGTTCAAGAGTTTCTTGAACTGTTTTGAGAGTAGAGCAAACTCTCCTTCAGATAATTCTGAGCCTGAGGTGATTGACTCTGAAGTTTCTTCTTCACTATCTTCCTGTGCAGGAGCAGGTGATGCAGCTTTGACCTTCCTTATGCTGTCTGCCTTTAGTGCGACAGAATTCTCTTTGGATGACGACCGACTCTTCTCTTCTTCAATTTTTCTAGAATTGATCTGCAGCTCATATGACATCAGCTTTCCGAAGAGATTTTGAGGGTCAATCTCTGCCAACTTGCCAAACTCCTTGACAGCACAAACTTTATTGTCCAATTCCTTAGTCAAGGACCTTAGAAAATTATCATTTAGCTCTCCATTTGTGAAGACCCGACCATATACTCTTAGGCCGTTTACAATCTTGAAGAAACTTTCAAAGGTATCTGCAATTGAATCCTTTGGTCCTTGTCAGAATGCTCCATATTTCTGATTTAGAAGCGATCTTCTGTCATCCCTGACTTCTTCAGTGCCTTCCATCAAGGTGATAAGAGACTGCCACATTTCCTTAGCGGATTGGCAGTGAATCAGATTATGAAGTAAAGAATCATTGACTGCACTTGCTATGATATTTTTACCTTTCTTGTCCAATGAGACAAGTGCAATCTCATCTTTATCAAGATCCATTAACTTCTTAGGAAACTTTTATGTAGGATCAATAGTGGAGACGGTGATTGGAGCATAAGGACGTTCTTCAACAATCATGAAAATCCTTGAATCCACATCTTCCATGAAAAACTTAATCCTTTCTTTCCATATGGGATAGTTGGTCTTTGTGCACAGAGGAAGCTTTGCAAAATCCTTGACCTTGTCCATACTTGGATAACTCAATAGACAACTTGGGACAGATCTGTTCAAGATGTTAACCTTTTTATGAACAACCTCCCTCTAATACCAATTGAAAATGTTTTAGTTGTTTTACCTAAATCACCTAGAGTGGGTGAATAGGTGAGTTGTGCGTCTTTTTGCGGAATAAAAATTTAACGGGCTATGCACAGAAAATTAACCAAGCAATCACAGACGACACCAGTAATTATAGTGGTTCTCCAACCTTGGGTACATCCACTTTTCACTCACCGATCTAGCAAAGCACTAGACTCGGCTACTCCACTAATCTCGGATTGAAAACAATCCTACACCTCGGAACAACATTCCTACAACTCGATCCCAAAAACTGGATCTACACTCGGAAGATAAAACTTCCTACAAGAACTCGGAGAACAAATCTCCTACGACTCGAAGAAATATCTCATACAATAATAGATTGAAATAAACAAATACAAACAATGATTTGATCTCAGATCTTGAAAACTTCTGCCTGTTCTTATTCCTTGCACTTTGCGGCTTTATCAGAAATGGTTGAAGAAGAGTCGGCAAGATCTCTGGGTCTGAAATTCTCTGTACTCAGCAAAATCAAGTATTGGATCTGTAGATTGTAGAATGACTTGTTCTCTGGATCAACTTCTCTGAATCGATCTGGATCGGAAGCAAATCAGTAAGAATGGCGATGAAGAGCGACACTTTCGATTATGGAAAGAAATTAGGGATTCAGAAAAACTTGGAATATCTTACGGCAGCTTGTTATTCTTCTTCTTAGGGTTGGTCGAAATTGACAAGACCTTATATAGGACTTGCCTAACGGTCATAATCGTAATTAATGACAGCTACATGAACCAATCACTCGCTAATAACATTTGAAATTCACTTCTGTCTGGACTTAGAAGATTTTCAGAAAAACAGTGCAGCTGTTCTCGAGAAAAAAGATAGTACTCAAGAAGAAGCTTACTGGTTCTCGAGAACAAAAGTGAGGATCTCAAGAAAAACACTTAGAAAAAATATGTGGAGGTGGAAATTTGCAGTGTCGAGAGGGAAAGAAGTACTCGAGAAAAATATACTTTTGTTCTCTTGAAGAATCATTCTGGTACTCGAGAACAGATAATCACCTCGAGAACAAATGTCTGACTCTCGAGAAATAACTTTTGCATCTCGAGAACAAACCATAGTCTTCTCAAGAATAGATTTGGTATTCTCGAGAAAAAGACTTAAAAAAATAATTGTCTAGAAAACAAACAACCCGAGAAGAAATGTCATATAGTACTCGAGTACATAAGCCCTTCTGGAGAACAACATTAAGCTTTCTCGAGAACAACTTCTGCCACTCGAAATAAAGACAAGTCTAACTCGAGAAATTTCTTAAGTCCCTCTCGAGTACAAATATAGTACTTTTTTGAAAAATACTTAGACAAATCTGAAAAATTGAAAAACTTAATTATTCATTAAAATCAACATCCATCTTTTCTCTTGCCCTTAGTGCTTGAAAAGGAAGTGTGTCCCAATAGAGAGGCTACACATGAGTCTATACCATGGATCACACAATGAGGGATTACATTGTATGGTCCTGTATTTGGAGACTCATTGTAGACTGATATTGGTCTACACTTAGCAATTAAGTCCTGCAAACACTTAACTAAAAATAGCATCAAATACAAGCTTAATTCATCTTAGTTTAAGGGTGACTTCATACAAATCTGGGCTATTGTGGATGCAATACCCAATAGTCTTCATTCTCCATCCACACTTGGTGATAAGCGGCTCGCAAATCCAACTTTGAGAATACATGGACCCATGAAGTTCATCAATTAATTCCTCGATCACAGGAATGGGGAATTTTTTTTGTGACCGTGTTTAGTTAAGATGATGGTAGTCCACACATAAGCGCCCAGAGCCGTCACACTTCTACAAGTACCACAGGTGATGCAAAGGGGCTGCAACTGTGCCAAATCACCCACGTTCTTAATATCTTGTCGATGAGACGTTCAATCTCTGACTTTTGAAGTAGAGGATATCAATATGGGCGAAGGTAGATATCCATCCCCTTGTCTTTCAAAACAATGTGATGCTCCAACCCCCTCTGTGGTGGTAATCCCCGCGGCTCCGCAAAAAACTCTGAGAAGCTGTAAAATAGGTCCTGGATAAGCTGTTGGTTGGCCTGGGAAGCCTGCTTGCCGCCCACATACCAATTATGGAATGCCAGCACATTGAGCAGAGGTCTGTCTGCACCACTCTCCTAGACTTTGCAAAGGGCAAGCATGCAGAGTTGTCCTTCCTTCCCCATCAATTTATGAGCTTGTTTCTCCTTCTCCCTAGGATGCATACCCTGCTGAGATCCCCAAAGAGCGATCTGCTTCCCTTGGCTTGAAAATTTCATTCGCATGTTGTAAAAATCGCAATTCACCGGTCCAAGTGTAATTAACCATTGAACTCCCAATACCATCTCACACCCGCCAAATGGTAAAATCAGCATGTACGACTTAAAGACTACGCACTGCATTCACCATTTAAAATCAACCACCTTATGCGCAATTAATAATTTCTTCTCATTGGCCACAACCACCGAGAAGGGCGGTATGGATGTTAATGGACAGTGGAGGCATTGCATCGTTCCTTCGTTCAGAAAGTTGTCGATACTACGCGAGTCGATGAGCACATAGATAGGCTAGCCGTCATATGATGTCATGACTCTCATAGTGTGTTAGTGAGTCATGCCCATTAAGGCATGGACAGATAGTTGCGGGTTTGGTTGATACTCTGCTTCTACTGCCAATTCAAGCACCTCATCGTCCTTTGTAGTCGGTTCATCCTCCTGCACCGCCTCCACGACTACTTCCATTGAGTAAGCTTTCCTCCGATTGGGGTACTTGTGGCCCAACACATACAGTCTATCACACCAAAAGGACAACCCTTTGCGACATTTCTCATTCATCTCCGCAGAAGGCAACTTGTGCGCAATTGGAGCTGCAGGACGTGTGCTGGCCTCTACGTGTACTGTAGGCACCGACGTTATACTGCCTGTGATTCGTACTGCTGGTCAGAAGCTGTGACCGCTACGCTCTTCATGGTATTGGTGGTCTGTGCAGACGACTGACCGACGGTTACGATATGCCAATTGTAGTTCCTAGAGCCTTGCCAAAGCAAAAAATCCTGTAATGATTTTGGTTGGAACATTCGCACCCCATACTGAATGTCGTCGTGAAGCTCGACCAAACAAAAACTGATTCCATGTTCCTCGACCACAAAGACGCGATGCAAGAGCATATCAAACTCATCCAAATAAGCTTGTACTGAAGTCGCTTATCTCAAAGTTTTGAGCTCGCTCATGGGATCATCAAAGAGCATGGAACCAAAACAACCATGTAAAGCTTGGCTGTACTCGCCCCATGTAGTCCACTGCCGAGTTAGCCGATCCATCATATAGGTTTGATGCCAGTGGAGGGCTTTTCCCTCCATGTGTACGAAGGTGACCTTCACCTTCATATCCTCTGGCGTGACATCGATATCGAAGAACTGATCGCATCTATAGATCCATTTGAGTAGAACCACACCTGAGAACCCGACAAAATCTATCTGTGTAATGCGCGTCGCTATGTGGGTCGTGGCGTATGTTGAGTTCCGTCCATCAGGAGACGGTGCCCGGTGAGTCTCACTAGTCCAATCTCCATGCCAGCCGACGAGCATGGTCCGCATTTCCTCTCTGATCGCCTACACCGACAGTACTAATTCCTCCTGGCGCTGTTTGATGGCATCGATCTCCGACTACTGGTCCTTGGATCGAGTGGCGTCTGACTCCGGCATTGTCACACGCCAAGAAAGTCTTTGATACCTTGATGTGTGCTCTTCTGTGAATGTCCAAGTTGCCTCTCAACTCCTCCTGCGATACCCGAAAAATTCCAGAACTCCACCACAACAAAGCACACAAGAGGAGCCGCACAGAATCACAAGAAAATGGAATTAGAAAATAGGAGATAAACAATCCTAAGGCACACTGATGTAGGGATGTCGGATCGGGGATCTCCGCGAAGCTAACGCTCTCCCTACGCACAACACGTCGTAGATCTACCGCACCTACACAGCACCTATCTCCCACAATAGTCCTCGTCACAAAACGCAGCACAAACAACAAAGGAGGAATGGTCGACTCGAAAACGACGATCGGAAATTTGAGTCGCAATATTCCCCAAGAAAACACAAAGGTTGCCACTCCTTTTTGAGAGCAAGACCAAGGCTATAGGCCAAGACCCGCTCAGGAAAATAGGATCCACCCGATCCGGAAATAAAAAGCCTAGCAACGGCGATTTCGATTCAAAACTTGCAGCGATTAGATTAAAGATCCGGAGAAAACGATTCGTGAAAACCACCACAACTAAAGAGAAGAAATCACACAAGGGAGGGGAAAGAGATTACCCACCGGAAAACTTTCACACGAGATAACTGTGGGAGAATCACTCTCTCCACGGATCCACCGGCGTCACACCAAATGGTTTGCAACCTTCTTCCAAGGAGTCACACCGAAGGAAGCCGCGCCGGAGTTGCACCGAACGGATGGAGGGAGCAAGGGGCGGCGGCGGTTTCACACCACAACCAAGGGGGGCGGCGGCTTGGAGATTCCTCCTCTTGGCTGAATTCCTCAATGAGAGCTTTAGGGTTAATTTCTTGTCTAATAATCTCATAACAAAGCCTCCTTATATAGGAGTTACAAACAAGCCTTAGCCCTTCATGATGGAGATTTAATCTCATCCATCCGAATGGCTAATTGCACACCAATACTAAAAATAGTTCAAAATGAAAAATAACAACACATGTCATGAATATAAAATTATCACATAAACATAGGATAATTTTATATTCCAAATAGAGTGCAAGAAAATCAAATAAATAAAGCTAATGCGTTGCCGTGGCGGTAGCACGTCGCGGGCGGAGGTTGTAGCATAGCCTTCCGTTAGCGTCATCGTGTCGCCTCACGTCCTTGAGTCGTATGGCCTTATCAACCGGATCATCAGCAGCATCGTCAGCATCGTCTTCAAATGGTGGAGGAGGGGGCACGCCATAAATCCTCCCCCGCTCAAATGCACGCATCTCCGTTGCGTGGTCCAAGCGATAGCGGTGAAGGAGAGCGGCATCCAAACTCTGCAGCTCCGTATCGAGTACCCAAGAGTCATCTGAAGTAGGCCGATCACGCCAACGGATGAGAAAGAGGTGGATGTCGCCATCAGCAGTGTTAACGGGCTCAGCATCAAGTATCATCTCTGGAGTGGAAAACGTCCGTGGAAACCTGGGGAACATATTAGCAGTAGGCAGGAAAGAAGGCAACTTACCATCCGATGATATACCTGTGGGGACCGAAAGAGAGAGATCATCCGTACTACCACTCCCCAACCCATGAGAATTTTCAGTGGGTGAAGAAGACGACAAAGAAATCAACTCTTGTGGTGGTGACACAAACATCGTTAAATCTGAAACATTAAAAATGGGGGAGATACCCCAATCAGCAGGCAAGTCCAAAACGAAAGCGTTGTCACCTAACTTCTTAATAATCCGAAAAGGGCCGGCGCGCTTTGGTGCTAACTTTTTAACGGTGCCAGTTGGCAAGCGTTCGGGAACCAAACAGACTAAAACTAGATCGCCAATTTTGAAGTCTGACACTCTCCTATGTAAATTAGCGTGCGCTTGATAAGATTCGTATTGCGTAGTCAAGGTGGCCCGTATACGTGCATGTAAATCATGGATGTGCTGGGCGAAGTATTGTGCAAACTGACTTGCCTTGTACGTTGGGGGAAACGGCACCAAGTCTAGCGGCACAGGAGCCTTATACCCGTGGACAATCTCATTCGGAGACAGACCCGTAGACCTATTCTTGGAATTATTATAGGCTAACTGGGCATGGGGAAGGAGAAGGTCCCACGTGCTCTTGTGATCACTCACAAGGCATCGTAATAAATTTCCTAAGCTCTGATTAACCACTTTCGTCTGCCCATCAGTTTGGGGATGATAGGCAGAGGAAAACAATAATCTCGTTCCCATTAATATCCAAAGAGTCTTCCAAAAATAACTAGTGAATTTTACGTCCCTATCCGATACTATGGTCTTTGGCACTCCACGGTGACTAACGACTTCTTTAAAATAAAGTTTAGCGACGTGAGACGCATCATTCGTCCTACTGCACGGGATGAAATAAGCCATCTTTGAAAACCTATCCACAACTACAAAAATTGAGTCGTGACGGCGTAGGGTGACGGGAAGGCCTAATACAAAATCCATACTAACGTCTACCCAAGGCATTGATGGAATAGGCAAGGGTGTATATAATCCTACGTTGGTTTTACTACCCTTAGACACCTGGCACGTGCGGCAGCTACTCACTACCTGTCCCACCATAACCTTAAGTTTTAGCCAATAGAATTTGTCCTCGACTAACGTAATGGTCTTATCTCTACCGAAGTGGCCACTCAACCCTCCGCTATGCAACTCCCATATGATATGTAGTCGTAACGAGGACTGTGGAATACACAGTTTCCCGTTCCTAAACAGGTAACCGTCCTTGATGACGTAGGCAGATATCGTCGTGGGGGAGCTATCCTGGGCAGAAAGATAGAAGTCCTGGAAGTCACGACACGTGGCGTACTCATCCTTAATCCGCTCAAACCCTACAACATGTACTTCCATAGAGGTGAGTAAAAGGGTAAGACGACTAAGGGTATCCGCGACTCGGTTATCAGCTCCCTTAAGGTGCTTGAGATTAAACGTGTAACCTTGTAGGAAAGCGACCCACTTAGCATGACGTGGGCTAATCTTATGCTGGCCATTGATGAAACGTAAAGCCTCATGATCGGAGAGGATCACAAACTCCTTGGAGAGGAGATAGTGCCTCCAATGGTGTAGACATCGAACTACATCATAAAACTCCATATCGTAATTTGAGTAGTTCAGCTTAGGGCCGGACAACTTCTCGCTAAAATAACTAACGAGATGACCCTCCTGGCTCAAGACACCTCCAATCCCCACCCCGGACGCATCGCATGTGAGCTCCAAGACTTTAGCAAAGTCAGGTAGACGTAAGACAGGTGCCTCAGTCATAAGCTCCTTGATTTGCTCAAAATCATGGGTGGCGGACTTCGTCCACGTAAACTCTCCCTTCTTCATACAGTCCGTGATCGGCGCCATAATACTACTGAAGTCTCGTATGAAACGACGATAAAACGTGGCTAACCCATGAAAACTACGCACCTCACGTAGGGTGGTTGGCACGGGCCAGTCCTTAATGACCTGAACCTTGCCCGGATCGACTCGGATACCCTCGGAGCCGACTATATAGCCTAAGAACTCTACCTCCGAGACATAGAAAGTGCATTTCTTAAGGTTGAGAAATAACGTCTCCTTCCGCAGGGTGGAAAGGATCACTCTCATGTGGGAGATGTGCTCGGTAGTAGAGGTGCTATAAATCAGAATATCGTCAAAGTAGACGACAACGAACTTTCCCATGAATGTCTGAAAGACATGTGTCATCATCCGGGAGAAGGTACTAGGGGCATTGGACTACCCAAAGGGCATCACAAGCCATTCGTACAGACCATCCTTCGACTTAAACGCCGTCTTCCACTTATCGCCCTCTCGTATCCTAATCTGGTGATAGCCACTCCGAAGATCTAATTTGGAGAATACGGTGGCTCCAGACAAGACATCCAACAAATCATCTAGGCGGGGAATGGGGAACCTATACTTGATGGTGATTTTGTTGATAGCCCGGCTATCAACGCACATCCTCCATGTACCATCCTTCTTGGGGGCAAGTAGGGCTAGTACAACACATGGACTCATACTAGTTCTAATAAAACCCTTCGCTAGTAAGCCCTCTATCTGAGACTGCAACTCTAGGTGAGCTGCGGGGTGGAGTCAGTAATGGGGCCGATTTGGCAAGGAAGACCCCGAGATGAGATCTATCGCATGCTGGATATTCCTAAGCGGGGGTAACGTGGACGGCAACTCATCCGGGTACACGTCCCTATACTCCTCCAACAGTACCCGTAACTCACTAGGTAACTCATCCAAAATGCTAGAATTGGGCTTCGCACTTAAGAGGACTAGCGCATACATGATTCCATCAAAGAACGGATCCCTCTCAAACTCTTTCCTACCAACTAGATTCAACGTTTTCCGTTCTACCGGAATAGTGGTGTCCTTAGCCAAGACTACGGGCTCCTTTGGGATGGTCGGCCTCAAAGTGATGGTTTTGCCATTGAATTTGAATTCATAAGTGTTGGCCCTACCAAAATGTGTAACATCACGGTCGTATAGCCAAGGGCGGCCTAACAACACATGACAAGCGTCCATCGGAAGGACATCACACCACACCTCATCAATGTAGGATTTGAATGAGAGTGGGACCAGACATCGCTTGGTAACGGGTACAGAGAGCTTGTTGATCCAAGCGACCTGATATGGGGTCAGGTGTGGTTCCGTGACCAAGGACATACGTGCTACGACATTCTCAGATATGACATTCACGCAGCTACCACTATCAATAATCAGCTTGCAAAGCTTCTCGCCACTCTTAAAAATCAGAGAAAATATGCTCGTCCTCTTCCAATCATCTAATGGATGAGGAGTGGTCAAAATACAACGCATCACCATAAGGGGGTGATCGTCTTCTAAGTCACTAGGGACTCCTTCAGGGTCACTCTCCTCTGCGGCCTCGTATACGTAATCGTCAGGGTCGGTAGTTGGCTCTAATAAGGCTAGTGTTTTTGTCTTTGTTGGGCATTCGTAGGCATAGTGGCCTTGAATGCCGCAAGAGTAACAAGTGGTGTTAACCTTGCTAACCTTCCCGATAGGGACACGCTCACTCGCAGGGTTCTTGGAGTTCCTAGCGGTGATCACGATTGACTTCGACTCGGTAGATTTAAACTTTCCCTTATCAGGATATGTGGAAGAAGATGCCCCAGTGGTGGACTTGTTCTTCGCATGAGCGTAACAGGAGTGAGCCTTAGAGGCTAGGTGTTTTTCAATGTCCAAGGCGGCATTGAAAGTCGTGTTCAAGTCCGTATGCCCATATCGCAAGAGCTTCCTTTGGATATCGGGGTTAAGGCCCTTTCGAAATCTCGATAAAGTGACTTCGGGGATCTCCCTAAGGTCACATCGCACCATTCGGTCCTTAAGTTCACCCATATATTCAGCTACCGAGCTTGAGCCCTGCCGCAGAGTGGCAAGCTCATCGAACATCTGTGTCCGATGGTACGCAGGAACGTACTGATCGGTCAACAGGTTCTTCATTACTGGCCAACCTATAAGGGGGGCTCCGTGTCCGGTTCCTAATCTTCGCTCCTCATTCAGCCAGAACGTCTTTGCACGACCTGTTAACTTCATCCGGGCAACTTGGACCTTTTGGGGATCCGTCAGGTTGTGCCACTCGAAGTAACACTCCATATCCACAGTCCAGTTAAGGAAGATTTGGGGGTCTCCCATGCCATCATACGTGGGGGCATTTATCTTAATGGCCCTAGTAATGTCAAAGTCTCGCTCGGGGCGGTGTCCTCTAGGGGGCTCCCGTGGAGAGTCCCCATCAGAATCCGAATCAGAGTTATGTTGGTGTCGGTTGGGCCGGTCAACATTAACGGGTGGCGGGAGTGGCCTAGCTTGATTTTGTAGGATCTGGGCTAAGACGTTCCTAAGCGCAGCCATTTCGGCACGAAGACCCTCTATAGCCGCGGTGTTGGGATCACCATGCTCGTTCGCAGCCATACTAGACGTAGACGGGGTTGCATACTCCGTTCCTAGCCTAGTGCGCATTGAGGTTTGGGAGGCCCCGGGCAAAATGAATTTTCCTAGGGCTGTAGCTATATTGAAAATAAGATATTTTTATATATTCCCAATGTGAATAACACGTATATCGTTAAAAAATTTGTTTTTTGAAATTTTGCTGAAAAATAAAGATTTCAGCCCGCTATTGGAAGACCACAAAAAATAATTTTTTTTGATTTTCTAACCATCCGATCTCTAACAAGTAATGCAGAGAGGATGTTTGCAACGTGAAAGTTGAAACGACCGCCTCTGATACTAAATTGATGTAGGGATGTCGGATCGGGGATCTCCGCGAAGCTAACGCTCTCCCTACGCACAACACGTCGTAGATCTACCGCACCTACACAGCACCTATCGCCCACAATAGTCCTCGTCACAAAACGCAGCACAAACAACAAAGGAGGAATGGTCGACTCGAAAACGACGATCGGAAATTTGAGTCGGAATATTCCCCAAGAAAACACAAAGGTTGCCACTCCTTTTTGAGAGCAAGACCAAGGCTATAGGCCAAGATCCGCTCAGGCAAATTGGATCCACCCGATCCGGAAATAAAAAGCCTAGCAACTGCGATTTCGATTCAAAACTTGCAGCGATTAGATTAAAGATCTGGAGAAAACGATTCGTGAAAACCACCACAACTAAAGAGAAGAAATCACACAAGGGAGGGGAAAGAGATTACCCAACCGGAAAACTTTCACATGAGATAACTGTGGGAGAATCACTCTCTCCACAGATCCACCGACGTCACACCGAATGGTTTGCAACCTTCTTCCAAGGAGTCACACCGAAGGAAGCCGCACCGGAGTCGCACCGAACGGATGGAGGGAGCAAGGGGGGGGGGGGGGGGGCGGCGGTTTCACACCACAACCAAGGGGGGGCGGCGGCTTGGAGATTCCTCCTCTTGGCCGAATTCCTCAAAGAGAGCTTTAGGGTTAATTTCTTGTCTAATAATCTCATAACAAAGCCTCCTTATATAGGAGTTACAAACAAGCCTTAGCCCTTCATGATGGAGATTTAATCTCATCCATCCGAATGGCTAATTGCACACCAATACTAAAAATAGTTCAAAATGAAAAATAACAACACATGTCATGAATATAAAATTATCACATAAACATAGGATAATTTTATATTCCAAATAGAGTGCAAGAAAATCAAATAAATAAAGCTAATGCGTTGCCGTGGCGGTAGCACATCGCGGGCGGAGGTTGTAGCGTAGCCTTCCGTTAGCGTCATCGTGCCGCCTCACGTCCTTGAGTCGTATGGCCTTATCAACCGGATCATCAGCAGCATCGTCAGCATCGTCTTCAAATGGTAGAGGAGGGGGCACGCCATCACACATGCCTGAACGGATTGGAAGGAGGTGCAGGGGACTCTCCCATAGCAGCCACCAACAAGACACATAACACTACCAAATTCTTCACACCACGTTCAACATGAAAATCCGATACTTAACAAAAGCCCTGAGGGAACTCAAAAGACCAAATTTTCCTTCAACAATAATAACAATTACATAAAAACCCAAACCTGGCATAACATCTTGTGAAACCGTTGATTTCGATGTCAGTTTCGTCTGATAATTATGAGGAAAGACATCTTGAAGGTTGTGTATGCATGTAGAAGTACTTGTTTTGTAAACACAGAAGTCATTTTAGGAGGCAAAAATCTAGGGTTCGTTATCGGAGGATATCGATTTAAGGTAATATCCATGATTCAACTGTTAAATTTCCTCAACGTGGTCAGCAAGGTAGCCCAAATGCCAAATTAATATCTTCAGCACTACCCAGTTCTCACGTTGAACCAGCGGAAACCCAAGGAACAAAGGTTAATCCCAATAAACAATGGAAGCACAAACAGATCTTTTATTCATTCACTTCTTTACAACACGATGCATACATAGCGAGACATGATTTCACTAGTATAACAACTGTAAACAGAAAGCACCAAAAACCAAGCCGGGCGGACAGCACCGGAGTGCGCCGAGACCGCCGAGGTCGCCGAAGTCGCCCGAGCTTAAGCTGCAGTCCGCCGAAGCCACGAGGCCGCGCGGACACATCGTTATTCGTCTCCTGCTGAAGCTGAACTGAGGAACATCCCCTATCCGCCTGAAGCTGGCGGATAGGTTATTGAAGCTGGCAACGAAGAAACAGAACTGACAAGCCGCAGAGCGACCTCCTACTGAGTCCGCAGAGACCGCACACTTCCAAGTACTTGACTGAAGTCACAACCAAACTCCTGGCTCTTTGAAGCTACCCGCGCGACCTACACACAGCAAACGTCAGCACTGAAACAATCCGCGCGGACAGACAAACTGAGACCGCAGCTTCTTGACCAACCCAACTTACTGTTCACTGAAGTTACTGTAGACCTGCCAGGGGGGGTCCTATTTATAGGCAAGGTGAGGAGTGTGGTCACCGTCCTAGAGATAGAGACACTGCCCCAGCCCGCGCGATAGCAAAAACACCGTCCGCCGAGTCCGCAATGACTTAGCCGGATACCAAGGAAAAACCGCCAGGAGCAAGGCAACAATGGCGAACCCTCTCCAGTCCGCTTTCATATATCATTTGATGAATCTAACATGTCTTTCAAGGAGAAGAACACTTCTACCATAGCACCTTTGCAGGAACATTCTCTTGTTGAAGACTTGAACAAGTTACAGGTTACTCAAAAAGAGGAAAGCAGTGAAGATGAAGAAAGTATTCAACACATTGAAGAGAAACAACCTGAAGAGCCAATTGTTGTACCATAAGAGGAAACAAAAACACATGTTAGTGAACAATCAACACCCCCTGTTGATTTAGTAACATCAAGAGACCATCCAATTTCCCAAATAATTGGAGACATCTCAGCTGGTGTGCAAACCAGAAATCAGGTCAACCAAAACCTGTTGCACACTTGCTTCCTATCTCAAATTGAACCTCAGTCCATTCAAGATGCAGAGAAAGAACCACACTGGATCATTGCAATGCAAGAAGAGCTGCATCAATTTGAAAGAAACAAAGTGTGTGAACTAGTGTCAAAGCCTAAGGATCACTCCATTGTTGGAACAAAGTGGGTGTTCAGAAACAAACTGGATGATCAAGGAGTAATTGTAAGGAACAAGGCAAGGCTAGTTGCTTAAGGATATTCTCAAGAAGAAGACATAGACTATGACCAGATGTTTGCACCAGTTACAAGATTAGAAGCCATCAGAATCTTCTTAGCTTATGGAGCACATAAAGGCTTCAAGGTATATCAGATGGATGTCAAAAGTGCATTTCTAAATGGAGACATCAAAGAAGAAGTATATGTCAGACAACCTCCAGGTTTTATCTCTCCAAGTTATCCTGATTATGTTTTTAAGTTGAACAAAGCATTATATGGTCTCAAGCAAGCTCCTAGAGCATGGTATGAGACCCTAGCATGCTTCCTTTGGGAAAATGGATTTATAAGGGGTAGAGTAGACCAATTTCTTTTCATTAGAACCCATAAGTCCCATACCCTACTTGTACAGATTTATGTAGATGATATTATTTTTGGTTCTACTGATTCAAAATTGTGCAGAAGGTTTTCCAACCTAATGCATTCTAAATTTGAAATGAGTAGCATGAGTGAGCTATCCTTCTTTCTAGTATTGCAAGTCAAACAACATGCTGAAGGCATCTTTATTTCTCAAACCAAGTATGCAAATGAATTGGTTAAGAAATTTGGCATGTCTGAAGCATCTTGCATGAAAACACCTATGCCTACTAATGCTGTATTGGATGCTGATGAACATGGGAAACCTATTGATCAGACAACATATAGAGCAATGATTGCCTCTTTACTATACCTTACAGCTAGTAGACCAGATATAATGTTTGCTACATGTATATGTGCTAGGTTCCAAGTAAGCCCTAGAGAGTCACACCTAACACTAGTAAAGAGGATTCTCAGGTATGTTAAAAGTTGTCCAAATCTAGGTCTCTGGTATCCAAAAGATTCAGCATTTGATTTAACTGGATTTTCTGATGCTGATTATGCTGGAAGCAAAATTGATAGGAAAAGCACCAGTGGAACTTGTCAGTTCCTTGGTGACAGACTTGTCTCTTGGTTTTGCAAGAAACAAACTTCTGTGTCAACTTCAACTACTGAAGCTGAATATATGGCTGCAGGCAGTTGTTGTTCACAAATCTTGTGGATTCAAAACCAACTCCTAGACTATGGCTACAACTTAGAGAAGTCTAAAATCTTTTGTGATAACACCAGTGCTATTTCTATAGCTCAAAATCCAGTCCTCCATAGTAGGATAAAATACATAGAAATTAGGCATCACTTCTTAAGGGATAATATTGAAAAGAATAAAATTGAACTGCAATATATCCCAATTGATTTACAAAGGGGAGATATTTTCACCAAGCCCTTGGATGAAAAGAAACACACCTTCTTCCTAAATCAGTTAGGAATGCTAGATGAAGGAAGTCTAAAATAATATCCAAGATTTTAAAAGTTTAAAAATTGACCAAGACTAGGCAAACATCTTGATTTTTCTTAGTGTCTAGAGTGTTTTTCTGGTCTCTGAACTGCGCTCGATGATTTTCTCCCAGATCGTCGAACGGAGATCGACGATTTCCGAAATCGTCGACCTGAGTTCAGCGCTTCTCAGATAGTATAAACTATCTCTTCGGTCAACGATCGTCGAATGACGCTCGATGATTTTGTTCTCTGAACGATCGTCGAACAGAGCTCGACGCTCTCCAATATCGTCCAACGGAGATCGACGATATTGAAGACTCTTCAGATTCCTTTAGAAGCCCCGATCGTCGAACTGAGTTCAACGATCTTTCCTTTTCTGCGTCGAACCCTAATATAAAATTCATTTTTCGCCGTCGTTCTCCTTTTGCGCTTTCGATTTCTCTGCAAAAATTCTCTTTCCCTCCAAACATTTCTATACTTGGTCGTTTTGTTTGTTGATTTTTGCAGATAACCATGGCAGTTTCTGTTGCTGTTCTCGCCACAATGAAATTCGATGCTGGCTTTGACATTGACATGGAGTCCTTCAGCACTACTGATCAAGTTTTCCAGGATATTTTGGAGTTGTTCAAGGAGCAGAAACTTGCTACAATCATGACCACCAGGATCAAACTTGCTGCTGATGAGATTAAGGAGTGGGTCTACACTGCCCACAACCAAGATCAAAACACCATAATTGGTTCAATTTCTGGCACCCAGGTACCCTTGACTCCAGCTCTTCTGACAGAAGTTTTTAGAGTTAAGTTCTGGTAGAGATTCTGCTGATCTGTCTGGAGAGGAATTTGCTAATCTACTTGCAAGAATGGGTCACTGTGAAGCTAACCCTAGCAAGCTGCTGAAGAAGAACCTAGCTATGGAGTACATGTTCTTGGCTGATGTAGTTAGGAAGGTTTTGTTGGCTAAGCACTCAGCACATGATACCATTTCTAGGTATCAGCTATGCTTAATGTGAGCCATAGTGGATAAAAAACAGTTGAACTGGGGAGAGGTCTTCTTTGACCTGATTAAAAAGAAAATAAATAAGAATTTTGTGAATTTTGGGAGGATTCTAGGCCTCTTTCTGCAGAACAGATGCCCTACTCTGCTTGTATCATCTGGGATACATATTAATGCATCTAAGAGATTGTCTTGTGCCCTATTTGGCAAATGGGATAGGCAGATCACCAAGCCCAGCAGGCCCTCTTCAAGCACACCTTCAGGCACCAGGACTGTAATAGTCACTTCCCCTCAAGTCTCTGCCCCTGCAGATGACTTGCCTGCTGCTGCCTCTCCTCCTCCTCCAATTCCATCTTCTCCAGTTCCATCCACCATTCAAACTCCATCCACTATCATCATCTCCAGCCCTTCTCCAACATCAATACCATCTCCAATTCCAACTCTACCAACAACAGAAGAAATCTTCCATCCATTATATTCCTACCCTCAACCAGACATTGCCACATCACCCTCCATTCCCTCCTTCAATCTTATTGATGATTCCTTCATGGATGACTCACCCTCATCTCCTCCTGAGCTACCCTCCTCATCAAGATCTTACCAGGAACTTCTACAAAGGATCATTGATCAACCCACCTTCACACCCTCTATCTCAATTCCACTGTCTTCCATCTCCACTATACCCACACCTCAACCAACACTCCTACCATCCACCAGCTCTCCACAACCATCACCAGTAGCTCCACCTCCATCCTCTACCTCTGCTCACATCCCTGTTGAGCAAGTAGATCTTCCAGCCCTAGCTGATAGGATATATGAACTGCTAGCCCCCAGGCTATCTCTTCTATTGGAGACCTCCTTGGCTCCTTTACTTGAGTCAGTGGCAGCCATTTCTGCCAGGCTATCCTCCTTCTTCCCTCAGGTAATCCCTTCATCAGTGTGCCTTGATCCAGCCTTATCTGAATCTAGGCAGGGGGAGATGCCTTATGAAGTAAGCTTGCCTGCTGTTTCTTCAGTTATTGCTGCTATTGCTGTTGTTCTTCAAGCTCCAGTTCCCCCTCCAGTTGCAGTCTTCCCAGTGGACATCAGGTCCTTACTTTCAGTATTTGATTCAGCTTATTTCAGTTGTCTTCCAGAGAGAGTTGCTGTCCACCCATCAGAGGATTTGTCCAAGGCCATTGTTCCCTTCTCTAGCTGTGACATCAACATTATTTATTATTTTGTCAATTCAGTATATGCTGCTGCTACTCCTGCTGAAAGCATTGTTGATGTTTCTGATGCTGCTGCCCTTCCTGCTGAAAGTTTTGTTGATGTTATTGCTGATACTGCTGATGAGTTAATCTCTAAGGATATGCAGATGACAGGGGCACATGATTTTGAGCCTTCTGTGTTTGCTGATGATATTCCTGATGTTGTTGATATTGTTGTATCTGAAAGTATTTCATCTGAAACTGTTGCTGCCCCAACTGCTACTGTTATTACTGCTGTTATACCTTCTAAGAGTGCTGCTCCAGAACTTTCTGTGTCTGTTGTTATTACTGCCTCAACTTCTGTGTCTGTTGCTGCTACTGCTGCTCCAACTTCTGTTACTAGTGCTGTATCTGCTGCTGCTCCAACCACTGCTGCTACATCTGCTTCAACTCAACTTCAGAAGGATTACATGAAAAAGATTGATGCTCTATATGATGAGCAAAGTTCTGAAAGTGATGAATTCAGGACTGATTCTGATGACTACTCTGCCACTATTGCCAGAAAGAGAAAGGCAAGGAGCAAAGCCATGAAAAGAGTACCTCCAGCCAAAGTCAAGGTCAATAATGACATTCCATATTACATTCTTCCTGACTGCCCCATAACTGAGCACTGAATGCAGTATTCAAAGAACCAACTTAAAGCCATGAAGAAAAAGAGGAAGTATGAAAAAGGATCTTCCCAGTTTCATCATTCTCATCCTCCTCCACCACCTCCTCCTGATGCAGGTGCAGGTGGAAGCTCAGCTGCTCAACCTCATGCTAAAAGCCAAACCTCCTATCAGCCACATGCAAGATTTTATCATAGGGGAAGCCAGTCTAGGGGTTCTCAATCTAGAAGAAGAAACTATAGAGGAAACCAGAGGGAAGTCCAGGTTTATTCAAAAGGTTTTTCAAGGTAACATCCTTACTCCAGGGAAGGACAAGCTTCATCAGACACAACCTCAGGTCCTTTTCCCTATAAGCTGAAGGAAGTAGTTTCATCCAGAGCTCCTCAGGATAATCCATCCAATAGATATGAGCCACCAGTGCCCTTTGAAGATCCTGAAAATAATCCAACTACTTGGACTGCCAGGATGAAAGAGCTTGCTGCACTGGACCAAATTAAGAAAGCTAAAGAGCAAGGTAGAGACTCCTCCAACATCACTACATTGTCTGAACAGAGAAAGAAAGAATTGGAAAGATATGCTTCAAGCAAATTCTTTGATTCTGATAGATATATGGAGCTGCATCCTGAAGCTATAGTTCCAAGGCCCAAACATCAAACCTCTTTAGGTGCAGCAGATGACACAAGATCCAAAAAGGAAGCTCTTAACCCCAATAGAGAAATCAAACTTATAAAGAGCAAGGAGAAGAAATAACTATGTAAGGTGACAATCATTTTGATTTTTGATTTCTGTCTGGGATGATATATATCTGTGGTTCTGCTATGCCCTGCTTATTTCTTTTCTGTTTTGTTGCTTTGTATGTTGTTATTTAATTTTTATAAGTTCTGTAAATAGTAATCCTAACCCAAATAGGGGGAGATTGTTGGAACACCCTATTACTAATTTGGGTCAGGATCACTATGTCTTTAGGAAACCTGTTTTGACCTCCTGTATAGCTCTAAAGGTCAATTAGAATTGAGTCTAAGGGATAGTACTTAGGTTTGGAAGCTGCCCTCAAGACCAAGGATTTTCAGTTTGAAGACTAAGTCATATCGTCGAGCTCAGTACGACGAATCGTCGAACTCCAATCGACGATCGTCTAGCTCAACTTCGACAAATCGTCGAACTCCATTCGACGATCGCTGAGCTCAACTTCAACAAATCGTCGAACTCCATTCGACGATCTTCGAGCTCAGTTCGACGATCTTGACTCAGTATTGATTCTCTATCTCTGAGCTCAGTTCGACGATAGCATAGCTCAGTTCGACGTTTTTATGATGAGTTAAAGGATTCTCAAGATTCAAATTCAGAACAGTTAAGGAGTTATTCAGCAATTAATTCAGAAGATTTTCTAGCCGTTTTCATTTATTCTGGACCAAGTTTCAAGGGATTATCAAGGAACGTTTCTTTGGACTTTCCCCAGAAGACAATTGCAATTAAGGAAGTCAATTAATGACATGCCAATGGCTATTCTTGACAGATGAATTTCTATTCAGAACCAGAGAATAAAACAAAAGCTTTTTAACTCTCTCATACACAACACATAGACAGACAGCAAAAATAAGCAGAACAAGAAGAAGAAGAAAAAATGATTCTCTACTATAATATTCTCTGAACAACATCTTTCTCAATATCAATTGTTCACAAGAGAAAGAGCTAAAAGGAATTCATACAAGAACACACACCAAAGGAGATCAACAAATCTGAAAATCTTCAGATCACCTTTGATTCAAGTGTTCAAGGCCAACATCTTTCAAATACTCTAGACACCTATCATTTCAGCTGTTGCTGAAATTACCATTTGCTGGAGATCAACTTCTGAAGGCCTATCACCCTACAACAAAGCTTCATTTCCTGAACATCTCAAGAACTCAGGGGGAGCTTTGACAACATAAAATCCACATAGTCTTCTCAGCTGCTCTGAGAAAGAGAAGACTTTCATAACTCTCTCATCCCCATCTCTGTAAAGGGTTTCTCAAACTCCCTTCAAAAGTTTGAGCTTGGTTTTTGAGCACCTTGTCAAAAGCTCATTGGTGGCAAGACACCTGATCAAAAAATCTGATTTGGTTTTTGAGCACCTCATCAAAAGCTCATTGGTGCTCAGGACACCTGATCAACTCATCATGCAGTGGATTCCTACCTAGGGTGGTAGAAGAGTGGATGTACCCAAGTTTAGGGGAACCACAATAGCTCCTTGTGTCTTCTGGCTTACTTGTCTTTATTTTTTGTTTCTGGCTGTGATTGTTTTGTGATTAGTTTAGATCTGTGATTAATTTTTGTTGTAGGTTATTCTGTGATTAGATTTAATAGTTGCTTCCCTGTTCACTCAGATTACAACAATTGTTGTAAAAAGTTTTCAAGCATCATATACTCTATTCACCCCCCCCCCCCTCTAGAGTATATCAGATCTAGCTGCACTTTCAGAGGACTTCACCGAGAGAGAGAGGGAGGGAGAAGGAGGAGGAGGGGCGGCTAGACTAGGCTGGCCGAGCTTTGAGAGGAGGAGGAGGAATTAGGGTTTCTCAATTTCTCATTCATTCAACTAACTCTAAATGAAAACATTACATGACTATATATAGGATTACAACATATTTTGGCTACATGCAGCCCCATATTAAAAATAAACTCTAATGTTTTCAAACCCAAAATGAAATGATAAAATGCTCAAAACACATAACATAATAAATTTAAATAATACTTCAATTATTCAACGAAATAATATTAGGTGGTCTTGCACCGTGGGCGGAGGTTGTAGGGACGCACCACGCGATCACCTTGGCTATGTAAGTCTTTTGCTGGAAACGGAGAAGGATCCTCCACGAGCAAGCCTTCATCATCTTCAACATGTTGGGGGTCGTCGTCTCCATCATTTCCCTTTCTCATCCTTGTCCAGAGACACAGTTGAACTCATTGGAGTCCTCATAGAGGTTGCGCTCTCCATTCTGAATTTCTTAATAATCTCCTTGATAAATTTCGTCTGAGAGATGAAAATCCGATCTTCAGATTGCTTCACTTGAAGTCCTAAGAAATACTTCAACTCACTCATACTGCTCATTTCAAACTTCCCTTGCATAAGTTTAGAAAACATTTTGCAAAGTCTATATTTCGCAGAGCCAAATATGATGTCGTCGACATAGATTTGCACTAGCAAAATCTTGTCTTTAACTTCCCTAAGAAATAATGTCGTGTCTATCTTTCCCCTTGTGAACTAATTCTTGAGAAGAAAGATAGACAACGTCTCATACCATTCTCGGGGAGTTTGATTTAGAACATATAATGCTTTATGTAGAAAATAAACGCAGTCAGGGAATTGAGAATTGACAAAACCTTGGGGTTGCGCTAGGTATAATTCTTCTTTCAGATTCCCATTAATGAATGCTGAGTGCATGCCCATTTGGTAGATAGTGAATTCTTTGAGGGCAGCATACGCAAGAAACAACTTGATCGGCTCGAGTCGAGCCACTGGAGCAAATGTGTGGTTGAAGTCAATCCCCTCTTCTTGTCTGTATCCTTGTGCAACAAGCTGGGCTTTGTTCTTCATAATTACTCTTTGTTCATCCAGCGTTTTTCTGAATATCCACTTGGTGTCGATTATGTTCTGTCCCTTTGGCCTGGGTACTAGCTCCCAGTCTTTGAACCGATCAAACTAGTTGAGTTCCTCTTACATTTCCATGATCCAAGAGGCATCTTTGTTCGCTTCCTCGAACTTCTTCAGTTCAACTTGAGACAAAAACCTGAGATGCAAAACTTCTTTAGTTGTACCTCTTTTGGTTCCTACACCGTCGTCTGGCTCTCCAATGATTTGATCAGCTGGGTGATCTCATAGGTATCTGAGCCCTAGCTTCCTTGCTCTCCCTCCAGTAGGCTCTGCAACATCCGGTGCCGCCTTTATAGGTTGAATCAATTCTTCCTCTATGGGTTCTTCATTCACCAAGCTTGTATTGGCGAGCTTGATTGAGCTTGGAGATTCTTCCTTGATAGCTTTATCCAAGCTAAGTTCCTTAAACCTGGTACCTGCATCTGCACCAATAACACTAGACGAGTTGCTATGAAGTAAGCTAGTCTTATCAAATACAACATTTATCGAAATTTCTACCACAAGAGTTTTTTATTGTTGAAAATCCTATATGCCTTACTATGGCTACTATATCCTACAAAAATTCCTTCAAAATATTTTTCACTAAACTTAGTTCGATAATACTTCCCATTATTAAGTACGCAGCATTTTTTCAAAAGATTCTAAAGAAGGACACATTCGATTTTCTGCCCTTCAATAGCTCATAGGGGGTCTTACAGTAGTTTTTGTTGATTAACGCTCTGTTTTGCACGTGACAAGCCGTGTTGACTGCTTCAGCCCAGAAGTAATCTGAAAATAAACCATCGTTCAACATGGTTATACATGCTTCAATCGAGGTTCTATTCCTTCTCTCAGCAAATCCATTTTGCTGTGGAGTGCACGGGGAATAAAACTCATGAAAGATACCATGGTTTTCACAAACGTTTGTCATGGAACCAGACTCGAACTCTGTTCCATAGTCACTTCTGATTTTGACCACAGAGCAGTCCAACTCGTTCTAAATTTGTCGGATAAAGTTAGTGAAAAAGTCGAAGGAGTCTGACTTATGTTTCAGAAAGAACACCCAAGTGAAATGTGAGTAGTCATCAACAATTACTAACTTATAGACCTTACCTCCTAAGCTGTGAGTAGGCATAGGTCCGAATAAGTCCATATAAATAAAGTATAAGCTTCGTGAAGAATATTTCTCAGCAATACCCTTGAAGGTAGTCCATGTCTCCTTACCCATTTGACAAGAGTGACATGGACTCTCTTTAAGGAACTTAATGCTGGGGGTATCACACACTAAGTTGTGAGAAAATAGCACATTTAAGATTTTAAAATTAGTATGTGCTAGTCTCTTGTTTCATTGGTCACAGAGAGACGCACTATTTTTTATTATAAAACACAATAGGGGTAGAAGTGTCTAAACAAAGAAAATTTATACATAAAATATTTCTGCTCCGAGTGCCTGTTAAGACCGTCTCCAAATTTGCAGACGATTTTATCAAACACTTATCCTTGCAGAACTCAACGATGTAACCTTTGTCGCATAGTTGGCTTATGCTAATGAGATTATGGTGTAATCCTTCAACATAAGCAACGTCTATAAAAGAGACTACGCCGTTGGAAATCATACCATAACGTTTTGTTGTTCCCCTGTCCGAAACTCCAAAAATGACTTTTGGTCCATCTTTGACTGGGATGTAATCACACAAAAGGCTTCTTGTCCCGGTCATGTGCCGAGAGCATCCGCTGTCCAAATACCAGATTGGCGATATATTGGCCTTTGGACATACCTACAAAAATAAATCATTTTACCTTAGGAACTCAAACATATTTGGGTACTTGGTTCCTGGTTAGCGTACTCCCCCTAGGAACATTAGCCTTGCGAGTGGTCTGTCCTACTTGGATAACTCGTAGGGTCACAAAGATAGCGGGGTTGTACCAGCAGTTGGTGCTAAAGTGACCAACTTTACCGCAATACCAACAGTCAAATTTGTTGTATCTCCTCGGGTACTCCTGCTTTACCCTTTGAACGTGAGGTCTAGCAGGGGTAGTATTCCTAGAGGTGGAAGCCTCATTATTGCAACATACACAAGGTTTCTATATCTCCTTCTCCTTAGGCACAACAGATTTGGATTTCGGTCCTTTCTTATTTTTATGGCCATGTACATATGGACCATAACTCTTCATTTGAATCTCTTCATAAGGTGCTTTGAACACGCTAGCACCAAAGCCACGGGTACGGGTCCATCCCTGGTATCTGGTCTTGGGCTCTACATGAGCAGGCCTTGCATGATGACCATAGGATGACTCCAGATCAAACTTTTTTGTTAGGAAGATGACTTTCCAGAACAAAAGGTGGCTCATGGGGCCTTTCCCCTTTTCTTTGGCACTAACCAGCTTGGCATCCTTACCCTTGCCACCGACGTGGCCAAGACCACTACCCTTCTTTTGAGCTGAGAACTCATCGATGAGAGGGAGAACATTCTTCGGCTTTGCGTAGCTCTCAACAAGTTTTCTCTCCACCGCGAGCTTTTCTTCCAGATCATCAAGATATTTTTCCTTCAGTTTTAACGTCTCAGCTGAGTCCTTAAGTTCCTCTTTCAAGGTGTGGACTTCATCTCTGAGAGGAAGTAATTGTGCAATTTCTTCCTTCAGATTTGCTTCCACTGCCTTGAGGGAGGCAATCTCTTTAACTTGCTTTCGTACTACCTTATGACATTTGTCGAAAGCTTTTAACAAGTGCTCTTGCTGAGCCATCAACTCTGAATCATTCTGATCATAGGAGTAGTCTTCATGACCATTCGAGGAAGTTTCAGATTCGGTGAGAATGGTGTGCGAGTTTACCTTCCCATGGTATTCTGAGTCGCCCACTTCCTCATCATATTGAGCCATCAGCCCAAAGCAGGCTTCTTTGTTTTCAGAACTTGACTCACTCGTGTCACTATCAATGAGAGTCTTCGTCTTTTTGGCGATGAAGGTATTCTCTTATTTCTTTTTCCATTTGAAGGATCTTTTCTAATCCTTCCTGGAGCCATCCTTCTTCTTGTACGGACATTCGGCAATCATGTGACCTAATTTGTTACAACAGTAGCAAATAACATTAGAAGAGAATTGTTTGTTCGGTTTAGACTTATATTTATCTTCCTTGTTGAAGCTTTTCTTGGTTCGATCACCGTCACGTCATGATCTTCTGGATTCTGAAGAGAAGGGCTTATTTTTCATCTGTCTCCTCTTGTTTAGCAACTTCTTAAACTGCTTAGAGAGGAGGGAGAATTCTCCATCTGATAGCTTGGAGCCAAACATGCTAGGCTCAGAGTCTTCAGGAGTGCCAGGAGGTTGTGTCCTTACTGGTGACAGAGCTTTAGAAATTCTATAACCTTCTACCTTTCGGGCTGTAGACTTTTCTTTGCTTGAAGATCGATTGGCCTGTTACTCCTTCTTTCTAGTGTTCATTTGGAGTTCGTAGGAGAGCAATTTACCGAAAAGATTCTGAGGGTCGATCTCCGACAACTTTCCAAATTCTCTGATGGCGAAAACCTTTGTGTCCCATTCATTTGTGAGGGATCTAAGAAACTTGTCGTTTAGTTCACCATAAGTGAAGACGTAGTCGTAGTTTCTGAGACCGTTCACTACCTTGAAGAACTTTTAAAAGCTGTCAGCTATGGAGTCATCTGCACCTTGCTTGAAGGCTTCATACTCCTGGTTCAACAACGATCTGCGATCATCTCCCACTTCTTCAGTGCCTTCCATCAGGACAACCAGACAGTCCCACATCTCTTTCGCAGATTTGCAGTGGAATATGTTCTGGAGCATTCAGTCGTCCACTGCACTAGCTATGATATTCTTAACCTTCTTGTCAAGGGAGACTAAGGCAATCTCATCCTTGGTGAGATACATCATCTTTTTAGGAATCATGATCGCAAGATTTATTATTGATGCTTGAGTAGGGATGTGAGGTCCTTCTTCCACTATCTAGAATATCCTTGGATCAACAGCTCCCAGGAAGAACCGTACTCGTTCTTTCCACATGGGAAAGTTTTACTTAGTACACACCGGTAGCTTCATAGATGATATATCATTGCTTCGATCCATGGTAAAAGTGTGAAATCTCTGAATGCTTGATCGGGGATTCTGATCAAGGTGTTAACCTTATTTGACCAACCTCCCTCTGATACCACTTGAAAGTATTTAGCGTCTACCTAAATCACCTGGAGGGGGTGAATAGGTGATGTTTGCATCTTTTTTGCGGAATAAAAATATTTAAAAGACAAGCACACAAACACAGAGATTTTTATAGTGGTTCCCCGTATTGGGTACGTCCACTGTCCTGTCTTGCCTATCTACCACAAAGAGTACGATTTGGCTACTTAGCCTTTCTCAGAATGTACTAATCTTACACCTCGGAGCAATGCTCCTACACCTCGATCCACAATAGATCTACAAACTTGATCAAAAAGATGGATCTACACCTCGATCCATAAACCGGATCTACAAACTCGATCCACTGACAGATCTACAAACTCGGAGATAAAAATCCTAAAAACTCGGAGACAAAGCTCGTACAAATGTAAAAACAAATTACAACTATAAAGAAAATGGTTTACATTTCAGATCAGAAATCTAATTGAATCTTCCATCTTGAAACTTGAACAACTTGATGAAGAAGGATGACAAAAAATGAGAAGGCTGATCTGAAAGCTAAGATCCGACCTGATCGTATAGAAGTTGAAGAAACTGTTGATCTTGGATCGGTCGAATCTGGTCTTGCTTTGAATCGTTGAATCTGGAGAAAGCGACAGAAAGGATTGACGATGAAGATGATCGGCTTTTCTCCCAAAAATGGAAAGTGCTTGAGCGATTCAAATTCCTTGAAAATTATTCCTCTTCTAATTGATTCTACTTGTGAACAATTCTTCTTCTTGTCGACGAATCCTTAAATTGACTATATATATGTCATCGACCAACGGTCAATCGTCATTAAGGTAGGATCCATGTAATTAAGGAAAGATCAAACATACTAAACTTAGGTTAATTTGAATTTCTGTTGGAAAATTAAAAATGAAAATTCTACAAGTTTATTTCTCGAGAAGAATAATATTTCTCGAGAAATGAATAACTTTCTCGAGAAAAGGACTTTGCTTCTCGAGAAAAGACTTGAAGAAAATTTTGTGTGAAGAAAACCACTGATTTCTCGAGAAGGACAATATTTCTCGAGAAAACAATTTGATTTCTCGAGAAATAATACGGCCTCTCGAGAAATTGACTCAGCGCAAAATTCGTAAAATGAAAAACTTGTTTCTCTAGAAAAACATGCTTTCTCAAGAAAAGAATTTCTTTATCGATAAATCATATGGCTTGTTGAGAAATGTACTTGGCGAAAATTCTGGAACAGAAGATAGATTTCTCGAGAAGAAGAATTATCTTTCTTGAGAACTTTTGCCTTTCTCGAGAACAACCCGGCTTCTCGAGAAATATACAAGGCATTTCTTGAGAAAATGACTTAGCCTATTTTTCAGTTAATTTCCGGAGAAGTCTTGTACTTTCTCGAGAATAACATTGCTTTCTCGAGAAATTTACTTCAACTTCTCGAGAAATACGTGCCATTTCTCGAGAAAATGACTTAGGAAATTTTCAGCGAAATTTTTCTTTTCTTCTATGTTGAAATCAACAACCCTTTCTTTCATTTCCTTAGTACTTGAAAATGAAGTGCATCCCACTTGAGAGGTTACAATTGAGTCAACATCATGGACCACACAATGAGGGATTACATTGCACGGTCTTGTGTTTGGTGACTCATTGTAAACTGACATTGGTCAATACTTAGCAATATTAACATACAAGCACACAACTAAAAGAAGACATCAAATACAATCCTTAATTCATCTTAGTTCAAGGGTGACTTCATACAAATCTGGATTAATGTGGATACAATACCCAAGAAGCAGTTTGCCTGAGGTTGGAGAGTCATTCTCTCTGAATGTAGGGCCTTTTGTGCATGAGTTGTAGAATCCTTCTGTGAATCTGAGGTAGGGCTTTTGTGCCAGATCTGTAGGAGAGTCAACCACTCTAAGTTGTAGGGCTAACCTCCTAGCTTGAGCTATAGGACTATTAATTTGGTCTGAGGTAAGTGATCTTTGGATCACTGAGTTGTAGGAGCAAGCTTGCTCTGAGATAGTGATTTATGCCTGAGGTAGGTCTTGGAGTAAATTGAGAGATACTGATGGATCTGTGTTGTAAGCTCTTTGGAGCCGAGTTTTGGAGAAGTGACTTGTCTAACACACTGTTAGAAGGTGGGAGGGATAGTGGATGTACCTATAATCTGGAGAACCACTATAAATCTTGTGTGTGCTTATGTGGTTTGTATTAAAAGTAGAAAATAACTAACTCACAAGACACTTAAAGAAGGAAAAATATAAAGAGACTGAAAAACCTATTCACCCACCCTCTAGGTGTTTAGCTATCCTTGAAACTAAAGACTTTTAAGCAGTTTGTCAATCTGTCTCAGCGCAATGACTGAGATGGGCTGATTAAAAATAAATCAACTCAATTTAACTATCAAATTAGTAGAAATAATAATCTACGTCATCCTCTCAAATCCAAAACACTATATATAAATAAAGGCTTAGTAAATCAAAACCATTAAACCATAATCTCTTTCCATGCCATCGATACCTAACCCGTCTCAACATATCATCTTCCAGCTTCATTGGAGCCAAAATCTTCTAAAGATCTACATGAAGGCTATGGGATTGTAAGGAATGGATTTATACATGCCTTAGTGGAGATTAGAGAAGTCATCAGGATGTTGGATGCCATAGGTTTAGAATATATCCTCTCTGAACCTTCCCCCAGGCTGAGAAATGAACTATTGGAATTTTTCTCCAATGTAAAGCTTTCCCCAAATAAGACATCACTGAAATCCAAAATTGGAGGGATGTGAATCAAGATAACTCCAAGGAAGTTGGCTAAGGCACTTCAGTTACCCTCTCTTGATAGTGATAAAGAAGATGACATCTCCAATAATGACAGAGATAGTGCGTTGGAATGGTGTGAGTACAGTGATGCCATGATTAGATTACTAATAAGGGAAAACTTCAAATAGAGAGGAAAATTACTTGCAGACATAGTTGGAAAAGTCATTTTATATAAGCCTGGATCACATGACACCATATCCAAGCCCATGTTTGAGATAATCACCAAGCTTTTACTACAGAAGAAGACCTTATGTGCCAATGTCATCTTCTAGAAGATAATTGACTGTTTGTAGACTCTAAATATGGGAAGAACCTTATCCATTTATCTAATTAACTCCTATCTAGACAACTTCCACAAGAAGCAACAAGTCAGAAATCACTACCTGAAAAGGATGGACATCAAGATATTAGAAAGATTCTCTAGAGTTGTTCCTACAAGTCAACCCTCTAAAGGAAAGGACAAGTCAAAGGACGAAGGAAATAAAGTTGTGAGGGCTATTAATTCATAGTCTAGTTCAGAATCTGCATCCCCATTAGATGTTGGTCTTCAGGTTGACATTGATCAAAGTCAGTCCTCTGCAAGTGTTCATGCCAATAATCAAATAGTTAGAAATCTAGTTGGTGAAGAGAATGTTGATGAAATCCATGCTGCTCTTGATTCTACAGATGTTCCTTCAGAACTTGCTGCACATAATGTGCCCAATGCTCCAGTTACTTCTGATAAGGAAGAGCCAATGGAACCAGCAAATGATCTTGAAGGCTATCTAAAATCATCTATACCAGAAGAGGTGAATGTACCATCTGAGGGGGAGCTTGTGATAGTTGTTGAGCTAGCTCTCAATAAGATTGATGCTACTATAGATGATCATGGTAACTCAGATAATGCTGCTAATGTTCGTATGGATGATAATGATACCATTTTTATTGATTATGCTAATGTTGAGAGGTAGTTTTTAAAGTCCTTGATCAAGATAAGGCTAATCCATAAACTCTCCTTGATTGTGATGATCAAGAGGACCAAAAGAAAAATTCTCCTATGATCAATCCACCAACTTCAATAACCACAGATACCTCCCTTCTCAGTTCAATTAGGGCTCTATTGGATGAGCAAGCCACTTCAGTTAAAGCTTACATTGACAAGTCCATCTCTGAAGTAAAAAATTGAGCTGCTGATAGAAATCTACACTGTGAAAGATGAGACTGTTCACCTGAATAGAGAGATGACTAGCTGGTTTGATAAAGCAACCAACACAGTCAAAGCACAATCTTCAATACTAACATCAATGGACAAAAGCTTAAAATTCTCTACTACTGATATAGGGTATGTAAAGAACATTGTAAGTCGGACTGATGATGTTATCAGGGCAGCTGCAGATCATGTAAACAATCATATTACTAATACTGTCGTAACATCCATGAAAAAAGCCTACCAGATCAAAGATGAAATATTAGCTGACAGTGACAACAGATTCCAGACATTGTCCAATAGGATTGAGCCTAACACCCTTCTGTTGAAGAATAAGCTAATTAAAGAAGCCAGAAAGGGGGAGGAGGGCAATGCTATGATTGCTAAGCTCATTGATGAGCATGCCTTTAAAGTGCTTCAAGGTATAAGGATTGCATTGCACCTTCCTATCTTGGACAAGAATAGGCCAGAAATGTTGATTTTCCTGCTCAAGCTAGAGTTACATAGGATGCATAGCTTGCAGTTTGGAGAAAGAGAGAAGGAACTCTATTGGCTCAAGAGTTCATGGCAAGGAGGAGAGCTGAAAATACAGATGATCCAGACTATTAATGTCTTAATGATGCCTCAGAGACAATAATTATCAATGCTTGGCTAAACCATAGACAACTGCATAAAAACATTGATAGCATATATTATTCTGAAGACCGAAGAAAATGCCTCCACGAACGCGCAGTATAACGATAAAAGTGTGGAAACAAGAGGAGGTAAGGAGTTAGCTTTTGCTGACCACTATCCACGAACACACGGTATAACGACTCCACCCTATAACCGGGGCAGTGGTGCTCCTTCTCTGCATATAGGTCAACATCAATAATGTATATAGAGAATAAGCTAGAAAGTGCAACGACAAATAAGCCACGCACTAACGCTACACACACAAACATAACAAACATTGGAATGCACGTCCATACATTTCATGCTCTGATGACACACTTTCGATGTACTCCTTGAGTCACATCACCATCCCTTGTCCCTTACAAGGATAGTCCCAACTTGAGCATTTTTTTGTCCGACCTAAAGATAAGGAATCTCTCATATGCCAACGACAAAAGCCAAGTACGTAAGGCACTCTAGTCGAATGACATGTGACGTCTCATTTCGTGCTAGACCCCTTGCATGCATTTTGAGTCAAGAAAGCTGACTAAAGCTCGGGGTGCACCGATAACAGGCATCGACTGATACTCGACTAATAGGAAAAATTTCACTTAGAAGAATTTTGGATCCACCAAGCATTAGGTGTGTTAAGTGGTCTCAATGCCATTCCAATTTAACTTAGAAAATTGCCCTTGATCCACCAAGCATTGAGTGCGTTGAGTGGTCTCAACGCCATTCGATGAGGCATTGAGTGATTTAACTTAGAATATTTCTGGACTCAGAAAGCATCGAGAGCATTGAGTGGTTTCAAGGCCATTTGACGAGGCGTTGAGTGATTTGACTTGGAATATTTCTGGACTCAGAAAGCGTCGAGAGCGTTGAGTGGTCTCAAAGCCATTTGACGAGGTATTGAGTGATTTAATTTAGTGTTGAAGCCAGAAATTGACATCAATGAGAGTTCGAAAATAGGGGTGTAGCCAACACCTACTTCTCTCAAAACCCGACACTTGACTGGTTGTAAAGGACATATAACTGACCCAAAGCCTCGGCGGGGAGGTCCCACCTCTTACCTGGAAGATCTCTGAGAGCTTTCCCTCCAAAGCCAAAAGCTTAGCTGGGAGCTCCTCAGAAAGCGCTAGAGAGCCTTAGAGAAAAATGAAAGCTTGCCTTCCGAATAACCCCTACAGGTCTATTTGTAGTCTTCGCTGACTTGAAATTACTAAAATACCATAGTGAAAGTTATTAGTTGTCTGCCTAAATCACCTAGAGGGGGTGAATAGGTGAGATGTGCGTCTTTTTACGGAATAAAAAATTTGATCTATGCACAGAGCTAACTACCAAGCAATCACAGACGAAGCAAGATTTACAGTGGTTCCCAAATCTTTGGTACATCCACTTTCCCTCACCGATATAGCAATAAACTAGACTCGGCTACTCCACTATCTTGGATTGAAAACCTATCCTACTCCTCGGAACAACGTTCCTACAATCTCAATCCACAAAGCGGATCTACACTCGGAAGATGAAACTTCCTATAATCTCGGAGTCAAAAGCTCCTACACTCAGATAAAACTTCTCCTACAATATTGATATAAAATGTGTATGAAATACAAACAAAGAATCTTTTCAGATCTGCAAGAATTGGCCTGGATCTTCCACTTCTAGACTTTCGGCTTTATCAGAGAGGTGAAGAAAATCTCGGCAAAATCAGATCTGGATCTTCTTGGCTTCACACGATCGAATAGAAGATGAAGAGTTGTGCGACAATCTCGATCTGTAAAACCTTCTTAATCTGAATCCTCTGAAAACTAAAACCCTAGCCGGATGAGAATCGGCGGCGGCGGCTTCTTGGAGAGAGAGAGAGAGAGGAACAAAAAACTTAGAAAATAAATCGGTTGCAAAAACTTCTGATAAAAATTCTTCTTGCTTAGGGTTTTTCGGTTTGACAAGACCTTATATAGGATCGGAGATAATCTGTCATAATTAATTCATAATGAGGGACACGTGTACCAATCACATCAAGGCTCATTAAAAAATCTATTAAACTGGACTTAACGAAATATTTCAGAAAACTGAAGTAATATACTCGAGTGAAGAAGTGACTACTCAAGTACATTTCAGAACTACTCGAGAGAGATGAAGATAACTACTCGAGTACTTAGAGACAGTTATTCAAGTAACCTGAAGAAAACTACTCGAGTATATTCTTGAAGAAAATTGAGGAGTTGATCAGCTACTCGAGTACCAAAAAGACTTACTCGAGTACTTAAGGAATTACACGTGAAGTGGAGTTAGACTACTCGAGTACAAAAAATACTACTCGAGTAAATGAGAATGAGCTACTCGAGTGGTAGATGAACTACTCGAGTGAGGGACTTAGAATAATTTCTGAACATGAATTCTGGGCTTGATATATACTTATTAAGCGGAGAAGGGGTTATACGAGGAGAAGACAAGGTTAAGGAGGAAGAAGGTGAATGTGTGATTGTGAGACGTTCTCCGATTCTATATTCGATGAAGGCAAGTGTACCTTATCGCATATAGTATAGGATATTAAGTTTCATATCAAAGTCGTATTACCCGGGGCAATTCGAGTACTTCTACTTCAAGGAGTTACTATTATCTTATCGAATAAAAGTTGTTTTGGGGTTGCTTACTAAACTAGAGAAGTGAGAATGTTTTACTTGCAAATTAGAGAAAAGCTAAATGATAATTAAGTGATAGTACTCGATCTAGAATCACCTCGGCTTAAGTTGATCAAAAGATGCAATAATAAACTTTTTAAATTAATAAGGCAAGAGACCTTGACCGCGGAGGTTTTAAAAGCAAGAACATGCTTCTCTCGAAGTCATGCCCATCTGAGTTTAGGAAGGTCTGACCGAACTCTCGTCCGAATCGGAGGCCTAAAACCCGCTTTATGCTGTGAACCACGTTATTGGATTCTACTTTAATACAAGAGATTTAACACCCACCTCTCTCGAGGGGTGCGTGCAACTCTCTTCACTCTTGAGTGCTCACTTCAAACCATCGTCCTCTCGGCTAGCCAAGAATGAAAGCTAATGATGGAAAATATATATCGATAATATATCTCCAAGCAAAGGTAAATCAAGAGTAAATCAAGGTATGAGCCTTACAAAGAAAAAAAGAAAATTAGAGCATCATAATATAATCAACTCGAACCTCAGATCATCAAGATCGAGTATAGGAGGATTAGTTAATCATGGTGAAATGGTGAAAGAGAGATGAATAGAAATGCTTTGAGAAAGCGAGGAAACGACAAACTTTTTATTAGCACTGAAAGAGAACTACAACTTGAAAATGAAAGATTACAGGTGCGGGAAATGAAAATTTATGCAAACATTGCCCTTAGCTACTAAGCAGTTACAGCAACTAATACAAAATAAGAGTAACTAAGCTAGATTACAAAGCTTGAAATGAGGAAGGAGTGTGGAAACATGGAAAATTACAAGAAATACAAGTAAATTAAGGGGAAGGACCTCCCCTCTCACTCCAGACCTGCCTGCTTAACCCTTGGCAAAGGACTGAATTTATAGATTTTTTCGGGATGGGTCACGCCCCCCTGACACGCCCTGGTCGGGCGTGTACTTGGGGCGTGACACGGTCAGTGCGACTTTTTCATGCTGAAATTAATTACTGGAGTTGACGGGCATGGTTGTTGAAGTACACGACCATGTGTCACGCCCGGGTCGGGCGTGACACATTCGGTGCGACAGTTGTGCGGGGAAAAAAGAGTGCGTTGCGGCGATTCCTTGGAACCTGGGGACACGCCTTTGGACCACGCCCATGTCGGATGTGACACGGGCATGACAGAGGGCGTGTACACTAAGTTTCCACGGAATGCAGTTTCAGACCAATTGCTTCATTCCTTTGGGTTACACGCCCTAGGTACACGCCCGGGTAGGGCGTGACCTTGCGGCATGTCACAACAAAATTCGGCTGAAAGCCGTGAAAACCTGAAAAAATAAAAAATAAACGCATTAGCGACAAAAATATATATACAAAGGGGAATCAAAATAAGCACTTTACAAGACATGATTTGCTTTAAAACCCTGAAAATACCCTAATAAAATTGACTGCAAATCATACTATCAAATTCCCCCAAGCTTAAGTTTTGCTTGTCCCCAAGCAAAGATATAAAAACTAGCTAATCATAAAAAGTGACTAATTCAAAAAGTTTTAATCATCCTTACACAAGTACTATGCGAAATTCCAGGTAGGGAGAATGTAAAACGTAAATCTAAAACAATTATTATGGTATGGTTTAACTTTTATAAACTTTACTTAATGAAAATAAATCATCCAAAATTTTGACGAAATTCTTTAAATAGATTTAAGCAAGGTAACGGAAATGAAAAGAACGTATTGAGTTGTTACTAGATTCAAGCAACGCATTATAATTATATCAATTAAATAACAAAAATCTAAGTTTAAATCCAAAACTAAAACTGATTTACTTTTCTTCTTTTCGTAGTTGTTAAATAAGATTTAAAAAGACGTGAATCAAAAGTACTTAATAGGACCGAAACGTTTGGTTTAGGATCATGAATAGGAATGAAATTCAAAGATAAACATGGAGGCTTAAAATCACACTAAACCAAAACAAAGAGTTTCAAAAATTTCATTTTAAACAAAATATATATATTTTTCTTTCTTTTTCTTCTTTATTATTATTTATTCATTGTTTTTTTCTTTTCTTTTTACAAAACAAAGGCCATAAATATTTTTATTTTTTTCATTTTGAATTGGCCAAATAAAATCAAACATTTCTTTTGAGTACACTTTTTTCAACAATTTCTCCAAAGATAACACAAAATTTTCTATCATGATTATGAAAATATTTGAATGAAACTCAAAAAGGGTTAGCGTGATTGGATAGGTACGAATTTTGGCTTTGGTGAAAATAAAATGCCTTGTGGAGTTATCAAACGAAATTGGGAAAAAAGGCTGAAAAGCGGCTAACTAGTGGTAAAAGATTTTAGGTTTGCAGGAAAGCTCAAACGTAAACAAAAACGGCCTAAATTATTTTCACGCTTTTTAAATTTATTTAAAACATAGATTTGAAAAATTTCAAAAAGCAAGCCCTTGATAATAAAAGAAGATTGATGAAATTATCTTGAAAATAGAAATAATAGGTGTCTTAGATCGTTCATATCTACAACATTATTCAAAAGTTGTCCTTACAAAAATTATCTAAAAACGAAAAGGAAAATAGTGGATGATGAATTTTAGAGAAAGTAAAGAAAATAAAGAACGGAAAACCATAATAGAAATGCGCGTTTTAGAGAAATATTTCACCTTAACATTCTACCGTGAATTAGAAACACAGCATGACCAACATTTTACTTGTGAAATATGATTAAAAAAATGATTAGAAAAATTATAATTAACTACGTTGTTTATAAAGAATTTTGAGAAAAACAAAACGCAAACATGGGGTACTATTGAAATACCAAAATGCATATATATATATATATATATTATATTTTGAAATATGCTATATATATATTTGTTTTTTTTGGATTTTTGAAGAATATTTACAAAAAGTAAAAGATATTTACAAAAAGCAAAAAGAAGGAGGAAAAGATATTTACAAAAAGTAAAAGATATTTACAAAAAACAAAAAGAAGGAGGAAGTCCTCCCCCAAGCTTAAAATCTACATTGTCCTCAATGGTGAAGGAGGTTAGAGATCGAGAGAAAATTAAAGTACAGAAATGAAAGACAGAATGGAAAAACAGGTACTTCCCCAGTTTTATTTTGTAGCGAAAGCTGAGTGATTCGCTCCCCCATGCTTGTGCTTTGGATCTTCATGAAACGTCTTCTGTTGGACTTTGTCATGGAATCAGAACCGTTGGACCAGGCGATCACAGAAGTTTCAGCTTGTCGGAGCCGTCCGGGGAAAAAATTGTGAAATAAAGAAAACAGAAAGAGAAAACTTGGGTTGCCTCCCAAGAGCGCCCATTGTTTAAAGCATCGTTTGAGCTCGATGCATCAAAGTAATATTGTCCAACAATAAGAAGTCTTAAATTATTATTATTATTACAGTCCAAATGAGGGAGAAAAGAAATAGTTCATGAGTTCTATAACATTAATTCTTCCGTCGCAGTAGGAAGTAAATCGTTAGGCAAATAGAGTTTTAATTGATGTCCATTTACCTTGAATTCACCCTTATCCGGGTGCGAAATGAGAACCGTCCCATACAACCAAGCCTCTTTAACAATAAAGGGGTCGGACCATCACAATTTTAATTTACCTGGAAAAAGGCAAAGCCGAGAGTTATAAAGAAGGACGAGATCGCCCGGCGAAAATGATTTAGGAAATTTAATATTTTTGTCATGGTAAAACTTTGTTCGCTCTTTATAAAGCCTATTACTCTCGTAATCTTTCGCCCTCCATTCATGGAGTTCATTGAGCTGAAATTTACAGTGTTCGGCGGTTAGTGTGGGATCTAGATTTAATGTTTTGAGGGCCCAAAATGCACGGTGCTCTAACTCAACTGGAAGGTGGCAAGCCTTTCCATAAACCAATCGATACGGCGTGCAGCCGATGGCTGTCTTATATGTCGTTCGATAGGCCCATAGTGCATCATCTAGTTTTAGTGCCCAATCCTTCCTGTTTAAAGATACGATTTTCTTTAAAATAGTTTCTATTCTCGATTAACAACCTCGACTTGACCGCTCGTCTGTGGGTGATAGGAGGTAGAAAGTTTGTGCGTTACTCCATATTTTGCCAAAATTTTGGCAAACTGGCTATTGCAGAAATGGGTTCCCCTATCACTAATTATAGCGCGCGACATGCCAAGTCGAGAGAATAATTTTTTTAGAAATTTTACAACGACTTGTGCATCATTGGTGGGGAGAGCTTGCGCTTCCGTCCACCTTGATACATAGTCGACAGCTACGAGAATGTATTTATTTTGATAATAGGGAGGAAGGGGGGCAATGAAGTTGATGCCCCAAAGATCGAAGATTTCACATTTGAGGAAAATATTTTGAGGCATCTCTTCCCGCCGTGAGATATTGCCTGCCCGCTGTCAACTATCGCAAGTACTCACTAGGGTATGAGCATCCTTGAATACCGTGGGCCAATAGAAACCCGCCTCCAGCACCTTTCTTGCGGTGCGGTTTGCTTGATAATGACCACCTATTGGTACTTTACGGCAATGTCCCAATATTTGCACTCCTTCCTCACTCGAAATGCAACGCCGCACTACCTGATCCGTACAGACTCTGAATAAGAAAGGGTCTTCCCAAAAGTAATTCTTTAAATCAGAAAAGAATTTCTTCTTTTTCTGACTTGAGAATTCCTTTGGCAAGACCCGAGCCACTAAATAATTGGCAAAGTCGGCGAACCAGGGCTCGGGATAATCTTTTAAATTTTCGAGAGTGAAGAGGCGCTCTTCAGGGAATTTATCGTTAATGTCGGCTTCCACTAATAATTCGCTGCCAGGGTTTTCTAAACGGGATAAATGGTCGACCGCCAAATTTTGGGCCCCTCTTTTGTCCCGGATTTCTAAGTCAAACTCCTGCAAGAGGAGGATCCATCGCAAAAGGTGGGGCTTTGCGTCCGCTTTGCTAAAAAAAACGAAGGGCTGAGTGATCCGTAAATACGATTACTTTGGAGAGGGTGATATAAGACCTAAACATATCGAAGGCAAAAATAATTGCCAGGAGCTCTTTCTCGGTGGTGGTGTAGTTGGCATGTGCAGACGTGAGTGTCTTGCTTGCATAATAAATCGGGTGGAAGAATTTATCCACTCGCTGGCCTAAGACCGCGCCCACCGCAGTATCACTAGCATCGCACATGATTTCGAAAGGGAGCGACCAATCCGGAGCAACTAGAATTGGAGAGTTTACTAATTTTTCTTTTATTAAATTGAAAGCAAGAAGACAATCGTTGTTAAAATTGAAAGGTGACTCTTTCTCGAGAAGATGGGTTATCGGCTTCATTATTTTGGAAAAAGTTTGGATAAAACGCCGATAAAATCCCGCGTGCCCAAGAAAACTACGAATGGCTTTAATATTCATTGGAGGGGGAGCTTTTCAATAATTTTGATCTTGGCCCAATCGACCTCGATCCCCTTGCCTAAAATCTTATGGCCGATGACTAATCCCTCTCGGACCATAAAATGGCATTTCTCCCAGTTTAGGGCTAAGTTAGTTTCCTCACAACGAATCAACACGCGCTCGAGATTTTTTAAACAATTGGCAAAAGAACTACCAAACACCGAGAATTCGTCCATGAAAACCTCCATCACTTCTTCTACCAACTCGTCGAAAATCACCAGCATACATCGCTGAAATGTAGCCGGCGCATTACATAAACCAAATGGCATGTGTATGTAAGCGAAGGTGCCAAAGGGATAGGTAAAGGTAGTCTTCTCCTGGTCTTCTGGTGAAATAAGGATTTGGAGGTACCCCGAGAGACTGTCAAGAAAGCAGTAGAAGGAGTGACCGGAAAGTCGTTCTAAAATTTGGTCGATAAAGGGAAGCGGGAAGTGGTCTTTTCGGGTGGCATCATTGAGTTTGTGGTAATCAATGAACATCCGCCAACCCGTAATAGTACGGGTTGGAATTAATTCATTATTTTCATTGCCCACTACCGTGACCCCGCCTTTCTTTGGCACGACCTGTACTGGGCTTACCCAAGTACTATCGGAGATGCGATAGATAATTCCCGCATCTAGAAGTTTAATAACCTCAGCCTTCACGACGTCCTTCATGTTTGGATTTAAACGTCGTTGGGGCTGGATAGTATTACGAAAGTTATTATCTAAGAAAATCTTTTGTGTACAGAATGATGGGCTAATCCCCTTAATATCAGATAACTGCCACGCAATTGCATGGCAGTGATTTTGCAAAACTAGAGTCAACTCAGAAATTTCTGAGTTGCTCAGATCCGAGGAGATAATAACCGGTAGCTTAGAGTCATTTTCGAGGAAACGATACTGCAGATGAGGGGGAAGTTTCTTAAGCTCCAATATGGGTGGTTCCTCGTAAGAGGTTTTGAATTTTATGGTGTCCATGGGAAGCGATTCGGTGAGGGTAGTGCGAGAGACTTCCTCTAATCAGAAGAGCTCAGTGAGAAGAGATTCATCAAATGGTGAAGAAACTAATTCAAAAGGCACAAAAAAATTATTTTCGAAGAATTCCTCTAGATAAAAGCAGGAATCATCGTGCTCTAGGGTGTTGCACATGGAGGGATTAATGCTGAAAGTGATTTCATCATCTCCAACCCAAAGGAGGAGCTTTCCATCACTAACATCAAAAATAGCGCGGGAGGTGGCAAGGAAGGGAAGGCCGAGTATCAGGGGTACATCAGCATCCTCTTCGGTGTCTAGTATGACAAAATCCACCGAAAAGATGAATTTGTCCACCTTGACCAAGACATCCTCCACAATCCCTATCGGATATTTCACAGAACGATCGGCTACCTGAATGCTCATACGAGTGGGGTTCGGAGATCCTAGACCTAATTTCTTAAAAAGCGAAAAGGGCATGAGATTTATGCTTGCTCCCAAGTCCGCCAACGCATGTTTGACCAACGAATTACCGAATAGGCACGGGATGGAGAACCTTCCCAGGTCATTCACTTTGCAGGGTAATTTGTTGAGCACAACTGCGGAGCATTCTGCATTTAAGTAAATATGCGAAATATCCTCGAGCTTTTTCTTATTTGATAGGAGCTCCTTGAGATATTTCGCGTATTTCGGCATTTGAGAGATAGCCTCGCAGAACGGCACGTTTATATTAATTTGTTTTAGAATTTCTAAAAAAATTTTGTAACTTTCTTCGGCGCGTTCATTTTTAAGTTTAGGCGGATACGGTAATTTTGAATTTGATGCATGTGGCGTAGGCGTAGTAGGCAAATTTGAAGCTAAAATAATAGGAGGAGAGAGAGGAGAAGGGAGAGGTACCATAGGTTCGCTTGGTATAACAACTTCTTTTCCACTGCGGAGGGTAATGGAGTTTGAACTTTCTCTTGGATTTTGCTCGGTATTGCCTGTCAAAGCTCCTTGTTGCCGATCGGAGATTATCTTGGCTAGATGTCCCACTTGGTTTTCCAAGTCTTTGATGGACCCGACAATATTCCTGATATTTGTTTCATTTGTAGCAACGTATTTGGCAAAGACCTCTTCAAGTGAAGAGGGCTTTGCATGTTGCTGTTGGAAACCAGGTGGATTTAAATTTAAGGGGGGAGCTAGATTAAATGTTTGGATATGATTATGAGGGGGGTTATGGGGGCGTTGAGCATTTCCTTGGTTGCTCCATGAAAAATTCGGATGGCTCCTATAACCCGCATTGTAAGTGTTATTGTACGGTGCGTTGTTCGGGTTATAGGAGGGCCGAGGAGCATTTCCCATGAAGTCAACATGCTCTTCTATAAAAGGAGAGTTATTATAATTATTAAACCAAGGAGGATTGGCGGAGGAAGCAGTCATCTCCGCCACCTGCTTTGTTAACTGCTCAACTTGGAGGGCAAGATTCGAAGTAGCGTCAATTTCAAAGACTCCCGCTAGTTTGTTAGCCCGCATGCGGGGCGCATTCCATTGATACGAATTCATAACCATTTCCTCAAAAAGTTCCTAAGCGGCCTCTGGGGTTTTGTTATTTAGTGTTCCCCCAGCGGCCGCATCGATCATTTGCCTTGTTAAGGAATTTAAGCCGTTATAAAATATTTGCACTTGTTGCCAGTTTGGAAGCGCGTGGTGTGGGCACCTTCACAATAGCTCCTTGAAGCGCTCCCATGTATCGTAGAGAGTCTCCGAGTCTATTTGCATGAAGGATGCAATATCCGTGCGCAATTTGGCGGTCTTCGCAGGCGGGAAATACTTGGTAAGAAATTTCCCTGCCATCTCGGCCCACGTGGTGATGGACCCTCTAGGAAGAGAGCTCAGCCACTGCTTGGCCTTTGGCGGCAAAGAGAAAGGGAAGAGATGTAATCGAATGGCGTCATCTGAGACTCCATTGATTTTAAAAGTATCACAGATTTCGAGAAAATTCGCAATATGACAATTTGGATCTTCGTCCGGGAGACCATCGAAGGTTACCGATTGCTGCACCATTTGGATGATGCTGGACTTGATCTCAAAGTTATTATTTGCCACTGTGGGGAGAACAATACTTGATTGTGTACCCTCCAGGTTTGGCCGTGCATTATAGGACATAGTCCTTTGCTGGACCTCATTTGGGTTGGGCAGATTAAGATCCATCGTTTCTGTGGCAGTGTCCCCGATCGACTCTTCGATGCCTAAATGCGATTCCTGGTCACGAGAACGGAGGCGACGCAAAGCGGTGCGCTCTATCTCAGGATCAAAAGGAATAATCGATGAGCTTTCTCGAGTCATACACTTAAAAAGACAGAAAGGTGGGGGAGAGATAAAACCGATACGAGAGCGAGAGGAGAAAAAAAGGAAAAACGATAAAATTATTAGCTATCATTTTTCCAAAATATCAAAACATTTGTCCCCGACAACGGTGCCAAAAACTTGACATATACTTATTAAGCGGAGAAGGGGTTATACGTGGAGAAGACAAGGTTAAGGAGGGAGAAGGTGAATGTGTGATTGTGAGACGTTCTTCGATTCTATATTTGATGAAGGCAAGTGTACCTTATCGCATATAGTATAGGATATTAAGTTTCGTATCAAGGTCGTATTACCCGGGGAGATTCGAGTACATCTACTTCAAGGAGTTACTATTATCTTATCGAATAAAAGATGTTTTGGGGTTTCTTACTAAATTAGAGAAGTGAGAATGTTTTACTTGCAAATTAGAGAAAAGCTAAATGATAATTAAGCGATAGTACTCGATCGAGAATCACCTCGACTTAAGTTGATCAAAAGATGCAATAATAAACTTTTTAAATTAATAAGGCAAGAGACCTTGACCGCGGAGGTTCTAAAAGCAAAAACATGCTTCTCTCGAAGTCATGCCCATCTGAGTTTAGGAAGGTCTGACCGAACTCTCGTCCGAATCGGAGGCCTAAAACCCGCTCTATGCTATGAACCCCGTTATTGGATTCTACTCTAATATAGGAGATTTAACGCCCACCTCTCTCGAGGGGTGCGTGCAACTCTCTTCATTCTTGAGTGCTCACTTCAAACCATCGTCTTCTCGGCTAGCCAAGAATGAAAGCTAATGATGAAAAATATATATCGATAATATATCTCCAAGCAAAGGTAAATCAAGTGTAAATCAAGGTATAAGCCTTACAAAGAAAAAAAGAAAACTAGAGCATCATAACATAATCAACTCGAACCTCAGCTCATCAAGATTGAGTACAGGAGGATTAGTTAATCATGGTGAAATGGGGAAAGAGAGATGAATAGAAATGCGTTGAGAAAGCGAGGAAACAACAAACTTTTTATTAGCACTGAAAGAGAACTACAACTTGAAAATAAAAGATTACAGGTGCAGGAAATGAAAATTTATGCGAACATTGCCCTTAACTACTAAGCAGTTACAGCAACTAATACAAAATAAGAGTAACTAAGCTAGATTACAAAGCTTGAAATGAGGAAGGAGAGTGAAACATGGAAAATTATAAGAAATACAAGTAAACTAAGGGGAAGGACCTCCCCTCTCAATCCAGAACTGCCTGTTGAACCCTTGGCAAAGGGCTGAATTTATAGATTTTTTCAGGATGGGTCACACCCCCCTGACACGCCCTGGTCGGGCGTGTACCTGGGGCGTGACACGGTCGGTGCGACTTTTTCGTGCTGAAATTAATTGCTGGAGTTGACGGGCGTGGTTGTTGAAGTACATGCCCATGTGTCACGCCCGTGTCGGGCATGACACATTCGGTGTGACGGTGGAGCGGGGAAAAAAGAGCACGTTGTGGTGATGCCTCGGAACCTGGGGACACGCCTCTGGACCACGCCCGTGTCGGATGTGACACGGGCGTGACAGAGGGCGTGTACACTAAGTTTCCACGGAATGCAGTTTCGGACCAATTGCTTCATTCCTCTGGGTTACACGCCCTAGGTACACGCCCGGGTATGGCGTGACCTTGGGGCGTGTCACAGCAAAATTCGGCTGAAAGCCGTGAAAACCTGCAAAAAGCAGAAAAACGCATTAACGACAAAAAATATATATACAAAGGGGAATCAAAATAAGCACTTTACAAGACATGATTTGCTTTAAAACCCTGAAAATTCCCTAATAAAATTGACTGCAAACCGTACTATCAGGGCTACTCGAGTAGTGAAGCTGAACTACTCGAGAGGATAAGAACTACTCGAGTACATGGAAATATCTACTCGAGTACTTGACTTAGAGAAATTCTGAGGGAAGAAGTTCTGGTTACTCGAGTATAAATACTGGACTACTCGAGTAGTAGATGAACTACTCGAGTACGTGACTTAACTACTCGAGTAAATAAAAATTACATCAGGTGCAGACTTCTGAAACTCGATACAGAAGGTATAAACTACTCGAGTACTATAAAGTACTACTCGAGTAATTTACTTAGAATATATCTGAAGAATGAAATCTGTAAACCCGAGAATAAGATGGAAACTACTCGAGAAGTTGTCTTAACTACTCGAGAGCCATAAATTGACTACTCGGGATCTATCATCCTTACTCGAGTAAGAATAATTTTACTCGAGTATAAACTGAGCTATTCACTCGAGTAGGTATAGAACTACTAGAGTAAAACACTTAGTAAATTTTCTTTGACAAAATTCTCTTCTCTTTGGTGAGACCAGCATCAAGTCTTTTCCAATAAGTCCTAGTGCTTGAATATGAAGTGTATCCCAATAGAGAGACTACACATGAGTCAACACCATGGATCACACAATGAGGGATTACATTGTATGCTCCTGTGTTTGGAGACACATTTTAGACTGACATTGGTCTACACTTGCCATTAGAATCCTGCAAACACATAACTCAACCAAAGCATCAAATACAACTTAATTCGTCTTAGTTTAAGGGTGACTTCATCAAATCTGGGTTAATGTGGATACAATACCCAACAATCTCCCCCTATTTGTAGAAGTCAGAACCCTTTACACTAAGGTGAATTATAGACATAAAAAGTGATATATAGATAAATCAGTGTAAGCAAGCATAAGACTAGAAACAAGACTATATGATCAAAACTTAGAATTATATAAATGTGATGTCCAAAATATCATTTCTACAACAGTCATTTCTAAAATCTCATATGACCTTGTAGCTTAGACTTGGTGGTGCTGCCTGTCTTGCTTCTCTTGTTATCTCATCTGATAGTTGTAAGGCTTGGGGTAGTACTTAGGAGGTCTTGGAGGAGCAGCAAGGTTATTTCTCCCAAATTCTCTGTCATATAGTCTCCTCTTAGTCATAGATTTTTCATATAACTCCCATTCCTATGAACTGTAATGAATGTTCCTGCTTTCATGGAAGTCCATAACAAGTTTGAGAGTATCCAAGATGAGGGACTTAGAGGTAGGAGACCAGATCTCTGCATATTCTGGAGCTTTCCTCTTATTAACATCAGAAACTGGAATTGACCTGCTGGTAGAGGGACCTTCTCCATACTTTCTTTTCTTTCTTGAAGTCTGCATCTCACGAGGAGCTTGGAGAAAAATATCTGCAGGGTCAACCTCCCAGATTTGAGCATAAGAGTCTGGAGGAGGGCCTTCCTGGCCTTCAGGTCTGGTATAGAAAATAGGTTGCAGAGGAGGAGCAAGAGAAGTAGTAGCTAGGGGGTTGAGATGATGAGGAATGATATTTGGATCAACAGCAAATTCAAGATGGATTTGATTGTGCATCCAGATAGCAGTGTCATATGTATGGAATTTGACACACTGAATTTGTGCTAAGACATCATCATGGATTTCTGTCATTTTGGCTTTACAAAGCTCTTGCATTGGAGCATCTGATTTTTCTAAGTATTCTTTCACAAAATTCTTCCCCTTCATGACTTCAATAGATAGCTTGGAGATTGCATCTTCCTTGAAAGTACCAACCTCTTCACAGTTCTTCATCTTAGTAGTTTCAGCTCTTTTATCCATTTCAATCTTATTACTAGCAAGGGTTACACCTTGCTCAATCACTTTACCAACACTAGTAATAATGTGGTCTAGAGCCTTCCCACCAATTTGGAAAAGGTGTCTTAGCTGGTCATTTTTATGTTGCATTTCTGCAAATCCTCTGCCGATCTCAGTCTCCAAAGCAGTGACTTTATCAGTAACAACTTTAATAGAGGCATCAAAGTAGGTTCTCTGTTCTTGAAGCAGAAGTACAACTTGAGTCATCTAATCATTGGATGAAGCATCAGTAGTAGCAGGAGGAGCACTAAAAGAGGGAACCGGAGGAGGAGGAGCTACCCATGGAGCTATTTCTGTAATGGTGACAGAGCTTTTTGCTCTTGTAGTGTGAAGTAGGGCATCCCCTTCATCAGTGACTGAGGGTATGGAGAAGTCCAGATTCCTTAAAGGAGTTTTAGCTGGCTCAGGGGATAGCTCATCATCAATGAGAATGGTCTCATCCTGCTCTTGGTGTGCAGCAGGAGACTTTGATGGAGAAGGAGTATGTGGTGGAGATTGTATTGGAGACTCTGGTGGTATTTCAGTTGTGGTTTTCTTTGAAGAGAGGGGAGGAGGAAGATCATTTGCAGTCAATTCTTCTATCATCTCATTGATAGTAGATTCTGTCGAGAGTAGAGTTTCTTGATGTTGAAGGTCAGATGGTGTTTCTTTCGGACTCTGAGGAGGTGGAGGAGTTACTGCTAGGGGTGTAGCAATCCTTGCTGGGATAGAAGGAGCAGGCTCCCCCTCAATAGATGCACCAGTGGAGCTAGCAACCTGATGTAGAGAGAGAGATGGGGTCATATCCTCTATGGCTGGAATCTCTTAACCATTGGCAGCTTGGGTAGGATTTTGCAGCCTCAATTTCCATCTATGTATGGAGAAAATAGTGACTTTCTTCATGTGGTGAAGAGCAGTCACTTTAGAAAAACTGAAGACCACTGCGTTGATTTCATGAAGGAGCAGAGAAATAATTCTAGCATAATTGGGAGCTTTTATGATGTCTTTTATTTTATCTAAAATCATCATTCCAAACTGAAATTGTTTTCTGCTCACTATGGCTTGCATAATGTTAAAGAATGAGAGGGATATGTCTCTGAGGGAATTGGTTTTGCAAAGAAGAATTTTTCCTATGATGTCCACAAGTAGCTTTCCTTCAGAATTCATATCAAAGCGTTTGATATATTTAGAATCAGTGGACACACCACAGAATACACAGGTTCTGTCTGATTCATCTGGTCCAAGATGGTCTTCCTCATCCACGATCGGCTAGCGAAGAAGGTGAGATACAAAGGTTTTGGTGAGTTTAATTTTAAGAACTCTGACCTTCGATTTGAGAATAGCTCCATGTCTCTTAACCTTGATATTTCTGAAGAATTCAGCAACTTCTGGAAAGAGTATTTTGCAGGGTTCTTGGAGTATGAAGGTGAGTCCAGCTGTGTCGAGCAGTATCATGAGGTTACAGAAATCATTTGATAAGTCGGCGATGCCAGCGGCTAAAAGTTCGGAACCAATCCCAATATTCGACAAAGCAGCCATGATCCAGGAACTGTTGGAAAAGCTGCGGCGGGGAGGAAGAAAGCGCGACTCTGCAACTTTTAGAGGAAGGCGAAGAGACAGTCGGGGTACTCAAGAGCTAAAATGATTTCGTGTGGAAAGATTATGGAATTTCTTATTTATATAACCCTAGGTTTATGTCTAATGAAAATAGAAATGATGGAATCATACCTTAGAAGTGGCGGCATAAGCCTCGGGCTGCGAATAAGAAATTTTGAATCAAGGAGAGAAATCGGCTGTCATATACTCGAGTGACTTAATAGTACTCGAGTAGATAAGTCTGGAAGTACTCGAGTAGATATGTTGAAGTACTCGAGTAGTTGGGTTGAAGTACTCGAGAGAAGTTAGACTACTCGAGTAAGTGATTCTGCTACACGAGTAAGATATTCTGCTACTCGAGTAAGTTACTCGAGTGGCTTTTCGAGTACTCGAGTAGGTCAAATTTCATTACTCGAGTAGGTCTTTTACTTACTCGTGTACTTTAGACTGATCCTTGATCTCTGGGCCTCCTTGTGAGTCCATCTTCTTTACTCTTCTTTGTTGAGCATTCGAAGTTCCGTTTTGAAGAGCGAGAACTTGGTCTCATCCAGCGGCTTCGTGAAAATGTCTGCAATCTGCATGTCTGTAGAGACATATTGGAGATCTATGTCCACATGCTCCACATGCTCCTGGATGAAGTGATACCATAGCTCTATATGCTTGGTCCAGATGTGCGAGACTGGGTTGTTGGCTATTGCAATTGCACCGGAAGAGTCGCAAAACAATGGAATATTCTGGAACTTCATATTATAATCTTCAAATTAATTCTTTATCCATAGCAGCTGTGCACATCAACTGCCTGCAAAGATGTACTCTGACTCAGCCGTTGAGATTGCTACACAGTTCTGCTTCTTGCTACTCCATGAGATAAGCCTTCTTCTAAAGAATTGGCATGTCCCGGAAGTGCTTTTCCTGTCATCTTTGCTACCTACAAAATCTGCATCTGAAAAACCTATTAGCTTGCTATCATTACTTCTTGGGTACCATAAGCCAAGATTTGGCATACATTTAAGGTATCTCAATATCCGCTTTACAGCAGCATAGTGAGATTCCTTAAAGTTCACCTGAAATCTAGCACAGACACATGTTGAGAACATTATGTCAGGTCTACTAGCAGTAAGGTAGACCAAGGATCCAATTATGCTTCTGTACTTGGTTTCATCAAAAGGTTTCCCTTTTTCATCCTTGTCCAGAGACATTGTTGAACCCATTGGAGTCCTCATCGAGGTTGCGTTCTCCATTTCAAATTACTTAATCAGCTCTTTGGTGAACTTGGTCTGCGAGATGAAAATTCCATCTTCAGATTGTTTCACCTGACGCCCTAAGAAATACTTCAGCTCGCCCATACTGCTCATTTCAAACTTCCCTTGCATAAGTTTTGAAAACTTCTTGCAGAGGTTGTCATCAGTAGAGCCAAAAATAATGTCGTCCACATAGATTTGCACTAGCAAAATCTTGCCTTTTATTTCCCTAAGAAATAATGTCATGTCTATCTTTCCCCTTGTGAATTTGTTCTTAAATAGAAAGCTAGACAACGTCTCATACCAAGCTCGAGGAGCTTATTTCAGACCGTATAAGCTTTATGCAATAAATAAACGTAATCAGGAAAGTTAGAGTCAATGAAACTTGGAGTTTGTTCCACATACACCTCTTCCTTTATTTCACCATTATGGAAGGCAGACTTCACGTCCATTTGATAGACATTGAAGCCTTTGAGTGCAGCATATGCTAGGAATAACCTGATGGCCTCCAGCCTTGCCACTGGAGCGTATGTATGATCGAAGTCGATTCCTTCTTCTTGACGATAACCTTTCGCGACGATTCTGGCCTTGTTCATTATGATCGTTCAATCCTCGTCCATCTTATTCCTATAGACCCATTTCATCTCAATAACGTTCTTATCCTTGGGTCTTGGAACAAATTTCCATACTTTACAGCGCTTGAACTAATTTAGTTCTTCTTCCATTGCCACTATCCACGATGCATCTGAGTTTGCTTCCTCAAACTTCTTTGGTTCAACCTACGAGAGAAAGCTTAGATATAAATTTTTTTTAGTTGTACCTCTATGAGTTCTAACACCATCCCGGGGATCTCCTATGATCTGGTCCATGGAGTGATCCTTTAGATGCCTGAGCTCTAGAGTCCTTACATCTGGATTCTCTTCAATCACTGGAGTGACTTCATCATCTTGCATAATTTCTTCATCTGGATCATCAACCTCTCTAATACGGGTTGGAGTGGTGATCTTGATGAACTTTTCACCTTTATCTTTAGATGGTTCGTCCAAGCTGAGTTCTTTCGACTTTGTACCTGCATTTTCAGTAAGAACACTAGAAGAGTTGGCTTGTAGCAAGCTCGTCTATTTAAATACAACATGTATTGATTCCTCTACGACCAGGGTTTTTCTATTTAATATCATGTATGCCTTACTATGGCTACTATATCCTACAAAAATACCTTCAAAACTCTTTTCGCTGAACTTGGTAGTATGATACTTATCATTTTTAAGCACGAAGCATTTACAACCAAAAATTCTAAAATATGAGACGGTTGGTTTCCTGCCCTTTAGAAGTTCGTAAGGTGCCTTATCATGGTTCTTGTTTATGAGTGCTCGATTTTGCACGTGGCATGCAATGTTGACGGCTTCAGACCAGAAATATTCCAGTAGTGAGCATCACTCAGCATGGTCCTGCAGGCCTCTATGAGTGTCCTATTCCCTCTCTCGGACACTCAGTTCTGTTGTGGAGTACGAGGAGAGGAAAACTTATGAAATATACCCAAGGTTTCACAAAATTCTATCATGGCCCCAGACTTGAACTCTGTTCTATTGTCACTACTGATTTTGACTATGGAGCAGTTGTTTTCATTCTGGACTTGCCTGAAAAAATTAGTAAAGATGTCGAAGGTATCCGACTTGTGTTTCAGAAAGAACGACCACGCAAAGCGCGAGTAATCATCAACAATTACTAATGTATAATCCTTACCTCCCAAACTTCTAATTTGAAGTGGACCAAATAAGTCCATATGCAGTAGATGTAAACATCTATTAGAATCTTTGCCGATAACGCTTTTAAAGGTAGCCCTTGTTTGTTTGCCTTTTACACATGCATGACAAGGTCTATCTTTGACGTACTTGACATTTGGGGCATCATGTACTAAGTTTATTGAAAATAATTTATTAATAGTTTTGGAATTAATATGTGCTAGTCTCTTATGCCATTGGTCACCAAGAGATGCACTATCTTTTACTAAAAAGCACACTGGTGTAGAAGAGTCTATACAAATGAAATTCAAACAAAATATGTTTTTTGCTTCGAGTGCCGGATAGAATCATTTCCATATTGTCAACAGATTTTATCAAGCACTTATCGTCGTGAAACGCAACTATGTATCCTTTATCACAGAGTTGGCTAATGCTTATAAAATTGTGTTCCAATCATTCAACATAAGTTATATCTGAAAAAGATACACTATCGTTAGTAATTGTACTGTAGCCTTTAGTGATTCCACAGTCTGAACTTCCAAAGATAACCTTTGGTCCATTCAAGACTGGAGATAAGTTCTGAAGTAGGCTTCTAGTTCCAGTCATATGCCGTGAGCATCCACTGTCCAAATACCAGATTGGCATTTTTGCGGCCTTTGGACATACCTGCAATCACAATCAGTATCCCTTAGGAACCCAAATATGTTTGGGTCCTTGGTCTCGGGTTAGAACACCCCCCCTACGAATATTAACATTAGGAGTGGTCTTTCTCATATTGCCAATATGTGGGGTTGCAGCATTTCTGGGATTAAACCAACAATCGATGGCAAAGTGACCAATTTTGCCACAGCACCAATAGTCAAATATATTGTATCTTTGCCTTATATTCTCCTGCTTGACCTTTTGAAATTTTGGTCTGGCATGGGCAGCATTCTTGGAAGAAGAAGCTTCATGATGATGACAATCACATGATTTCTTCTCCTGTATTTGCTTTTCCACAACGGGCTTTGCCTTTGGTGGTTTATTGAAGTTATGACCATGATTGAAAGGGTCATAGCTCTGAAGAATCACTTCTACAAAGGTGCCTTAAAGACACTTTCACCAAAGTTTTTGGGGTGATTCCATCCTTGATAACGTGACTTTGGCTCTACATGGGTAGGCCTAGCAAAGTGTCCGTAGGATGAGTCAAGATCAAACTCATTTGAAGGAAATATGACGTTTTTGAAAGAGGTCTGATCTTGAGGGGCTTTCCCCTTCTCTTTGGCCATGACATTTTTGGCGTCCTTATTCTTCCGTTGGGCCTTATTTATCCTAGAAGATTTGCTAGGAGCTTCTTCCTGGCCTAATCCAGCACCCTTGGCCTTCGCTGAGAATTCAGCAACGAGTGGAAGAACAGTCTTAGGCTTCGAGAAACATTCAATAAGTTTCCTCTCAGCGGCGAGTTGTTCTTCCAACTCTTTGATGATTTTCTCTTTTAAATCAAGGTGCTCAAGAGCTTTGTTGTATTTTTCAATAGCATTATTGAAGTTCTCCTTGAGTGATCCAGTCTTAGCGACTTCTTCTCTCAAGATGCTCTCTTTAGCTTTTAGAGACTTTATCTCTTTAGCCTGGGTTTTCACGACTCGACGACATTTGTCGTAAGCCATGATTAACTCCTTGTGCTGGGCCATGAGTTCAGTCTTATCGTCAGAAGAGCTGCCCTCACGATCATGCTCAGAAGATTCAAATTCTGAAAGAGGGGTGTGAGAGTTTACCTTCCCAGTGAACTGGGGCTCTTGTTAATCATCTGTATGAGCCATAAGGCCCAAATAGGCTTCTTCTTCTTCACTATACTCTGATGAGTCGGAGTCAGTAAGAGTCTTGCCCTTTTTGGCTATTAAGCTCTTCTCTGTCCTCTTCTTGTTGTATGAGGACTTCTTTTCCTCTCTTCTTCCACTCTCCTTTTTCTTATGGGGGCAGTCAGTAATGACGTGTCCTGGCTTATTACAGTAGTAGCAAATGATGTCAGTAGAATATGTTTGTCCTGTTTAGGAGTATACCTATCGAGGCTACTTGAGCCTTTTCTTTGACAATCACCATCACGTCGTGATCTTCTATAAGAGGCATCCTTGTCTTCCTAGTGCTTCTTCTTGTTCAAGAATTTCTTGAACTGTCATGAGAGTAGTGAGAACTCTCCTTCAGATAGCTCAGAGCCTGAGGTACTTGGCTCCGATGTTTCTTCTTCACTTACTTCTTGAGCTGGAGCAGGAGGAACAACCCTTGACTTATTTTAGGTTTCTGCCTTTAAAGTAATAAACTTCTCTTAGAATGCAGACCTACTCTTCTCTTCTTCAGCCTTTCTGGTATTAAGTTGAAGTTCATATGACATAAGCTTCCCAAAGAGATTCTGTGGGTCTGTCTCGGCTAGTTTTCCAAACTCCCCGATGGCACAGACATTGTTATCCCATTCCTTAGTTAGGGATCTCAAGAACTTGTCATTTAATTCTACGTTAGTGAAGACTCTGCCATACACCCTTAGGCCATTTACTATCTTGAAGAAATTCTCAAATGTGTCAGCAATGTTATCCTTGTTTCATTATCGGAAGGCTTCATACTTTTGATTTAGAAGAGATCTTCTATCATCCCTCACTTCTTCTATACCTTCCATCAAGGTAACTAGAGACTGAAACATCTCCTTTGCAGACTATAAGTGGATCAGGTTTTACAGCACGGAGTCATCGACTGCACTTGCAATGATGTTTTTGGCCTTTTTGTCTAATGACACATGTGCTATCTCGTCCTTATCTAGATCCATTAGTTTCTTTGGAACTTTCTTGGTTGGATCTATTGTGGAGATTGTCATGGAAATGTAAGGACCTTCTTCAACTATCATGAAGATCCTCGGATCCACAACTTCCATAAAGAATTTGATTCTCTCTTTCCACATGAGAAAGTTGTTCTTGGTGCACAAAGGAAGCTTGGCAAAATCTTTAGCCTTGTCCATGTTTGGTAGATCTCAAAAGACAACTATAGAAGGATCTGATCAAGGTGTTAACCTTTTAATGATCAACCTGGCTCTGATACCAATTGAAAGTTATTAGTTGTCTGCCAAAATCACCTAGAGGGGAGTGAATAGGTGAGATGTGCGTCTTTTTGCGGAATAAAAAATTTGATCTATGCACAGAGCTATCTACCAAGCAATCACAGATGAAGCAAGATTTATAGTGGTTCCCCAATCATGGGTATATCCACTTTCCCTCACCGATCTAGTAATAAACTAGACACGGCTACTCCACTATCTCGGATTTAAAACCAATCCTACTCCTCGGAACAACGTTCCTACAATCTCGATCCCCAAAGCGGATCTACACTCGAAAGATGAAACTTCCTACAATCTCGGAGTCAAAAGCTCCTACACTCGGAGAAAACTTCTCCTACAATAATGAAATAAAATGTGTATGAAATACAAACAAAGAATCTTTGTCAGATCTGCAAGAATCGGCCTTGATCTTCCTCTTCTAGACTTTCGGCTTTATCAGAGAGCTGAAGAAAATCTCGGCAAAATAAGATCTGGATCTTCTTGGCTTCACACGATCGAATAGAAGATGAAGAGTTGTGCGGCAATCTCGATCTGTAAAACCTTCTTAATCTGAATCCTGTGAAAACGAAAACCTAGTCGGATGAGAATCGGCGGCGGCGGCTTCTTGGAGAGAGAGAGGAACAGAAAACTTATAAAATAAATCGGCTGCAAAAACTTCTGATAAAACTTCTTCTTGTTTAGTGTTTGTCGGTTTGACAAGACCTTATATAGGATCGGAGATAATCTGTCATAATTAATTCATAATGAGGGACACGTGGACCAATCACGTAAAGGTTCATTAAATAATCTGTTAAACTGGACTTAACGAAAAATTTCAGAAAACTGAAGTAATATACTTGAGTGAAGAAGTGACTACTAGAGTACATTTCAGAACTACTCGAGAGAGATGAAGATAACTACTCGAGTACTTAGAGACATTTACTCGAGTAACCTGAAGAAAACTACTCGAGTATATTATTGAAGAAAATTGAGGAGTTGATCAGCTACTCGAGTACCAAAAAGACTTACTCTAGAACTTAAGGAATTACACGTAAAGTGGAGTTAGACTACTCGAGTACAAGAAATACTACTCGAGTAAATGAGAATGAGCTACTCGAGTGGTAGATGAACTACTCGAGTCAGGGACTTAGAATAATTTCTGAACTGTAATTCTAGGCTACTCGATTAGTGAAGCTGAACTACTCAAGAGGATAAGAACAACTCAAGTATATGGAAATAGCTACTCGAGTAGTTGACTTAGAGAAATTCTGAGGGAAGAAGTTCTGATTACTCGAGTATAAATACTAGACAACTCGAGTAGTAGATGAACTACTCGAGTACATGACTTAACTACTCAAGTAAATAAAAATTACATGAGGTGCAGACTTCTGTAACTCGAGACAGAAGGTATAAACTACTCGAGTACTATAAAGTACTACTCAAGTAATTTACTTAGAATGTATCTGGAGAAGAAAATCTGTAACCCGAGAATAAGATGGAAACTACTCGAGTAGTTGTCTTAACTACTCGAGAGCCATAAATTGACTACTCGAGATCTATCATCCTTACTCGAGTAAGAATAATTTTACTTGAGTATAAACTGAGCTATTCACTCGAGTAGGTATAGAACTACTCGAGTAAAACACTTAGTAAATTTTCTTTGACAGAATTCTCTTCTCTTTGGTGAGACCTGCATCAAGTCTTTTCCAATAAGTTCTAGTGCTTGAATATTAAGTGTATCCCAATAGAGAGACTACACATGAGTCAAAACTTTGGATCACACAATGAGGGATTATATTGTATGCTCCTGTGATTGGAGACCCATTTTAGACTGACATTGGTCTACACTTTCTATTAGAGTCCTACAAACACATAACTCAACCAAAACATCAAATACAACTTAATTCATCTTATTTCAAGGGTGACATCATCAAATCTGGGTTAATGTGGATACAATACCCAACACCTTGGCTTGTCTGCCAATAGCCAAATCCCGCTGTTATGAAATTCTAAATGCAGACCTTGCGGACATATAGGTAATTTACCCGAGGGCAACGAGGTAATTTCACCCTGGGTCCTGGCCCCCCAGCCGGTGAGAACCCTATGCCGAGAACCGTCCCGCCCTCACCTGGCTGGAGCTAAAGAAAAAGGGGTTGAAGGGTCCCCCGGACTGAGCCCGCTTCCTCCCTCCGTGAGGCGTGAGCCTTCTCGCCTATCTCTGGGTAGAAGTGGGTCTCCGCCGGGGCTTGATGCGATCATTCTCGCATACTCCTAAGCGGGAGATCTTCTGCTCTGAAGCCCAAAGCTAGCCCGAAGCTAGCCCAATCCTAGCCGTTGAGGGGACCTTGGTCCTACCCAATGAATATGAGATTGTACACGATCCCTACTCTTTGGGAGCTAACCTTGTGCCCGGAAAGACTCATCCAACCCCAAATATTCGGTGGGTATATGCAGACCTAGCAGAGAATCTTTCAGTAGACCCCACCTTTGCTCTATAAATATGCCCCTGAGTTGGTCCTTCAGGCCATCCCTATTGTCCTTACTCCCTGCGTGATCCTCCGCCAATCCTGCAAAGATGCGTGCCAAACCCGCTGAAAAGCCGCTCTCAAAAGATATTCAGGCTCATCTCGTGGCTACCCAGGCACGAGCTCATGCCAACTGTGATAGGGTTGCCCCATGGCTGATGGGCAAGAGGCCTATCGGTGAGAGGGCGCTGGGCGAGAAACCCATTGGTGAGAAGCCCGCTGGAGAGAAGCCAACCGACAAGAGGCCAGCCGCCGAGAAGCCAGCTGGAGAGAGTTCCCGCCCTAAAAAGAAGAAAAAGGCTAAATCAGTGAGGCGCGACCTGCTGAAAGAGAACCGAGCCCCACCGACCCCAACTCCAAGCCGTGTTGATATCCTCGTTTCTCTGCCGGAGTTATTCTTAGATCCTTTCGGACTTTCCATTAGCGCAGACATTTCAAGAGTTTGATCATAACTGTATGTTGAAACACCACTTCTTTTACAGGGGTCAGTGCCTAGGGATAACGTCGGCTTTCCGCCTACAAACACAGAATCGACTAGCTTATACAATGAGGATCCGCCTTCCGCTTCAAGGGCTGCTCCGCCAATCCCCTAGCTGGTCAAACCAACCCGTTGCCCGAACTCACCCTCCCTGCAGGAGGGATTAATCCCGAACTTTCCACTCCCGCGCCGAGGCCTCAACCTCTAGCAATAGAGGGAACCACTATTCCCCTGCATGGCGAGAGTAGCCCACCGGAGCGCAGGACCTTTCGCCTGGGTTGGGGAAAGTCGCTTCATCTGCTTTTCGGAAAAGGCCCAGAGGATCAGCCCGGCCCCTCTCGCCGTCCCACGGGGAAAGACATCCCTCCCTCCCCAGGAAAGCGAGAGCCTCCCCACTCTTCAATCACTCTCAATCTCCCCATCCCCCCTTCTTATTCTGACCGTTTCCCGTCCCTTCAGAGTCAAAAGACCAAGGGGATGAAAGGGATGAAAATGAAGAGGAAGTAGAAGAAGAAGAAGAAGAAGAAGAAGAAACAAGGGAAGACTTGCCCCTCCCTTTCGCTGGCAAGATGGAGCACTTTCTCAAAGACCCTATGAGCAGAAAGTCGTGAAGGCGGAGGATCGCAATAGTCTTGTCGAAGCTCGCGCGGCAGCAAAGGGCCAACTCTGTAGCGGTGAAGAGGATCCACGAAACGATCGAGCGGCGAATGGCGACTATTGAGCGTGACTGCGCTGATCTCCTTGGCGGGGCGGGATCCCATGATGCGGCTTCCGGTGAAACCTCACCTGGGAGGCACATTGCACGGATTCGAGATCAGCTCCGCCTGTCTAACCGGTGGCTAACCACCATAACGACCTTATTCGACCCTCGAGATCCTCCCCGGTCTGGCCGGTGAGATCTAGGTCGTTGGCGGTGGGTGCCATACTGAGCTCTTTGGGTGATCGCCTTCTTTACCCATCTCTTGGCCTACCTCTTCCCTCTGTACCCTTTTCACTTATAGCACAGGATAATTTCTTACAAGCATTGTGTGATACTGTTATTGTTATTATTTTTTACTATTGTTGTTGGGGGCTCTCACCTAGCGAGACCCTATATATATCTGTGTTTCTTCAGCTCCCTTTTGCATGCTGTCTTTAATACCTTGCGAACGCCTGATTCATACATCTCGTTCACTGCTCCTCGCGTATTGAGGTCGTTCGCCTCTTCCCTAGCCTCCATTGGAGGCTATCGCTTCCCGCCAAACCAAGGAGAGCTGACGCGATAGGATGGAAAGCGAGGAATCAAAGCGTCCGGATCCATTGACTCGTTGACTTTTCCTCCGCCGTATTTTTTTTAATAACTCATGATTACCTTGCTTTCTATAAATAGGTCAATCCACATACCCCATTCACCGCATTTATTCCAAAACTTCGTCTACCCGTCCATTGCTTTCGCCCCTTCTTGAAGCGCAAAGGCTCTCGTCCTCGCATCCCGCTCTCCTCCCTCCATCCTTAGAGATGCCAGGCGAGAGCGAGGGCCACTCCAAGTGCGCATAGTATTTCCTCGATCATGCCTTCCCGCCTTGCCAGCTCACACAAGCTGAATTGGTCACCATACCCAAGAATTACATCCCGCCCGGGTTCACCACGCGGAAACCTGGGCACGAGGACAGGGTGAACCTCGTTCCGGAAGGGGAGCTCGCCATTCCCCTGGGGAATTTCGAAGCAGGCTTCCAGCTCTCCCTCTGGACCGAGGTGCGTCAGGCCCTGCGCTACTACGGGGTGGTGCCTGCCCAGCTCAATCCCAACTCCATCACCCTCCTTGTCGCTTTTTCCTGCTACATGCAGGCTGAAAGGATCGAGTTCAACATATCGATCTTCCGAAAGCTGTTTAATTTCCGAGACAAGGGAGGGTCGGTCTTCATTTCCGGCTAGGCGGTGAAAACGGCGGGTCTTGCTAACAAGCACCACCACATCGTGGAAAGGTTCGTTTTCATCGCGGGACCTTTCGACAACATCCCTCTCGCCCCTATTCAGTAAGATGGCGTGACTTACAAGCCCCCCACTCTCGGGGAGCGAGAGGGCGCTCTCGTCAAATTCTTCGGCTCGAAGATTTTTGACGTTCCCTTCCTCCGACGAGACCTGGAAGCCCTCCAACTGGTACCCCCCGGCGAAGGTAACTTTTTGGATTTAACTTGCCAAAACTTACTTTCGAGGGAATGACTAAAATACTACGAGCTTTGCAGGTGAGCGAGATCTTCCCGTCCACCAACCCTTCAAAGAGACCAGGGCACTCGCCGACACCCTGGCTCTCGCCGAGGCGGCCGCCGACTCCTGCGGAAGGAGCCTAGAGCTTCCTCCACACCAAGCGTTCTGAAGTGGAGACCAAGTTCCATCCCAGCCCCCTTTCCAAAAAATCAAAACAGACCAGCGCGGAAAAAGGCAAGACGGTGATATCGGCATCTGCCGAGACCCCCGCCGCGACCCCTTCCGCTGCTGCCCCGACGGATGCAGGCCGGCTTGCCGCGGAGACTGCGGCCGAGCCCTTTCGCGGTCCGATGCCGAAAGGGCACCGGAACTTCAACTTTGGTGACAAGTATAAGGACACAGAGGGTTTCCCTATGCTCCAGTGAGACCCTACCGCTAACCGAACAGCTATTTCCACCCTTCTCCCCTCCTGAAGGGAGGGAAATGATGTCACCGGCCATGCCTTCGCGCTGGGATATGACCTCTAAATCTGGGTAGACGCCGACACCTTCGACAGGACGACGACCAAGGCTCTTGTTTTTGACGTCTCCCAGGCCCAGCTTCGCACGGTCCAGCTTTCGCACATGGCCGGGAGCCGCACCCTCGCCATAGAGCGGAACTTCGTCGACAAGCTTAAGGAGAGGTATGTCTCGGTTGTGGAAGATGCCACCTTGAGGGCCGAGTTAGCTGCCGCCCAATAACTCCTCTCCACTCGCCCGACCCCCTAGGTAAGTAGGACCTTCCAACATTTCTCGCCCTTCCATACGTTTACGCCTTTCGCCTGAATGGATCGACTCGTAGGATCTCGAGGAGATTGAGCTATCTCGCGCGCGAGTGGCCCGCGCCGAGGGTGAGAACCAAGTATTGCGGTCCGAGGTGAAACGTCTGGAGGAGGCCCTAGCCCTGACCAAGGATTGGCAGCCGCAGGAGGAAAGAGTAGAGCGCCGACATTATTCTTCCTATGAGATGGATGTGATCATCCAAGAGAATGCGCAAGCGACCGCGAAGATGGTGATCGAGGTTTTGCGAGAGTCGGGGAATCTGAACGAAGGAGGTGAGATCCTCACTACGCAAGGGATCCTGCCATTTTTGTTCGAGCCCATCACCCTACCTGTGGGAGAGGATGGCTCTCCGGCCGATGATGCGGCATAGCTTGCGGGAACTGGCGGCTACTTCCCCGGCGAATCCTCCGGCTACTCCCCCAGCAAATCCTCCGTCGGGACCTCCAGCGGTAGGTCCAGCGGAACCTCCAGCGAGTCGGTTCAATAGCCTCCGCATCTGCTGACCTGCTTATTATAACCTTGTTTTGAGCTCTCCACAATTATGTTTTATGAACTGAGTTACTGTAACCTTTGTATAGGGTGGCGGAACCCCACACTACTTCCTAACTCTTTTTGAATGTGGAAAAATTTGCTTTGTCGCTTGAATGCTTGTCATCTTTACGCGAACCCTAGTCTCTTAGGTGACAACTGCATTCCATTCAAAGAGTTGGCTAAGAGGGGTCTGTCGAAAAGGGTATGCTGAGAGCCCTGCCTTAAAGGATGCACCCAGAATCCCTATCGAGTCGCATTTGGCGGGGCCCACGACCAGATGATTATGGCGAGAGCCTTGCCGTGGACCCAACTGAAACTCCCGCCGAGCGATTTGTGGCGAGAGCCCTTCTGAGAGGGTTGCATCGAGAGCCATGACTGGAGGGGTCTGGGTCATTCTATCCCTACTCAGGACTTGAAAGTGTTTAATTCTAAACTTGGGAACAAAGGGCTTCGTGACTCCGTCATGATTTCGACCGCCCCGTCTGCTTTACCTAAACCTAGTCATTGGGTCCTCCCGGGACCTCTTAAATAAATAATCTCTACCTTCCTTCTTCCCCCGAGAGATCCTTCGGCCCTATCCGCTAGTGGGAACCTAACAACGGGTCTACATGTGGTCCTGTTTGTCCCTTCCAACCTTTCTTCCAACTCTCCTCCTTTCCCTCCAGGTGTGCCTACAGCCCTGCCCAGCTAATGAGAGCCTGAGCAGCGAGTCTACCTGGGGCCAAGCATCACTCGGGGTCCCTTACCCCCACAGGAGAGCCTTTGGACGTGCCAGCTAGTGAGAGCCTGTGCAGCGGGTCTTCCTGGGGCCGATCCAGGCTCGTGGTAGTGCAAACCTCTCAGAGATCCAACCCTTTCCCCCCAGGTGTGCCTACAGCCCTTCCCAGCTAATGAGAGCCTGAGCAGCGAGTCTACCCAGGGCCGAGCTGCACTCGGAGTCCCTCATCCCACATGCGAGCCTTCGGACTAGCCAGCTAGTGAAAGCCTGCGCAGCGGGTCCACCTGGGGCCGAGCCAGGCTAAGGGTAGTGCAAAACTCTCCAAGATCCAACCCTTTCCCCCATGTGTGCCTACAGCCCTGCCCAGCTAATGAGAGCCTGAGCAGTGAGTCTTCTCGGGGCCGAGCAGCACTCATGGCCCCTTATTCCCACAGGCGAGCCTTGGGACATGCCAGCTAGTGAGAGCCTGCACAGCGGGTGTACCTAGGGCCGAGCCAGGCTCGGGGTATTGCAAAACTCTCCAAGATCCAACCCTTTCCCCCCAGGTGTGCCTACATCCCTGCCCAGCTAATGAGAGCCTGAGCAGCGAGTCTACCTGGGGCCGAGCAGCACTCGGGGTCCCTTACCCCCACAGGCGAGCCTTCGGACCTGCCAGCTAGTGAGAGCCTGCGCAGCGGGTCTACCTAGGTCCGAGCCAGGCTCGGGTTAGTGAAAAACTGTCCAAGATCCAACCCTTTGCTGCCAGGTGTGCCTACAGCCCTGCCCAGCTAATGAGAGCCTGAGCAGCGAGTCTACCCAGGGCCGAGCAGGACTTGGGGTCCCTTACCCCGACAGGTGAGCTGTCGGACCTGCCAGCTACTGTGGTCCTGAGCAGCGGGTCTACCTGGGGTCGAGCTAGGCTCGAGGTAGTGCAAAACTCTACAAGATCCAACCCTTTCCCCCCAGGTGTGCCTATAATCCTGCCCAACTAATCATAGACTGAGCAGCGAGTCTACCCGGGGCCTAGCAACACTCGGGGTCCCATAACCCCCAGGCGAGCCTTCGGACCTGTCAGCTAGTGAGAGCATGCGCAGCGGGTCTACCTAGGGCCGAGCCAGGCTCGGGGTAGTGCAAAACTCTCGAAGATCAAACCCTTTCCCCCCAGGTGTGCCTACAACCCTACCCAGCTAAAGCGAGCCTGAGCAGCAAGTCTACCCGGGGCCGAGCAGCACTCGGGGTCCATTATCCCCACATGCGAGCCTTCAGACCTGCCAACTAGTGAGAGCCTGCGCAGCGGGTCTACCTGGGGCCGAGCCAGGCTCGTGGTAGTGCAAAACTCTCCAAGTTCCGAAAGAAACCAATCATGAAAAGGAAGTTCAAAAATGTTATTACAAGTAGGATTTACAACCTTGCCCCCCACTAAGGGTAGAAGCGCTTCAGGTCGTATCCGCTCCATGCATGACTCACGTATACCCCTTCCACATTATGGAGGTCGTATCCCCCTGACCCCAGGACTTTTTCTACGATATAGGGCCCCTCCAAATGCGGTTGAGCTTACCAACTATTGCCGACCTTCTTGCGGTGTCGACCTTCTTTAGGACCAAATCCCCTTCCTTGAACCGCTTTATCCTCACATGCTTATCGAAATACTCTACCATCCTTCGCTTGATCTCCTCCTGCCTGACAGCGGCCACGTCACGAATTTCTTCCACCATATCCAACAAGCGTCGTAGCTCCTCCTCATTTCCTTCCCTCCATGTCTCGCCTCCCTTGCCTGCAGCCACTACCCGCGGTGACTGAACCTCGAATTCCACCGGTAAGACCGCCTCGCATCCATGTGAGAGTTTGAAAGGGGTCTCGCCAGTGCCTGTGTTTGGGGTTGTGCTCAAAGCCCATAACACCGAGGGAACCTTCTACACCCAACTCCCCCTCAAGTTTTCCACCCTCTTCTTGAGTAGGTTCACTATAATTTTGTTCACCTCCTCCACCCGACTGTTGCTCCTGGGGTTGTCGACGGAGGCAAACCTGAGTTTGATGCCCAGTTGAGTGCCAAAACTTATAAACTCCTCACTTGCAAACTCAGGACCAATGTCCGTGACAATGGCTTGAGGCAGCCCGTGCCTACAGATGATCTCCCCCCAAACGAAGTTCCTGATGACTTGGGAGGTTACTTTGGCCAACGCCTTAACCTCCAGCCATTTAGAGAAGTAGTCAATCATAACCTGGAGAAACCTTCTCTGCCCGCTCTCCGGGGGAAACAGCCCGAATAGATCCATTCCCCAAATGGCAAAAGGCCATGGCGCCGTGATGTTTCGGAGCCGTTGAGCGGGCAAGAGATGGAGGGGGGCATAAAGCTGGTATTTTTGGCACCTCCTCGCAAACTCTATGACATCCTTCCTCAGGGTGGGCCATAAGTACCCCTGCCTGACCACCCTTGCCTCCAACGTCCTACCTCCGGAATGGCTGCCACATTCCCAGAGTGTACCTACTCTAGAATCCGTCTGGTCTACTCTTCCGTCACACATCGCGCCAGAAGGCCCTAAAGCATCCTCCGATGTAAGCTTCCTTCATGCATGAGATAGTGGGTCGCCTTATGCCGAAAGTTCTTTGCCTCTTTGATCCCCTCTGGGAGGTTGCCCTGATGAAGAAGGTCACGAAGGGATCCACCCATGAGGGCCGCCGGTCTACTTCCATTAGCTCCCCTTCCTCGATCACTGGATGAAACAGTTCAGTCAAGGTTTCCCCCTCGGGGTCCAAACTTGGCCAATCGGTTAGCCGCCTCATTCTCTTCCCTAGGGAGATGCTGCATTGAGAAGGTTCAGAACCCCCCTATGATCCCCATCATCTTGGCTAAGTACCTCTGGAGGGTTGGTTCCCGAGCTTCATTCTCTCCTCTAATTTGGGACACCACCACTAGTGAAACTGTGAACACTTCCATGACGTGAACCCCGAGCTCCTTAGCCAACCGCATCTCGACTATGATGGCCTCGTACTCTGCCTGGTTATTGGTGACCGAGAAGTGTAGCTCCACCGCCTGCTCTATGGAGACCCCCTGGGGGTTCCCAGCACTACCCCTCCCCCAAGGAATACTTCCCTGAGGCCCCATCAACAAACATCTTCCATGCCTCCTTAGGCTGCGCTTCCCCCTCTCCCAGCTCTATGACGTAGTCAGCCAAGAAGTCTGCCACCGCCTGTGCTTTGTTGGAGAGCCTAGGCACAAATGAGACGTCGAATTCGCTGAGCTCAATGGACCTCATGGCCAACTGCCCTGAGTGTTCAACCCCTTCAAATATCTTGCGTAATGGGTGGTCGGTCTCTACCTTGATTTAATGAGCTTGAAAGTGCGACCTGAACTTCCGGGACGAGACAATCAGGGAGAAAGCCAACTTTTCTAAGATGGGGTAGCATAGTTCGGCCTTCTTTAGGACCCTACTGACATAATAGATGGGCAGCTGCCTTTTTCCTTCCTCCCTTACCAACACACAGCTCACTGCCTCAACCCCTACCCCATGGTACAAGGCTAAGTCTTCTCCCTCCTTCGGACTCTGCAGGAGTGGGACTTGGGTCAGCTGAGTCTTCAACGCCTGAAAAGCTTCCTCACATTCCTTCGTCCACTCGAACTGTTTACTCCCCTGAAGCGCTTTGAAGAAAAGCGAGCACTTCTCTCCGGCCCGAGAGAGAAAACGACTCAGACCGGACAGCTTACCTGTTAAGCGCAGAACCTCCTTAGCGTTGCGAGGTGATTCCAACTCCATGATGGCCCTCATCTTATCCGGGTTAGGCTCGACCCCTGCCGGGGTTAGAAGGTGCCCAAGGAACTGCCTAGGCTTGCCCCAAAGTCGCATTTTTGGGGATTCAACCTCATCTTGAACTTTCGCAGGATTGCGAACGTCTCCTCTAGGTCAAGCAAGTGCGAACGCACATCCCTGATCTTAACCATGAGGTCATCGATGTAGACCTCCAAGTTCCTTCCTCTTTGATCATTAAACACCCCATCCATCATCTGTTGGTATGTAGCCCCCGAGTTCTTTAGCCTGAGGCATCATTTTATAGCTAAAGCACCCCTCCCTCGTGATGAAGGAGATGTCCTTGACGTCGAGGGGATGCATGCTGATCAGGTGATAACCTGAAAAAGAATCTAAAAAACTCATGATAGAAAAACCGACGGCTGAATCAACCAGCGTGTCGATTCGAGGCAGGGGGTAGCAATCCTTAGGGCACAATTAATTTATTAAACAAAAGTCTACAAACATTCTCCACCTCCCATCACCAGAGGAGGTGGTGGTACCATAGTTGGTGTCATCAGTCCCATTCAATATTAGGGTTCCTGCTACCCCGCATGCACGCTAGTCTCCTACAGTCATGAAACACACAAGTAAGCAACAAACATATTACCAACAAAAATACCAGGAATCCACAGGTTCCCCAAACAAGTGTATTTGCATTCCTTAGTGGACATTCTTTAGTTCATTAATGTTATAGTGGGTCGCACTTGCACGTGCTCGCCACCCCACAAAAGATTTCGACCTCGAATTCGAAAGGAAGGACCAAGACAAATTGATACAAAAATTGTAACACCTCCATCAGTTACATGATAAATAATAAAGGTCCGGCCGGGTCCCCACACCATATGTCACAAATAGGCGGCGAAGTTACAGGTTAATATCAGAGTTATGCATCCTACCATAGAGCATTCTAGCCGAAGCTTTTACGTTGATTGAACTAAGCTCATTAGAATGTCCATAATATATAAACCAACATTTATATATCTCACACCACGAAGGAATGTTATACAAGTACACAACAAGCTTGGTCTTATGGCCTTACAGTTAAGCTTAACACATATAGCTTCCATACGTTGGCACGCATGCCGGCCACACATGAACAATATCTCATATAACCGTCTTTGGGCTTCTAGGGCCAGCACAGCAGCAGCGACAGCAACAGCAGCATCAAGGGCTTCAGGCCCCTATTCCCGCTCGTCTATCTTGCACCTGCACAGGACAGTCTACCGCAACGGTGGCAAACAAAGTAACGGTCAGCGTTCAGCTGACTAATTTATAACGATCCTACCCCTTACCCGGGGTAGTGGTATTTGTTCCCTGTAGGCATAGCATTTTACAAGCAGATATAGCACACAATGTGCGCTCACGCACAATCCACATATCACAAACATCGCCGACGCGGCCCGATGTTTCGTGCACTTAGGGCACATTGAAAGTGAGTTGTTAGATCGGGAATACTCTAGCGGGGGGCGGGGGGGGGGGGGGGGTGAATAGAGTTTTCAGCTTTTAGAAAATTTTCAATTGATTTTATCTAGTGAAGGAATAAAATTAAAAGCATAAACAACAAACCTATCAACTAACACAGCCACATCAAGAAAAAAAAGAAAAGGGCAATCCAGACAACACAAGAATTTATAGTGGTTCCCCTAAACTTGGGTACATCCACTCTTCTACCACCCTGGTAGGAATCCTCTCAGATTTTTGATGAGGTTCCTGACACCAATGAGCTTTTGATCAGGTGCTCAAAAACCAATCCTCAAGTCTCTTGGTCAGGTGACTTGCAACCAGGAATAACTTTTGAAGGGAGTTATAAACCTTTATACAGTGGGGGGAGTGAGAGATGATATGGTCTTCTCTTTCTCAATATACATCTGAGAAAACTTGTGGATATGATTTTAGCAAAGGCTCCCCCTGAGTTATAGAATGGTTCAGAGAGATGGAGCCTTACTGCTGGGTGATAGGCCTTCAGTAGTTCAGCCTTGATCAGCAGCTATTCAGGAACTTCTTTTGACAGATAAAGTTGTAGTTGTCCTTTCAAGTGTCCTGGAGTGTTGAAGATAGAAGATTCTTTATTTTGATTTGGTGTTCTTCTTCTTCTGATAGCTGATGATCTTCAGATATATGGCTTCTTTTCTGTATCAGAAATATATGGAATAAAAGTGCAGAGAGTTTCTCGATTCAGTCTAATTGTCTTTTTCTCTGTGTGTCTATCTATCTTGTTCTGTCCGTCTCTAGGAAGAAGAGAGAAAATCTCTTTTTGTTATATTTCCTGTCAAAGATGATCTTTCAAAATTTGAAATCCTCTACAATCATTGCTGACGGCCTTGAGAATAAACTACATTGATTTATTTCCCCAACAGTCTCATGGAAAAACGGCAGCAATAATCCAGGAGGAGACAATAATTAATGCTTTGTCCAACGGTTATATTCAGAGAATATTGAAGCATTAATTACATAGGAATTATTGCATTAGGAAAGGGACAGAAGACTGGAAATGACTAAGTCTGGATTCGTCGAACAGATAACAGAAATCGTCGAGCTGAGTCCACAGTTCGTAGAGCTGAGGAGTTGTGTTCGTCGACCAGACAGCTTCCATTCGTCAAGCTGGGTTCCAAGATCGTCGAACTAAAGCAGAACTGAATTCTATAGAAACTTTGACAATTCTGTGTATGGAGTTCGTCAAGGTGATAACTGCTAACTGATTTCGTCGAGCTGAGAACTGATTTCGTCGAGCTGAGAACTGATTTCGTCGAGCTGAGAACTTATTGACAGAACTTTTGGGGAATGTGTTGACAGAAGTCCTGGGTGTCGACACAATCACTTCTTGTCTCGACATAGCTATTGTGTTCTCAGATATCTAGAGTTCTGTCGACAGATGTTGTGTGTGTCGACACAATTATTGTTGGTGTAGACACATTGATGTTGACACAAATGATGTGTGTCAACATAATTGATTATGGTGTGAAGTTTTGAAGTCTCCAGAGATCGTCGACTTGAGAATTTGTTTCGTCGACCTGAGAACCACTAACTGCTGCTGGATAACTCTAGCCAAAGTGGTCAAAGTTCGTCGAGCTGAGAATCTTGAATTCGTCGACTAGAGATGATTCTGGATTAAGAAAAAATTTAGAAACATCTGGAATAACAAGTTGAAGTAGAGAATCAAGAAATCGTCAACCAGAGAACTAAGTTCGTCGACCTGAGTCTAGATAACAAAGTCTGGACTTGGAATGCTGAAGGTAGTGTCCAAAGATCGTCGACCTGAGTTCCAAGTTCGTCGAGCTCAGCTCAGAGAATTTAGTCTGATATCGTCGGGCTGAGCATGACTTTCGTCGAACTGCGTACGATGAACGTCGAACTCATTTTACTTAGTATGAAATCTGTCTAAGTCTTGAGTCTCTAGCAGTGTTGATGGCTGGTCCTGGCAGTGTTGATTCTAAGGACTTGGCCTAGACTCTAGGACACAACTATGACCCTGGCTATGCATGTTGGGTCAAATGATCCTAACTTAGTGAACCTAGCTCAAATCAATCTAGGGATCCAACAATCTCCCCCTATTTGGGTGAGGTCACTAATTACATACTCAGATTCAACTGAAAATAAACAAAGCAAGAAATCATGTATCTGGCAGAGATCAATAACACATGCAGCAGATATATATATACAGATAAACTTTTTTCAGAAATAGAATGCAGTTTTTTTTAAAAAAAACATAACAGAAATAAAACAGACCAGAACTCATTGCTTTTGTTTCTTTTCCTTTGGCTTTTCTTCTTTGCTCTTATCTCTTCGCTTAGTGAAGACAATCTCTCTGTTAGGATCAGAATCTTGCACTTTAGTCATGGTCATGTCAGCAGCCCCTATAATCATCAAAGATGTGGCTCTGGGGACAACTGCTTCTGGGTGCAACTTCATGTAGTCATCAACATTGAAAAACTTGTTCGCTTTCTCAAACCTCTTAAGCTCTTCTTTCCTGTACTGAAAAATTATGGAATACTCAGAAGGATCCTTTCCTTCAGCTTTGGCCTTGTTAATCATAGAAAGGCCTACAAGTTCTTGGAACCTGGCCATTCTAGCTATATTAGCTGTTTCACGATCTTCAAAAGGAACAGGAGGAGAATTTGGTCTTTTAGGACTTTCAGCTTTCTGATCTGCAGGGAATGATAGTTGTTGTTGATGCTGCTGTTGTGGTTGATGCTGAGATTGATGTTGCTTTCTAGATTGGTATTGTCTTTGCTGGCTGCTTGAGGAGGAGGGCCTACTCTGATGTCTTTGATAAGTTTGAAATTGAGTGGGCCTTTGAGAAGATGTGCCTGAAGCACCAGCAGCTGGAGGAGGAGGAGGAGGGTCCCTTCTGTATTTCTGAGTTGGAGGAGGGGAGTATCTTCTTCTTCTTTTCCTTTCTTTCTGTTGATTTTTAGATAACCACATCCAAGCTGACATCCCTTTATATGGAGTTATCTTCTAAAGAATATAGTACGGAGTGTCATTGGTTGGATTTGGTTTAGGAGTAGGAGGAGGAGGTGCTTTCCTCGTTTTAGACACTTTCTTCTTCTTTGGTTCATCATCAGAATCCTCATCCTCCTCATCATAATCATGAGATTCTTGAGGATCATCATATAAGGCATCGATGGCCTTTAGTATAGGATTATCAATAGGCTTTTCAGCCTGAGTAGTAACATGAGAAGGAGCAGGAGCTGGAGCTGGAGGGGAAACTTCTACAGAAACTGGAGAAGTAACTCTGACAGTGCTTTCAGCAGTTGCCTTATTCTCTTCCTCAATGTTAGCCAAGATCAAATCATCAAGATCTGGCATTGTAGAATCATCCATAACAAAACTGTGAGTTGAAATAGCCTCTAGAGGGGATGGGATGACTATGGGCTCTGGAGCAGCAAAAAGAGTTCTGAGTTTCTTGGAAACTTTTGAACTAATAGGGGAGGAGTATGGAACAATAGCCAAGGATGGCTTAGTGTGATCTGCTAGAATGAAACTCAAAAATGCAGTATCAAAACGTTTCAGCAAATATGCTAAATCTACTGTGGCATTAATGATGAAATCACCAACAATAATTACTTCTTCTGGAGCTGACTCTTCTATATCCATATCAGTCTCAATAAAATTAATGAAGACAATCAAATCTGTATCTATAAACTCTGTATCTACTGCTGTTGCTACTGCCTCTGCATCTACTGGAGTTGGAGCTGCTGAAACTGAAACTGAAACTGCTGCTACTACTGGAGCTGCTGCAGCTTCTTCTTCAAGCATCTCCCGCTTCCTGGTTTCAGTAATAACTGGAGGCAGGCCCCTAAATGAAGATGGGGAAGTAGAAAGGGCAGAGATCTGGGCAGATAAAGAGGAAATGGAAGTAGCAAGAGGTGTAATAGCCTCTACTATGATTGTTTTGAGGAGGGGTGTTATGAGAGCAGTGACAAAAGAGATGGTGGAGGGGTCTAGTGTTGGAGTGGAAGATGGTGTTGAGGTGGAAACATTTGGAGGGATGGTAGATGGTGGTGAGGATGGAGGAGGAGCATCTGGCATGTGGACATCTTGGATGGATTCAGTTTGATGAGGAGGAGTATTGGGAGAAGATGTCAGTAGATTGAAGGATGGTATGGAGGACAAGTGTGGTGGAAGAGGTGATGATGGTGGTGTTGGGGCTGGTATATCATCAGGGGATTGTGGTGTTTGAGATGGAGTGTGTTGATGGTATTCCTGGGTGGCTGAGGAAGGGAAGTTAGTAAGGTCTATTTGTGGAGAGGTGGCAGGTAATGTAGCTGTAGTAGGAACATGAACAGAGGGTTGTAGTTGTTGATGTGGTTGAAGTTGTTGTTCGAGTTGTTGATGTGGTTGAAGTTATTGTTGGAGTAGTTGATGTGGTTGAAGTTGTTGTTGGAGTTGTTGATGTGATTGAAGTTGTTGTTGGAGTTGTTGATGTGGTTGAAGAGAGGGAGTATGAACTGTGGAGGGGGATTGTTGTTGAGTTTCTGGAAGGGATGGAGGTGTGGGGATGATATCTTCAGCAGGGTGGGGAGTGGCCCTAACAGCCCTTGGGCTTTCAGAAGCTGGGGTGGAAGAGGTTGAAGCCTTGGATAGCTTGGATATGGTCCTCTCCCACGTGCCAAACAAGGCACATGTGAGCCTATTGCTGGTATTAATGAATATGGTCGGGTAGACCAGTGATTCAGCAGCCTTCTCCTTCAGGAAGATCCCTAGGATCCTTCCAAAACACACTTCCTTTTTATTAGTCTTTTTCTATATTATATCAAAGATGATCTATGCCCAGTTCACCTTCTTCTTGTTAACCACTGCACACATGACCAAAAACTGATGCCTGGTAATATAATCATGTGCAGTGTGCTTGCCTATCAAGACTTTACCAACAATATCTGCCAGAAATTTGTATTCTGCAGATAAATGTTTCATCAACAACTTATTAGGGTTATCTCTAGTATAACCCATCAAACTCAACATCATATCATATTCTTCAGAATCTATTTCCAGTTCTTCTTCTCCATTATCCAAAACAATGATTTCAGTTAATATGAAGGGAGATAGGGAGATAGAGTTACCCGTAATTGTTCCAATCATTGTATTTTCTTCTGTTGTCGATGATGTATAGAACCATTCTCTTATCTCAATTCCAGATAATTTTATCCTTGTTGTCATCAAATTCTTCAGTTGTTGCTCTTCAAGAAGTTGCAGAATGTTTAGAAATATCGGATCTGAATGCTGAAATGAATCAAAGTCAACATCAAATCCGGTGTCGAACTTCATCGCAGCCAATGTTCCCGCTGGAATTGCCATGAAATCACATGCCAGAGAGAAAAACAACGATCAAGTGCAAAGGGAACAGAAAGTGCTGGACGGAGGTCGAAGAAAACCTAGATATAAGGATTTCCAGAATATGAATCGACAAACTCCGTTCCACGAAAATTAAAACATTCTTCGATCTGGGTTCGACGAAATAATTTAGAGTTAAATGATTCGTCGAGCTCAGTTTGAAGATTTGAAGACATTTCGTCGAGCTCTGTTTGAAAAAATTTTTCTGAAGTGGATTCGTCGATCTCCGGTCGATGAAAAAAACTTCACTCAAAGAGAGTTCGTCGAACTCCGTTCGACGAATATCTCCCAACTTTCCCTAGTTCGTCGAGCTCCGTTTGACGAACTCTAGACAATTCGTCGAGAGCAGACAGAAAGTAAACTAAGTCTTCTCCATTGATCATTCCAAGCTGATTTATAAAGAATAAGTGATTTTTCTCATCGAGAGGTTTGGGGAATATATCAGTTCTTTGTAAATCAGTGTAGATATAGACAAGTTTAATTTTGTTTTTGTCTACACACTCTCTTATGAAATGATGTCTAATATCTATATGCTTGGTCCTACTGTGATGGACTAGATTCTATGCTATGGCTATAGCGCTTGTGTTATCACAAAGTAGAGTTGAATTATTTAAGTTGAGACCATAGTATAGTTATTTATTTTGAATCCACAACGTCTGGGAACAATAGCTGCCAGTTGCAATATATTCTGCCTCAGCAGCTGAGGTAGACACATACGACTGTTTCTTACAAAACCAGGACAGTAATCTCATACCCAAGAACTGGCAGGTTCCTGCAGTACTTTTCCTGTCCACCCTGCATCCAGAAAAATCAGCATCTGAGTATCCAGTTAACTCAAATTCTAATTCAGTGGGATACATAGGCCTAGACTAGGACAACTCTTTATATATCTCAAAATCCTTTTTAAGAAAACTAGATGAGATTCTTTAGGGTTCACTTGGAACCTAGCACAAAGGTATGTGGCAAACATGATATCAGGTTTGCTTGCTGTAAGATATAGTTGGGACCCAACAATTCCCCTATATAATTTCTGGTCAACAAATTTCCCATGTGGATCAGAGTCTATTACAGCATTTGTAGCCATAGGTGTTTTCTTTGCTGAGGCATCAGTCATCCCAAACTTTTTGATAAGCTCTTTTGCATATTTAGCTTGAGAGATGAAGATGTCATCAGGAAGCTGCTTCACTTGGAGACCAAGGAAGTAGGAGAGCTCACACATGCTACTCATTTCAAATTTGGAATGCATGAGGTCAAAGAACATCTTGCACAATTTGGAATCAGTAGACCCAAATATGATGTCATAAACATATATTTGTACTAACAGTATTTGGTCCTTATGATGTCTAGTGGAAAGTGTTTTATCTATTATGCCTCTAATGAACTTATGCTCTAACAAAAAGCTAGCTAGGGTCTCATACCAAGCTCTTGGAGCATGCTTTAGACCATAGAGGGCTTTATGCAATTTGAAAATATGAGAAGGGTGAGTTGGAGAGACAAAATCTGGAGGTTGTTCAATATTAACCTCTTCTTTTAATACTCCATTCAGGAAAGCACTCTTCACATCCATTTGATAGACCTTGAATTTCTTGAAGGCTGCATAGGCAAGGAATATTCTGATTGCCTCTAACCTTGCCATAGGTGCAAAAGTTTGGTCATAATATATTCCTTCCTCTTGCCTATATCCTTGAGCAACAAGCCTAGCCTTGTTTCTCGCAATCACTCCATGGGCATCCAGCTTGTTTCTGTATACCCATTTGGTTCCAATGACTGGATAGTCTTGGGGTCTTGGTGTCACAACCCGCATTTTCTCAACGGTAAAAATCGTATCAGAGTAGGAGAAAACACGCGCTGTGATACCACGTCGTGCAGGGGATAACTGCACACGCTCAGGCAAAACTCCAAACGTTAATTTTTAAGGAAAAAAATGTTGATTAAATATGAAAGAAAATCAGTTAAGTCGAATGGCCGTATCCCTCGGCACAGTGGATCAGCTAGTCCACAGTTAAAATTATATCTATACGCGGCAGAAAATACTTTGGTTCAATTAAGTTGACACCCTAAATAAGCACGAGAGTCCCCGGGGGACGACTCATGATATGCACGACTCTAAGGTGAATATTATAGGTATAAAAGATAGTGTTTTACGCTGAGGAAAAAATAGTGTCTTTGTTTTAGGAACATGTTATGCATGAAGTACATATATTAATACTTTTAGGTTTTAAAATATCTAACATGCAACCTAGCATAAATCCTTCCCAGAAGCAAGTAACCAACCTCAAATAGGCAAAAACCAGTTCAAATTCATATTCAGCATCACAAGAAGCTACCAGTGGGCGCCAACAACCTGACACGAACCCACTGGCGAGTATGTATGTCTATACAGAAGAGTAAAGAACTACCTCATAACAAACGGGGATCAGCAAACTCAGCTACCCTAGAGGCCACCAACAAGCCCCTCCAAAAGAACTAGCCGCTGAACTGGCTACAACCTGGACCTGAGGCATTCAAGAAAAGAACACCTCAGCAAGGGAATAATCAAAAAGTAAATAGAGCAATAGGTTAAGGAGTAAATAAGATGAGGGATTTACCAACCCGGTAACAAACTGCTGTAAGTAAAAGAAAACAAAACGAGAATGGCAGTAAGAAAAGAGTACTGCCTAAAACACTGCAGAGCACACCAAGTGCGAGCATAAAAACCAACCTGCCCTACCAAGAGAGCCTACAACAGCATCAAGACATATACAAATGCCAAAAGAAAGGAAAGCATAAACAGGGATGGGACTAACAGTCCTAACACGCGGGTAAGTGGCAGTAGTCAAAACATGGGTCTGAATGCATAACCAAAATCAGACCCAAAAAGGGCTAAGGGGTCATACAGTGGCAGCTTTAGGGTCCCACACACACCAACCCAAACCGGGGCAAAAAGGCGGTGGCCACAGCTCTCCACATAAAACCACCCCTCCAGAGGCCACCAAAAACTCCACCACCTACCACGACCCAAGAGTCGGCATGCAGAAATTAGCCGAGCACCCAATGTCCCCCTCCTAGGGAAAAGTCCCACTAACAGTCCTAGGAAACACACGAACCCAAGGCAAAAATGTCGGGTCCAACCGACGCGGCCTTGCTCGCCTAACCAAAACCAACCCCGGGTCTCCCTGGTCCCAAAACAAGGGCAGCACCCAGTGTCGACACGATGTGTCGACACCATGACAAGCCGGTGTCGACACAAGGTGTCGACACAACCGTTGCTGGTGTCGACACCAAGTGTCGACACCTCTGCGGCCGGTGTCGACACAAGGTGTCGACACTGCCGCTGCGGGTGTCGACACCAAGTGTCGACACCCCGACGGCTGGTGTCAACACCTAGTGTCGACACCCCGACTGGCTGGTGTCGACACCAAGGTGTCGACACCCCGACAGGCTGGTGTCGACACCAAGGTGTCGACACCCCGACAGGCTGGTGTCGACACCAAGGTGTCGACACCAAGGTGTCGACACCCCGACAGGCTGGTGTCGACACCAAGGTGTCGACACCCCGACAGGCTGGTGTCGACACCAAGGTGTCGACACACCGACAGGCTGGTGTCGACACCAAGGTGTCGACACCCTGACAGGCCTCAGGCGCCTAATCCAGCACACAACTAAGAACGAAAATGAGGATTCTCTCTCTCCCTAGAGTACAACATCCACCGGCAATGGCAGCTACTCGACCTAAACCGAACCAAAACTGCCCCTAAAAGACACAATTCCTCGGAAAACTGAGATTTAACTGGAACTTTCTACACTAACCGCAGTATGATCGGGCACACACCCTAGCTTACACCTAAGATCTAAACAAGAAGGAGATAAAAATTAACTCAAAAGAAAGACAAAGATCAGCTTTGGCAAGTATGAGGCGACATCACTTGCCTCAATACCAGAAAAGCTTGGCCGGCGGCAACCCCCACTCTCGGATCTAGCCACAGAGCACCAGCTGAGGAGCAGAAAGAGTGCAGATCCAGGCGAGGGCAGTCCAGATCCACTCTCGAAACCAAAATCCGACCGCAAAACTCCAGGAAAACGGCGTCCGAAGGCTAGGGTAGGCCGGCGATGCTCTTCCTCTCGTACAGGCGACGGGCGACGGCTTCAAGCAAGAAGAGAAACAGAAAAAAAAAACAAGAAGGAACCCAGCCCTAAAACTGACCCAAGACTATATATATATATCAGTTTTAAATAGTAGACAATCATCACACTAATAATTATTTATACTTAATATCAAAACAACACGAAACCTGAAACTTCTCGGAAACAGACGAAATTCACGCCGTAGCTAAAAACCCACGCTACGAACACAACTGCGAAGTCGAAATTAGCATTCGACGAACAAACCCGGGATAACACCTCCCGAAGCCAAAACACAAGCATTACCTAAGAGGCCCAGCCGAACCATCAATCAGACTCCGGCTAGCTGGGGAATCTTGCCAACAGGCTACAAACAGGCTACACAGGGAACCCTAAGAGCTAAAACCACGCTCTACAACGGCAAAAATCCGGAGATACGCCATCGTAGCGCCAGCCAAAGATTAAACAAAACACAGAAAAAAACCGGGGGCGTTACAGCCACTCCCCCTAAAAGAAATTTTCGCCTCGAAACTTTACTCACAACACCACTATAAAGAAGGAGAGAGAAAAAGCCGGGAAAGGGCTAAATAAATAATAAAATAGAACATACCAAGCACAAGATCAGGGAAACAGATGAGGGTGAGCCTCCCTCATAGCCGACTCCAACTCCCAAGTCGCGCTTTCCACTTCTCGATTCCTCCATAAAACCTTAACCATCGGAACAGTCTTCTTCCGCAATGCCCGAACTTGAGAATCCAAAATGCGAACAGGCACCTCCACATAAGAAAGATTCGGCTCCAACTGAGGCACAGAATCCAAAACCTGCCTGTCATTCATCACACATTTTCGCAACTGACTGACGAGAAAGACATCATGCACGCCAGGGAAATTTGCGGGCAAAGCCAGCCTGTAGGCTGATACCCCAATCCGCTCAACAATCGGAAACGGCCCCACGTACCTCGGGTCCAACTTCCTATTCTTGCCAAAACGCTTGACTCCAATCAACGAGGAGACCTTTAAGAACACCAAGTCCCCCACAGTAAATTCCAAGTCCGATCTACGCCGATTGGCGTTCTTCTCATATCTCTCTTGGGATAACCGAAGCTTTTCTCGAATAAGCTTCACAGTGGTTTCCATCTCCTCAAGTGCTTCTGGGCCCAACAAAGGTCCTTCGCCTAGCTCAGCCCAAAACAAGGGAGTCCTGCAGCGCCTCCCATACAAAGCTTCAAAGGGAGCCATTTGCAAGCTTTCTTGATAACTATTGTTATATGCGAACTCCATAAGCCGCAAGCGCTCGTCCCACGCTCCTCCGTGGTCCAGAATATAGCATCGGATCATATCTTCCACAATCTGGTTCACTCGCTCCGTCTGACCATTGGTCTGCGGATGATAAGCCGTGGAATATCTCAAATCTGTACCCAACCCTTCTTGAAGGCTCTTCCAAAAACAAGACGTGAACCTGGAGTCTCGATCTGATATGATACTTACGGGTACTCCATGCAATCTGATAACCTCTTCCAAATACAGCTCGGCTATCTTCCTCATCGGATAATCGATCTTAAATGGTACGAAATGAGCGCTCTTCGTCAACCTGTCTACAATTACCCAAACTGAATCATGCCCCTTAGGAGATCTCGATAAGCCGATAATGAAATCCATCGAGATACTCTCCCACTTCCACATCAGAATCTCCAAGGGAGTCAGCTTGCCACCAGGCCTCCCATGGTCGGCTTTCACACGCCTGCAAGTGAAACACTCTGAAACAAATCTGGCTATGTCCCTCTTCATCCCGTACCACCAGGAAATTTGTTTTAAATCATGATACATTTTGGTAGACCCTGGATGGTAGGCAACACTAGATCCGTGGGCGTCTCTGCACACCATATCCCGGATATCTCCAACTGCGGGGATGCAAAACCTGCCACGGTACTTCAAGGTACCCGCATCATCTATAGAGAAATCTGGTAATTCACCCTTCTCAGCTCGAAGATACAAATGCAGAAGATCGGGATCATCCTTCTGATGCAGTCTCGTAAGCGTCATCCACGAAGGTTCTGCTACTGCTATGCTACTCTGCGAATCACAGCTTCCCACAGAAATGTCCATCAATAGAAACTCTTCCACTAGACGCTCGGCGGAAAGATTAAAAATCTTACCTGACTTCCGACTCAGGGCATCGGCCACCACATTTGCCTTGCCTGTATGATACTGAATTTCAACAACATAGTCGGCCACGTACTCCAACCCCCGCCGCTGGCGTAGATTCAATTCTTTCTGAGTGAAGACATACTTCAGGCTCTTATGATCCGTGAAAATCTTGCACTGCGCACCATATAGCAAATGCCTCCATAATTTCAACGCATAGATCATAGCTGCAAACTCCAGGTCATGCGTAGGGTAGTTCCTCTCGTGAGTCTTTAGCTGCCTCGACCCGTACGCAATCACCTTTCCGCCCTGCATCAAAACGCAACCCAGACCGACATGCGACGCATCCACATATATATCATACTCACTGCCCTCCGTAGGCAAAGACAAAATTGGAGCCGAACATAGTCTTCCTTTTAGTTCCTCAAAAGCCTTCTCACACTTGTCATCCCATATAAAGGCTACATTCTTCTACGTCAACTTGGTCAACGGCGCGGACAAGGTAGAGAAACCTTCTACAAATCTTCTATAATAACCAGCCAAACCCAAGAAGCTTCTGATCTCTTTGGGGGTAACTGGTCTCGCCCAATCCATAACAGCAGCGATCTTCTCTGGGTCCACCGATATTCCCTCCTTATTGATCACGTGGCCTAGAAAAGAAACTTGAGGCAACCAAAATTCACATTTGCTCAGCTTGGCGTATAGCTTATGGTCTCTCAGAGTCGCCAAGACCAGCCGCAAATGTCGATCATACTCCTCTGCATCCTTAGAATACACCAAAACATCGTCTATAAAGACAATCACGAACTTATCTAGAAATTCCTTGAAAACTCTGTTCATCAAATCCATAAAAGCTGAGGGCGCATTAGTCAAACCGAATGACATAACCAAAAACTCAAAATGCCAATGACGAGAGCGGAACGCCGTCCGCGGAACATCTGACTCCCGAATCCTCAATTGGTGATAGCCCGAACGAAGGTCTATCTTGGAAAACACGGCACTACCACGCAGTTGGTCAAACAAATCGTCGATTCGCGGCAAAGGGTACCTATTCTTAATAGTAACCTTGTTCAGCTCTCCATAGTCAATGCATAACCTCATCGACCCATCCTTCTTTTTAACGAACAGCACTGGCGCACCCCAAGGCGAAGAACTTGGCCTTATAAAGCCTTTTTCCAACAACTCATCCAGCTGAATTCGTAACTCTTCTAGCTCTCGCGGGGCCATCCGGTACGGCGCCTTTACGATAGGATGCATACCTGGCTCCAAATCTATAGCAAACTCGACATCTCGATCGGGTGGAAGACCGGGAAGGTCGTTTGGAAACACATCAGAAAAGTCACACGCCACAGGAATTTCTTCCAAATGGGGCTTACTAACAATCGACCCTACCAGGGAAACCACACAGGCAAAACAGCCAGAAACAAGCAACTTCCGAGCACGCACCGCAGAAATGATTGGAGACTCCTGGAGAGAATACCCATAAATGCTCCCTGGCTGACCGTTGTCTTTGACGAAATCCAAGCGCTTACCCTTGCACTGGATCACAGCATCGTACCTTGACAACCAGTCCATGCCCAAAATAAAGTCGAAGTCCTCCAGGTCAATCACCTTCAAATCTGCCTTGGCTAGAAAATCTCCCAACAAAATTGGACAATCGAGGACACCCAGGTCTGTAACCACAGAGTCACCGGAGGGGAACTTAACGCAGAAGGCTCCACCAACACAATCTAGGCCCAAACTGAACCGCTCCACGAAGGCACTAGCCACAAACGAGTGGGTAGCGCCGGAATCGAAGAGTACACGCGCCCAGCGGTTCTTTACCTTAAATCGCCCTACGAATTGCACACGCATCTAAGGCAACAGGCGCTAAACGAAAACTACAACCATAAAAGGGAACGTAACGTAACGACTGGGGAGGAGTCGAACCTGAGATAACCTGGGTCGAGGTCCGCGCTTCGTCTTCTGAGAGCACATTCAGCTTTCCTTTTCCTTTATCCACTCGTTGAGGCGGTGGCAGAGCCTGGAGGGGACCTGGCTGCAGAATAGACTGGGTATGAGGGCACCTTGTCTTGAGATGACCCTTCTGGCCGCACTGAAAACAGACCTTATCTTTTAGCCAACAACGGGCAGCCTCATGCCCCTTCCTTCCACACAAGGCACACACAAAGTCTCCCCTGGAAGTACCCTGAATCGCGTGCACCTGTTCCTTCTTCTGCACTCCCAACCTTTTGAAACACTTCTCGAAGGGATGGCCTGGCCGGCCACAAAAGCTACAAATCTCTTTGACCTTCTTTCTCGAGACAGCATCAGGTTCCTGAGGGCTCTTCCCTCCGCCGGACTTCCGCTTATCCTTCCTTAACTGCTGTCCTCTATTCTTGGCATTCTCAATGGCCTCAACTCACAAAGCAGCTTCAACCACGCTGGCATAACTGACCGCTCCATAGGCATTCGCTAACTGCTGAATGTCGCTTCTTAGTCTACCCAGAAATCGCTTAACTCGGTCTGCCTCAACACTCACCAGACCCGGAGCAAACCGACTCAACTTACTAAACTCAATCTCATACTCACTAACCGTGAGTTTCCTCTGCTTTAAGTGAAGGAAGTCGTTCATTAGCCTGTCCCGTTCGACTGAAGGCAGAAACTTACTTAACAACATCACCGTAAATGACTCACAAGTGCAACCTGCCACTAAGCTCTCTTTCTCCCTCAGCCACCAGTTCTTTGCCAAGCCCTTGAGCTGGTAAGCAGCGAGCATCACTCTCTGATCGTCCGTAATCCCTGAGTACGAGAACATCTCCTCAATGGTAATCAGCCAATCATCCAGAATCATGAAATCTACCTGCCCATCATAGGTAAGGGGTCTCAGCTGCTGAAACTGGGATATGAACGCCATCTCCGGAGGCACCACAACCAAAGGCACGGGAGGAGCAGGAGGGGTAGGGACAGCTACCCCCTCAGCGGTGTTCTGAGCTCTCGGGGTCTGTCCTGCCACCACTGCTACAAGGGACTGAATCTGAGCCTGCATAGCCACTATCTGCCTCGATAACTCCTCATTACTCTGCCGCAGGCTTTCCACCAATGCATCGCTCTGCGCTCCTGACGTCTCACCCTCGGATTGGGGGGTCGATCTCGTCGTAGGACGTCTCGCCATCCTAAAAGCGCACCAGCTTTAGACAAATCCTAGCCCATCAACTAGAACAAAACTACCCGGTACGGACAAACACACTTAAATATAAACTTCAACTGCAAAACTTGCTCTGGGAGTTGTTTTTACCATGATGTTGTTATGCTTATCCTAAGATGGTTCACCACCATCATCCTGACTCATGTGCCTAAATCATGAATGCATGCATTTGTATTCTTTTTGACTCAAAACCATGTGTGTACATATGTCATCTTGCAAATCTTTAGCTTGGCACGTTATGCTTATGAAATGTTATGCTATGCATGATGTGCTATGCATTCTAAAAAGGCCTTAGTGCATGTCATGGGCGGCGTACACATGAAAATGTTATGCATACCATACTACATAACATTCCCATGTAACGAAAAAGAAAATGTGCTAGCCGCATTCATGTGGTGAGGTTATGCATCCCACACTACATAACCCTCACATGTTGCCTCCTATGGTGGATCTATATACAAACATATATTATGCATCCCATACTACATAATATGCCCTTTATACTTCTTTATGCTCATGAGTTTAGTGTTCGTGCTTCGGCCAAGACGTGCTGATGACATATCGGTGTGTGAATGGTATGATGCTAAACACTAATGCAGACAAAGGGAAAGGTTGCCCAACCATTTGTCAAGCAACCTCCCTCTGATACCAACTGTCACAACCCGCATTTTCTCAACGGTAAAAATCGTATCAGAGTAGGAGAAAACACGCGCCGTGATACCACGTCGTGTAGGGGATAACTGCACACGCTCACGCAAAACTCCAGACGTTCATTTTTAAGGAAAAAATGTTGATTAAATATGAAAGAAAATCAGTTAAGTCGAATGGCCGTATCCCTCGGCACAGTGGATCAGCTAGTCCACAGTAAAAATTATATCTATACACGGCAGAAAATACTTTGGTTCAATTAAGTTGACACCCTAAATAAGCACGAGAATCCCCAGGGGACGACTCATGATATGCACGACTCTAAGGTGAATATTATAGGTATAAAAGATAGTGTTTTACGCTGAGGATAAATAGTGTCTTTGTTTTAGGAACATGTTATGCATGAAGTACATATATTAATACTTTTAGGTTTTAAAATATCTAACATGCAACCTAGCATAAATCCTTCCCAGAAGCAAGTAACCAACCTCAAATAGCCAAAAACCAGTTCAAATTCATATTCAGCATCACAAGAAGCCACCAGTGGGCGCCAACAACCTGACACGAACCCACTGGCGAGTATGTATGTCTATACAGAAGAGTAAAGAACTACCTCACAACAAACGGGGATCAGCAAACTCAGCTACCCTAGAGGCCACCAACAAGCCCCTCTAAAAGAACTAGCTGCTGAACTGGCTACAACCTGGACCTGAGACATTTAAGAAAAGAACACCTCAGCAAGGGAACAATCAAAAAGTAAATAGAGCAGTAGGTTAAGGAGTAAATAAGATGAGGGATTTACCAACCCGGTAACAAACTGCTGTAAGCAAAAGAAAACAAAAAGAGAATGGCAGTAAGAAAAGAGTACTGTCTAAAACACTGCAGAGCACACCAAGTGCGAGCATAAAAACCAACCTGCCCTACCAAGAGAGCCTGCAACAGCATCAAGACATATACAAATGCCAAAAGAAAGGAAAGCATAAACAGGGAAGGGACTAACAGTCCTAACACGTGGGTAAGTGGCAGTGGTCAAAACATGGGTCTGAATGCATAACCAAAATCAGACCCAAAAAGGGCTAAGGGGGCATACAGTGACAGCTTTAGGATCCCACACACACCAACCCAAACCGGGGCAAAAAGGCGGTGGCCACAGCTCTCCACATAAAACCACCCCTCCAGAGGCCACAAAAAACTCCACCACCTACCACGACCCAAGAGTCGGCATGCAGAAATTAGCCGAGCACCCAATGTCCCCCTCCTAGGGAAAAGTCCCACTAACAGTCCTAGGAAACACACGAACCCAAGGCAAAAATGTCGGGTCCAACCGACGCAACCTTGCTCGCCTAACCAAAACCAACCCCGGGTCTCCCTGGTCCCAAAACAAGGGCAGCACCCAGTGTCGACACGATGTGTCGACACCACGACAAGCCGGCGTCGACACAAGGTGTCGACACAATCGCTGCTGGTGTCGACACCAAGTGTCGACACCTCTGCGGCCGGTGTCGACACAAGGTGTCGACACTGCCACTGCGTGTGTCTACACCAATTATCGACACCCCGACGGCTGGTGTCGACACATAGTGTCGACACCTAGTGTCGACACCCCGACTGGCTGGTGTCGACACCAAGGTGTCGACACCCCGACATGCTGGTGTCGACACCAAGGTGTCGACACCCCGACTGGCTGGTGTCGACACCAAGGTGTCGACACCCCGACAGGCTGGTGTCGACACCAAGGTGTCGACACCATGACAGGCTGGTATCGACACCAAGGTGTCGACACCCTGACAGGCTGGTGTCGACAACAAGGTGTCGACACCCTGACATTCCTCAGGTGCCTAATCTAGCACACAACCAAGAACGAAAACGAGGATTCTCTCTCTCCCTAGAGTACAACATCCACCGGCAATGGCAGCTACTCGACCTAAACCGAACCAAAACTGCCCCTAAAAGACACAATTCCTCGGAAAACTGAGATTTAACTGGAACTTTCTACACTAACTGCAGTATGATCGGGCACACACCCTAGCTTACACCTAAGATCTAAACAAGAAGGAGATAAAAATTAACTCAAAAGAAAGACAAAGATGAGCTTTGGCAAGGATGAGGGGACATCACTTGCCTCAATACCAGAAAAGCTTGGCCGGCGGCAACCCCCACTCTTGGATCTAGCCGCAGAGCACCAGCTGAGGAGCAGAAAGAGTACAGATCCAGGCGAGGGCAGTCCAGATCCACTCTTGAAACCAAAATCCGACCGCAAAACTCCAGGAAAACGGCATCCGAAGGCTAGGGTATGCTGGCGATGCTCTTCCTCTCGTACAGGCGACGGGCGACGACTTCAAGCAAGAAGAGAAACAGAAAAAAACAAGAAGGAACCTGAAAGTCCACCTAGTGTCAGCTATGTGCACCTATGGGGGGGGGGAATAGGTGACGAGTAGCGCTTTTGCGGAATTTACGAACGTACCTGCACAATAAAAATAGAAAGCACAGCACACAGAATACACAGGAAAATTATAGTGGTTCCCCAACTTGGGTACATTCACTTTCCCCCTTCGACCTATCTCCCCAACAAGGGACGACTCGGTCACTTCTCCAACGGGATTGAAATCCAATCCCTGCACTAACGGAAGGAACCCTTCCACACGTGAGAGTCAACACTCCCACAAAACAGGTTGCACCCAACCCTTACAACATGGAACAAAAGTTCCTTTACAACAAAATTAAATATAGAATGTACACGTGATACAAACTTCTTTTGGAGACTACGGTGTTCCTCTTCGTTCGACGACGTGTTCTTGAAGTCGATGAAGAGTCTACAACCTTGGTCTCTCTTGGAGAGGATCTCCCCGGAACCGGCGGCGGCACACGAGTGGAGGCTAGCTTTGGGATCGGCGGCTACGATGATGAGCGGCTGCTGAACTTGGAGATCCAAACTTCGTAGCGAAGCAAACTAGGTCTACCAACGGTCACTCTAGGATCGGTCGTCTCGATCGATTCAGACGGGGGAGTTTTTCCCGGTCAACAAATCGAGAGACAAGAGATCTCTGGATAGACACGTGAGACACAAGCTTTGCTAAGCTTCTGTCGCCGGAGATCACGAAGGAATCTCGAATGTTGACGGCGACCAACTAGCCCGAGCGCGACGACGACGGCGGAGAGGAATCGCGATATTAGGGTTTCGTCGCGGCTCGGTTTCTTTCTCCTTTTCTCCGTAATTTTATTGTTCAAAATACTGGAATATATATACTGTAGATAACTCCAATATGACCGTTTGTGGGACCCACACTAGAAATCCCTAAGTCTGGTTCAAACTAGTCCAGAGGCAGAAGCCGGTCCAGCAGCATCCTGAGAAAACGCTAAGTGAAAATCGGCGAGAATCGCAGGCGATTCTCGACGAATCGGCGAGAATCACCAAGTGATTCTCGACGATTCGTCGAGAATCGTTAGTGATTCTCGCCGAATCACTTATTGATTCTCAACGAATTTCACTTTGTATACATGAGCTGCTTGGCCACCAGTTCGGCGAGAATCACTAGTGATTCTCGCCGAATCTTACTTGGTACCATTTTGAGGTAGCCAGAAGGAGTCGGCGAGAATCACTAATGATTCTCGTCGATTCGCCGAGAATCACTAGTGATTCTCGTCGAATCGGCGAGAATCACTTGGTGATTCTCGTCGAATTTTCCTTGGACGAATTTTCGTCTTCCACCCTGGAGCTGCTCCTTGACCCATCCATGCTCCTTGTCTTCTCTTGCATATGAACGGCCCTGTACTTGAAAGTAAGTGCACTCCAATAGAGAGAGTACACGTAGGCCAACACACTGATCTGCTCAACGAGGGATTACGTCTTGCAGACCCGTGTATATTGACCTACTGCACCCTGACATTGGTGTGCACTTAGCGTGGAGGAGTTGCAAGTACAACTTAAGATGTTTCATCAAATACATTGTGAATTCATCTTAGCTTGACAGGTGGCTTCCTCAAATCTGGGTAATCGTGGATACAATACCCAACAATCTCCCCCTATTTGACGAAGCCAAAACCCTACTAGCTAAGATGAATAACACATATCAAATAATAAACATAGCATTCAGAAATTAAACATGCAGCACAAGAGAATATATGCAATCAGATCAGGACTTGAGTCATTCACAAATTCAAATATATATACCAATATAAATATATACACATATAATCCAGAATTGTTTCTATGACAACAATAATCATTAAATGTTTTAAGACCAAGTGACAAGCTATAAGTTTTTGACTATTTTTCCTTAGCTAAGTCACCCTTAGGATTTTGAGCCAAGTACTTCTTGCTTTGCCTCTCCATGTATTCTTTGGGCTTCGGGTAATACCTAGGAGGAGCAACTTTATCTGCATCCTTGTTGTTTCTGAAAAAGATGTTGCGTTTTGCTTCAAACGTTTTGTGCGTTTCCCACTCATACTGGCTATATACTTCGTTTCGATTGATCTCTCCTCTTTCTTGCAGCCAGAAGGTGTCTAAGATGATGTTCCTTGAAACTGGACTCCACCTTTCGTTTCGTACATCCTCCTCATTCATTCGAGTTCTCTTTGCAGCCTGTGTCTCCTTGGAGGTCCCTTCTTGAACTTTTCTCTTTCCCCTGGCTTTTGCTAAGGCCTCTTGGTCAAACATGCTCCTCAGTTTAGCTTTGGAGAGAGCCCTAGCATCAGCGTCATTTGTGGGAATATCTGCAGCACTTGCACTTACATCCTCAGCAACACTTACTTCCTCAGCGGCCTTAGATGTCACAGGGACATGAATACCGGCAGGATTGTCAGGCAGAACGACGCCTAACGTACCTAGCGCCTGTTGGAGCATCCACCAGCAGCTCTCATAGACATATTTGCTTGATTGGGCGAAGTGTGTGCTCATGCTTTCTTGAAGCTCGGCCAACTTAGCTATATACTCTTTCTCCCCTTTTTGGCTTCGACAGCTATGCAGTTGGCATATGAGTGCAGGGAGTCATCAATATGCTTCGTGGTCTTGGAGAATTCAGTGATCAGGGCCTGCTGATTGGCATTTAAAGTGACCATATTACCATCAAACTTCTGAATGTTGTTGGCTATAACGTGTGCGTTCTGATTTACGACAGCCAGAGTATCAGTATTCTTTTTCAAGCCGGCCATTAAGAGTGTGACAGCTTCGCCGGCCGCGGTATACTTCTCTTCAAATTTCTTCTCCATCACGTCCAGCTTATGGTTGATTTCCACCATATTCTTGAGCATCAGATTTTCCGAAGTCTTAATCCTGTTCAGCAGTTTATTCTGGGCTTCATCAAATGAGACTTTAAGTTCATTCACAATGCCCTGAATGATATTGACAGTGTGAGTGGCTAGCTCATCTCGTAAAGGAATAGCCGGAGGCACTTGTGGGCCTTGCATTTCAGCAGACGCATCTGTAGAGCTGGATACAATCACAGTCTCTAATGGAGGAATGATGGCTGCCTCTGTAGATTTATCTAACTCCCCCTCCACTGGTGCAGACTTGTCAGATGGAGGTTCAACAGGATCCGGAGTCTCAAATGCTTCATGTCCCTCATTCTCATCTTCCTCTCCGTCCTCATCCAAGAATTCATCTATATCAGCAGCCTCTTCCAATTCTCGGTCAGCAGTCTCCAGTGCTTCAGCTTCGGTTCCTTGAGTGTTTCTGTTCAGGACCTCCTCATCCTCCAGCTCAGGTTCACTTACTTCATGAATTTCGGCCACCGCATCCCTGGCCACCTGGGCAATTTCAGAAACTACATCTGTATGAGGGGGTAGAGTCTCCCCCTCGATTCCTGCAGTCAGGGTATCAGGAATTTCACGGGGGGTGACTGCTGGAGATACTTCCTGTCGCTCTTCCACGGCAGGCTGCCCGATCCGCCTCTCCCATCGATCAAACACACTTGCATCCATCTTCTTCAAGTAGTGGAGAGGGACACCTTTGCTCATGTCGAACTTGTCTCCGTTTAGCTGGTTTAGATATAGACTTATGATGCGGCCGAAACTAGGAGTGCCCAGGGTGTCCTTGATCTTTTCGAACAGCAACTCCCCCCAGTTGAACCTCTTGCGACAGACAACAGCTATGACGATCTTGAACATATCTCCTGAGATATGGTCATGCGAGCCCGGCTTGCAGATGAGCACTTTTCCAATAATGTCAGATAGGAGCGTCCCTTCTTCATTCATCTCCTTTCTCTTTATTGATCGAGTTCCTCGTGGAAGACCGCAGAACAAGAGAGTTCTGGTTTTGTCCTCGTCCTCCAGATAGTCCTCCTGCTCGGAACTAGAAAGCTGCAGGTAGCGAGTCAGCTTGCTGGCAGACATCTTTACTTTTTCCCCAGCCACCTTGCTCTTGATTATGGAGTCTCCATCTCGGAGTCTTGCGGTAGCGAAGAACTCCAGCACCTCTTTGTCCAGGATTTTGCAAGGGTGCTCCAGGACGAAGGTTAGCCCAGCCTCTTCCAGCATTAGAATAATGTTGCAGAATTCGTCCGAGGCGTGAGAAAACCCAGTTCGAACCAGCTCACAGCCAGAGACCAACCCTGCAGTTGTCCTTGGAGCCATTGTAGATCTAGAGAGAGAAGCCCTACTCTAAGCATTAATGAACATTCAAAAAGAAGGCATCACTGGTGAGAGCATCCAAGTACGGGTGAGGAAGAGGTTACCTAAGGACTTATATGGAAGTGAGTTGAGGAGCGTCGGGAAGACCTTCGGTGGATGGAAGGGTTTCCTGTGGGGTTCGGCCTTGCTAGAACGTTGCGAGAACCTTCTCGATTTGACGATGGACCTTGCGAGAACCTTGCGGTCACAGGGACACTTCGCGATTCGACGAGAGCTTACGGGAAGAAGATGGACACCCAGCAGTTGTCCTTAGAGCAGGATGAATGGCGATTCGGCGAGTCGGAGGGAGAGCTCTTGCGGGTTTCGGCGAATCGGCGGAAGAACGCTTTCGGGAAATCTGCTGCGACGTGAGGCTGGATTCGTGAAGAAGGCGAATCGGCGGAAGAACTCTTTCGGCGGGATTTGTCTAATTCGTCGGGATTCGGGGTGAATGCGAAGGGTCGGCGGGATTCAGGAGATTTGGTTAATTCGGTTTCTGATACTATTTGTCTAATTCGAAATTGAGAGGTCTCTTGACTAGAAATTTTCACGTTGAGAAGCTTGCAATATTTTTGAAATTTTCCGATGTCAAGTCAATATAAAAATGATAAATACATGTATATTTTAAAGTAAATCTATTTGGATTTGAACGAGGCTTTTCCAAAGACTGCTTGATGTCAATTGTGAGTTGTCGAGATTCACGATGACATAACTTCGTTAACCCTTTATTGATGTGTAATGGTTTGCATGCATCGAGTTAACCTATCCTTAGAGGTGCACACATACATATATAAGCATAAGTATAAATATACACATGGATAGAAATATATATATATATATATATATATATATATGAAATGAGGATGCAATATGACGCAAGTCTTTGAACTGATCAAAATTACTTGGGATTTTGAAAGTCATCGTCTTAGTCCCACATGTAGAACACATTAGAGGCTCATAGTGAGTATGCTCAAGCAGACATCACATCAGTTATTGCAGACGCTTGTTCCAACTTAGTCTTGAGCCACCTGCTGTCTAGTTCCCATCATATTCACGGGGACCTAGACTTCTCTGCAAGAAAGAATTACTTTACCTTAGGAACCCAAATCATTTTGGGTCCTAGGTTCCTGTTAGCATAAGCACGCAACTGCCTTCCTTCAGAAAACCTGTCTGGAAGACTACCTCTGTCCCGAGAATGTGGATAAGCCCTTGCCGTGGGCACAGAGGGGTTGTGCCAACAGTCGATGGCAAAGTGCCCCACTTTGCCGCAGCACCAACAAGGGTGAATGTTGTATCGCCGTTTTCGACCTGATCTAGTGACTGATGTAGTCACGGTCCTAGGTCTAAACGGGATAGGGCATGTTCTTGTCACACAAATGTCTCTTCCATCGTGACACGTGGAAGGGTGGAAAGAATACATGTTGTAAGCGTTGTGAGGCCGGGAAGGTGGTGCCATTCTTTCAGGCATCTCCCTTACTGAGGCACCATGGAGCCTGACATCATGACTTCTATCCTCTCTATCCCGTGTCCTCGAGTGGTGAGAAGTCTTCTGTGAGCTGGGACATGCAGATCCACACTGTGTTGAGGCAGTGGCAGTGAATACAAAGGGCTCAGAATGAGCCTTAGGTATTCTCTCGTGGGTGGCCATGCCGGCCCTTGCACTCCGGGTGTCTCCACATGGGGACAGATCATCCTTACAGTGACCACGACTATTCCTGTGGTCATACCTGAAGGCATGATGAGTTGCCTTCCTGCTTGGAGTGGGGGGTCGGAGTACCGTTTCCCCATTTCTCCATGCCTGGATAATCCGGGAAATCCACCCGGTTTCTTGCTTTCTCTTTATAACATCAACTTTGGATAAGTTTGATACTATACGTTTCTCATTATCTAGACTATTCTCTAGAGCTGAGATCTTAGAGTCCTTGACCTTATTGGACGCCAATTGGAGAACCAACAAGATCTTCAGTCGAGCAATCTCTCGAGCTTGCTCCTCAGCAAGTAGGTTGCTTTCCTGAAGGGCTCTCTTCAGGGAATCAGTATTTTCTGGAGGAGAGCAGTTTCTGTCTTCAGAAAGGTCAAAAGATATGGGGCAGGGTGAAGATGTTACCTGCTCATCTGAGTAATTGTCATTAGAATCAGTGACCATTGTTTCATCCTCGTCAGAGCTACTTTCCTCACTGGTCTCGTCAGTCTCTGACACGGACACGGGAGCTCTGATGCAATCCGAGGGATCCTTGCATTCATCTTCAGAAGTGAGGACCCCCACATACGCTTCATCCTCTGATTGGCAGCATATTTCAGCTTTCTCTGACCCCTCCATCAGCTCTGAGATCATCATCCATAGAGATTTAGCCGTTCTACATTTTTTCAATCTAGAGCGAGAGGCTCCAGACCAGACATTCATGATAATTTGTCGAATCCTCTCGTCCAAGTGAAATAGAGATAGTTCTGTCTCAGACATCTCAGCAATGCCCATGGGCACTTGGATCCCAGAGTCGGAGGTCTTCATGGGGATAAACGGATCCTCTTCCAGGATGAAGGATGCTCGAGGATCGATAGCATCAAGGTGAAAGGATACTCTCATTCTTCAGATGGGATAATAATCCTTTGTGCATGCGGGGAGTTTGAGTGGCGGAATCTCATAATCCAGATCCATGCTTCTGACACTGGTGGCAGAATTCTACTCAAGGTGTTAACCTTTTTGATGAGTAACCTGCCTCTGATACCACTTGAAAGTCCACCTAGTGTCAGCTATGTGCACCTATGGGGGGGGAATAGGTGACGAGTAGCGCTTTTGCGGAATTTACGAACGTACCTGCACAATAAAAATAGAAAGCACAGCACACAAAATACACAGACAAATTATAGTGGTTCCCCGACTTGGGTACATCCACTTTCCCCCTTCGACCTATCTCCCCAACAAGGGACGACTCGGTCACTTCTCCAACGGGATTGAAATCCAATCCCTGCACTAACAGAAGGAACCCTTCCACACGTGAGAGTCAACACTCCCACAAAACGGGTTGCACCCAACCCTTACAACACGGAACAAAAGTTCCTTTACAACAAAATTAAATATACAATGTACACGTGATACAAACTTCTTTTGGAGACTACGGTGTTTCTCTTCGTTCGACGACGTGTTATTGAAGTCGATGAAGAGTCTACAACCTTGGTCTTTCTTGGAGAGGATCTCCCCGGAACCGGCGGCGGCACACGAGCGGCGGCTAGCTTTGGGATCGACGGCTATGATGATGAGCGGCTGCTGAACTTGGAGATCCAAACTTCGTAGCGAAGCAAACTATGTCTACCAACGGTCACTCTAGGATCGGTCGTCTCGATCGATTCGGACGGGGGAGTTTTTACCGGTCAACAAATCGAGAGATAAGAGATCTCTGGATAGACACGTGAGACACAAGCTTTGCTAAGCTTCTGTTGCCGGAGATCACGAAGGAATCTCGAATGTTGACGGCGACCAACTAGCCCGAGCGCGACGGCGGCGGCGGAGAGGAATCGCGATATTAGGGTTTCGTCGCGGCTCGGTTTCTTTCTCCTTTTCTCCGTAATTTTACTGTTCAAAATACTGGAATATATATACTGTAGATAACTCCAATATGACCGTTTGTGGGACCCACACTAGAAATCCCTAAGTCCGGTTCAAACTAGTCCAGAGGCAGAATCCGGTCCAGCAGCATCCTGAGAAAATGCTAAGTGAAAATCGGCGAGAATCGCAGGCGATTCTCGACGAATCGGCGAGAATCACCAAGTGATTCTCGACGATTCGTCGAGAATCGTTAGTGATTCTCGCCGAATCACTTATTGATTCTCAACGAATTTCACTTTGTATACATGAGCTTCTTGGCCACCGGTTCGGCGAGAATCACTAGTGATTCTCGCCGAATCTTACTTGGTACCGTTTTGAGGTAGCCAGAAGGGGTCGGCGAGAATCACTTGGTGATTCTCGTCGAATTTTCCTTGGACGAATTTTCGTCTTCCACCCTGGAGCTGCTCCTTGACCCATCCATGCTCCTTGTCTTCTCTTGCATATGAACGGCCCTGTACTTGAAAGTAAGTTCACTCCAATAGAGAGAGTACACGTAGGCCAACACACTGATCTGCTCAACGAGGGATTACGTCTTGCAGACCCGTGTATATTGACCTACTGCACCCTGACATTGGTGTGCACTTAGTGTGGAGTAGCTGCAAGTACAACTTAAGATGTTTCATCAAATACATTGTGAATTCATCTTAGCTTGACAGGTGGCTTCCTCAAATCTGGGTAATCGTGGATACAATACCCAACAGAACCCAACCCTAAAACTGACCCAAGACTATATATATATATATATATATATCAGTTTTAAATAGTAGACAATCATCACAATAATAATTATTTATACTTAATATCAAAACAACACGAAACCTGAAACTTCTCGGAAACAGACGAAATTCACGCCGTAGCTAAAAACCCACGCTACGAACACAACTGCAAAGTCGAAATTAGCATTCGACGAACAAAACCCGGGATAACACCTCCCGAAGCCAAAACACAAGCATTCCCTAAGAGGCCCAGCCGAGCCATCAATCAGACTCCGGCTAGCTGGGGAATCTTGCCAACAGGCTACAAACAGGCTACACAGGGAACCCGAAGAGCTAAAACCACGCTCTACAACGACAAAAAGCCGGAGATACGCCATCGTAACGCCAGCCAAAGATCAAACAAAACACAGAAAAAAACCTGGGGTGTTACACTTGGAACCAAATCCCATACTCTACATCTCTCAAATTAGTTTAATTCCTCCTACATTGTAATGATCCAGTGGGGATCTTACTCTGCATCATGGATGGATAAAAGTTCAACTTGAGAGAGAAAATAGGCATGCATCAAATCTTGGTTGAGTTGATGCCTTGTTTGTACACCTGATGATATGTCTCCAATCACTTGAGATCTGGGGTGATCCCTTAGTGTGACAAAATCCGAGGGTGGAGTTGGTTCTGCAATAACATTAGGAACTAATTCCTCTTGTGGAATTATGTTTGCTGTTGGGGGAAGATCAATTCCTTCAGTGCCTTCATCTTCACTTTCTTCAATGACTTGTGGAGAAGGATGTGTTGGAACCTCTTGGGTGAGGTTTAGTCCATCCAAACTCTCACACAAGTGAGGTACCTGCAAAGTGCTATTGGTAGAAATCTCTTTCTGCTTGCAAGACATGTTAGCTTCATCAAATGTAACATGAATAGATTCTTCAATTTTTAGAGATGATTTATTAAAAACCCTATAGGCTTTGCTTACTTGGGAATATCCTAGAAAAATCCTTCTTCAGCCTTAGCCTTAAACTTTCTAATATATCTTTTGTTATTGTTGTGAATATAACATATACATCCAAATACTTTAAAATAGTTGATTTTAGGTTTCTTCCCTTTAAGTAATTCATAGGGAGTCCTATTCTTTAGTTTATGTATCAGGCTTCTATTCAAGACATAATTTGCAGTGTTCACAGCCTCTGCCCAAAAGGTTAGAGGAATGCAAGCATCTGCAAGCAATGTACCTGCAGCTTCAATGAGTGTCCTATTTTTCCTTTCAGCTACCCCATTTTGTTGGGGAGTTCTAGGAGCTGAGAAGTAGCGTCTGATACCTTCCTTCTCACAGAACTCATGCATAAGAAGTGACTCAAACTTTGTGCCATGATCACTTCTGATCAATGCAATATGAGTAGAGAACTCAATATGTATGGTCCTGAGAAAATCTGTAATAACCATAAAGGTATCTGACTTAGATCTCAGAAATTAAGGATACCCAAGTGAACCTGGAGAAGTCATCCACAATAACTAAGGTGTAGGATTTCCCTCCTAGGCTTTGTACAGTAATGGTTCCAAAAAGATCCATATGTAGCAAATACAAAATCCTAGGTGAATCACTTTTATTAACAGATTTAAAACTAGATTTAGTTTGCTTGCCTAGTTGACAAGCCCTGCAAAGGCCTTCCTTCTTGTAGGGACTATAAGTTAAACCTCTAACAATGTTGTCTTTTGATAGCTTAGCAATATTTTTCAAGTTTACATGACCTAGACTTCTATGTCATAAATCATTCTGGTTACTAATTAAATTGAGTAAGCAGATATCAGAATTGGCAGAAAGAAAATCAACTAAATATATGTTACCTTGTCTATTCCCAATTAAAACAGTTTGTCTTTCTTTTTTAGAAATAGTGCAAGAATATGAGTTGAAGTGTACTTGATAACCTTCATCACATAGTTGACTTATGGAGATGAGGTTATGTTTGAGTTCTCTGACATAAGTTACTTTCTTGAAAGTAACTGCTCCAATCTTCACTTCTCCAAACCCTTCAGACTGGACACACTTAAAATCACAAAAGATTACTTTTGGTCTCAGCTTGGACTTGTAGTTGGTTAAGTTGTCCTTGGTGCCTGTCATATGTTTGGAGCAACCACTGTCCAAGTACCAAGTCTGATTCACACTTGTACAGTTCTTCACCTGCAATGGAAACAATTAAGTTTTCTTGACCCAGGTCACCTTGGGTCCTTTGTTTTGTTGGTAAGAGAAGCTAGATATAACAGAAAATTCTGGTTGGGATTTGTATCCTAAAGTGTGATATTATCTCCCGGGTGGTATAACCTAATCAGCAGGATTAAAAGGTTTCCTAGAATTATTTGAGTTACTATTATAATTAAAATTTCTGTTAAGTCTTTCTGTGTTCGACGAATTTTTGTGAGTTCATCGACCAGAGTTCGACGAATAGGGATGAGATCGTCGATCTCTGCCCAGAGAAAGAGCATATTCATTTTTTGTGCCCCACGTTCGTCGACCACTGCTCGACAAACCATACCGAGTTCGTCGATCGCAGTTAGACAAATAATTATAGCTATAGTTTGGGTTCAGCGTTTGTCGAGTGGGGTTCGACGAACTGGCAACATTTCGTCGACCTAAGTTCGATAAATTCTGCTGAACCTTGTTTTTAGTTAATGTTTTCTGATTTTTGTTGTTTTGACTTATTGATTTTGGCATTTGTTCTATGGTTTGATTATGGTTTGTTTTCTCTTTCCCTTTTGCAAAAATAAATTTAATAGGGGTTGACAAAATATTCTTCTTGAGGATGGGGGACAAACTTGATGAAGCACCCAAGCCTAGCATGCCATTAAACCTGGAATTTACAGTGCTTGTGATGTCCATCAGATTGAGGCTTCTCCCATTGAGAGTTTCCTCAAGTTGTTTAGCCTCACATAACTCAGTTTTTAATAATATGATTTGTTCATTAGCTAAGGTTAATTCAACTTTTAACCTATTATTCTCAGAATTAACATTCTCTAGGTTTCCTAATTTCTCACAAGAGTGTTGATTTTTTTCTGAGTTAATTAAATCTATGCACATTATTTTAAATTCAGATTTAAATGAATTAGAACTGTAATCAAATGAAGATAATACCTTGTCAGCTTCAGAATCCGAAACTGCTTCATTATCTGAATCATCTTCTTCTGAATGGCTTCTGGAGGCATCAATGGCCATGAGGCAAACCTCTTTGGCCCTTGCCTCTTCCTCTTCTTCCCTGGAGCTGGAGGATGATGATTCATCCTCAGTTTCACTCCAAGATTCAACCACAAAACCTTTCTCCTTCTTCTTATATTTGCTGGAGGAAGGTCTGCTGTTATGCTATCTTCTTGTGTCTTTTACTCTTCTCTTCTCCTTCTTCTAACTCTCTGGACACTCAGAGATGAAGCGTCCAGGTTTCCTGTAACCAAAACACAACACTTCTTTAGTTGGTGTTTTGTCATACCTTGGTTTATCATCATCCGTTGATGACTTTCTCCTGAAGTCCTTTCTTGTCATTTTGTAGAATCTTTTAGCAAAAAGGCTCAACAACTCTTCATTTGTGGTTGAATTCTCTGTCTCCTCAGCAGCCTTGAATGCAATGCTTTATTCTCTTCTTGCTGGAGGAGGTGTTCTTTACTCAGCTGACTCTCTGGACTTGATCAGCTGTTCATAGGACTTAATCTTGCCTAATAGAGATTTAGTGGAGATCTTATTTAGGCTTCTGACATCCTTGATAGGCCAGATCCTTGAATCCCATGAGCTTGGGAAGCACATAAGGATCTTATCATTCACCACAGTGAGGGTGATGTCCTTGTCCAGGGTTTTTAGCTCATTGATGATTGAGCTTAACCTATTTTACATATCGGCTACTGTCTCAGCTTCTTCTTTCTTGAAGTTCTCATATAAGGATATGAGATTGGATATCCTATCCTTCCTTTCATTTGCTGATCCAGCCACCATTTGATTTAGGGAGTCCCAGATGGCTTTGGCTGAGGTGCATTCAGCCACCTTTTGAAAGATATCATTTGACATTGTTTGTGTCAGTATATTCATTGCTTTAGCATCAGCAACCTTGGCCTTCTTCTGAGCCTCAGTCCACTCAGGTGGTGGAACTGCATTTGTGCTTGAAGCTGCTGCAGATGTAGAGGCAGTGGCTTGTGGAGGACCTATCAAGATGGAATTATAGATATCTTCATCAATAGAGTTCATATACAATTTGATTCTTGCCTTCCAGATGATAAACCTATTTAGGTTACAAACTAGATGTCTGGTGCTTGCATAGTATTTGTTCTGTTCCATTGCTGTGTATATAATCTAAAAAAATAAAGATAAAAGATGAAATCTGATCTAACACATGATCTTTGGTTTAAGGGTTAGCTTGTACACCAAGGAATCCAGGCTCTGATACCAATTGAAAGTGAGCTGTTAGATCAGGAATACTCTAGAGGGGGGGGGGGGTGAATAGAGTATTATAGTTTTGTAAAATTTTCAATTGATTTTATCTAGTGCAGTAATAAAATTAAAAGCATAAATAGCAAACCTAACAACTAACACAGCCACAGCAAGAAATAAAAAAAAAGGCAATCCAGACAACATAAGAATTTATAGTGGTTCCCCTAAACTTGGGTACATCCACTCTTCTACCACCCTGGTAGGAATCCACTCAGATTTTTGATCAGGTGCATGACAACAATGAGCTTTTGATCAGGTGCTCAAAAACTAATCCTCAAGTCTTTTGGTCAGGTGACTTGCAACAATGAATAACTTTTGAAGGGAGTTATAACCCTTTATATAGTGGGGGGGGGTGAGAGATGATATGGTCTTCTCTTTCTCAATATACAACTGAGAAGACTTGTGGATATGATTTTAGCAAAGGCTCCCCTTGAGTTATAGAATGGTTCAGAGAGATGAAGCCTTGCTGTAGGGTGATAGGCCTTCAGTAGTTCAACCTTGATCAGCAACTATTCAGGAACTTCTTTTGACAGATAAAGTTGTAGTTGTCCTTTGAAGTGTCCTGGAGTGTTGAAGATAGAAGACTCTTGATTTTGATTTGGTGTTCTTCTTCTTCAAATAGATGATGATCTTCAAATATATGTCTTCTTTTCTGTATCAGAAATCTATGGAAGAAAAGTGCAGAGAGTTTCTTGATTCTGTCTAATTATCTTTTTCTCTGTGTGTCTATCTATCTTGTTCAGTCTGTCTCTAGGAAGAAGAGAGAAAATCTATTTTTCTATATTTCCTGTCAAAGATGATCTTTAGAAATTTGAAACCCTCTGCAATCAATGCTGACGGCCTTGTGAATAAACTGCATTGATTTATTTCCCCAACTGTCTCATGGAAAAATGGCAAGAAATAATCCTAGAGAAGATCATAATTAATGCTTTGTCCAACGGTTATATTCAGAGAATATTAAAGCATTAATTACTCGGGAATTATTGCATTAAGAAAGGGATAGAAGACTGGAAATGACTAAGTCTGGATTCGTCGAACAGATAACAGAAATCATCGAGCTGAGTCCATAGTTCGTCGAGCTGAGGAGTTGTGTTCGTCGACCAGACAGCTTCCATTCATCAAGCTGGGTTCCAAGATCGTCGAGCTAAAGCAAAACTGCATTCTCTAGAAACTTTGACAATTCTGTGTATGGAGTTAGTCGAGCTGATAACTGGTAACTTATTTCGTCGAGCTGAGAACTGATTTCATCGAGCTGAGAACTGATTTCGTCGAGCTGAGAACTTGTTGACAGAACATGTCCTGGGTGTCGACACAATTACTTCTTGTCTCGACATAGCTGTTGTGTTGAGAGAAATCTGGAGTTGTGTCAACAGATGTTCTGTGTAACGCCCCAAAACAAAAAAAGCGACGGGTGACGTTTTGGGCCAGTTTTGGGTTCTGGCAGGAGGTACACGGCCTGGGACACGAACATGTCCCAGGGCGTGTCAGGCTTGTGTCGTCGAGGTGGTCAAGAGGTCGACGAATTTCGCTTGACGTTGTGTCGAGACAGGGCACACGGCCTGCGACACGGGCGTGTCGCAGGGCATGTCGACCCGTGTCGACACTCAGCCCGCGAAGTCGACACTCTGCGCTCGACGAAGTGTCGAGACATGGCACACGGCCTGCACCACTGGCGTGTCGTAGGTAGTGTCGACCAGTGTCGAAACTCGTCCCGGGGAGTCGACGAATTTTGCACGATGAAGTGTCGAGACAAGGCACACAGCCTAGGACACTGGTGTGTCCAAGGCCGTGTCGTGAGGTCGACGAACTTCGCTCGATGAAGTGTCGAGTGTCAAGACCGTGTACACGGCCTGGAGCCCAGGCGTGTTGAGGTAGACACAGGTTAGGATACGGGCGTGTCCTAGAACCCGTTTAGCTCTCGGGTTGTTTTCGGGATAAATCGATAGGGGTACACGGCCGAACACACGGCCGTGTTAGGTGGAACACAGGCGTGTCAGGTCGAACACGGGCATGTTCGATGCCCGTGTGTTGTTCCAGGCGCGTCGATTTTGACGGCGAATGAGGCACACGACAGTGGACACGGGCATGTGCCAGGCCGTGTGCGGTCCAGATTATACTTTTCAGTCCCGAATCAAAGCCGTTCGTCTCTTTATCTTGGGATCCGACGGATGTGGGTTCTTCCTGATGGGATATACCCAGGATTGGGCCTTAGAAACCCTCACTTTTACTTGAGTGGTTATCTTTCTAAAACTTAGAGAGAGAGGAGAGCCAAGGAAGGAAGAAGAAGCTAGATCCGGCCATTGGAGGAGCTTCAAAGCTCCAAATCTCGAGCCGACTCCGGATCCATGGAGGCGAAGTGAGTGCGGTGCTTTTCATCCGCTTACTTTTCCATGGCGCCAAAGAAGAATGCAAGGGTAACGATTCTCTTCTTGAGCATGTGAAGCTCTCCTTCTTTGCATAGGAAGCCCGCTCTCGCGAGTTTGCGGTGAGTTGGAGGCGTTCCTTCGGGTAGATATGTAAAGTACCCATTGTGTAGAGTCCGTAAGCGAGAACGGACATAGGCATGATTTATGAAGCCTATCCGGACATGTTGGTCTGGATCGGTGATGTTGCATTGCATAAATGCCGGAGAAGACTCCGTGCGATTGGTTGTTTATCGGGTTTTCTACGTGGTAGATTGCAACAAGGAGCCTTGTGGATTAACCCAAAGGTGCACCCGGAAAACTGGGCGGATGAGTGATCTTGCCAACTTGGTGGCCTGAGAGCCAACTTGAACATTACCGGGTTATGTGAAATGTGACAGAAACGGGACTCGGGAGACGTTTGACCCGCGCAAATGGCTTAAATTGTCGTTGCGATTTGAGCACGGGTTAGATGGAACCGTACCCGTTCTATGTCGTTCGGTTATAGAGACCTAAGGGTACGTGGCACTTGTCGTTGGCATAGATTAGGGTCTTCGGCGGTCTATGACTGAAATTGTCGTGACCCAGGCCAAGAAGACAAATGCTGATAGGTTTGGATGTCAAAGTGGCGGTGGTGAGTCCGTAATGTCTATGGCTTTAATTGACGTGACATCGACCGGTTCATCGAGAATGTGCCCTGAGAGCACGGGGCATGTGGCCGTGCGAGCCAACTTCTGTGATGAAATGAATATTGCTATATTGCTCGCTTATGCTAATGAACTGCAGGGAAGGAGCATCGCCGCCCCGAGCTAGGGGCGGGATCGTTATAATTTGGTCAGCATTGCTGACCGTTGCCTTGTTTTGCCACCGTGCGGTGGTTTGTTGCTTGTAGGTGCTGCTGGACCAAGCGGTCAATAGCGGGCTAAAGCCCAAACTGCGAAGCCGGCCCTCGAAGGCCTAATTGGAGTGTTTACTATTTTTATTCATGTATGACCGGCCTGCGTGCCGTGTTTTGTAAATTATGTAATATCAAGTGAACTATTTTGTAAGGCCTTAAGGCCTGTGCTTGTGTATGTACAACATTCCTATTTGGTATTAGTGGACATTCATGCTTTTGTGCTGGGTTCTTTATTGTAACTTATTAATCTACTTCCGCTAGAATGCTCTGTGTAGGACGTGATGATTGGTTGGATGGTTTCCATGAGTAACCACCCAGTCTGTTTGTGGTATATGGCATCGGGCCCCGGCCGGACCTACTGCTATATGCTATGTGACGGATAGGGGGTGTTACAATTTGGTATCAGACTACTGGTTTTGGTCGGGCTTAAGATGAATTCGTGGGTGAATTCTTTTTAAGGGGTGGTGAGCACATTGTGTGCGTCATCGTTATAACGGTAAAAGAACCCATGAATGTCCACTTAAGAATGAAAATACACGTGTTTAAGGAACCTGTGTGTTCCTATAATTGCTGTATGCAATTTTATTTGGTCGCTTAACGGTGTTTTGTACCACTATAGGTGACCAGAAGTGGTGCTGGGCCGTCGGAACGTCGAGTTTCTGAGGCTAGCAGTGCACCTAATGAAGCTCCTGCAACACCTCTATCGGCTGAGACCATACGATTGGTGGCCGAAGCAGTGTTGCCTATGATTAATGCGCAGCCTGCAAGGCAAACGCAGCCTGCAAGGCAAACGTAGCAGCCCGCTCCTACGATTGAGCAGGTACCTCTGCAAGAGGCTGAGCCGAGGAGAGTGGAAAAAGTGGTAGTGGAACCGTTGGTGCCAAGGAGGGCAACCGAGAGGCAGCTTAAGCATGTAATGATCTTTAACCCTCCGGTATTCTCGGGGTTGGGAACCCCATCTCAAGCTGAAGACTGGTTCTCCAGGGTGAAGAGAGTCATGACAGCAACGGAGACGGAGGAGTGGCAAATGACCACCATTGCTACGTTCCTTTTGGACGGTGAAGCGAGAATGTTGTGGGAAGGATGGGAGCTGCATCTACTGAGAGGTAGACAACTTGTTGATGTCTTGATGGAGGAGTTCTCGAGATTGTTCTTGGCTAGATACCTCCCTTCAGCGCAGAGGATAGCGTTGGAGAACGAGTTCCTGAAATTGGTTCAAGGAGACAGTACCGTGGATGAATATCTCCACGAGTTTACTCGTCTGAGTCGTTATGCTAGCTCCACTATTGTGGATGAGGAGCGCAAGACTAATCGCATCTATGAAGGGTTGAGAGATGAGTTGAGGTTACTACTCTCGGGGCCGATGACGCAGGGTTTCTTAACCTTGGTCAACACGGCCCGGTCCTTGGGGAAGGATATGAAGAACGTACAAACAAAGAAAAGCTTGGGTGACAAGAAATCTGAATTCAAAGTGCCGACTACTTCAAAGTCTGGCTATCGAAGGTCCTTCAAGAATCATTGGACTTCGGGTCCAGCTCCTTCTGGTGCTTCTAGGGAGACTACGGGTAGGACCCCGGGCGCATGTTTTACTTGCGGAAAGTCGGGGCACTTTACCCGCGATTGTTGGAGCGGACGCCCCAAGTCTGAGAGAAGGCCGGGAGGACTTATGAAGAGAAGGGGAAGGCGGTGGAGTCGACCGCGTCCCACTATGCTCCGGCCCAACCAAGGGTGTACAATCTTGGCCAACATGAGGCCATCAAACAGGCGGATGTGGTGACAGGTACGGTTTAATTTATAGTAAGTTAATTTCTTTAAATACTTGTTATGCACATGTTACCTTACCACTGCTTGTTTAGGATTTGTTTTGATTTGTGAAAATCCGGCAAGAGCACTCTTCGATACGGGAGCTTCACACTCCTTGTCTGAAGGATTTATATCACGCATCGGAGTCCGTTCTTCGATGGCGAAGGATAAGTTGGATGTGTTGTTGCCCAATGGGTGTTCGATGCGTGCGGATAGGATCCGTGATGTTAAGATTCGTATTGGGAATCAGAAGTTCGATCTGCAAGCGTCGTTACTTCCGTTGGTGGAGTTCGACGTTATGTTTGACATGGACTGGCTCTCGGAGCAGCAAGCCTATAACGATTGCGGTCGCAAGGAAGTCAAGCTGGGAGCAAGTCGTGAGACGACTTTTACGGGCTTAAAGGGGTCGAGCAAGACGTTGATGTCTGCTCTTCAGGTGGTGAAGGAGGTTCGTGCCGGTGCAGAACTGTTCTTTACACTAGTGGAGGTTGCAAAGCAGAAGCCCGCATTGGATTGTATTTCAGTGGTATCGGAATACCCTGATGTGTTCCCTGCAGATCTTCCTGGAGCCCTGCCTCAGCGGGAGATAGATTTCACGATTGAACAAGTGCCAGGTGCAAAGCCTGTGTCATGATCTTTGTATCGGCTAGCGCCTAAGGAAATGGCGGAGCTAAAAGTTCAACAGCAAGAGTTGTTAGAGCAAGGGTATGTGCGCCCGAGTTCTTCGCCTTGGAGCGCGCCGGTCCTCTTTGTTAAGAAGAAGGACGGAAGCTTGAGGCTATGTATTGATTATCGGGAGCTCAACAAGTTGACGGAGAAGAACAAGTACCCGATCCCCCGGATTGATGATCTTTTTGATCAGTTAGTCGGGTCGACGGTGTACTTGAAGTTGAATCTCAAGGCTGGGTACTATCAGCTGCGAATAAGGGAGGGTGGTATCCCAAAGATAGTATTTAGTATGAGATACGGGCATTATGAGTTTACGGTCATGCTGTTTGGGCTGACTAATGCGCCGTTATTGTTCATGGATTTGATGAACAGAACTTTCAGGGAGTACTTGGACCATTTTGTGATCGTCATCATCGACGATATTTTGGTGTACTCGCAAAGTGAGGAAGATCACTTCAAGCATCTTCATTTGGTTTTGGAGACGCTAAGAAGGAATGAACTGTATGCCAAGTTCTCGAAGTGCGAGTTTTGGTTATCCTCAGTGGCGTTCCTCGGCCATATAGTGAGTGGAGAGGGTATTGCTGTGGATCCGGCGAAGATTGTTGCGATACGGGAGTGGCCTGTGCTTGCTACGGTAGCGGAAGTCCAGAACTTTCTGGGGCTTGCCAGCTATTATAGGCGATTCGTAGAGAACTTCTCGCGGATAGCGTTACCTCTCACTACTTTGATAAGGAAGGAGCAGAAGTTCGTTTGGATGTCGGAGTGCGCGCAAGCTTTTGAGGAGTTAAAGTGTCGGTTGACCACGTCGCCTGTGCTAAGTTCGCCATGTGGGACCGAAGGCTATGGGATTTATAGTGATGCTTCATGCAGCAGTTTGGGTTGCGTGCTACTACAACACGAAAGTGTGATAGCCTATGGCTCGAGACAGCTGAAAGTGCACGAGAGGAATTATCCGGTCCATGACTTGGAGTTAGAGGCCGTGATTTTTGCCTTGAAGCTGTGGAGACACTATTTGTACGGTGTAAAGATTGATATCTACACCGATCATAAGTGCCTGAAGTACCTGATTGATCAGAAGGATCTGAATATGCGGCAACATAGATGGACGGAGTTCCTAGGAGACTATACATTCAAGATCCACTACGTGCCTGGTAAATGTAATGCGGTTGCGGACGCGTTGAGTCACCGAGACCCAGCTCAAGCCAATTGGCTATCGGTGCATGATGAGCGGTTGTTGCGGGAGTTGGAGGCGTTGGAGATTATTTGTGTGGATAGGCAATCAAGTGCTGAAGCAGTACTGAATTGGACTGAAGTCCAATATGACCTGGCTGATCGGATTCGGCAGGCTTTGGATATGGATGCCCATATGAAGCAGTTCATTGTAGAGGCTCTGGATGGGTCAAATTCCCAATTCGTTGTGGAGGACGGATTGCTTTGGAAAGACGGTCGTCTGTGCGTCCCAAATGTGGGGGATTTGTGGTTGTAATTATTGTACGAGGCACACCATACTAAGTACTCAATTCACCCGGGGAGCACGAAGATGTACCGTGATGTCAAGAAACTGTTTTGGTGGCCGGGTTTGAAGAAGGATGTGGCGCTCTACGTAGCGAAGTGCCAAACTTGCGCCTTGGTGAAGGCGGAGTGCCAAAAGCCGGGAGGATTTCTGAAGTCCTTGCCTATTCCAGAGTGGAAATTCGACGACATCTCTATGGACTTTGTGCACGGTTTGCCAAGGTCGCAAAAGGGGAACGACGCCATTTGTGTGGTCGTGGATCGGTTGACGAAGGTGTCGCATTTCATTCCGCATAGGAAGGATGATCCGGTGGAGAAGTTGGCAAAACTTTATGTGGATAACATTATATGACTTCACGTTGTGCCTCGCAGCATCGTGAGTGACCGAGATGGGTGGTTCACATCCAATGATTGGAGGCTTGTGCAGCAAATGTTGTGAACAAAGCTGAAATTCAGCACAACCTTCCATCCGCAAATAGATTGGCAGACTGAGAGGGTCAATAGAACTATGGAAGACATGCTTCGTATGTGTGTCTTGGATTTTGGGAAGTAATGGGAAGATCACCTTTATTTGGTGGAGTTTGCATACAACAATAGCTACCAAGCGAGTATTCAAATGGTGCCCTTCGAGGCCCTATATGGTAGAAAATGTCGGACGCCGTTGTCTTGCCTAGAAACGGGTGAGTCAAAGTGGTATAAGCGATTAGAAGTGGAGGATGTGATGTAGCGCCGTCCTATGAGCCTACACGAATTTCAGATCCTATGCGGACGACGTCAAGTTCTCTCTTGCCACGCTAACAATCTCGTTTACACGCTAACAAAAACGCAGCAATACCAATTGTGTTATTTATCTTACGCGCCAACGTTCGGTTAGCCAATCCGATAGAGATCGAACCACGACTAAAGGCCGAGATCCGATCAAGCTAAAAGGACAAATATTCGTGTCCGCACGAGCGATGTTGTACCAAAGAAAGATCCACCAAGAAAATTCTGATTCGCAAAACGGTTGATCTTTCCCCAACAAGAAATAACGAGGATCGCCAATCCTCCCGAGAGTACCCAAAAATCAAACGAAAATAGATCCACAAATCTATTAAGAAAACGCCGCGAAATTTCTTTCGTTATCACAAAGTCACGCAAAAATCATCCACCACATAAACAATCTAGAAGAGAAAAATTCTTGGTAGAAATTTCGTTACCCCTCTCGGAATAGTAGATCCGGGATATTGGTTCCACTAGAAAATGATCGCTCTCCGTTGAACTTCCACGGAAGATGCTCCAATGATGAAGAAACTCGGTCGTCTTCTCCGCTTTGCACCGTGAAGTTTCTCCCAAAGCCTTTTGGCTCTTGCAATCACTTTGTCTCCTCCAAGGATGGTCGGTTAGGATGAAACAAGTGGTGAAATATCGTGGGGTTGATGTGTGAAAGAAGGGCTTAGGAATATTGAAGGTGGAGAAGGGAAAGAGATGGTGGCCAAGATCTTGGAAGGGGAGAAGGTGGTGGCCGAAATTTTGGAGGAGAGACCCAAGGTGGGCGGCGGCAAGGAGGAAGGAAAGAGGGGGAGACAAATTAGGTTAGAGGAAATTTAGCAACACAATAAAATCTGCTTTCTAATTAGAGTTTTTAGCCTTATATAGGCCTTACAACACAAATGCTAATTGCACACCAATAAGTCAAAAAATTAAAATGCAAGACATAAATAAAACATAATTAATTAATTAATTGTTATTTAATTAATTAATTATTAATATAAAAGTTAATAATTAATTTTTGTGGCGTGGACGAAGATTGTAGCCGTGGCCGCCACGGCGCCGCAAGTCTTTAGTCGGTGGGCCATCATCATCATCATCCGCCGCAACTTCATGATCAACCAAAGCGCCATGTACGTCATCATCATCGAGTTGGCCGTCATGGTGGCGGTCGCCATCAATCCTCCCCCGCTCAAAAGGACTCATCACCGATGAGTGGGCAGGAACATAACGACGTAGGAGATCCGCATCAAGTATCTCCACCTCTGAAGCCGAGAGCCAAGAGTCGTCTGAAGCTGGGCGACCACGCCAACGAATCAAGAACCTATGAACGTCACCGTCGAGAGTCGAAAACATAGCATCCTGCAAAATTTTGTCAGGCAAGAAAACGGTCCGGGGAAACCTCGGAAATGCGTTAGGCAAAGAAGAAAAACAAGTTGCAACATCAGTAGGCGGCATACCTCCCGTAAAGTCCGCAGGAGAGAACGATCCAGTATTGATCTCACTACCCATCCCATTAGAAGATTTAGTGGAAATATTAAACGACGAGACAGAAAGTTCATGTGGTGGAGCGACAAAAAGCGTTAAATCGGAAACGTTAAAAATAGGGGAAATTCCCCAATCAGCGGGTAACTGTAATAAATATGCATTTTCGCCCAACTTTTTTAACACTCGAAAAGGACCGGCTCGCCTATTCGCCAATTTCTTTATAGTGCCCGAAGGCATCCGTTCAGGGGTGAGACGAACCATTACCAAATCACCAATATTCAAGGGGACCGCTCGCCTATGTACGTTGGCATTCGATTGATAAATAGCGTATTGTGTAGCTAGCGTTTCGCTAATGTGTTTATGGAGACTGTGAACGTGCGAGGCGAAATCCTGAGCAAACTGACTAGACTTAAATGATGGTGGTAACGGAACCAAATCAAGAGGCACGAGCGCCTTATAACCATGAACGATCTCGTTCGGAGACAAACCGGTGGACCTATTCCTTGAATTATTATAAGCTATTTGAGCATGAGGAAGGATAAGGTCCCACGTACCTTTATGATCGCCAACTAAGCAACGGAGCAAACTACCCAAGTTACGATTAACCACTTCCGTTTGCCCATCCGTTTGGGGATGATAGGCCGACGAAAACATCAATTTCGTACCCATAAGCTTCCAAAGTGTTTTCCAGAAATAGCTAGTGAACTTAACGTCCCTATCAGACACTATCGTTTTGGGGACGCCCCGATGCGCCACGACCTCTTTGAAATACAACTTAGCAAATGGGATGCATCGTTGGTAGTGTGGCTAGCGATGAAATATGCCATTTTAGAAAATCGATCGACGACAAGGATGGAATCGTGTCTCCGAAATGTCATAGGTAGGCCCAAAATAAAGTCCATACTAACGTCCTCCCAAGGAACAGACGGAATAGGAAGTGGAGTATAAAGACCGGCATTGGTTTTGTTTCCCTTCGCTAACTGACAAACGCGGCAACTCCCTACGATTTTATTTACCATTGGATTAAGCCCCGGCCAAAAGAATTTATCTTCCACTAATATTATCGTTTTATCCCGGCCGAAATGTCCCCCTAACCCTCCACTATGTATCTCCCATACAATGAAATGGCGTAGTGAAGAGCGGGGAAAACACAATTGTGTATGCTTAAATAAATAACCGTCTCGAATGTAGTATGCCGAAATAGTCGAGGGAGCATGTTCCTGAGCGGCTAAATAAATATCCTTAAAATCCGGGCATAGGACATACTCGTCCTTAATGCGTTCAAATCCTATTACCTTCACCTCCATTTTTGACAATAATAGAGTGACACGACTAAGGGCGTCCGCCACTCGATTTAACGTACCCTTAAGGTGCTTAATAATGAAAGTATACTCCTGAAGATAGGAGACCCATTTGGCGTGCCGAGGGCTAAGTTTTACTTTGAGAGTTTACAAATTTTAGCGCCTCATGATCCGAGAGGATCACAAACTCTTTCGATATGAGATAGTGTCGCCAATGTTGGAGACAACGTATCACGGCATAAAACTCACGATCATAATTAGAATAATTTAATTTTGGGCCCGCTAGTTTCTCGCTAAAATATCCTACCGGATGTCCCTCTTGGCTTAACACTCCTCCGATTCCTATTCCCGAAGCGTCGCAAGATAGTTCAAACACTTTAGTAAAATCCGGCAACCGTAGCAGGGGGGCTTCGTACATCCGATCCTTAAGCATTTGAAACGCGCTAGTGGCCGACTTGGTCCATTTAAAATCACCCTTCTTCATACATTCAGTGATTGGTGTCATGATACTACTAAAATTGCGAATGAATCGCCGGTAAAACGTGGCCAATCCATGAAAACTCCTAACCTCCCTAATATTTTGCGGTTCCGGCCATTCTCTAATCACTTGGACCTTCTTAGGGTCAACATGTATACCCTCAGCGCTCACTATGTATCCGAGAAATTCCACGGAAGTCACACCGAACGCGCACTTTTTAAAATTAATGTATAAGTTCTCTTGGCGCAGTGTAGTAAGGATTGTCCGCAAATGAGTTTCATGATCGATCGGCGATATACTAAACACCAAAATATCATCGAAATAGACTACGACAAATTTACCCATGTATGGCTTAAAGACTTGGGTCATTAACCGTGAGAAAGTGCTTGGTCCGTTGGTGAGTCCCTCTCCTAGCACTAACCACTCGTAAAGCCCATCCTTAGATTTAAAGGCCGTTTTCCATTCGTCTCCCTCCCGAATCCTTATTTGGTGGTAACCACTCTTTAAATCCAATTTTGAAAACACGGTGGCACCGGATAACATATCCAACAGATCATCCAAACGGGGAATGGGAAACCTATACTTGACAGTTATTTTATTGATGGCCCGGTAGTCTACACACAACCTCCAAGACTTATCTTTCTTCGGGACCAATAAGGCAGGGACGGCACAAGGGCTTTTACTATGGCGGATAAATCCCTTTGCTAATAAATCGGAAATTAATATTTGTAGTTCATTATGTGCTGAGGGATTGAGTCGGTAATGGGGTAGATTGGGCAGGGACGAGCCCGGGACGAAGTCCATTTCGTGTTGAATATCCCTGATGGGTGGCAACTTGGAAGGTAAATCTACCGGATAGACGTCCTTATACTCTTCCAATAACGTGCGCAAAGATAACGGTAGGTTCTCTAAGGACGGTGAATCTTCCTTTACTTGTAGGCATACTAACGCATAAATGACGCCATCTAGAAAGGTCTCGCGTTCTAACTCCTTCCTACTTATAAAACTTATCATTTTCTTTTCCGCGGGCACCACTGTGTCCGTGGAAACAATCGACGGGTCTTTAGGTGGTGTGGGCTTCAAAACAATGTCTTACCATTGAACTTGAACTCGTACGTGTTGGCTCTGCCCAAATGGGTAACATCATAATCATAAAGCCATGGTCGTCCTAGTAAAACGTGACATACATCCATAGGGATGACATCGCACCACACCTTATCGACATAACTCTTCACCGTAAGCGGTACCAAGCATCTTTTAGAAACTGCGATAGATGTTTTGTTCACCCATGCTATCTTATACGGCTGTGGGTGTGGCTCAGTGACTAAGTGCATTCGAGTGATGGCATTCTCCGAAACAACATTCATACAACTACCGCTATCGATTATTAATTTACACCACTTATCACCGTGCTTAAAATTTACCGAAAAGATATTTGTCCGGTTGTAATCGTCCGTCGCTCGCTGTGTATTCAGAATACATCTCATAACCATCATGAAAGAGTCGTCATCAATATCACTCGGCTCGGCGTCAGACTCAGTACCGGCCTCATAAACGATCTCTGCGGGATCAGACGTGGAGCCTAAAAGGGCTAGAGGTTTTCCCTTAGTGGGGCACTCATTAGCATAATGCCATTGGATTCCACAGGAATAACAAGTGACGTTAGTCTTATTAAGACGCCCTATTGGAACTATCTCACCCGTGGGATTTTTTGATGTTCCTAGCGGTAACGACCACGGAGTTCGAATCTGTTGATCGAAACTTTCCTTTGTCTCGCACGGAGGATGAGGGTGGGGGTCCTAAAATGGATTTTTCTTTTGGAAAGCTCGTCCCTTGGACTTATAGGCATTGTGCTTTTCTATATCCAAAGCTGCATTAAACGTTGCGTTAAGATCCGTGTGACCGTAGCGCAGGAGCTTGCCTTGGATATCCGGCCTGAGTCCCTTACGAAAACGTGATAGTGTTACTTCTGACATTTCCCGGACGTCACATCTCACCATCATATCCTTAATTAGTCCCATGTACTCCGCTACCGATTTGTCCCCTTGGCGAAGGGTGGCTAATTCATCGAACATTTGGGTCCGGTGATACGCGGGGACATATTGGTCAGTCAACAGTGCTTTCATGGCAGCCCACCCAATTGGGGGTACTCCATTCACGGTACCCATTCGCCTCTCTTCGTTCAACCAGAACGTCTTGGCCCTACTCAGAAGCTTCATTCGTGCCACTCTCACCTTATCACCATCAGACAGGTTGTGCCACTCAAAGTAGCACTCGATCTCCATGATCCAATCTAGGAAAATTTGAGGTTCTCCCATTCCATCGTAGGATGGTGGATGTAGTCGCACGGCCCTAGTTAAATTGAAATCGTCGTCCTGATCACGATGGTGGTTTTGTCTTTCGTCTCGTTGGTTGGCGGGCTGTGGTGGGGGCCCCTGCCGATTTATCCCAAAGCCAGGATTTTGAGGCGCCGCCTGATTTACAGCCAACCCTTATATTAACTGGGTGAGTGCATCGAACCTAGCGTTGAACTCTTCCCGAAGCTCCGCAATCGCTGCAGGAGCGTGCTCATCATCATAGTGGTCGGCCATGTGTGAGGTGGAGGAAAAATATTCCGCACCACACCTTGTGCGCATGAACTACCGGACAACCAGGAATTTTGACCAGATATTTTATAAAAGATGATTTTTTGGAGACCTATAAAGTAGGAATACAAAAATATTGTTTTTTGACTTTTTGCTTAGAAAAATAAGGAGAAAATTCAGGAATTTTTTTGTAATTTTCTGGAGAAATTTTTTTTTTTTTGATGTTGCTATTTGCAGCCCAAAACGAAAATTCTGAATTTCGTTATCTAATATGCGACGTGCATGACCAAGTGTGGTTCGACGTCCTACGACAGGAAAGCGTAAGGATGGCATTGATTAAGAAATCAACACAACCTCCCTCTGATACCAAATTGATGTAGCGCCGTCCTATGAGCCTACACGAATTTCAGATCCTATGCGGACGGCGTCAAGTTCTCTCTTGCCACGCTAACAATCTCGTTTACACGCTAACGAAAACACAGCAATACCAATTGTGTTATTTATCTTACGCGCCAACGTTCGGTTAGCCAATCCGATAGAGATCGAACCACGACTAAAGGCCGAGATCCGATCAAGCTAAAAGGACAAATATTCATGTCCGTACGAGCGATGTTGTACCAAAGAAAGATCCACCAAGAAAATTCCGATTCGCAAAACGGTTGAACTTTCCCCAACAAGAAATAACGAGGATCGCCAATCCTCCCGAGAGTACCCAAAAATCAAACGAAAATAGATCCACAAATTTATTAAGAAAACGCCGCGAAATTTCTTTCGTTATCACAAAGTCACGCAAAAATCGTCCACCACATAAACAATCTAGAAGAGAAAAACTCTTGGTAGAAATTTCGTTACCCCTCTCGGAATAGTAGATCCGGGATATTGGTTCCACTAGAAAATGATCGCTCTCCGTTGAACTTCCACGGAAGATGCTCCAATGATGAAGAAACTCGGTCGTCTTCTCTGCTTTGCACCGTGAAGTTTCTCCCAAAGCCTTTTGGCTCTTGCAATCACTTTGTCTCCTCCAAGGATGGTCGGTTAGGATGAAACAAGTGGAGAAATATCGTGGGGTTGATGTGTGAAAGAAGGGCTTAGGAATATTGAAGGTGGAGAAGGGGAAAGAGATGGTGGCCAAGATCTTGGAAGGGGAGAAGGTGGTGGCCGAAATTTTGGAGGAGAGACCCAAGGTGGGCGGCGGCAAGGAGGAAGGAAAGAGGGGGAGACAAATTAGGTTAGAGGAAATTTAGCAACACAATAAAATCTGCTTTCTAATTAGAGTTTTTAGCCTTATATAGGCCTTACCACACAAATGTTAATTGCACACCAATAAGTCAAAAAATTAAAATGCAAGACATAAATAAAACATTAATAATTAATTAATTAATTGTTATTTAATTAATTAATTATTAATATAAAAGTTAATAATTAATTCTTGTGGCGTGGACGAAGATTGTAGCTGTGGCCACCACGGCGCCGCAAGTCTTTAGTCGGTGGGCCATCATCATCATCATCCGCCGTAACTTCATGATCAACCAAAGCGCCGTGTACGTCATCATCATCGAGTTGGCCGTCATGGTGGCGGTCGCCATCAGGATGCTACTTCTTTGGTGAGAACCATTCGGGAGAGTTGCTTATCGCTCAGGACCGGCAAGCGAAGTACTATAATGCCAAGCACAAGAGCGTGGAGTTCGCTGTAGGCGATTGGGTGTACATAAAGATCAAGCCGTTCAAGAGTGTCTCGCGGGTGCGGTGATTGAAAAAGCTAAGCCCGAGGTACCTTGGGCCGTTTGAGGTTCTGGAGCGAGTTGGTGAAGCAGCCTATCGGTTGAAGCTTTCAGTGGAGCTTGGTGGATTACATGATGTATTCCATATTTCGGTGCTTCGGAAGGTTGTGCAAGAGCCTTCGCAAGTGATCGCGGTTGATCAAGTGCCGGTGGATAGTGGGTTGACGACAAAAGTCAAGCCCGTGCGGATTGAGGACTCGGAGGTCAAGCGGCTACGCAATAAAGAGATCAGGATGGTCAAGGTCTGGTGGGACAATTGCAGTCGTGAGGAGTTCTCTTGGGAGCGAGAGCAGACTATGCTTGACGAGTATCCGGAGTTGTTCTGCCCAGGTACAAATTTTGGTTTTGCACATGTCTTTCCTTTATATAATTTTATGGACGAAATTCTTTTAAGAGGGTGAGAGTTGTAACGCCCCGAAACTCAAAAAAGCGACGAGTGACGTTTTGGGCCAGTTTTGGGTTCTGGCAGGAGGCACACAGCCTGGGACACGGGCGTGTCCCAGGGCGTGTCAGGCTTGTGTCGTCGAGTTGGTCGAGAGGTCGACGAATTTCGCTCGACGTTGTGTCGAGACAGGGCACACGGCCTGCGACACGGCCGTGTCGCTGGGTGTATCGACCCGTGTCGACACTCAGCCCCGAAGTCGACACTCTGCGCTCGACGAAGTGTCGAGACATGGCACACGGCCTGCAACACGGGCGTGTCGCAGGGCGTGTTGACCAGTGTCGACACTCGTCCCTGGGAGTCGACGAATTTTGCTCGACAAAGTGTCGAGACAAGGCACACGGCCTAAGACACGGGCGTGTCCAAGGCCGTGTCGTGAGGTCGACGAACTTCGCTCGACGAATTGTCGAGTGTCGAGATCGTGTACACGGCCTGGAGCCCAGGCGTGTTGAGGTAGACACGAGCGTGTCCTAGAACCCGTATAGTTCTCGGGTTATTTTCGGGATAAATCGATAGGGGTACACGGCCGGACACACGGCCGTGTCAGGTGGAACACGGGCGTGTCAGGTCGAACACAGGCATGTTCGATGCCCGTGTATTGTTCCAGGCGCGTCGATTTTGACAGTGAATGAGGCACACGGCCCTAGACACGGGCGTGTGCCAGGCCGTGTGCGGTTCAGATTATACTTTTCAGTTCCGAATCAAAGTCGTTCGTTTCTTTATCTTGGGATTCGATGGCTGGGGGTTGTTCCTGATGGGATATACCCGGGATTGGGTCTTAGAAACCCTCACTTTTACTTGAGTGGTTATCTTTATAAAGCTTAGAGAGAGAGGAGAGCCAAGGAAGGAAGAAGAAGCTAGATCCGGCCATTGGAGGAGCTTCGAAGCTCCAAATCTCGAGCCGACTCTGGATCCACGGAGGCGAAGAGAGTGCGGTGCCTTTCATCCGCTTATTTTCCATGGCGCCAAAGAAGAACGCAAGGGTAACGATTCTCTTCTTGAGCATGTGAAGCTCTCTTTCTTTGCATAGGAAGCCCGTTCTCGCGAGTTTGCTGTGAGTTGGAGGTGTTCCTTCGGGTAGATATGTAAAGTCCCCGTTGTGTAGAGTCCGTAAGCGAGAACGGACATAGGCATGATGTGTGAAGCCTATCCAGACATGTTGGTCTGGATCAGTGATGTTGCACTGCATAAATGCCGGAGAAGACTCCGTGCGATTGGTTGTTTTTCGTGTTTTCTACGTGGTAGATTGCAACAAGGACCCTTGGGGATTAACCCAAAGGTGCACTCGGAAAACTGGGCGGATGCGTGACCTTGCCAACTTGGTGGCCTGAGAGCCAACTTGAACATAACCGGGTTATGTGAAATGTGACGGAAACGGGACTCGGGAGAAGTTTGACACGCGCAAATGGATTAAATTGTCGTTGCGATGTGAGCACGGGTTAGATGGAACCATACCCGTTCTATGTCGTTCGGTTAAAGAGACCTAAGGGTACATGGCACTTATTGCTGGCATAGATTATTTTCTTCGGCGGTCTATGGCTTAAATTGTCGTGACCCAGGCCAAGAAGACAAATGCTCATAGGTTTGGCCTTCAAAGTGGCGGTGGTGAGTCCGGAATGTCTATGGCTTTAATTGACGTGACATCGACCGGTTCACCGAGAATGTGCCCTAAGAGCACGGGGCGTGTGGCCGTGCGAGCCAACGTCCGTGATGAAATGAATATTGCTATATTATTCTCTTACGCTAATGAACTGCAGGGAAGGAGCATCGCCGCCTCGAGCTGGGGGCGGGATCGTTATAATTTGGTCCGCATTGCTGACCGTTGCCTTATTTTGCCACCGTGCGGTGGTTTGTTGCTTGCAGGTGCTGCTGGACCAAGCGGTCAATAGCAGGCTAAAGCCCAAACTACGAAGCCGGCCCTCGAAGGCCTAATTGGTGTGTTTACTGTTTTTATTCGTGTATGACCGGCCTGCGTGCCATGGTTTGTAAATTATGTAATATCAAGTGAACCATTTTGTAAGGCCTTAAGGCCTGTGCTTGTGTATGTACAACATTCCTATTTGTTATTAGTGGACATTCATGCTTTTGTGCTGGGTTCTTTATTGCAACTTATTAATCTGCTTCCACTGGAATGCTCTGTGTAGGACGTGATGATTGGTTGGATGGTTTCCATGAGTAACCACCCGGTCTGTCTGTGGTATATGGCATCGGGCCCCAGCCGGACCTACTGCTATATGCTATGCGACGGATAGGGGGTGTTACATTCTATGTTTCGACACAATTGTTGTTGGTGTCGACACAGTTGATGTCGACACAAATGATGTGTGTCGACATAATTGATTCTGGTGTGAAGTGTTGAAGCGTCCAGAGATCATCGACCTGAGAATTTGTTTCGTCAACCTGAGAACCACTAACTGCTGCTGGATAACTCTAGCCAAAGTGGTCAAAGTTTGTCGAGCTGAGAATCTTGAATTTGTCGACTGGAGATGATTCTGGACTTGAAAAAATTGAGAAACATCTGGAATAACAAGTTGAAGTATAGAATCCAGAAATCGTCGACCAGAGAACTAAGTTCGTCGACCTGAGTCTAGAGAATAAAGTTTGGACTTGGAATGCTGAAGGTAGAGTCCAAAGATCGTCGACCTGAGTACCAAGTTCGTCGAGCTCAGCTCAGATAATTTACTACGAGATCGTCGAGCTGAACATGACTTTCGTCGAACTGCGTTCGACGAAGGTCGAACTCATTTTACTTAGTATGAAATCTATCTAAGTCTTGAGTCTCTAGTAGTGTTGATGGCTGGTCCTTGCAGTGTTGATTCTAAGGACTTGGCCTAGACTCTAGGACACAACTATGACCCTGGCTATACATGTTGTGTCAAATGATCGTAACTTAGTGAACCTAGCCCAAATCATACTAGGGATTCAACAGACATTATTGGTGTACCGGATAAACCAGTCGCCCACCGCCATTCAAAGCCCGAAGCCCAACGACAAACTTAAGCATTTTGCTCCATGGCTATCAGCCAGAGACTTAGTCTTATAATGACCCCAGATTGGCCCATAACCCCCCATGGTATCGTAGCGCGTAGGCCTAAGACTTCTGTAGAGTTCTAGATGCCCAGGAACTCATGACAGATAACCCGAAATAGTTCAGCCTTTGCCCGCTGCTCAAACCGTTAGTTCAATACAAAGACTAACGCGGGTTGGCATCCCCTTTTCCATTCGGCACGAGGCCTTTTAAAGATCTCATCAAGCTCACAAATAGCCATGCTGTCCCCGGGACTGGCTTCACAATCACAGGTTAACTAGGAGCTATCGCCTGTGGCACTCACTCTTGCCCGACATTAGCGACAGAACTCAGTTTCCATCCCTAGCCCTAACCTTATCGTTCATAGCACACATCACAAGCACTGAGTTGGTATTTTCCTGTACTTTCATTGCAGTACTTCCTACTATTATCCTTCACAGGCATAGCCCACTAAGATCACAAGCATAGTCATTTATATACACGGAGTCTTCTCCAGTGTGCAACTTGAAACATCACCAATCTAGAGCAACCTATCCAGATGGGCTTCACACAGTATGTCTATTCCGTACTTCATCAAGGACTTCACATGTCCAAGGAAGAAAGATCGTTACCCTTTATGATCTCCTTAGATCCATGGACATCTAGCCAGTTGGAAATCACCGCAGCGGACTAGCCTCCACAAATCTGGCCTCGGATCTTGATACAGAACTCTGAAGCTCCACCGGCGGTCGGATCCCTTTCTCCTACTCCTCCTTACTCTCCCTTCTCTCTAGCTCTTTTAGAAAGAGAATTACAAAAGTTAAATGACACTCACTTCTCAATTTCGGCCTTAAAGCAGCAGGGAGACGCCTGGGCAATCAGATCCCAGGTGAAGGAAATGGACGACCACAAATTTTCCACAAATGTCTATTTTTGGGCTGACACGGCCTATGACATGCCCATGTTACATGCCGTGTACCTTAAGAGGCACACAACCGACTCACCCAGAGCAGGACACGGCCATGTGACACGCCCGTGTCAGAGGCCGTGTGCCCTGACACGCCTTCAGACACACCCATGTTTGCGGCCGTGTACCTAAGGCGGCACACACCCGATTCAACCGAAAGGACAGGGCCATTTGAGACGCCCGTGTCACAGGCCGTGTGCCCATAGACACACCTGTGGCTTGCCCGTGTTCACAAGGTCTCAATGCCTTGGCCAAAAGTAGATAAAGACACGGCCATGTGACACGCCCGTGTCAGTATTCCCCACTCGAGGATCGTCGAGCACATTACTCGAGTGGAGATCGACGAACCAGAGGAAGACACGCCCTCGGACATGCCCGTGTTGCATGGTGTGTTCCCTCTCGAGAACTCATCGAGTGCATTTCGTCGAGCACTCGATATGCTGTCCAGCTAAGCAGAGCAGGACACGGCTTGGGACACGCTCGTGTCCCAGGCCGTGTTGCCCAAGCTTAACCCAATCTTGGGATTTGGGGTGTTACAAAGTGCCTTCAAGGCAACCCATAGGGAGGTCAAAATGGCCCATCATGGACCATTTATGTTTGGTGCACCAGGCCTAACACTCAAGAGTAAGGCAGCAGTCTTCTCTTAGGATTTCTCGACCTACTGTCAGAACAAGGGCACGTCTATTTGAAGACCAGACTTGGGTATATCCGAGTCCATCAAGAGTATGTCTTCTGAAAGGAAGACTATTGCTGGTAGGAGTCATGATATTCCAAGTACTTCTACTGCCAGACGCATCTCAAGTCAGACTGTAGCTGGGAGATATAAGAATAAGGTAGATGTTGTACCTTCTAGACTGAGAGCTATTGATAACACAACTACAAGACCAGCTCTAAAAAGAAGGAACAACATTTAGGAGAGTTGGTGTTGTGGCATGATGGATCACTATGTTATTGATTGCTGACACAATCCTAATGTGGTCAGAGCTAGAGTAAGCTTACCTGTCAGAAGAGCTGCAGGTAGGCATGATTATTATGAGACTAACATGCACCTAGGACCCAATAAGAATTGGGATCCTAAGATTAAGAGACTTATGTCTTGTAGGTTGTTCCAAGTACCCATACCCCTAAATGGTACTTGAACAGTGGATGTCCCAGGCACATGACTGGAACAAGGAGATTGCTGAAGGATTACACTCTAGTAAAGAATGGACCCAAAGTCATCTTTAGGGGCTCAGATAGGGGAGTGACAAGCGGTTATGGTAAGATCTCTAATGATATAGTCACTATCACAAAAGTAGCTTATGTGGAAGGGCTGCAACACAACCTAATAAGCATTAACCAACTCTATGATCTTGGTTATGACATGGTTTTTCACAAGGATGAGTGCCACATTAAGAGGTTAAGTGGCCAAGAGGTTATCTCAACAGACACTAGGAGTGGAAATGTGTATTGCTAAAAGTTCCTATGCTTAGATAAGATCTCTCCTATATACCAAGTGGCAAATGATAAAATCTCATATTGTGGACAATGATATAAGAGATTGGCCCATTTGAACTACAAGACCATTGGAAAGTTCTTTAGTGAAGAGCTAGTTAGAAATGGTCCCAAGTTGAAATGCAGTAAGGAGGGTATCTGCTCTGCATGCCAAAAGGGAAAACAAAACAAGACCTCTTTCAAGTGCATTGGAACCAAAGACTCAGTGAGGTGCATGCACCTCCTGCATATGGACTTGTTTGGTCCTATGCCAGTTCATAGTCTTGGTAGCAAAGCCTATACGCTTGTGGTGGTTGATGACTATTCTAGGTTTGCTTGGGTTTTCTTTCTTAAGAGAAAGGTTGAAACCCTTGATGTCTTCAAGACCTTTGTCAAGAAGATACAGAATGAACTAGATAGTTCTGTGGTCAAAATCAGAAGTGATCATGGGACTGAATTTTAGTCTGCAAGCATGACAAGTTTCTGTGAAGTGAAAGGAATTCTCCAAGAATTCTCCTCTCCTAGAACAACCCAGCAAAATGGAGTTGCTGAGTGGAAAAACAAGACTCTCATAGAAGCTAGATGGACCTTACAGAATTACACAACTCTACCAGAATATTTCTAGTTCTAGGCAGTAAACACTGTATGTCATATCCTTAACCGGGCTTATATCACCAAAAGTCACAAGAAGACTTCCTATGAGATATTGAATGGTAGAAAACTAAACTTATCCTACTTCAGGATCTTTGGTAGCAAGTGCTATGTGCTAAACAATGTAAAGTCCTCTGTAACTATGTTTGTTGTCAAGTCCTATGAAGGGATCTTTGTTGGGTACAACAACCACAGTAGGGCATATAGAATTTATAACTTGACAAGTCAAGTTGTACAAGAGTCAGTTCATATTGTGTTTGATGAATCAAATATTGTCGGGTATTGTATCCACAATAACCTAGATTTATATGTAGTCATCCTTGAACTAAGATAAATTAAGTTTGTATTTGATGTTATTTTCTAGTTAAGTGCTTGCAGGTCTTTATTGCTAAGTGTAGACCAATGTTAGTTTACAATGAGTCACTAAACACGGGACCATGCAATGTAATCCCTCATTGTGTGATCCATGGTGTTGTCCCACGTGTAACCTCTCTATTGGGATACACTTCATTTTCAAGTACTAAAGCATGCAAGAAAGGATGTGTTGCTGGTCCCAGAACAAGGAAGAAAATTTTGCTAAGTCCATTATTTGAAAAGAAAGAAAGTTTTTCGAAAGGTCTAGTTAAATTTTTCGAGAAAGAAGAACTATTCTCGAAAAGGATAAAGACTTTTTGAAAAACTCTCTAAAAATTTTTAAGTTCTATTTTTCGAGAAATGCCCTGTTGATTATGCGAAAAAACCAATGTTGGGTCCAATGTTCCTAATGTCCCTGATTTGTTAGAAGTCAAACAGGTCAATGTCACATACATCAACTGTATTTGATGTATATTTGAGGTCTTGAGTGTAGGTTAGTCTATATCACATTGATTGGACAAGTGGACACAATAATTGGTTGCTGGACATAGCAAAAATCTACTAAGTCCATATGTGTTGAGTGGAGCAAGCTCACTCAATGCCAGAGGTAAGGATTCAATGTTGTCTAGCTATAAATCTGCCTATGTCCATAGGTGTTGAGTGAGGATAGATTTCTCAATGCCATATAACAAATACCGTCGAGACTATCTTATCCTAACCGATAGCCAAAAATAATGGCCAAGTACGCAGGCGTTAAGTGTAGTCTACTCACTCAATGTCATACAACTTTTAGCATTAGGTGTTGCTATGCCTGTCAACTCCATAGAACAGTTGGGCAAAATTTTCACCAAATTCACTAGCGTTGAGTGTAGCTTACTCACTCAACTCCATGACAGAAGAATCTATCCAAGTAGCAAAGCATTGAGTGTAGCTTACTCACTCAATGCCATGACAGAAGAATCTAAGTAGCAAAGTGTTGAGTGTAGCTCACTAACTCAATGCCATGATAGAAAAATCTGTCTAAGTAGCAAGGCATTGAGTGTAGCTTACTCACTAAACGCCATGTTAGAAGAATCTGTCTAAGTAGCATTGCGTTGAAGGTAGCTTACTCACTCAACGCCACGACAGAAAAATCTGTCTAAGTAGCAATGCATTGAGTGTAGCATACTCTCTCAACGCCAAGGCTCAGAAAATTTGGCTAAGTTCAAATACATTGATAACTTTTACTTTCGTTGAGCTGAGCTCGGAGTTCGTCGAACTGAGCTTTAAGTTCGTCGAATTAAGCTTTGGCTTTTCATTGAGCTGAGCTCGAACTTCGTCTAATTAAGCTCTAAGTTCGTCGAACTAAGCTTTCATGTTTTGTCGAGCTGAACTTTGAGTTCGTCGAACTAAGTTCTGCGTTCATCGAAGTCTTTTGGCGCTGAGTGATGGTCATTCACTCAACACCTTTGCCTCTAATGTTTGAATTTTGTCCAAGTCCAGAGAGATGCTGAGTCATGTTGACGTCAGCACAGTCAAAAAGTTAACCAAATTTAAAATGTTGTGGGAATGCTGCCAAAGGCGCTGGAGGCCAGCTGTCATCATCCTCTGCACATGGAAAGTTATATTTTCATCTTTAAGTGCTGGGGACCACACACAACAAAGAGCTGTTGAATCAAGAGTAAATGGAAAGAATGTACTATATAACAAATCTCAGCCATCAATCCTAGTGGTGGGCCCACTGCTCGATTGGCCGTTAGAGAATAAAAAGAAGCAAATCGGCTAGAGCAAACCATCGAATCCTTATCTAGGTTTTCTGAAAACGAAAGTGTAGCCAAACTTCATCTTCTTCCTCACCTTTCTTTTCGAGCCTGAAGAACTTGTTCTGCACAGAAAAAACTTAGCTGAGGAAAGAGATTAATGAAGCAATCACCATCTGCAACAGTAGGTTCAGAAGCAATCCCGAGGAATCAAATCAACAAGCTCTGCAAAGAAATAATAGCTGTTTGAAGAAAGATTCAAATGCCGACTTCATTGTCTTCAACAGCAAAAGCTTGGGCTGATATCTGCTCAGTCCATTAAGAAGTAGAAATAGAGTTCTTGCTCTGATGTCTAATCAAATCACCTTTCATTTATTATGAATAGATTCTTTATAAGTCTGAAGTTGTAAGCATGTGTTATAAAGGCTAAAGTCTTTGGGACCTGTGTTTTGGCTTAGTGTCAAGTGAAAGGTCTTTATGACCTGTGGTTTGGCTTAGTGTATAAGTGGTAAGTCTGTGGGACCTGTAAGGTCCTGCGGGATCCATGTTGTAAGCTATAAAGGAGCCGAGTTTTGGGGGAATAGCCTAGTCTAACACAATGTTAGAAAGGCGCAGAGGGACAGTGGATATTCCCAAGATTGGGGAACCACTATAAAATTGTTATGTCATCTGTGATTGTTCTTGAAAGCTAAAACTAACCTAATCACTAAGAACAGAAATCGACTAACAAATAAGAAGATTAAAATAGAGATAAAAACCTATTCACCCCCTCTAGGTATTTAGATAGCCTTGAAAACAAGACTTTCAAGTGGTATCAAAGGGAGGTTGCTCTTTAAAGGCGTAACCATTTGAGTAGATCTCCAAGGATAGCAAGAAGTCTGTCTCTATGGGTTCAGGAATTAGTAATAAGGAGCTGAGTTCTGTGAGGCTTCCAATCTGTAGGAAGGAATACTTCGGCATCTAGAAATCAAGGGTGAGGCAGTTCAGGGAAGCTGCTGACCCTAGAATCTATATTACAGTCGAAGAGGGACCATTCATCCCAATGAAGGTCTCTATACTAGATGCAAATGTCTAGACACCCAAGACATATGCTGAGATGACTAAGGATGAGTTGGCCCTAGCCTCAATAGATAAGAGAGAAAAGGATATAATTGTGAGTGATGTTGATAAATCTACACTTCAGAACCTGATCCATTGCACAACAACCAAGGAAATGTGGGACACACTTGTGATCTACATGGAGGGGACATATGAATTTCGAGATGATAGGAATTCCATGCTCAACCAAGAGTATGAGGATTTCATGCAATCCATGGGAGACAACATAACCACCTGTTATGAAAAGTTATTTAGGATTGTGAATGAACTGAAGACTTATGGAAGGGTATTCAGTCACTATGAATTAAATGACAAGTTCCTTAGTTCTCTCACTCGAGAGTGGGACACAAAGATCTGTGCCATCAGAGAAGTGGCAAAGCTGGGTGACACTGCACCTCACACACTCTTTGAGAAGCTACTATCATATGAGATGCAGGTGGCTGCTAGGAAAGAAGAGGAGAACCACGACAAGTCTCAGGCAAGAGACAAGGCTGTAGCATTCAAAGCTAACGGCTCCAACAAAAGCAGAAGAAAGTATCCCTCTCTATCAAGGAGAGATGTTGAATCTGATTCTGTAAGATCAAAGAAAAGCACATCAGACTGCCAATGGTCTGATTAAGATTTTGCTGCTTTCTCCAGGCAATTCCAGAAGTTCATGAAGAAGAAGCACTGAAAAGGCCGTCCTTTCTCCTTCTATCATCCCAAGGATGACTACTACAAGGGTAGGAGGAAATCCTCCATAGAGGACAGATATGGTTCCAAAACTTGTAAATAGGTTTCATCTAACAAAACTTGTTATCATTATAGAAAGCATGGGCATGTAATAGTCGTCTACCCAGTCAAAAGAAGGGAACATGGTGAGAAAAAGGACCACCGACAAAAAGGCAAGAAGGAGAAATCCCTCATTTCTAAGATGCAAAGAAGCTGGACTGACACCTCCTCATCAGATTCAGAATAAGAAGAAGAAGAAGCCTACATAGGGCTGTACTCTACTGAAGATGGAGCTATAGAAGCAGAGTGCATTAAAAGACTGTCTGCTATAGAAGAATAAGCTAAGAAGGTTCTTCCTGCTTCCACGGTTGAAGTCACTACCCCTCTATTACAGTCAGATGGTGATTTAGAGGTGGATTATGAAGAAGACAGCTGCTACCTTGGGCTGATGGCTAGGTCTGATGAAGAATTCAGCCAGGATCAGCCTAGTCCTAACAAGGTAATCTCTGATACTAGCTCTTCTAGATCAAATTATGAATCAATTCCAGATTCTTGTGCCTCTACATCAAATGATGATGATGGCTTAGAATCTAAAGGAGACATCAATCAATTGATTGACAACTATGGTACACTCTTGCAGGCTCTAAATAAAAGCGAGCTCCCGGCCAAATAGCATGCTCAGGAAATTGCTTCTCTATAGTTTGCTTTTTCATAATCAGCAAAACTGCTGGATCTGAAGATGCAAGAAGTCAGCAAACTGAAGAATGTAACAATCATTCAGATGAGCATCATAACCTTCAAGAATAACCATATCAGGAATCTTGAAGAAAAGCTCCAAAAAGAGAGGGAACTAGTGGCAAGCTACTCCAAGCCTAGCATAGTGATGCCCTTGATAGACTCCTCCTCCCAAAAGAAAAAAAAGGGTTGGTTTTCAAGGGAAGGACAAGAGCTTCCAATCCCAAGGGAAAGGGCAAAGCTCAAGTACAACCACTAGCCTCTAAGCCTCCTGTTAAATTTAATACAGTGCAACTACCTTCTGAAAAGCATGACCATGAGAGTATTTATGGTCACTGGAATAATGCTAGACCCACTTGTGTGAACAAAGATGTTCCACAATATGGAGGTAGATACAGCAAGGGTGCCAGTCCCTTTAAGGCAGCCTATGAGAAAATACAAATTTCCCATCATAGACCATTTGTGTTTGGTGCCACAACCCCTTCAGTCAAGAGTAAAGCTGCTGACTATTCTCCAAATCTTCCAGCACACTTTAAGACAAAGGGCAAGGCTGTTAGTAGACCAGACCTGGGCATCTCTGAGGCCATCAAGAGTATGCTTTCTGAAAAGAAAGCAGCTGCTAGAAGGGCTCAAGATATCCCACGCACTTCTACTGCCAGACCCACCACATGTCAGACTGGGGCTGGGAAACTAAAGTGCAGTACTACTACCGCTCCTTCTAATCCAAGAGCTACTGTTAACACAACCATTAGACCTGCTTTGAAAATAAGGTACAACATCCATGAGTGTTGGTGCTGTGGCAAGGTAGGCCACTTTAATGTTATTTTTTTGGCACAATCATAGTATACAGAGAGCCAATGTTAGCTTGCCTGTTAGAAAAGCTGCAGGCAGGCATAGCCATTTTCAGTCTAACCTACACTAAGGACCCAATAAAAATTGGGGTCCTAAGGTTAACTAATCTGTGTCTTGCAGGTTAGTCTAAGTGCCTATATCCCTATATGGTACTTGGACAGTGGATGTTGCAGGCATATGACTGGAATAAGGAGCATGCTGAAGGATTATGCCCCCGTAAGGAATAGACCTAAGGTTATCTTTGGTGGGTCAGACAAAGGGGTGACTAGAGGTTATGGTAAGATCTCTAATGGCATAGTCAATATCACTAGAGTAGCCTATGTGGAAGGGTTGAAACACAACCAGATAAGCATCAGCCAACTTTGTGATCTTGGCTATGACATAGTATTCCACAAGGATGAGTGCCAAATTAGGCAGTTAAGTGACCAAGAGGTAATCTTAATAAACACTAGGAGTGGAAATGTTTACTGTTTAGATTTATTATGCTTAAGCAAAGGCTCACATGTATTCCTAGTTGTAGATGTGAATGCCTCTTCTTGTGTCCAGTGGCACAAGAGGCTAGCCCATCTAAATTATAGGACCATAGGCAAGCTGTTCAGCAATGAGATTGTTAGGAATGACCCTAAGTCTATATGCACTGAGGGGGGTATCTGCTCTGCTTTCCAAAAGGGAAAACAGACTAAGACCTCTTCAAGAGCAATGACATCAAAGACTCAGTGAGGTGCTTATACCTCATGCATATGGATCTGTTTGGTCCTATGCCAATTTAAAGTCTAGATAGGAAAGTTTACACCCTTATGGTTGTTGATGACTTTTCCAGATTTACCTGGGTGTTCTTTCTAAGGAAGAAATCTGAAACCCCTGATGTCTTCCAAACATTTGTCAAGCAAATTCAGAATTAATTCAACAGCACTGTGGTCAAAATCAGAAGTGACCATGGGATTGAGTTTCAGTCTGAGTGCATGACAAAGTTCTGTGTAGAGCAAAGGATTCATCAAAAATTCTCCTCTCCTAGAACACTCTAGCAAAATGGAATTGCTAAGATGAAAAATAGGACTCTCATAGAGGCTGGTAGAACCTTGTTAAGTGACTCATCCCTCCCAGAATACTTCTATGCTGATGTAGTTAACACTGCATGCTATATCCTAAATAGGGCTTTTATCACCAAGAGCCACAAGAAAACTCCCTATGAGACCTTAAAGGGCAGAAAACCAAACCTGAGCTATTTCAGGATCTTTGGTTGTAAGTGCTATGTGCTCAACAATGGAAAAGTCCATTTAACTAAGTTTTTTGCCAAGTCCCATGAAGGGATCTTTTTTGGGTACAACACTTATAGTAAGGTATATAGAATCTACAATTTAACTATATAAATTGTAGAAGAGTTAATGCATGTTATTTTTGATGAATCCAACATGGTTAACTATGTATTGTCTAGCTTCTCCTCCTATAGTATTGCAGGTAAAGAGCAGATGATGGACAAGCTGACAATCAAGGAAGCTACCCACACAGTCCAAGATAATGATGATGGACTATCCATTCCAATAGAAGTGCAAGACATACCTGAAGAAATTGAAGACCAGCTAGCTGAAAACCCTGAAGATCAACAAACTGCATTTAGATTGCATATATCTAACATGCATCTAAGGGACCATCCAACACACCAAATCATTGTAATGCAAATCATGGAGTCCAAACTAGACGTAGGAGCATGAATATAACTCTCTACTCAAGCTTTTTGTCTCAAGAAGAGCCCAAAAAGTTTGAAGAAGCAATCAAAGACCAGTTCTATATTCGAGCAATTCAAGAAGAACTGGACCATTTTAAAAGATATAAGGTCCGAAAGTTGGTTCCCAGACCTCAAGGAATAAGTCTAGACTGATGGCTAAAGCCTACAAGAAAGAAGAAGGCATAGACTTTGACCAGACCTTTGCCCAGTAGCCAGATTTGAAGCAATAATGTCATTCCTTGCATTTTCTACCTATTAGAGATTCAGAGTATACCAAATGGATGTTAAGTCAGCAATCCTGAATGGGGACCTAAAAAGGGAAGTATTTGTGGATCAGCCACCAGGTTTTGTAGATCCTATCTCTCCAAATTTTGTATATAAGCTTAGGAAAGTTATATATGGGCTAAAGCAAGCCCCTAGGGGTTGGTATGAAACCTTGTACAGACTAGAAGCAGCAGCATGAATATAGCTCCAGAAGCAGGAGCATGAATACAGCTCTCAAATCAAGATTTCTGTCTCAAGAAAAGCCCAAAATGTTTGAAGAAACAATCAAAGACCATTTCTGGATTGGAGAAATGTAAGAAGAACTGGACCAATTTAAGAGATGTAAGGTCCGAAAGTTGATTCCCAGACCACAAGGAATAAGGATAGACTGGTGGCTAAAGGCTAAAAGCAAGAAGAAGGCATAGACTTTGACTAGACCTTTGCCTCAGTAGCCAGATTGGAAGAAATAAGGATATTCCTTGCATTTGCTGTCTATCATGGATTCATAGTCTACCAAATGGATGTTAAGTCAGCATTCTTGAATGGGGACCTAAAAGAGGAAGTATATATGGATCAGCCACAAGGTTTTGTAGATCCTAACTCTCCAATTTTGTATATAAGCTTAGGAAAGCTCTATATGGGCTAAATCAAGCCCGTAGGGGTTGGTATGAAACCTTTCCTGCTTCCTCATTGAGAACAAATTCTCAAGTGGGAAGATAGACAAGACCCTATTCCTAAGGGAATCAAAGGGCATGCTTATCCTAGTCCAGATATATGTCGATGACGTTATCTTTGGATCTACTGATGATAACCTTTGCAGAAAGTTTGCTAAACTTATACAAGAGAAGTTTGAAATGAGTAGTATGGGTGAGCTCAAGTTCTTCTTGGGACTCCAAGTAAGACAGACTGATGATGGCTTGTCCATACCCAGTCCAAGTTCACCAGGGAGCTAATAAAAAAATATGGTATAGAGAATGCTTCCACCATGAGAACTCCCATGGGGTCAAGTATGCCTATAAACAAAGATGAGGCAGGAAAACCTGTTGATGAGTCTTTGTATAGAGCGTTAATTGGCTCCCTTCTATACCTGACTGCTAGTAAGCCTGACATCATGTATGCTACATGCGTCTATGCTAGGTATCAGGCCTGTCCTAAAGAATCTCATTACTCTGCTGCAAAGAGAATCTTGAGGTATCTTAAGGGCACACCAGATCTTGGCCTATAGTACCCTAAAAATAGTGATTTTTATCTTATAGGATTTTCAGATGCAGATTTTGCAGGCTGTAAAGAAGACAAGAAAAGCACTACTGGAACATGTCAGTTCTTAGGAAGAAGGCTAGTATCTTGGAGCAGTAAGAAACAAACTAGCGTGGCTATATCCCTTGTTGAGTCAGAGTACATATCAGCAGGCAGCTACTGTACTCACCTGCTGTGGATCCAACATCAGCTCCAGGATTACAACCTTCAGGTAAGTAGAACTCCTCTATACTGTGATTCTACAAGTGTTATTTATATTGCTAGGAATTCTATCTCACATAATAGGACTAAGTACATAAAAATTAAATATTATTTTATCAGGGAGCATATGGAGAAGGAAGACATCAGTCTTGAGTTTGTCCCCACAGGAAAGCAAGTTGTTGATATCTTCACAAAGCCATTAGATGACGCAAAGTTCAACACCTTTAAATTTGAGTGGGGTATATTGAACTTGGCCTAGCTTCAGGCACTCCCTTTTGCATTTTTTGGGTGGTACAGGTATTGTTCCCCTTGCTGGATATATAGACTCCCCAAGTGGTATCAGTTAACTGATGCCTCTATTGAGGGGGACTAAGTTTTACTTGAAGGGACATCCCCTATCTTCCTATTCTGCATAAGACAAAAAGGGGGAGAGAAGATCATATCAAGGGGGAGAGATGGCAAAGGAGAGAGAGAAGGATATATCCAGTCATTCAGAGAAGGACACGTGGAATCTAAGGGACAAGGAGATGATCACTATCATGCAGCAAACCCAATGGGATAAAGAGATGTTCCCATACAGGGGAGAAAGTGATCAAGGCACTCAAGTAAGGGCGAACACCTTGCAGAAAACAGACAGCAAATGAGGTACACTTCCTTGTGCTGTTATGTCAGAATTAAGTATTTATTTTGCTGTATAGGTTGTGTGTGTCATTGACCAAGGAAAGAAAACAATTTGCATAAGGGTTTTGACTTCTTCAAATAGAGGGATATTGTTGGGTCCATTGTTCCCAATGTCCTTGATTTGTGAGAAGTCAAATAGGTCAATGTCACACACATCAACTGTATTTGATGTATATTTGAGGTCTTTAGTGCAGGTTAGTCCATATCACATTGATTGGACAAGTGGACACAACAATTGGTTGTTGGACATAGCAAAAGTCTACTAAGTCCACTGGCGTTGAGTGGTGCAAGCTCACTCAATGCCAGAGGTTATGATTCAATGTTGTCTAGCTAGAAATCTGCCTAAGTGCATAGGCATCGAGTGAGGACATATCTCTCAACGCCATATAACAAATAGCATCGTGTCTATCATAGCCTAACTGATAGCCAAAAATAATGGCCAAGTACACAGGGGTTGAGTGTAGTCTACTCTCTCAACGCCATACAACTTTTAGCATTGAGTGTTGTTATGCCTGTCAACTCCACAGAAAAGTTGGGCAAAATTTTCACCAAGTCCACTGGTGCTGAGTGTAGCTTACACACTTAACGCCATGATAGAATAATCTATCCACGTAGCAAAGTGTTGAGTGTAGCTTACTCACTCAATGACATGACAAAAGAATCTGTCTAAGTAGCAAGGCGTTAAGTGTAGCATACTCACTCAACCCCATGACAGAAGAATCTGTCTAAGTAGCAAAGTGTTGAGTGTAGCTTACTCACTCAACGCTATAACAGAAAAATCTGTCTTAATAGTAATGTGTTAAGTAGAGCTTAATCTCTTAACGCCAAGACTTAGAAAATTTGGCTAAGTTCAAATACGTTGATAGTTTTTACTTTCGTCGAGCTGAGCACGGAGTTCGTAGACCCGAGCTTTAAGTTTGTCGAACAGAGCTTTGGATTTTTGTCGAGCTGAGCTCGTAGTTCGTCGAATTAAGCTCTAAGTTCGTAGAACTAAGCTTTCATGTTTCGTCGAGTTGAACTCTGAGTTCATCGAACTGAGTTTTGCGTTTACCAAAGTCTTTTGGCATTGAGTGATGGACATTCACTCAACGCCTTTGCTTCTAATGTTTGAATTTTGTCCTAGTCTAGAGGATGCTGAGTCATGATGACATCAGCACAGTTAAAAAGTCAACGAAAATTCAAATGTTGCGGGAATGCTGCCATAGGCGCTGGCTACAAGTTGTCATCATCCTCTGCATGTGGAAAAGGATATTTTCATCTTTAAGTGATGGGGCCCACACACAACAAAGAGTCGTTGAATCAAGAGTAAATGGAAAGAATGTGCTGTATAACAAATCTCAGCCATCAATCCTGGTGGTGGGCCCACTGCTCGATTGGCAGTTAGAGAAAAAAAAAGAAGCAAATCGGCCAGAGCAAACCATCGAATCCTTGTCTAAGTTTTCTGAAAATGAAAGTACGGCTTAACTTCATCTTCTTCCTCACCTTTCTTGTCGAGCTTGAAGAACCTATTATGCATTGAAAAATTGCTGAGGAAAGAGATAGCTGAAGCAATCACCATCTACAACAGCAGGTTCAGAAGCAATCCTGAGGAAGCAGATCAACAAGCTCTACAAATAAATGTTATCTGTTTGAAGAAAGATTCAACTGCCGACTTCATTTTCTTCAATAACAAATGCTTGGGATGATATCTGCTTAGTCCAGGAAGAAGTAGACACAAAGTTCTTACTCTAGTGTCTAATCAAATCACCTTTCATTTCATCGGAATACATTCTTTGTGAGTCTGAAGTTGTAAGCCAGTGTTATAAAAGGCTAAGGTCTTTGTGACCTATGGTTTGGCTTAGAGCCGAGTGAAAGGTCTTTGTGACATGTTGTTTGGCTTAGTGCCTAAGTGGTAGGTCTGTGTGACTTGTGAGGTCTTGCTGGATCTGTGATGTAAGCTCTTAAGGAGCCGAGTTTTAGGGGAAGAGCCTAGTCTAACACACTATTATGAAGGTGCAGAGGGACATTGGATGTACCCAAGATTTGAGAACAACTATAAAATTGTTGTGTCATCTGTGATTGTTCTTGAAAGCTAAAACTAACCTAATCACTGAGCACAGAAATTGGCTAATAATTAAGAAGATTGAAATAGAGACAAAAACCTATTCACCCCCTAGGTGTTTAGCTAGACTTTCAAGCTAGTTCATTTTTCTGAAAGAAGTATTGTTCTCGAATAATTTAGATTCATTCTTTGAAAAAGGAAGTTGTTTTCGAAAAATCAAAGTTCATTTTTTGAATGACCAGTTCCTTAGTTCAGAGAATTCTGCGTGAAGTCTCTTTTGAAAAGGCTAAGTCATTTCTCGATAAAAACAATTTTTTTCGAAAAATCAAGATGTCTTTCGAAGAATGCAGTTGAAGAAAATACAGATTTCCAATTCATCGAACACAACTTCATTCAATTCAATTCGTCGAATAGAGTTCATAATTCGTCGAATGCAACTTCATTCAATTCGTCGAACGAAGTTCATAATTCATCGAACGAGATTTCATTCGTCGAACAGGATTTCATTCGTCGAACGAGAATCCATAATTCGTCGAACGGATTTCTTTCATTCGTCGAACAGGATTTCAATTCGTCGAATAGGATTTAAAATGTTAATCCGTGTTTAAGATGACTGATTATCATTTCTTAAAAGTTTTCAGACCATTTGAAGAAGTTCTATATAGTCTTGTCAAAGATTTCTCTAACCATAATCTGAATAGAAAATCAAAATCGCCGCAAGTTCTAGATTGGGAAAAAGCCGCACACGCCATTGACAATCTTCTCTATCATTTCTTCCTTGATCCAGCGATTCAACAGAAGAAAAGATTCAACAGATCACTGTTTCAAGATTCTGCATTCAATCATTTGATCGTGTTGGATCCTACAAGTTTCAGATTGTGTTTTTTCGAGATTTCTTCCTCAACATCTTCTTCAAGAATTTCAAGTTTCAAGAGGGAAGATGTTTGAAGATTTCAGATCTGGAAGTAAAATTTTATTGTTGTTGTAAAATCTATTCCAACTTTTGTAGGAACTTTGTCTCCGAACTTATAGGAAGATTATTCTTCCGAGTGTAGATCCTATTTTGGGGGATTGAGTTTGTAGTAGTGTGTTAACTCCGAGTTGTAGGAGCATTGCTCTTAGGTGTAAGATTATTTTAATCGGAGAAAGAGTTAAGTAGCCAAGGCTAGCCGTGATGCTAAATTGGTGAGGTTTAGTGTGGACGTACCCAATATTGGGGAACCACTATAATTCTTTGTGTCATCTGGTTTGTGCTTGATTACTTACTGTGTTAAACTCTCTCAAATTTTTATTCCACAAAATACGTAGATCTCACATATTCACCCCACTCTAGGTGATTTAGATAGACAATTAGATAACTTTCAATTGGTATCAAAGGGAGGTTGTTCTCAAAAGGTTCACCCCTTGAACAGATCCACTTCTAGTTGTCTTTAGAGAATATCTAGCATGGACAGATCCAAGGACTCCACAAAGCTTTTGGTGTGTACAAATGCTAACTTTACCTTATGGAAAGAGATAATAAGATTTTTCATGGAAGCTTTTGATCCCCGTATCTTCATTATAGTGAAAGAATGCCCCTATGTTCCCATGACATCCTTCACTATTGATCCAACCAGATAGGAGCCAAAGAAACTGATGGATCTCGAGAAAGATGAGATTGCACTTGTCTCTCTGGACCAGAATGCTAAAAATGTCATCGCAAATGCAATTGATGAGTCCTTGTTGCAGAACCTTATTCACTGCCAATCTACTAAGGAAATGTGGCATTTTTTGATTGTTCTGATGGAAGGTACCGAAGAAGTAAGGGATGAGAGAAGATCTCTTCTAAATCAGAAGTATGAGGCTTTCGAGCAAGGTCCTAAGGACACAATAGCTGATACATTCGAAAACTTCTTCAAGATCGTCAACGACCTGAAGAGCTACGGCTGGGTTTTCACTAATGTAGAACTAAATGACAAGTTCCTAAGATCCTTAACTAAGGAATGAGACAATAAGATTTGTGCTATCAGGGAGTTTGGGATACTGGCTAATACAGACCCCCAGAACCTCTTCGGGAAGCTTATTTCCCATGAGCTTCAAATCAATGCCAAAAAAGTTGAAGAAGAGGGCAGTAGATCCTCGTCAAAAGAGAAGTCTGTTGTATTGAAGGCAGACAACTCAAGGAAGGCTAAGGCAGCATCTACTTCTCTAACTCACAAATAAAGTGAAGAAGAAGAAGACTCAGAGCCAAACACCTAAGGCTCAGAACTATGTGATGGAGAGTTCTCTCTTCTCTCCAGGCAGTTCAAAAAGTTTCTTAATAAGAAGAAATAGATGAGAGGTAGTGACTTCTCTTACAGACGACACATCACACTGGTGGTCATCAAAAGAAAAGTCATACAAATGATAGGTATAAATCTAAACAGAATAAACATTTTTCCACTGACATTGTGTGCTACTATTGTAATAAGACAGGTCACGTGATCACCGACCGCCCTCATAAGAAAAAGAAGGGTGGAAAAAAAGAAGAACACAAATCTTCCCACAACAAAAAGATGGAGAAGAGCTTCATAGCAAAGAAGCACAATACCCTCAGTGACACTGACTCATCCGAGTCAAGTGAGGATAAAGAAGCCTACTTCGGGCTCATGGCTCACTCCGATGATGAAGTAGTCCCCCAATTTCATGGGGAGGTAAATTCTCATACTATTCTTTCAGTGTCTGATGCTCCTGACGATGATCATGAGGACTGTTCCTCTAATGATGAATCAGAACTCATGGGTCAGTATAAAAAGCTGATCAGGGTCTATAACCGTTGTAGAAAAGTTGTTAAAATTCAGGCCATGAAAATCAAATTCCTTAAGGCTGATGAGAACACTCTGAGGGAGGAAGTCACAAGGATGGACTCACTCAGAAAGGAATTCTACGCCGCGGTCGAAGAATACAACAAAGCTCTCCAGCACCTCAACCTAAAAGAGAAAATCATCGAGAAGTTGGAAGAATAGCTTGCCGCTGAAAAGAAACATGTTGAAAGTTTCCCCAAGCCCAAGACAGTCCTTCCATTTGTTACTGAATTCACTGCTCAAGCTAAAGGAGTTGGCTTAGGCCATGAGTCTGCTACTAGTAAATCCTCTAGGAGGAATAAGGCTCAAAGAAAAAATAAGGCTGCTAAGAAAGCTTTAGCCAAAGGGAAGGGGAAGGCCCCTCTAAATCAAGCTTCATTTAAGAAGGTAATCTTCCCAACAAACGAGTTTGATTTTGATTCATCCTACGGTTATTTTATCAGGCTTACTTATGTACAGCCTAAGTCACGGTACCAAGGATAGGCCCATCCCTGGAACTATGATGAAAGTGCGTTCAAAGCACCTTATGAAGAAATTCAAAGGAAAAATTATGGTCCATATGTTCATGGTCATAACATCAAGAAGGTACCTAAAGCCAAGCCCGTTGTACATAAGTAAAAGGAGGTGCACAAGCCATGTGAGTGTTTGGTACATTGGTTCAAATGTACTTGATTTGAAGAAGCCTCACCCAACTCAATGATATACATCAAAATGTATTTGATGTATTTTGAGTTACATGTGCAGGTTAAGTATTTGCAGGAAATGATGAAAAAGTTTCTAAGTTCATGTGTCGACACCCAGAGGGAAAGTGTCGACACTTAAGAAGACTTGTGTCGACACCCAGGCAAGCAGTGTCGACACTTGGAGTCATTGTGTCGACACCGGGGATGCTGAGTCGACAGCAGACAGAAAGTGTCGACACAAGGAGCTGTGTTGACACTCAATGAAGAAAATCCAGTAAAGCTGTGTCGAGACTTAACAGTTGTGTCGACACCCAGTGAAGCTGTGTCTACATTAGAAAGTGTCGACACTTGGAGGCTGTGTCGACACTCAGCAAAAGTCTGCAGAGACTAAGTACAAGTGTCGACACCCAGAACAATGTGTCGACACTTAGCTGAAGACTCAACACTTGAAGAAAGTGTCGACACAAGGACCTGTGTCGACGCTTAGCAAAAAACAGCAAAGTTCAACAAAATATTCTAAGTATAAGTGTCGACACTAAGGGAATGTGTCGACACTCAACCAGAGTCTCGACAGAAGAAGGATGTGTCGACACAAGGAGCTGTGTCGACACTCAACAAGTATCAACACTGAAGACTTGTGTCGACACCAAGAGGCAGTGTCGACACTTGACAGATACAACACATAAAGATGTGTCGACACAAAGGTGTTGTGTCGACACTTAGAAGAATTCAGCAAAATTCTGAAGAACAAGTACTTGTGTCGACACTCAATTTCAGTGTCGACACATGAAGGAGAAGCAGTGTCGAGATAGAGAATCAACAACACAAGGAGTTGTGTCGACACCTTGTAGACTAGTGTCGACACTCAGACAACATGTGTCGACACTTGGTCTATAAGTGTCGACACTTAAAGACAGAAAGTCTCGACACTTAAAGACAGTTACAGAATTTTCAAGAACTGACTGGATGACTTGACAGCTGCCAGTCCAACCAGTCTACAGCACCTGTCAGAGTTATCAGAATTCAGTTATGGACCGGATCAGCCGGTTACCATGAAGAAGGCCTATAAATAGGCCTATACTGTCTACAGAAGAGATTGATCAACAAGTTGTTGAAGAGATTGAACACAAGTCCAAGTTCAGATTTAAAGAAGATCTAGCTATCAAGTGAAGATCTAAGAAGTTGGAGAGAGAGAGCTCCATCCAAGAAATCAGCTGTTGGAACCCAGCTGAGAAGAAGGATTCAGATTAGTCTGAATCTTAAGAAGCAGAGATCAAGGATCAACTGCAGAAGGAGTCAATCTTATTGAGTTCTACTTTCAAGAAGCTTTGAAGAAAGCTAAGTCAGATTGAGTCCAGCTGAGTTCTTCCAAGAACTCATCAAGAATCTCACAACTTATCTCTTTTTCATCTAAGTTGTTGAGTTTATACTTTTTGTATTCGTTATAACTTGTAGGATCCTTAGGGATCTGAGATTGTAAGCCTGCAATTATAAAGGCTGAGGGTAGGAGAGTTAAATCTCTGAGTGTAGTCCTTTGTCGCTGAGTGTAGGCCTTTGTGGCTGAGTGTAGGCTTTGTGGAAAAGCTGAGTTGTAGGGCCTTGGGCCTGAGGTGTAGGAACCAGTTTGGGTTCTGAGATAGTGGAGAAGTTTGGCCGAATCTAGTACACTGCTAGATAGGCGAAGGGGGAAAGTGGATGTACCCATACCTTGGGGAACCACTATAAAACTGTGTGTCTTCTGTGTGCTGTGATTTGCTGTGAATGCTATATGATTGTTGTGCAAAAGTAGATTAGATTCTGGGTTAAAAACTGATTGTTGCCATTAAAGTTTAAAAAAGAATTTGGTCACCTATTCACCCCCCTCTAGGTGTTTAGGTACTATATCTTTCAAGTGGTATCAGAGCGAGGTTCCTCAAAAAGGACTAACAGTCTGAGGAGATCCTGATTGGCAGTTTCAGTGTAAGTCAAATTACAGATTCAAGAAAATTAAGAACCATGGGTTCCACAGATAATCACAAGGAATTGGGATCCATGAAATTACCTATATGTAGGAAAGAGATTTTTGGGATCTGGAAGGAAAGGGTAAGGCTGTTTATGGAAGCCTCAGACCCTAGGATTTATATCACAGTCAAAGAGGGGCCATATGTGCCCATGAAGGTATCAGTTCTAGATGCAAATCAGAGAACTCCAAAGGATTTCTCTGAAATGACAAAGGATGAGATTGTCCTAGCCACCATGGACAAAAGGGCTCAAAATATTATAGTGAGTGCCATAGATGATGCAACTTTTCAGAATCTTATATATTGTAAGACAGCCAAAGAGATGTGGGATACCCTTATTGTGTATATGGAACGATCTTAAGAAGTTAGGCAAGATAGAAAATCCTTGCTAAATCAAGAGTATGAAAGTTTTAGACAAGGAAAGGGTGATAGCATAACTGAGTGCTATAAGAAGTTTTACAGGATAGTGAATGAACTCATGTCTTATGGAAGAGAGTTCAGTAATTATGAACTAAATGACAAGTTCCTAAGGTCCCTAACTAAAGATTGGGACACCAAGATCTGTGCCATTAGAGAAATGGCTAAGTCGGGAGAAATTCCTCCACCTACACTGTTTGGCAAATTGTTGTCATATGAAATGCAGTTGACAGTGAGGAAAGAGGAGGAGAAATCAACAAGAAATGAACATAAGGAAAGAACAGTAGCTTTCAAGACAGAAGTCCCCAGAAAGTATAGGAGTAAGTCACCAACTCCACCTCCAAAGGTTGCTGAATCAGAGTCAGATGAGTCTGTCAGCACAAAGTCTGAAAGCAGTGAAAGTGATGAAGACTTTGCTGCCTTCACTAGACATTTTCAGAAGTTCTTGAAGAAGAAACAGTGGAGGTCAAGGCCTTCTACTTCACAGGGAAAAGAAGACTTATATCAGAATAAAAAGGCTTCAAAGAAGGACAGGAAGAGCACTAAGTCTAGCAAGGCAACTGTTTCAAAAATAGTGTGCTATTGCTGCAATAGACAAGACCATGTTGTTGCAGATTGTCCAGAAAAGAGAAAGGAGTCTAGTGATAGGAAGAAGACTCATTTCAAAGGCAAGAAAGAGAAGTCTTTTGTTGCTAAAAAGGAGAAGACTCTGTCAGATATTTCTTCTTCAGAAACTGAGTCAGATGCTGAGGCATACATAGGGTTGTTTGCTGAAGAAGAAAAAGAAGAATTCATGCAGATTATGGATTCTATATATGAGCAAGAAGACTGTCAGTGCCAAGGACTGATGGCATTGACTGAAAATGACAAAATCCTGGAGCAGCCAGGACCCAGTAAGGTACAAAGTTCAACTTTAAGTTCAGTTTCTTGTGCCAGTACAGATTCAGATTCATCATCATCAAATGATGAGAGTGCATCTAAGTCTGAAGATGATATTCATCAGCTGATAGATGAATATAAAGTACTATTGCAAGCTTATAAGAAGAGCAAGTCCCTAGCCAAAAGTCAGGCAAAGGAAATTGCTGATCTCAAAGCTGCTGCAACAGAATTTGAGAAGTCTTTTGATCAAAAGCTTAATGAGATAGCTAGATTGAAGCACATAACAGTGATTCAGATGGGAACTATATCATTTAAAAATGATCAAATCAAGAGTCTGGAGATTAATCTTCAGAAGGAAAAGGACTTAGTTGCTAGGTTTTCTAAACCTAAGACAGTTCTACCTTTAATTGATGAATTTGTTCATCACAAAGGCAAGGCTGGACTGGGTTTTACAAGACCTACAAGGACTGTTCAGTCCAAGTCCAAGTCCAAGGGCAAAGCCCCAACACTCAACAAGTCAGCTGTAGATAAGACAGCAAAGACAGTACCTAAGCAAAGGTACAATAAGTTTGAATGTTGGTGTTGTGACAAGGTTGGCCATTTTGCAATGGACTGTTGGCACAATGCTAGTGCCAAAGTGAGTAGCAATCTGCCTGTAGGAAAGCCTGCAGGTAGCTTTGTCAGGATGCAAACTAACAAATACCAAGGACCCAAGAATACTTTGGGTTCTAAGGTTCATTAATCTGTTTTGCAGGTGAGTCCAAGTTGCCATGCCCCAATATGGTACTTGGACAGTGGATGTTCCAGACATATGACTGGAACTAGGGGACTACTAAGGGACTACACACCTATTAAAGATGGTCCAAAAGTCACCTTTGGTGGTTCTGAAAAAGGAATCATCAAAGGATTTGGTAACATTTGAAAGTTATGGTACCTAAACACCTAGAGGGGGGGGGGGTGAATAGGTGACCTAACCTTTTTAAGACTTTGTTGGCAGTAAAACAGTTATCTCACAGATTTCTACAGCTAACAGCAATAACAGAATATAAACAGTTAATTCACAGCACAGCACAGCAGACACACAAATTTATAGTGGTTCCTCAATCCTTGGGTACATCCACTTTCCCCCTTCGCCTATCTAGCAGTGTACTAGATTCAGCCAATCTTCTCCACTATCTCAGAACCCAACTAGGTTCCTACACCTCAGGCCCAAAGCCTTACACTCAGCCATAAGGGCCTACACTCAGCCACCCAGGCCTACACTCAGCCAATTAAGGCCTACACTCAGAGTTCTTCAACTCCTACACTCAGGCAACCAAGCCCTACCCTCAGCCTTTATAATATAGGCTTACAAATCTCTCAGATCCAATGGATCCTACAAGTTAAGATTGAATTACAATAACTAACTCTACAACTCAGAAAATAAGAGAGGAGTTGAGAGTTTCTTGAAGAGTTCTTGGAAGAACTTAGTTAGATCCAAACTGACTTAGCTTCCTTCAAAGCTTCTTGAGTAGAACTGAATTATTCTGAATCCTCTGCAGTTGATCCTTGACCTCTGCTTCTTGAGATCCAGAAGATTCTGAATCCTTCTTCTCAGCCTTAGTTCCAAAGACTGAATTCTTGATTTGAGCTCTCTCTCTCCAACTTCTTAGATCTGCAGTTAGACTGCCAGATCTTCTTGTATTGATCCTCTGTGTTTCACTTTTCTGATTACTTGAATAATCTGATCAACCACTTTAATTATTCTCACTACTTGAAAGAACAACTTGTAATTCTTATATCAACAACTACTTCTGTAAACTGTGAGTGCCTATTTATAGGCTTCATTCATGGTAACCGGCTGGTCCGGTTCATAACAGACTTCTGACTTCTTTGACAGTTGCTGTAGACCGGCTGGATCGGCAGCTGTCATGTCAACCAATCACTTCTTGAAATTCTCTAACTGTCAGATAGTGTCGAGACTTTCTGTTCTTAAGTGTCGACACTTATAGACTAAGTGTCGACACATGCTGTGTAAGTGTCGACACAAGTCTACAAGGTGTCGACACATATCCTTGTATGTCTCGACACTGATTCTTCTGCATGTGTCGACACTGAAATTGAGTGTCGACACAAGTACTTGTTCTTCATTCTTTAACTGTATTCTCCTAAGTGTCGATACATCTCCTTTGTGTCGACACATCTTCATGTGTTGAAACTTTCGAGTGTCGACACTGCTTCTTGGTGTCGACACAAGTCTTCAATTTTATTTCTTCAGCTGAGTGTCGACATATTCCCTTAGTGTCGACACTTGTACTTAGAATATTTTGTAAACTTTTCTGTTCTTTGTTAAGTGTCGACACAGCTCCTTGTGTCGACACTTTCTTCAAGTGTAGAGTCTTTAGCTAAGTGTCGACACATTGTGCTGAGTGTCGACACTTACTTCAAGTGTTGACTCTTCAGGTTGTGTATCGACACATTGTGCTGAGTGTCGACACATTCTTCATATGTTGACTCTGCTGATTGAGTGTCGACACATTGTGTTGAGTGTCGACACTTGTCCTTTGTCTCTGCAGAATTTTGCTGAGTGTCGACACAACTCCAAGTGTCGACACTTTCTGATGTAGACTCAGCTCTTCTAGGTGTCGACACTTCTGCTAAGTGTCGACACAGCTTTTCTGCATACTTCTTCACTGAGTGTCGACACAGCTCCAAGTGTCGACACTTTCTGTCTGGTGTCGATTCTTCAACCCAGGTGTCGACACAATGACTCCAAGTGTCGACACTGCTTGTCTGGGTGTCGACACAAGCTTTCTCAAGTGTCGACACTTTCCCTCTCGGTGTCGACACATGGACTTAGAATCTTTTAGCTTCAGTCCAGTGAATACCTATCCTGCACAAGTAACTCAAACAAACATCAAATACATTATGATGTATATCATTGAGTTAGGTGAGGCTTCTTCAAATCAGGTACATTTGACCAATGTACCCAACAATCTCCCCCTATTTGGAGAAGTCATAACCCTTAGTCAATGATATACACCACTCATAATTAAAAATTGGAGAATGATGTAAAGCAGGTATATGTTAACAGGGTAAACTTAAACATGTAATAAAGCACACATGTATACTCTTTCAGCATTACATAACAAACAAGAATTAGACACATTCCTCTGAACAATCATGAAAAATATATTTATCAAAAACTGTTCAAACATTGTTTTTAATACATTTTCAATGATTTACAAAAATGTTTAGATGTAACAGATTACAACATTATTCAGTCTAATCTTAGTCTAATTCTGATCAGGTTCTTTTATGACTATTCCTTTCCCAGCTTGCACTTTGGCTTTTACAGCAGCAGCAGCAGCATGCTCAGTATCAGCAATCTTCTTTCCTTTGGAGTCCTTCTTCTTTAGTTCTTCAGCCTTGATTTTCTGTCTCTCAAAGTAATGATAGGGCTTAGGAAAGTACTTGCTAGGCTCCACAGCTGTAGGAGGTAGCTTTCCTAACTTAGCCTTCCTTCTATACTGGACAATGGCTTCCTGCCAAATCTCATGCTTCCTCCATTCTGCTTCTGAGAACCATTTGTTCCTCTCATGTGCATTGTCCTTGGCTGCTTTCCAGGCTGTGAGAATGATGTTCCTAGAAGTAGGGCTCCACTGTTCAAAATCAGGTTTTTGCTCAGCTAGTTCCCTCAACTTCTTCTTTGACAGCCTTGTCTCTTCTTCTTTGTCCATAGCCTCTTGCATAGCTGCTGTAACAGGTTGAACAACCTTTTCCAGAACAACATTAGGCTTTCCAGTAGTTGGACTATACATTGTGCTTACTTCTGCATGAACCATGTCAAAATCTGGAGGTGGATAGATCACCTGAGCTACTTCCTGTTGCTCACCTCCAAGATATGCACTTTGAATACCTGATTCAGCTACATTATCATCATCACATAGGGGAGGATAGCCCAGTGTAGCTCTGATGGAGTTAGAAATCCATTTGGCATGGTCAGAGCTAGCTTTGACTAACACCCTCTCCCCCTTTATGACTTCTTGTTCAACATGATCTCTTACATCATCTTTCTGGAACCTGATTTGGCTGTCCAAGTACCTGATGCCATCCTTAAAATAAGGTCTAAGCTTTGTAAGCTGTTCAGAAATGACCTTCTGTGAATCCTTAATTGCAGTCTTGACAGCAGCAATTTCATCTTGAAATGCTTTATCAAATTCAGCCTTGGCAGCAGCAGATGTGGAAGATTCAGCTGGCTTATTCTTCAGTTCAGTGACTATAGCATTGTGGGATGCAGTCAAATTATCATTCATTCTCAACTGATTTTCCAGCACATAGCCTTGCTTCAGTGCTATATCATCTACCTTTTCTTTTATCTGTTCTTGATGTTTAACCAGGTACACCACTGCATTTCCACCCTTGTGGAAGCATTCATTCATTTCCTTTTTATTCAGGTTCATCTCAAATCTTATTGACTTGATGTCTTGAGCTAAGTCAAATTGTAAAGACTTGTGGCCTTCATCAATATACTTCTCTATGGCCCTCCTGTGCTCATCCAGCTTAACTTGCATTGCTACCATTAAGCCACTGTAATCAGTTGATGGAGCTTGTTGGACTAGGGAGTGTTGAGCAACAGTTTGTAGAGCCTTCTTGTTGCTCTGACTCCTTCTTTTGAATACAAAGAATTGCTTATTCTTGGCTTGTTCAGTCTCATCTTCCTCAGACTCTGAAGTTCTGGCTATATTCACCCTATCCTTAGGGCTTGATGGTTTGTCAGCTTCCACATCAAGTGCTTTCTCACTGTCCTGCCTTATAGGCTCTTCCTGAACTTGCAGTGTCTCCCCCTCAGCAGCAACACCCTTCTCTTCAGCAGCACCAACTTTATCCATGTCAAAGTCCTCCTGTTCTAGATTTAGAAATAGATCTTCCATGGTGTATTCAGGAGGTGACTGTGCAGGAGATGTACTTGGTTCTTCAACTACTTTATCAGGAACAACATCTGGTTCTTGATTTACTTGCTGAGTTTGCTGATGGACATCAGACAAATCAGAATCTATTACAGAAAAATCTAAAGTGTTGAGGTCAGAAAGTACCTCTTGGATAATGAGTGTAGCTTGCTCACTCTCCAGTGTAGAGGGTTGTTCTACAGCTGGTGGCTCCCCCTGGCTTGGATCCTTATGCATGGGGCTAGCTGGAGGCAGCTCCCCCTGGATTTCAGCTGGCTCTTGAGGAGCAGGAGACTTCTCTGCAGCCACTTCCTCATGACTATCAGGAGTGAAAACAACTAGTTCTTCACTACCTGAACTGCTGGAGGACTCCTGTGTCACAGGAGCTATCTTCCTCTTCTTCTTAGGAGGTGATTCTTTCTTAGAAACTTGTTTCTCAGGGGTGGACAGTTCTTTTGACAGCACCCTTTCCCACCTTGAGAAGATCCTCATGTCCATCTTTCTCATGTGGTTGATTTTGCTACCTGCAACAGTGCTCATTACCTCTGGTATGGTACCAGCCAGGTAGAGACTAAATATCCTGCCTAGATTGGGCTTCTTCAGACTTTCCTTTATCTTCTCAAAGATAATCATTGACCAGTCTGTTTTGAGGTGGAAGATAATTCTGGTCATAACACTGAACATGGAGGCTGACACCCTGTCATGCCCTCCAGTCTTGCTGAGAATAACTTTCCCCACAATTTCTGACAGGAACTTTCCTTGGGAATTCATTCCTCTCCTGTTGAATACAGATCCTATCTTCAGCTTAGGATCTAGACCACACCAGGTAAGTGCTTCTCTGGTCTTAGATGTAGTCACTTCCTCTTTTTCTTGAATTTTAGGTAGCTGAAGTGCCTTTCTCAGAGATTTGGGTGAAATTTTGACCTTGGTGCCATGAACTCTTGATTTGATCTTGTAACCTGAGTCATCTACAGAAGCTCCAGTAAGGAATTCGAGAACTTCCTTCTTCCATATTTTTGTTGGTTCTGAAACCAGGTACTCCAATCCAGAATCGGTGACTAGGGTTACCACCGATCTGATTTCTTGATCACCATCATCGAACGCGCCACGAACCAGCTCATAGCCTTCATTGACATTCTCCTCGAGCTTGGGAGCCATTAGGGTTTAGAGATTTAGTCTTGAGAAAAGAGAAATGTCGACACAGCAGTTTTGGTCTCGAAACGCTGAAAGCGTGTCGACAAACAAAGACAGAATCCTATTTATACCTTTCTGGTTTGAAGACGAACAGGCGGGATGGATTACTAAAGATGTGTCGACACTGACAATAAGTGTCGACACTGACTTATAATGTCTCGACACACATGTGTCGACACAAGTTTAAGTTATCAGATTTTATGTGTCGACACTTGGTTAAGTGTCGACACCACACTACTCGACATGTAGTCGAGACTTTACTTAGAAAATTCTGAGTAAAACTTAAGTGTCGACACATTATTGAATATGTCGACACCAACTCGTCATGTGTCGACACTAACATTCTGAAGTGTCGACACCTACTCGACATGTGTCGACACTAACATTCTGAAGTGTCGACACCAACTTCCTAGATGTGTCGACACCATTTTCCTGAAGTGTCGACACTTACTATTCTGTGTCGACATAGACTTGTCTATGTGTCGACACCTTTTTACTTAGCCAATTTTTAGTTCTGTAAACTTAGTCTAAGTTTATCATACCTAGTTCAATTTTGAACCTATTGAACTTAGCTTCTTCTAATGGCTTAGTAAACATATCAGCTATCTGATTATCAGTTTTAACATATTCAAGTGCAATATCATTTCTTTCTACATGCTCCCTAAGAAAGTGATATTTAATCTCAATATGTTTAGTTCTACTATGAGATACAGGGTTGTTAGCTATTGAAATAGCACTTGTAGAATCACAGTAAAGTGGAGTTCTACTTACCTGAAATCCATAGTCTTGTAGCTGATGTTGAATCCACAGAAGTTGAGCACAGCAACTTCCTGCAGCTACATATTCTGACTCAACTGTGGAGATAGCCACACCGGTTTGCTTCTTGCTACTCCATGAAATGAGTCTTCCACCTAGGAATTGACAGGATCCAGTAGTGCTCTTTCTATCTTCTTTGCATCCTGCAAAGTCTGCATCTGAATAGCCTGTTAGATCAAAATCTCCATTCCTAGGGTACCAGAGGCCTAGATAAGGTGTGCCCTTTAGATATCTCAAGATTCTCTTGACTGCAGTCAAGTGAGACTCTTTAGGGCAGGCTTGATACCTGGCACAAACACATGTAGCATACATAATGTCAGGCCTACTTGCAATCAAGTATAGTAGGGAGCCAACTATCCCTCTATACAAGGTTTCATCTACAGGTTTCCCTGCATCATCCTTGCTCAGAGACATACTTGACCCCATAGGAGTCTTCATGGTACTGGATGAATCCATACCATACTTCCTTATGAGTTCTAGGGTGAACTTGGACTGACATATGGATAGACCACTTCCAGTCTGTTTAACTTGGAGACCCAAGAAAAACTTTAGTTCTCCCATACTACTCATCTCAAATTGACTCTGCATAAGCTTTGCAAACTTTTTGCAAAGGATACTTTCAGTAGACCCAAATATAATGTCATCTACATATATTTGGACAAGTATGACTTTGCCTCTAGATTCCCTAAGGAATAGAGTCTTATCTATTTTCCCCCTTGAGAACTTGTTCTCAATGAGGAAACTAGATAGGGTTTCATACCAAGCTCTAGGTGCTTGTTTTAACCCATATAATGCTTTCCTAAGTCTATAGACATAATGAGGTAGAGTTGGATCAACAAAACCTGCAGGCTGCTCCACATAGACTTCTTCTTTCAAATTACCATTTAGGAATGCTGACTTCACATCCATTTGGTAAACCTTGAATCCTTGATAGGTTGCATAGGCCAAGAACATCCTTATGGCTTCCAGTCTGGCTACTAGAGCAAAGGTTTGATCAAAATCAATACCTTCTTCTTGCCTATATCCTTTTGCAACCAGTCTTGCTTTATTCTTAATGATGACTCCTTGTTCATCTAACTTATTCCTATAGATCCACTTTGTTCCTATCACATTGTGATCTTTAGGTTTAGGAACCAAGTCCCAAACCTTGCACCTTTTGAACTGATTAAGTTCTTCCTGCATTGCTTCAGTCCACTGTGGATCTTGTATAGCTTCTTCAAATTTCTTTGGTTCTATTTGAGACAGAAAACTTGAATATACTACAACATTCTGATTTCTGCTCCTTGTCTGAACACCTTGTCTTGGATCTCCAATAATCAGCTCTACTGGATGATCTCTTAGATGCCTGTTGGACTGGAGGCATCCTTACTCCTGGTTGAACTTCTTCAGCATCTTCATCAAGCTGAGTTCCTTGTACTTCTTCAGCTCCTGGTACATGTAGTTCTCCCCCTGGACATAAGCCATCTTCTTCTACTTGCTGTCTTGCAGCAGGTACATCTTCTATGGTTAGCTTGTCCATCTTTTTAGTAAGACCTGTGGGGCTGCATACATTGCTAGACAACTCATTGTTAATTAGTTTTGTCTCATCAAAAACTACATGCACAGACTCCTCTACAACTTGTGTAGTCAAGTTGTAGACTCTATAAGCCTTACTATTATTGCTGTACCCAACAAACACTCCCTCTTGGGACTTGGCAGCAAACTTAGTTAAGTAAGACTTTCCATTGTTAAGTATGAAGCATTTGCAACCAAAAATCCTGAAATAGGATAGGTTTGGTTTCCTGCCTTTCACAACTTCATAGGGGGTCTTGTTTAACCTTTTAGTGATGGTAGCCCTATTTATCACATGGCATGCAGTGTTAACTGCTTCAGCCCAGAAATACTCTGGCAGTGAGCTGAATCACTTAATAGGGTCCTACTTGCCTCTATCAAGGTCCTATTCTTCCTTTCAGTAATGTCATTTTGCTGAGGTGTTCTAGGTGAAGAGAATTCTTGAAATATCCCAAAATCTTCACACAGTTTTGTCATGCTTTCAGATTGAAACTCAGTACCATGGTCACTTCTAATTTTGACCACTGTACAGTTCAATTCATTCTGAATTTGCTTAACAAAGCTATAGAAGACACTAGGTGTTTCAGATTTCTGCCTTAAGAAGAACACCTAGGAAAACCTTGAGTAGTCATCAACAACTACAAAGGTATAGACCTTCCTACCTAAGCTGTGAACTGGCATTGGACCAAATAGATCCATATGCAAGAGGTATAAACACCTCACAGCATCTTTGTTGTCTAAGCTTCTAAAGGTGGATTTAGTCTGCTTGCCCTTTTGACAAGCTGAGCAAATGCCATCTTTGACACACTTAACTTGAGGACCATTCCTCACTAACTCTTTGCTAAAGAGTTTGCTAATAGTCTTGTAGTTAAGATGAGCTAGCCTCTTGTGCCACTTGACACAATGAGAGATTGTCTCATCAGCTACAAGACAGACAGGAGAACTATTGTTCTCAATCATAATGTCTAAACAGTAGACATTCCTCTTTCTATATCCTGTCAAAATGATCTCTTGATCACTTGACCTCTTGATATGACAACCATTTTTAACAAATGAGATGTCATACCCTACATCACTTAACTGACTTATACTAATGAGGTTGTGTTTCAACCCTTTAACATAAGCCACTTGAGTAATGGTAACAAGGTTTGAAGAGATGTTACCAAACCCTTTGATGATTCCTTTTTCAGAACCACCAAAGGTCACTTTAGGACCATTTTTGATTAGGAATGTAGTCCTTCAGTAGTCCCCTTGTTCCAGTCATATGTCTGGAACATCCACTATCCAAGTACCATGTTGGGGTATGGCCACTTGGATTCACCTGCAAAACAAATTAATGAACCTTAGAACCCAAAGTAAACTTGGGTCCTTGGTGATTGTTAGTTTGCAACTTGACAAAGCTACCTGTTGGCTTTCCACCAGGTAACTTGCTACTCACCTTGGCACTGGCATTGTGCCAACAGTCCATTGCAAAATGGCCAATCTTGCCACAGCACCAGCATTCAAACTTGTTGTACCTTTGCTTAGGTACAACCTTTGCTGTCTTGACTACAGCAGGCTTGTTGAATGTTGGGGCTTTGCCCTTGGACTTGGACTGATCCTTAACAGTCCTACCTGGTTTAATAAAACCCAATGCAGCCTTTCCTTTATGATGAACAAATTCATCAATCAAGGGTAGCACTGATTTAGGTTTTGAAAACCTAGCAACTAGCTCTCTTTCCTTCTGGAGATTGATCTCCAGTAACTTAATTTGATCATTTTTATAAGTGATAGTTCCCATCTGAATCACAGTAATGTGTTTCAGCCTGGCTACCTCATTGAGCTTTTGATCAAATTCCTTCTCAAAGTCTGTTGCAGCTGCCTTTAGATCAGCAATTTCCTTTGCCTGACTTTTGGCAAGGGACTTGCTTTTCTTATAGGCTTGCAACAGTACTTTATATTCATCTAAGAACTGATGAATATCTCCCTCAGATTCAGAAACACTTCCATCACTTGATGAAGATGAATCTGACTCTGAACTAGAACTGAAATCTGAACTTTGAGTTGGACTTTGTACCTGACTAGGTCCTGACTGCTCCAGGATTTTGGTACTTTCAGTCAAGGCCATCAGTCCTTGGCACTAACACTCTTCTTGTTCATAGATTGATTCCATGATCTGCATAAACTCCTCTTCTTCTTCAGCAAATAGCCCTATGTAGGCTTCAGCATCTGTCTCAGTGTCTGAAGAAGAAATGTCTGAAAGAGTCTTCTCATTCTTTGCAACAAAGGACTTCTCCTTCTTTCCTTTGAAGTGAGTCTTCTTTTTGTCACTGGATTCTTTTCTTCTCTCAGGACAATCTGCAATAACATGACCCTGTCTATTGCAGCAGTAACACACTATCCTAGACCCAGTTGCCTTGCTAGTCTTTGTCTTTTTCTTGTCCTTCTTTGAAGGCTTCTTCTCCTGATACTGAACTTCTTTCCCTTTGGAAAATAAAGGTCTGGACCTCCACTGTTTCTTCTTCAGGAATTTCTGAAAATGTCTGGTGAATGCAGCAAAGTCTTCATCACTTTCACTGATTGTAGACTTTGTGCTAACAGACTCATCAAATTCTGATTCAACTACCTCTGGAGGAGGAGTTGATGACTTAGTCCTGCCCTTTCTAGGTACTTCTGACTTGAAGGCAACAATCCTTTCCCTGTGCTCGGTCCTTGTTGATTTTTCCTCCTCTTCTCTCACAGACAGCTGCATCTCATAAGACAGCAACTTGCCAAATAGTATGGGAGGAGGAATTTCTCCCAACTTTGCCATTTCTCTGATGGCACAGATCTTAGTGTCCCAATCTTTGGTTAGGGACCTCAAGAACTTATCATTCAATTCATAGTTAGTGAACTCTCTTTCATAGGACATGAGTTCATTAACAATTCTATAGAACTTCTTGTAGCATTCAGTGATGCTATCTCCTCTTCCTTGCCTAAAGCTCTCATACTCTTGATTAAGCAAGGACTTTCTATCTTGCCTAACTTCTTCAGAACCTTCCATATAGACAATGAGGGTATCCCACATTTCTTTTGCTGTTTTACAGTGAATTAGGTTCTGAAAAGTTGCATCATCAATGACACTTACTATTATGTTTTGTGCCCTTTTGTCCATAGTGGCTAGGACAATTTCATCCTTGGTCATCTAAGAGAAATCTTTGGAGTCCTCTGATTTGCATCCAATACTGAGATCTTCATGGGCACATATGGCCCCTCTTTGACTGTGATGTAGATTCTAGGGTCAGAGGCTTCCATGAACAGCCTTACCCTCTCTTTCCAGATTCCAAAAATCTCTTTTCTGCATATGGGCAGTTTCATTGAACCCAATTCCTTGTGATTCTCTGAAGAACCCATGTTTCTTGATTTTCTTGAAATTGTGTTCTGACTTACACTGAATCTGCCAAACTGGATCTTCTCAGACAGTTAGTCCTTTTTGAGTAACCTGGCTCTGATACCACTTGAAAGTTATGGTACCTAAACACCTAGAGGGGGGGGGGGGTGAATAGGTGACCTAACCTTTTTAAGACTTTGTTGGTAGTAAAACAGTTATCTCACAGATTTCTACAGCTAACAGCAATAACAGAATATAAACAGTTAATTCACAGCACAGCACAGCAGACACACAAATTTATAGTGGTTCCCCAATCCTTGGGTACATCCACTTTCCCCCTTCGCCTATCTAGCAGTGTACTAGATTCAGCCAATCTTCTCCACTATCTCAGAACCCAACTAGGTTCCTACACCTCAGGCCCAAAGCCTTACACTCAGCCACAAGGGCCTACACTCAGCCACCCAGGCCTACACTCAGCCAATTAAGGCCTACACTCAGAGTTCTTCAACTCCTACACTCAGGCAACCAAGCCCTACCCTCAGCCTTTATAGTATAGGCTTACAAATCTCTCAGATCCAATGGATCCTACAAGTTAAGATTGAATTACAATAACTAACTCTACAACTCAGAAAATAAGAGAGGAGTTGAGAGTTTCTTGAAGAGTTCTTGGAAGAACTTAGTTAGATCCAAACTGACTTAGCTTCCTTCAAAGCTTCTTGAGTAGAACTGAATTAGTCTGAATCCTCTACAGTTGATCCTTGACCTCTGCTTCTTGAGATCCAGAAGATTCTGAATCCTTCTTCTCAGCCTTAGTTCCAAAGATTGAATTCTTGATTGGAGCTCTCTCTCTCCAACTTCTTAGATCTGCAGTTAGACTGCCAGATCTTCTTGTATTGATCCTCTGTGTTTCACTTTTCTGATTACTTGAATAATCTGATCAACCACTTTAATTATTCTTACTACTTGAAAGAACAACTTGTAATTCTTATATCAACAACTACTTCTGTAAACTGTGAGTGCCTATTTATAGGCTTCATTCATGGTAACCGGCTGGTCCGGTTCATAACAGACTTCTGACTTCTCTGACAGTTGCTGTAGACCGGCTGGATCGGCAGCTGTCATGTCAACCAGTCACTTCTTGAAATTCTCTAACTGTCAGATAGTGTCGAGACTTTCTGTTCTTAAGTGTCGACACTTATAGACTAAGTGTCGACACATGCTGTGTAAGTGTCGACACAAGTCTACAAGGTGTCGACACATATCCTTGTATGTCTCGACACTGATTCTTCTGCATGTGTCGACACTGAAATTGAGTGTCGACACAAGTACTTGTTCTTCATTCTTTAACTGTATTCTCCTAAGTGTCGACACATCTCCTTTGTGTCAACACATCTTCATGTGTTGAAACTGTCGAGTGTCGACACTGCTTCTTGGTGTCGACACAAGTCTTCAATTTTATTTCTTCAGCTGAGTGTCGACATATTCCCTTAGTGTCGACACTTGTACTTAGAATATTTTGTAAACTTTTCTGTTCTTTGTTAAGTGTCGACACAGCTCCTTGTGTCGACACTTTCTTCAAGTGTAGAGTCTTTAGCTAAGTGTCGACACATTGTGCTGAGTGTCGACACTTACTTCAAGTGTTGACTCTTCTGGTTGTGTGTCGACACATTGTGCTGAGTGTCGACACATTCTTCATATGTTGACTCTGCTGATTGAGTGTCGACACATTGTGTTGAGTGTCGACACTTGTCCTTTGTCTCTGCAGAATTTTGCTGAGTGTCGACACAACTCCAAGTGTCGACACTTTCTGATGTAGACTCAGCTCTTCTAGGTGTCGACACTTCTGCTAAGTGTCGACACAGCTTTTCTGCATACTTCTTCACTGAGTGTCGACACAGCTCCAAGTGTCGACACTTTCTGTCTGGTGTCGATTCTTCAACCCAGGTGTCGACACAATGACTCCAAGTGTCGACACTGCTTGTCTGGGTGTCGACACAAGCTTTCTCAAGTGTCGACACTTTCCCTCTGGGTGTCGACACATGGACTTAGAATCTTTTAGCTTCAGTCCAGTGAATACCTATCCTGCACAAGTAACTCAAACAAACATCAAATACATTATGATGTATATCATTGAGTTAGGTGAGGCTTCTTCAAATCAGGTACATTTGACCAATGTACCCAACAACATTTCTAGCAACTTGGTTACCATTACTCAAGTGGCTTATGTTAAAGGTTTGAAACACAACCTAATAAGTATAAGTCAATTAAGTGATGTAGGGTATGGCATCTCATTTGTTAAGGATGGTTGTCATATCAAGAGGTTAAATGATCAAGAGATCATTTTGACTGGCTATAGAAAGATGAATGTCTACTGCCTAGACATTATGTGTGAGACCAATGGTTCTCAAGTGTGTCTTGTAGCTGATGAGACAGTCTCTCATTGTGTCAAATGGCACAAGAGGCTAGCTCATCTTAACTACAAGACAATTGGCAAACTCTTTAGCAAAGAGTTAGTGAGGAATGGTCCTCAAGTTAAGTGTGTTAAAGATGGTATTTGCTCAGCTTGTCAAAAGGGCAAGCAGACTAGATCCACCTTTAGAAGCATAGAAAACAAAGATGCTGTGAGGTGTTTATACCTCTTGCATATGGATCTCTTTGGTCCAATGCCAGTTCACAGCCTAGGTAGGAAGGTCTATACCTATGTAGTTGTAGATGACTACTCAAGGTTTTCCTGGGTGTTCTTCTTAAGACAGAAATCTTAAACACCTAATGTCTTCTATAGCTTTGTCAAGCAAATTCAGAATGAACTAAATAGTACAGTGGTCAAAATAAGAAGTGACCATGGTACTGAGTTTCAGTCTGATAGCATGACAAAACTATGTGAAGACTTTGGGATATTTTAATAGTTTTCTTCACCTAGAACACCTCAGCAAAATGGCATTGCTGAGAGGAAGAATAGAACCCTGATTGAGGCTGGTAGGACCCTATTAAGTGATACATCACTACCACAATATTTCTGGGCTGAAGCAGTCAATACTGCATGCCATGTTATTAATAGGGCTACCATAACTAAAGGCCTCAACAAGACCCCCTATGAAGTTGTGAAAGGCAGGAAACCAAACATATCCTACTTCAGGATCTTTGGTTGTAAATGCTTCATACTTAACAATGGAAAGTCTTACTTGACTAAGTTTGCTGCCAAGTCCCAAGAGGGAATTTTTGTTGGGTACAGCAATAATAGTAAGGCTTATATAGTCTACAACTTGTCTACTCAAGTTGTAGAAGAGACTGTACATGTAGTATTTGATGAGACTAAACTTATTAACAATGAGTTGTCTAGTAGTGCATGCAGCCCCACAGGTTTAACAAAGAAGATGGACAAGCTCACTATAGTAGAAGACAGTGGCTGTTGTCTAGGGGGAGTACTACATGTACCAAATGCAGAAGAAGTACAAGGAGTACAGCAAGCTGATGAAACTGAAGAGGTTCAACCAGAAGTCAGGATGCCTACAGCCAATAGGAATCTTAGAGATCATCCAGTAGAGCAGATTATTGGAGATCCAAGACAAGGGGTACAAACAAGTAGCAGAAATCAGAATGCAGCAATCTACTCTAGTTTTCTATCTCAAGTTGAACCAAAGAAGTTTGAAGAAGCCATACTAGATCCACAATGGACTGAAGCAATGCAAGAAGAGCTTATTCAGTTCAAGAGGTGCAAGGTCTGGGAACTTGTTCCTAAACCTAAAGACCACAATATAATAGGAACCAAGTGGATCTATAGGAATAAGTTGGATGAACAAGGTGTCATCATTAAGAATAAAGCAAGATTGGTTGCTAAAGGATATATGCAGGAAGAAGGTATTGATTTTGATCAAACCTTTGCTCTAGTAGCCAGACTGGAAGCCATAATAACGTTCCTGGCCTATGCAACCTATCAAGGATTCAAAGTTTACCAAATGGATGTCAAGTCAGCATTTCTAAATGGTAATCTTAAATAAGAAGTCTATGTGGAACAACTCTCAGGTTTTGTTGATTCAACTTTACCTAATCATGTCTATAGACTTAGGAAAGCTTTATATGGGTTAAAGCAAGCCCTTAGGGCTTGGTATGAAACCCTATCTAGTTTCCTCATTGAGAACAAGTTCTCAAGGGGGAAAATAGATAAGACTCTATTCCTTAGGGAATCTAGAGGCAAAGTTATACTAGTCCAAATATATGTAGATGACATTATATTTGGGTCTACTGAAAGTAGCCTTTGCAAAAAGTTTGCAAAGCTAATACAAAGTCAATTTGAGATGAGTAGTATGGGAGAGCTAAAGTTCTTCTTGGGTCTCCAAGTAAGACAGACTGAGAGTGGTTTATCCATTTGCCAGTCCAAGTTCACCCTAGAACTCATAAGGAAGTATGGTATGGATTCATCCAGCACCATGAAGACTCCTATGGGGTCAAGTATGTCTCTTAGCAAGGATGATGCAGGGAAACCTGTAGATGAAACCTTATATAGAGGGATAGTTGGCTCCCTATTATACTTGACTGCAAGTAGACCAGTATCATGTATGCTACATGTGTCTGTGCAAGGTATCAAGCCTGCCCTAAAGAGTCTCATTTGACAGCAGTCAAGAGAATATTGAGATATCTAAAGGGCACTCCTTATCTAGGCCTCTGGTACCCTAGGAATGGGGATTTTGATCTAACAGGTTATTCAGATACAGACTTTGCAGGATGCAAAGAAGATAGAAAAAGCACTACTGGAACCTGTCAATTCCTAGGTGGGAGACTGATTTCATGGAGTAGCAAAAAGCAAACAAGTGTGGCTATCTCCACTGTAGAATCAGAGTATGTGGCTGCAGGAAGTTGCTGTGCTCAACTTCTATGGATACAACATCAGCTAGAGGACTATGGAATTCAGGTAAGTAGAACTCCACTCTTTTGTGATTCTACTAGTGCTATTTCAATAGCTAATAATCCTGTATCCCATAGTAGAACCAAACATATTGAAATTAAATATCATTTTCTTAGGGAGCATGTAGAAAGAGAAAATATTTTACTTGAATATGTTAAAACAGATGAACAACTAGCTGATATGTATACTAAGCCCCTAGAAGAAGCTAAGTTCAATAGGTTTAAGATTGAACTAGGAATGATAAACTTAGAGTAAGTTTATAGTATTGAAATTGGCTAAGTAAAAAGGTGTCGACACATAGAGATATCTGTGTTGACACAGATAGTAGGTGTCGACACTTCAGTAAAAAGGTGTCGACACATCTAGGAAATTGATGTCGACACTTCAGAATGTTAGTGTCGACACATGACATGTAGGTGTCGAAACATCCAATGTGGTGCCGACACTTAGTATTTACTCAGAATTCTCTGAGTAAAGTCTCGACTATGTGTCGAGTTATGTGGTGTCGACACATAAACAAGTGTCGACACATAAAATCTGTTGACTAAACTTGTGTCGACACATATGTGTAGAGACATTATAAGTCAGTGTCGACACTTATTGCCAGTGTCGACACAATTTAAGTTAGCTATCCCGCCTGTTCATCTTCAAAATTAGAAAGGTATAAATAGGGTTTTGTCTTTGTTTGTCGACACGCTTTCAAAGTTTCGAGACCAAACTTCTGTGTCGACACCTCTCTTCTCTCAAGACAAATTCTACAAACCCTAATGGCGCCTAAGCTAGAGTAGAATGTCAACGAAGGATACGAGCTGGTGTGGAATGCTTTTGAGGATGCCGATCAAGAAATCAAGAAAGTAGTTACCCTAGTCGCAGATTCAGGGTTAGAATATCTTGTTTCAGAACCTACTAAAATATGGAAGAAAGAGGTACTGGAATTCCTCAATGTAGCTGAAGTGGACGAATCTGGATACAAGATCAAATCCAGAGTTCATGGAGAAAAGTTTAAAGTTTCACCTAAAAGTCTGAGGAAGGTACTTCAATTGCCTAGAACTAAAGAGGAAGATGAGGTTACTGTGTAAGACCCCATTTTTTTTTAATAAAAACACAGGGTCTTATGCCCAGAACCGCCGCTTTGCGGTGACACCTTCTCGCCCGGAAGCGTCATCACCACAAAACGCCGTTTCTGCCGGCCAATTCGATCGCAGCATAGTAACAAAATTAGAGTAATAACATGCGAAGCAAAACTCTAAGTAAAAGTCCACAGAAATATCACATCAAGTAAAATATCTCCACGATGGGAGAGTCCACAAAACCAAGCACTGTAAATAAGGGCTTATGCCCGATACAACAATTCCTCACCACAAGATCTCTCATGTGGAAATAAAATAAACACTACTAGAGTAAGGGCCTCACGGTCCCAGCTGTCTGAACTCCTGTGCTAGACTGCCCTATCTCCAAGCGTGTCGACCTCTGGGGCTGCTCCTCCAATCTGGGCTCCGTGATCCCCTAAATGATATGGTTCGAAAACCGTTAGTCTAAAAGACTAAGTCCTATCATCCCCCACCCCTTCCCCCATGGCTCCTAGGCACCGAGCGGAGAGGAAGAAAGGGAGGACTTGAAAGTGGAGAGTATATCAAATGCAGGTGACGGTGAGCCTAAAACTAGCTATTTATATAGTAACTAAACATATTTGTAAACAAGTAAAGTAGAGTAACCTTAACTTATATGGGTACATATAAGCAAGGGGTCTTTTGCAAGGCTCCCATCGTATAAAGAGTCCCATACCAATTTATACGTTGGGGTGTCGGTTATTAACAGCAATATATATATGTAAGGAAAAATTAACCTTAATTTATAAACTTGCCCACACAAGCTTATAGACCAAGGGGTCGTTTTGCAGGGCCTAATGTATAAGTGTCCCATACCACTTATATTTTAGGTGTCAAAGGTTAAATGAATCGCTTATGCTATGACATGCAAGTGGGTATGATGGATCAAGCAAGTGCAACACACACACCCGACTCTGTGCACACAGACCTTTAGTTCCCCCTTTCTGGAGCCTCACCTCCCAGGAAACCTCCGTAGTGGCAGACGGAAGCGGTGGGTTGGGCCTCGCCCACCTCTAAACCAGTATAGCACTACTGGTCAGACCTATCGTACGCCTCAACGCTGGTGCACTAAGCGGACTCCTGCGTACTCTTGCCGGCTGGCGCACCGGACTTCTGTTGGCGAAGTGCTATCACAACACTTGCCGAGTCAACGTATTGGTGTCTGTGCTAAGATCCTCCAATATCGAAGACCCACCACCTTAATTTCATTCCTTTTATGCACATGCAAATTTACGTACCAACACCGAGCCGAAGCTCACCGGGCCATCCTGCCCTCTTACCACAACGACCGAGCCTATTGCTTGATCATCTAGCCAAAACTACTTCCCGTAACCTCGGGGTGTGTGAGAGTGAAACCCTAATTATTCTAGTTACTCTTGAAGTTTCATTATTCCTATGAGTTGCGTTAGCCCAGGACTGCCCAAGGTATTCCCCGTGAAGGGCTCTCGAAGGCACTAGGAACTACGATGGGATTACGCCCAAAGGTCCCTTTCGCAAGGCACTTATTATTACTAGTTACTACACAAATCTCTCAATCCCTTAGGGTTATAATTGAATTCTAAGCCAAGTGTATATGACTCCTTCTTTTCAACGAGGATGAGTGATCCTTTGTCGATCCCGAACCCCACGCAACTCTAACCAACCTCCACTACTCATCTACACTTCTGATGACAAACCTAATTCACCTACCAGACTAATGCCCCATTATTCCAACTTCCTAAACTCATTGTGCACTTTAATTTGATTTCTGCTGTTTTTACTAATTGCAGACCTCCCTAAGCTAATATGATGTACTCAATAGGTGATACTCTAAATTCTCCTCCAATAACTCTACAAATTTTACCAGAGGTCTATTATGATAAATATAGTCTAAATTCAGAAAATCATATTTTTCCCAATTAATCTACTATTTATTGAATTTTCCTCAAAAACTAGGCCATAGTCAATTTGAACATGAACCATAAGCTTTTCTCAGGTAATGGCCTCCTAAAATTTTTATTCACTAAATAACAGAGAAATATTATTGGTTGCCAATTTTCATAATTTTCCAGATAGTTCGTGACCTCTAAAGGATTTATTAAAAATACTTCCTAAGATCAAATATAATGAAGGAAGTGCCACAAATATGTCTCCAATAATTATGTAAAAATTACTAGGGCTTCATAAGGAACTAGAAACATCATGATGAAGAAATTAAAATTTTTTAGACAATTTAAATGTCATTATTAAATTTACCAAAGTTCCATAGAATTAAATAATTAAGGAAGCAACTCCTAAATATCATTCTTCAAAAATTTCATAAAACTTTACAGAGATGGGTACCATGATTACAAGCCCCTTTGCTAAGTTTCATCAGATTTAATCAAGTATATTGTTCTCCAAAAATTCCTAAGTGAAAATTGTAAAACATGACTTTGTGAATAAAGTACCAAAAATATTCATCCAAAATTTATTATAAAATTTCCAGAGCTATATATACCCTAAACAACTACCCATTCAAAAACTCAGCCCTTTTCAGAAAGTTTTGGTATTAGAGCTTATGATTTCAAAGCTAGTGCCCTAAACTAGGGTTATAGATTTAAGGGGTTTAAATTCTTCCAAATGCCCTAAAATTTTAACCACAGGACCATAGTAACCCTATGGACATCATTCCCAAGTTTCAAGTCCATCCAAGGTCCTTTGACCCCAAATTCTTCAAACCCTAGAAATTTACCCTAAAGGGCCTACCCTAAAATTCTAGGGCTACCCTAGTCCAAACCACTCCAAACTTCATAAGTGAGTGTAAAAAGTCAAATTATATCAGTGGCCAAAATTTCAGCCTCTGATGAGAGAATTTGGCCACTCAACCATCAAATAGTGGCTTTTGACCAAAATACCCTTATAAGATCATATATAGGGTGGGTAAATTACCTATCCTAAACATCTCCAAATCAGCTAAAGTTTTAACCCTATACCTATCATGACATCTAAGACCACCCAGCAAAATTTGGGGGAGTTTTAAATTAATTAGGTCACATAATTAAATTAATCATGATTTATTAACTTTTTCTAAAAACTATAGAAAACTATTCTCCAAAAATTCTAAATTTTGGACAGGTTCTAGATATGACTAAGACTTTCTCACTGCCCAAATTTCAACTTGTTTAGACAAGGAATGAAGTGTGGGCACCAAAAATAATTCCTGTTTAGGCCTAGGTATAGGTCCTACCAAAAAGGGTACCCTGGTCTAACCAGTGGCCCAAAAGGGTCCAAGCAATTTTTGCTACAAACTAGACACCCTAAGCTACAATTTTCATGTTGGGCAGATTTCCATTCAGGGTCCCTAAGTATTTTTAAAAATTAAATACATTAAATACATCTAATGTGACCGAAATGAAATGATATTTATTTAAATCCTAAAGTATCTGATTTGATGCCGCGCGAATCTTGGCGCAGATTGACGGCGCTGGGTTATCGTCCCCGATGAGCCAACGACCAGGATTGCTTCTTCCTGTGCCGACTTCAAGCGTCTGCCGCCGGCCACCCAGTCCCTTCCCCGGCCGGCCACCGCCACCATCACCTTCGTTGAGGTGGTGGCTATCGCCAGACGGCGGCACAGCCGCCGGAGGGGCGGATTCCGGTGATCCAACCAATAAAATTTTTGGCCGAAAGCCATGAATTTTGCGAATTGGATCGGGCTCAATTGTGCCCGAACCTTGGCCCTAATGAAACCTAAGATCTACCCATGAGAAAAGAGGAGGAGGAGGACTTGTTGGCGGCCTGGAGACGAGCGGATCTGCGGGTTGACATGGTGGTGGCGCCGCCGATCGGAATTCTGCAATCTCCCAGTAAACTCGCCGGATTTCTTCAGTTAAGTATTGGGAAATTCTTCTCCAAGCTCACTGATGATGTTTAAAACATCAGAGGGGGAGAAGAATGGAAGAAACTGCCATGGCCATCATGGCCATTAAAGGCTTGTTTCGGCCATGATGGTGGAGGCTGTAACAGCCCCTTGACAGCCAGGAAAATGGCTGGAAACTCCTCCCCTTCACTGGAGGAGATGAATGCTGCCATCAATGGGGACCATTGGCCTTTCCTTGGCCAATCTCCTCCTTCAACTCTCTTTCCCCTTTTCTCTCTCCTCCATTAGTATGGAATGAAGCTTTCTCTCTCTTTCCTAGTCACCAAAGCTGACCATGCTGACTCCCCAGCCTATTGGCAGCCCTTTCCACCCATAATATTTCATTATATTGTGGTTAACTTAAAAGGAAAAAGGGGTTGAGCTTTGGTCAGTTTCCCCCTTTGCTAGGTTAATAATGTTGTGATGGGGGCATGGAGTCATGGTGAAGCCCTAATGTCCTTCTAAATTATTGTTTTGAATTTTACTATTTGCAGACCATGGTAGCTTTCATCCTCCTACCTAGGCCCACTTGGTCCCCAAGGTCTTCCTAGGGTTGGTCTTGACATAGCCTTGCCCAAAATCACCCTTAGGGGGGTCTAGTTGAAATTGGGATGTTACATACTGCTTCAAAGACCAGGGAAGCTCTAACCTGGTGTGAACTGGATCCTAAGATGAAGCTTGGATCAGTGTTTCTTAGAAAGGGCATGAACAATCAAGGGAAATTCCTTTCAGAGATTGTTGGCAAAGTAATTCTCAGCAAGCCAGGAGGGCATGACAGAGTGTCTGCCTCTATGTTCAGTATTATGACAAGAAATATCTTCACTTTAAACACTGACTGGTCTGTTATAGTGTTTGAGAAAATCAAGAAAAGTCTGAAGAAGCCCAACCTGGGCAGAATTTTAAGTCTTTACCTAGCAGGTGTTATACCTGAAGTTATGAGTCAGGCTGCTGGATGTAAAATAAATCACATGAGGAAAATGGATCTGAGAATTTTCTCCAGGTGGGACAGGGTGTTGTCTAAAGAGATGCCAACCCCTGAGAAGAAAGTTCCTGAGAAAGTATCACCCCCAAGAAGAAGAGAAAAATTGCTCCAGTGGCACAGGTTTCCACTAGCAGTTCAGACAGTGAAGAACAAGTTGTCTTCACACCAGATGAGATTGAGGAAGAGCCTGCTGTGAAGTCTCCAGCTCCTCAAGTGGATGCTGAAATCCAGGGGGAGCTACCACAAGCTAGCTCCATACACAAAGATAACCTCCAGGGGGAGCCCCTAGTTGTAGAAGAGCCAACTACTCTAGAGAGTGAGCAAGCTACAAAAACAATTCTAGAGGTAATCACTGAACTAAATGCTTTGGTTTTTCCTATAGAAGATACTGATTTGTCTGATGTTCATCAGCAAACTCAGCTGGATAACCAAGTCCCAGATGCTGTCATAGAAGACACATCTGCTATTGTTCAAGATGTTACTGATCCAATGGTTGAAGAGCCAAGAATTTTTCCAGCTCAGTCTCCAACAGAATATATAATGGAAGATCTTTTCTTGAATCTGGATCAAGCAGATTTTGACAAGGAAACTGATGCTGCTGAGAGGGAGAATGCTCCAGTTGAGGGGGAGCAAATTGTATTTCTTGAAGAGCCTACAAGAAAAGAAACTGAGAAGGCATGAGATGTGCAGACTGAGAGGCCCCCAAGCCCTAAGGAAAGGGTAGATATAGCCAGCTCCTCAGCTTCTGAAGATGAGGAGACAAAAAGAGCTAAGAAAAAGAAACTTTATGTATTCAAGAGAAGGAGCCAAAGTTATAAGAAGGCCTTACAATCTATTGCTCCACAGCCTATAGCACAGCCAGCTCCAACTATGGATTATAGTGCTTTAATGGTTGCAATGCAAGTCAAGTTGGATGAGCAAAGGCAGGCCATTGAAAAGTATGTTGATGAAGGGCACAAATCGCTACAGTTTGATCTAACCCAGGACATAAAATCAATAAGATTTGAAATGAATCTTAACAAGAAGGAGATGACAGACTGCTTCCACAAAGGGGGAAATGCAGTAGTGTACTTAGCTACACACCAAGAAAAGATAAAATCACAAGTTGATGACATAGCCCTGAAGCAAGGATATGTCCTTGAAAATCAACTTAGAATGAATGACAATTTGACAGAATCTCATAATGCAATTGTCACAGAAATAAAGAATATAGTTGCTGGACCTTCTACCTCTACTGCTACTGTTAAAGCTGAATTTGACAAAGTATTTCAAGAAGAAATCACTGCTGTTAAGACTCCCAGAAGGACATATCTGAACAACTTAATAAGCTCAAACCTTTCTTTAAAGATGGAGTCAGATACTTGGATAATCAAATCAGATTCCAGAAGGATGATGTCAGAGATCACATGGCTAGAGAAGTCATAAAGGGGGAGAGAGTTTTAGTCAAAGCTAGCTCTGATCATGCCAAATAGATATCTAATTCCATCAGAGCTACACTGGGTTATCCTCCTCTTTGTGATGATGACAATGTTGTTGAATCTGGTATTCAGCCTGCATATTTAGGAGGGGAGAAACCAGAAGTGGGTCAAGTTATCTATCCTCCTGAAGATTTTGACATGGTGCAAGCTGATATTCATCACATGTATAGCCCAACTGAAGGGAAGTCCAATGTCATTCTAGAAAAAGTGGTTCAGCCTATATCTGAAGCTATGCAAGCAGCTATTCAGAACGAAGAAGAAGCTCTACAGAAAGAAGAAGAGACTAGATTGTCTAAGAAGAGGTTTAGGGAACAAGCTGAACAAAGGCCAGACTTTGAACAGTGGAGTCCTACCTCAAGAAATATCATTTTGACTGCCTGGAAAGCTGCCAAAGATAATGTGCATGACAGAAACAAATGTTTTTCTGAGGCTGAATGGAGAAAACATGAAATCAGGCAGGAGGCAATAGTCCAGTACATAAGGAAGGCCAAGATGGGAAAGCTACATCCTACTGCTCAGGAGCGTAGCAAGTACTTTCCAAAGCCATACCATTATTTTGAAAGGCAGAAGATTAAAGCAGAAGAGATTAAGAAGAAAGATCTGAAAGGCAAGAAGCCTGCTGATGCTGAAGTTGCTGATGCTCCTGTTCAAGCTAAAGTTCAAGCTGGAAAAGGCATAGTGATTAAGGAGCCAGAACAGAAATAGAATTAGAATTTTCTTGAAGTTTACTTTGTAATCTTTTTGATGTAAAACATTTTGTGAACTTCTGGAAATAAATATGACAGATATTAGAACAATGTGTTATATGTTAAAACTATTTCATATTTATTCTGTGATGATGTCTATGTCTATTTCATATTTGTTCTGTGATGATGTATTTGTATACATGTGTGATTAATACATGTTTATGTTTACCCTGCTATATATAATCCTACTTTACATCATTTTGTAATTTTATTATGAATGGTGTATATCATTGACTAAGGGTTATGACTTCTCCAAATAGGGGGAGATTGTTGGGTACATTGGTTCAAATGTACCTGATTTGAAGAAGCCTCACCCAACTCAATGATATACATCAAAATGTATTTGATGTATTTTGAGTTACATGTGTAGTTTAAGTATTTGCAGGAAATGATGAAAAAATTTCTAAGTCCATGTGTCGACACCCAGAGGGAAAGTGTCGACACTTAAGAAGACTTGTGTCGACACCCAGGCAAGCAGTGTCGACACTTGGAGTCATTGTGTCGACACCAGGGATGATGAGTCGACACCAGACAGAAAGTGTCGACACAAGGAGCTGTGTTGACACTCAATGAAGAAAAGCCAGTAAAGTTGTGTCGACACTTAACAGTTGTGTCGACACCCAGTGAAGTTGTGTCTACATCAGAAAGTGTCGACACTTGGAGGCTGTGTCGACACTCAGCAAAAGACTGCAGAGACTAAGTACAAGTGTCGACACCCAGAATAATGTGTCGACACTTAGCTGAAGACTCAACCCTTGAAGAAAGTGTCGACACAAGGAGCTGTGTCGACACTTAGTAAAGAACAGCAAATTTCAACAAAATATTCTAAGTACAAGTGTCGACACTAAGGGAATGTGTCGACACTCAACCAGAGTCTCGACAGAAGAAGGATGTGTCGACACAAGGAGCTGTGTCGACACTCAACAAGTATCAACACTGAAGACTTGTGTCGACACCAAGAAGCAGTGTCGACACTTGAAAGATACAACACATAAAGATGTGTCGACACAAAGGTGTTGTGTCGACACTTAGAAGAATTCAGCAAAATTCTGAAGAACAAGTACTTGTGTCGACACTTAATTTCAGTGTCGACACATAAAGGAGAAGCAGTATCGAGATAGAGAATCAACAGCATAAGGAGTTGTGTCGACAACTTGTAGACTAGTGTCGACACTCAAACAACATGTGTCGACACTTGGTCTATAAGTGTCGACACTTAAAGACAGAATGTCTCGACACTTAAAGACAGTTACAGAATTTTCAAGAACTGACTGGATGACTTGACTGCTGCCAGTCCAGCCAGTCTACAGCACCTGTCAGAGTTTTCAGAATTCAGTTATGGACCGGATCAGCCGGTTACCATGAAGAAGGCCTATAAATAGGCCTATACTGTCTACAGAAGAGATTGATCAACAAGTTGTTGAAGAGATTGAACACAAGTCCAAGTTCAGATTTAAAGAAGATCTAGCTATCAAGTGAAGATCTAAGAAGTTGGAGAGAGAGAGCTCCATCTAAGAAATCAGCTGTTGGAACCCAGCTGAGAAGAAGGATTCAGATTAGTCTGAATCTTAAGAAGTAGAGATCAAGGATCAACTGCAGAATGAGTCAATCTTATTGAGTTCTACTTTCAAGAAGCTTTGAAGAAAGCTAAGTCAGATTGAGTCCAGCTGAGTTCTTCCAAGAACTCATCAAGAATCTCACAACTTATCTCACTTTCATCTAAGTTGTTGAGTTTATACTTTTTGTATTCGTTATAACTTGTAGGATCCTTAGGGATCTGAGATTGTAAGCCTGCAATTATAAAGGCTGAGTGTAGGAGAGTTAAATCTCTGAGTGTAGGCCTTTGTGGCTGAGTGTAGGCCTTTGTGGCTGAGTGTAGGCTTTGTGGAAAAGCTGAGTTGTAGGGCCTTGGGCCTGAGGTGTAGGAACCAGTTTGGGTTCTGAGATAGTGGAGAAGTTTGGCCGAATCTAGTACACTGCTAGATAGGCGAAGGGGGAAAGTGGATGTACCCATACCTTGGGGAACCACTATAAAACTGTGTGTCTTCTGTGTGCTGTGATTTGCTGTGAATGCTGTGTGATTGCTGTGCAAAAGTAGATTAGATTCTGGGTTAAAAACTGATTGCTGTCATTAAAGTTTAAAAAAGAATTTGGTCACATATTCACCCCCCCCCTCTAGGTGTTTAGGTACTATATCTTTCTGTGAGCACCCTCATCATAAGTCTTCTACCTCTAATACCGCCACTCCTGTTAGATCACATGTTCAAAAGAACAAGCAAGAGACCTGGAAAAGATACAATAGGTTTGACTGATGGTGTCGCGGCAAAGTTGTTCACTTTGCTGTGGATTGCTGTTTTAATACTAGAAATTTTGAAACTCCTCAAGTTAACCATACGAGGCAGACCACTCACAAGGCTAATCTTTCTAGGGGGAGTATGCTGACTAGGAACAAGGGACCCAAATATGTTTGGGTTCCTAAGGTCAATTGATTTATTTTTTGCCGGTGTGTCCAAATGCCAACAAAATGGCTATCTGGTATTTGCACAATGGATCCTCTCGACATATAACCGGGACAAGAAGCTTACTTCAGAATTATACTCCAGTCAAAAATGGTCCAAAGGTTACCTTTGGTGGCTCTGACTGGGGAATCAAAAAGGGCTACGGTACAATTTCTAACGGTATAGTGTCATTCACTGATGTGGCTTATGTGAAAGGATTAGAACATAATCTGATCAGCATAAGTCAATTATGTGATAAAGGATTTGTTGTTATCTTTTCTAAGGATCAGTGCCTAATAAAATCGGCCTCCACTATGGAGACGATATTAATAGGTACAAGGGGTTGAAATATATTGTCTTAATTTTCTATGTTTAGACACTTCTACCCCAGTATGTTTTATTGCAAAAGATAGTGCATCTCTTAGTGATCAATGACACAAGAGACTTGCAAAAATAAATTTCAAAACCATCAACTTGCTATTTTCTCAAGACCTAGTATATGACGCACCTACTATTAAGTGCATTAAAGAGAGTCCATGTCCCGCATGCCAGATGGGCAAGCAGACAAGGGATACCTTTAAGGGCATTGCCGATAAAGATTCCTCAAGGTGTTTGCATTTATAACACATGGTCTTATTCGGTCCAATGCAAGTTCATTGCTTAGGAGGTAAGTCATATACGCTGGTAATTGTTGATGATCACTCACATTTTACTTGGGTGTTCTTTCTGAAATGAAAGTCAGATACCTTTGATGTGTTCACTAACTTTTTTAGGCAAATCCAGAATGAATTAAACTGCTCAGTGGTCAGAATCAAAAGTGACCACTGAACAAAATTCGAATCTGGTTCCATGACAGAATTATGTGGAAGTCTAGGTATCTTTCATGAGTTTTCCTCCCCGCGTACTCCACAACAAAATGGAGTTACAGAGAGAAGGATCAGAACACTCATTGAAGCATGCACCACAATGTTGATTGACTCATCTCTACCAGAGAAATTTTGGGCTGAGGCTGTCAATACAGCTTGTCACGTGCAAAATAGAGCGTTGATCAACAGGAATCATCATAAGACTCCCTATGAGCTGCGGAAAGGCAGGAGATCGATTGTGTCCTACTTTAGGATCTTTGGCTGTAAATGATATGTACTTAATAATGGTAAATAACATCGTACCGAGTCTTGAGAAAAATGCTTTGAAGGTATTTTCTTAGGTTATAATAGCCATAGTAAGGCTTACAGAATCTTGAATAAAAAAACTCTGGTGGTAGAAGAGTCGATTAATGTTGTTTTTGATGAGACGAGCTTGCTACATAGCATCTCTTCCAGTATTTTTGTTGAAGATACAGGTTCAAAGCTGACAGAATTAAGCTTTTATGAGACAGTTGAAGACAGTGCTCCAAAGTTCATCAAGATCACTCCTACAACCTCAATTGGCGAAGAGGATCACCAAGATGAATAAGTTATCCAAGTGGAAGAAGCAACTCCAGAAGTAGTGGAAGCTCCCGATGTAAGGACTCTAGAGCTCAGACACATGAGGGACCACTAGTTGATCAAATTATAGGAGATCCTCATGCTTGTGTAAGAACTCGAAGAGGAACTACAAATGAGAATTTGTATTTGAGTTTCCTTTCGCAGGTTGAACCAAAGAAATTGAAGAAGCAAACCAGGATGCATCTTGGATAGTTACAAGAACTACATCAGTTAAAATGCTACCAAGTCTGGAAGGTTGTACCACGACCTAAAGGCAAGAATGTAATTGGAACAAAGTGGGTCTAAATGAACAAGATGGATAAAGATGGAACCATCATAAATAATAAGGACAAACTCATAGCTAAAGGATACAGACAGGAAGAGGGGGTTGACTTCGATCAGACCTATGCTCTAGTAGCAAGACTAGAAGCCATCAGGTTGTTCCTCGCATATGCTGCACTTATGGGCTTCATTGTCTATCAAATGGACGTAAAGTCTGCTTTCCTCAATGGTAATATAAAGGAAGAAGTATATATGGAACAACCCCCCAAGTTTTGTTGATCCTAACCATCCTGACTATGTTTACTTATTATTTAAAACTTTAAACAAGCTCCACGAGCTTGGTATGAAACACTATCTAACTTTCTTCTTGAGAACAAGTTCACAAGGGGAAAAATAGATAAGACATTATTTCTTAGGGAAATAAAAGGCAAGATTTTGCTAGTGCAAATGTTTGTTGACGACATTATTTTTGGCTCTACTGAGGACAAACTTTGCAAAAAGTTTTCCAAACTTATGCAAGAGAAGTTTGAAATGAGCAGTTTGGGTGAGCTGAAATATTTCTTAGGACTTCAGGTGAAATAATCTGAATATGGAATTTTCATCTCTTAGACGAAGTTCACCAAGGAGTTGGTTAAGAAATTTGGAATGAAGAATGCAACATCTATGAGGACTCCAATGGGTTCAGCTATGTCTCTAGGCAAGGATGAGAAAGGGAAACCTTTCTATGAAGCCATGTACAGAAGCATAATTGGGTCTTTGCTCTATCTTACTACTAGTAGGCCTGACATAATGTTCTCAACATATGTGTGGGCTAGATATCAGGTGAACTCTAAGGAATCTCACTACTCTACTGCTATGCAGATTTTGAGATACCTTAAAGGAGCACCCAATCTTGGCTTATGGTACCTGAGAAATAATGATACATAACTAATTGGATTTTCAGATGCACACTTTACAGGTAGCAAAGATGATAAGAAGAGCACTTCCAGGACTTGCCAATTCCTTGGAAGAAGGCTCATTTCATGGAGTAGCAAGAAACATAATTGTGTTACAATATCAACAGCTGAGTCAGAATATATTTCTGCAGGCAGTTGTTGTGCACAACTTCTATGGATAAAGAACCTGTTTGAAGACTAAAACATGAAGTTCAAGGACATTCCTATGTTTTGTGACTCCTCCAGTACTATAGCAATCACTAACAATCCAGTTTCTCCCAGCCGGACGAAGCATATCGAACTGCGATAACATTTCATTCGAGAGCAAGTGGAGAATGGGGACATCAACCACCAGTATGTTCCCACAGATAGACAAGTTGCAGATATTTTCACGAAGCTGCTTGATGATAACAAGTTCTTGCTCTTCAAGACAGAACATGGTATGCTAAATATGGAGACCTAAAAAGTTGATAGTTCAAGTCAAGAAAGGATTCAACATCAACACCTAAGAAAATGCTAAGGAATTCTCACTCAGCAAATATCAAGAAAAGTTCAAGTTCACATATGGAATTCTCGAAAAGCGGAAGTGAATTTCTCAAAGGACTTATGTTTCTTGAAAAGGAACTCAGGTTTCTCGAAAAGAACTTGGTGTTCTCGAAAAGAGCTTGGATTTATCGAAAAGCCCTATGGTTTTCTCGAAAGGCCTTCTGGATTTCTCGAAAAGGACTTGTATTTTTCGAAGAACTACTGGATTTCTCGAAAAATGTCTTGGACTTCTCGAAAAATCACTTGGTCTTTTCGAAACACTGTAGGACTTCACGAGAAAATCTTCATTCTTTTCGAAAAATCCCATATTTTGTTTCGAGAAATGATGACTACTTTTAGAAAAATGTCGAAATGTCCTTTATGAAATTTTTGAAGAAGTCAAACCTCCTTTCCAGGTATGCATGTCCTCATTTTCAAAATTCTTAATTTAATATATATAGGGAAGTCCATCACTAGACATTTCAAAAAAGATCTTCCGGAGAACGACGCATCATTTCAGCCGATGACGTTTCGTTTCAGCCGCTCTTCCCCGAGAACTCCACTCCTCCTCACCGACCAGTCAGAAACTCTTACACCTCTGTAATTAATGGCTCCTACAGTGAAGATAGGGTTTGGCAGTGACTTTGTCCGCACTGACATCACCGAACTTTCTGACGATTTCCGCAACATCATTATACTTCTTGAAACTGTCGGTCTCTCTTTCATTCTAGAGCAACCTTGCAAAGTATTCATTCCAGATATTGAAGAATTCTTCCTTAATGGCAAGATCAAGAGAAGTGGTAAGTTACTGAAGACTTCCGTCAGACATGTAAAGATCAAGATCAAGTCATCCTCTAAAAGAGAGCTTCTGAAACTGCCTGCAATCGATGAGGAAGACGACTTGGAAGAACCAGATTACTCTAGGGCCATTTCTTTCTATGGTCTCTGAAAGATATAGTACCTAAACACCTAGAGGGGGGGGGGTGAATAGGTGACCAAATTCTTTTTAACTTTTTATGGCAGCAATCAGTTTTTAACACAGATTTATATCTACTATTTCACAGCAATTACACAGCATTCACAGCAAACCACAGCACACAGAAGACACATAGTTTTATAGTGGTTCCCCAAGGTTTGGGTACATCCACTTTCCCCCTTCGCCTATCTAGCAGTGTACTAGATTCGGCCAAACTCCTCCACTATCTCAGAACCCAAAACTAGTTCCTACACCTCAGGCCCAAGGCCCTACAACTCAGCTTCTTTACAAAGCCTACACTCAGCCACAAAGGCCTACACTCAGCCACCAAGGCCTACACTCAGCCACCAAGGCCTACACTCAGAGATTTCAATCTCCTACACTCAGGCTCTCAAGCCCTAAACTCAGCCTTTATAATTACAGGCTTACAAGACTCAGATCCAAAGGATCCTACAAGATAAAATGAATACAAAATTGTTAACTCAGCAACCCAGAGACAAGAGAGGGGAGTTGTGAGTTTCTTGATGAGTTCTTGGACGAACTCAACTGAAATCAATCTGACTTAGCTTTCTTCAAAGCTTCTTGAAAGTAGAACTCAATAAGATTGACTCCTTCTGCAGTAGATCCTTGATCTCTGCTACTTAAGATTCAGAGTGAATCTGAACCCTTCTTCTCAGCCTGGTTCCAACAGCTGATTTCTTGGATGGAGCTCTCTCTCTCCAACTTCTTAGATCTTCACTTGATAGCTAGATCTTCTTTGTATTACTTGTCTGAACAGCCACTTGATCTGTCTCAACAACAGTTTCTGTAGACTGTATAAGCCTATTTATAGGCCTTCTTCATGGTAACTGGCTGGTCCGGTCCATAACTGAATTCTGACAACTCTGACAGGTGCAGTAGACTGGCTGGAATGGCAGCTGTCAAGTCATCCAGTCAGTTCTTGAAAATTCTGTAACTGTCTTTAAGTGTCGAGACTTTCTGTCTTTAAGTGTCGACACTTATAGACCAAGTGTCGACACAAGTTGTCTAAGTGTCGACACTAGTCTACAAGGTGTCGACACAACTCCTTGTGTTGTAGATTTTGTATCTCGACACTACTTCTTCTTCATGTGTCGACACTGAAATTGAGTGTCGACACAAGTACTTGTACTTCAGTATCTTGCTGAATTCTTCTAAGTGTCGACACAACACCTTTGTGTCGACACATCTTCATGTGATGAATCTGTTAAGTGTCGACACTGCTTCTTGGTGTCGACACATGTCTTCAGTGTTGATACTTGTTGAGTGTCGACACATTGCTCTGGGTGTCGACACTTTCTTCTTCTGTCGAGACTGGCTGAGTGTCGACACATTCCCTTAGTGTCGACACTTGTACTTAGAATATTTTGTTGAACTTTGCTGATCTTTGCTAAGTGTCGACACAGCTCCTTGTGTCGACACTTTCTTCAAGTGTTGAGTCTTCAGCTGAGTGTCGACACATTGTTCTGGGTGTCGACACTTACTTCAAGTGTTGAATCTTCTGCTGAGTGTCGACACATTGTTCTGGGTGTCGACACTTGTACTTAGTCTCTGCAGACTTTTGCTGAGTGTCGACACAGCTCCAAGTGTCGACACTTTCTGATGTAGACACAGTTTTTCTGGGTGTCGACACAACTGCTAAGTGTCGACACAGCTTCACTGTCTTTTCTTCACTGAGTGTCGACACAGCTCCTTGTGTCGACACTCTCTGTCTGGTGTCGACTCAGCATCCCTGATGTCGACACAATGACTCCAAGTTTCGACACTGCTTGCCTGGGTGTCGACACAAGTCTTCTTAAGTGTCGACACTTTCCCTCTGGGTGTCGACACATGGACTTAGAAACTTTTTCTTCTTTCCTGCAAATACTTATCCTGCACAAGTAAACTCAAAACACATCAAATACATTTTGATGTATATCATTGAGTTGGGTGAGGCTTCTTCAAATCACGTACATTTGAACCAATGTACCCAACAATCTCCCCCTATTTGGAGAAGTCATAACCCTTAGTCAATGATATACACCATTCATAATAAAATTACAAAATGATATAAAGCAGGATTATATATAGCAGGGCAAACATAAACATGTATGAAACAAACATGTACACATAGATTTCATCACAGAACAATTATGAAATAAATTTAACACATAGCAAATTTATTACACAACACATTGTTCCCATACTTTGTCATATTTTTATTTCAAAAAGTTTACAGAATATTTTACATCAAAAATTATATAGTAAACTCTAAGAAAATTCTAATTCTATTTATGTTCAGGCTCCTTGATCACTATTCCTTTTCTAGCTTGTACTTTGGCTTGAACAGGAGCTTCAACAACCTCAGCATCAGCAGGCTTCTTGCCTTTTAGATCTTTCTTCTTTAGCTCTTCTGCTTTAATCTTCTGCCTTTCAAAATAATGATAAGGCTTGGGAAAGTACTTGCTAGGCTCCAGAGCAGTAGGAGGTAGCTTTCCCATCTTGGCCTTTCTTCTGTATTGAACTATAGCCTCCTGCCTTGACTCATGCTTTCTCCATTCAGCCTCAGAAAACCATTTATTCATGTCATGGATGTTATCCTTTGCTGCTTTCCATGCAGTAAAAATAATGTTCATAGAGGTGGGGCTCCACTGCTCAAAGTCAGGTCTTTGTTCAGCTTGCTCCCTGAACCTCTTCTTTGACAATCTGGTTTCTTCTTCAGCTTCCTCCTTCAAGATAGCTTCCTGTAAAGCTTCAGAGACAGGCTGAACAACTTTCTCTAGTATAACATTGTCCTTACCCCCAGGTGGGCTATACATGGATTGTATGTCAGCATGGATCATGTCAAAATCTGGTGGAGGATATACATATACTTTCTACAGAGGAAGTTGATCAAACAGTTGTTGGGATAGATCACTTGAGCTACTTCTGGTTGCTCACCTCCAAGATAGGCAGGATTAATTCCAGATTCTGCTACATTATCATCATCACAAAGAGGAGGATAACCAAGAGTGGCTTTGATGGAATTAGAAACCCATTTTGCATGGTCAGAGCCAGCTTTGACTAAGACCCTCTCCCCCTTTATGACTTCTCTTTCTATGTGATCCCTTAAGTCATCTTTTTGAAATCTAATTTGGGCATTGAGATAATTAACTCCATCCCTGTAGAAAGGTCTTAACCTTTGGAGTTTTTCAGAGATTAGCTTCTGAGAGTCTTGAATAGCAGTTGTAATATCAGTTAAGCTCTCTTGCAGTGCTTTATCAAAAGCTGTCATAGCAGTAGCAGTAGAAGTTGTCAGGCCAGTAGCAATGTTCTTCATTTCTGTGATAATAACATTGTGAGATTGTGTCAAATTATCATTCATTCTTATTTGGTTCTCTAGAACATACCCCTGCTTCTGTGCTATGTCATCTACTTGAGCCTTTATCTTTTCCTGATCTGTAGCAAGATAGACTACTGCATTCCCACCCTTGTGGAAGCAGTCAGTCATCTCTTTCTTATTGAGATTCATCTCAAATCTTATGGATTTAATATCCTGGGCCAAATCAAATTGGAGAGATTTGTGCCCCTCATCCACATAAGTTTCTATGACTTTTCTGTGCTCATCCAGCTTGATTTGCATGGCAACCATCAGTGCACTATAATCAACAGTAGGAGCTGGTAGTGATATAAGCTGTAGAGCAACAGTTTGTAAGGCCTTTTTTGTAACTCTGGCTTCTTCTCCTGAAAACTTAAAACTTTCTTTTCTTAGCCCTTGTAGCTTCTTCATCTTCAGAGGCTGAAGTACTTGCTATCTCTACCCTCTCCTTAGGTAGCTCTTCAACAGCTTGGGGCTTTTCAGGTTCTTCCCTTACAGGCTCTTCAGGAATAGGCACTTGCTCCCCCTCAACTGGAGCATTCTCACCCTCAGCAGCAGTAGTTTCCTTATCAAAATCTGCTTGATCCGGATTTAGAAATAAATCTTCCATGGTATGCTCTTGTGGAGAATGAGCTGGAGAAATTCTGGGCTCATCTACCATTGGATCAGAAACAAACTGAGCTACAGCAGATGTGTCTTTCATTACAACATCTGGGACTTGATTATCTGTCTGTGGTTGCTGATAAACATCAGACAAATCAGTATCCTCTATAGGAAAAACTAAAGCATTAAGCTCAGTAATTACCTCTAGGATGATGTTGGTTGCTTGCTCACTCTCAAGAGGAGTGGGTTCTTCCACAACTAGTGGCTCCCCTTGGATGTGTTCCTTGTGTATGGGGCTAGCTTGATGTAGCTCCCCCTGCCTCTCAGCATCTATCTGTTGAGCTGGAGACTTTACAGCAGTTCCAGTGTCTTCCTCATCAGGTTTGAAGACTACTTGCTCTTCACTCCCAGAGCTGCTAGTTGACTCTTGAGCCACTAGGGCAACTTTCTTCTTCTTCTTTTGTAGAGTTACGTTCTCAGAAGGTATCTTCTCAGGGGTTGGCATCTCTTTAGACAACACCCTGTCCCATCTGGAGAATATTCTCATATCCATTTTCCTCATATGATTTATTTTAGTGCCAACAGTCTGACCCATAACTTCTGGTATGCTTCCAGCTATATATAGACTTAAGATCCTTCCCAAGTTTGGCTTCTTTAGGCTTTCTTTAATCTTCTCAAATATCACAACAGACCAATCTGTCTTCAAAGTAAAGATTATCCTTGTCATAATGTTGAACATATGAGCTGATATCCTATCATGCCCTCCTGGCTTACTTAAGATGACCTTGCCAACAATTTCTGATAGGAATTTCCCTTGACTATTCATTCCTTTTCTATTGAAAACTGAACCAATCTTCATCTTAGAGTCTAGACCACACCATGCCAATGCATCTCTGGTCCTGGAAGCAGTAATCTCTTCTTCTTCCTTAGTTCTTAGCAACTGAAGGACTTTTCTCAGACTTTTTGGTGACACCTTCACCTTTTCACCATGGACCCTGGACTTGATCTTGATCCAGTGTCGTCCACTACAGCACCATTGAGGAATTCCAGTACTTCCTTCTTCCAGATTTTAGTAGGTTCAGAAACAAGGAATTCCAACCCCGAGTCTGGAACTAGGGTTACTACAGTCTTGATTTCTTGGTCGGCATCATCAAAAGCATTGCGCACCAGCTCGTAGCCTTCGTTGACGTTCTCCTCAAGCTTTGGCTCCATTAGGGTTTGAAGAATTTGACTGGAGAGAAGAGAGGTGTCGACACACAAGTTTTGGTCTCGAAACTTTTGAAAGCGTGTCGACAAACTAAGGCAAAACCCTATTTATACCTTTCTAATTTTGAAGATGAAAAGGCGGGCAGCTAACTTAAATTGTGTCGACACTGACAATAAGTGTCGACACTGACTTATAATGTCTCGATACCTATGTGTCGACACAAGTTTAGCCAACAGATTATATGTGTCGACACTTGTTTATGTGTCGACACCACTTAACTCGACACATAGTCGAGACTTTACTTAGATAATTCTGAGTAAACACTATGTGTCGACACTACCTTGGTTGTGTCGACAACAACTTGTTATGTGTCGACACTAATATTTTGAAGTGTCGACACTAACTTCGTAGATGTGTCGACACCTTTTTTTTTGAAGTGTCGACACCACTATTCTGTGTCGACACATATATCTCTGTGTGTCGACACCTTTTTACTTAGCCATTTCCAATTCTATAAACTTACTCTAAGTTTATCATTCCTAGTTCAATTTTAAACCTATTGAACTTAACTTCTTCTAGCGGCTTAGTATACATATCAGCTAGTTGATTATCAGTTTTAACATATTCTAGTAAAATATCTTCTTTCTCTACATGCTCTCTAAGAAAATGATATTTTTTCACTATATGTTTAGTTCTTCTATGGGAAACAGGATTATGTGCAATTGATATAGCACTTGTAGAATCACAAAAGAGTGGAGTTCTACTTACCTGAAATCCATAGTCCTCAAGCTGATGTTGTATCCACAGAAGTTGAGTACAACAACTTCCTGCAGCCACATATTCTGATTCTGCAGTGGAGATAGCCACACTTGTTTGCTTTTTGCTACTCCAAGAAATCAGTCTTCCACCTAGGAATTGACAGGTTCCAGTAGTGCTTTTTCTATCTTCTTTGCATCCTGCAAAGTCTGCATCTGAATAACCTGTTAAATCAAAATCCCCATTCCTAGGGTACCAGAGGCCTAGATAAGGAGTGCCCTTTAGATATCTCAATATCCTTTTGACTGCTGTCAAATGAGACTCTTTAGGGCAGGCTTGATACCTTGCACAGACACATGTAGCATACATGATATCTAGTCTACTTGCAGTCAAGTATAATAGCGAGCCAACTATCCCTCTATACAATGTTTCATCTACAGGCTTCCCTGCATCATCCTTGCTAAGAGACATACTTGACCCCATAGGAGTCTTCATGGTACTGGATGAATCCATACCATACTTCCTTATGAGTTCTAGGGTGAACTTGGACTGGCAAATGGATAATCGATTCTCAGTCTGTCTTACTTGGAGACCCAAGAAGAACTTTAGCTCTCCCATACTACTCATCTCAAATTGACCTTGCATTAGTTTTGCAAACGTTTTGCAAAGGCTACTTTCAGTAGACCCAAATATAACGTCATCTACATATATTTGGACTAGTATTACTTTGCCTCTAGATTCCCTAAGGAATAGAGTCTTGTCTATTTTCCCCCTTGTGAACTTATTCTCAATGAGGAAACTAGACAGGGTTTCATACCAAGCCCTAGGGGCTTGCTTTAACCCATATAAAGCTTTCCTAAGTCTATAGACATGATTAAGTAGAGTTGAATCAACAAAACCTGAGGGCTGTTCCACATAGACTTCTTCTTTAAGATTACCATTTAGAAATGCTGACTTGACATCCATTTGGTAAACTTTGAATCCTTGAAAGGTTGCATAGGCCAGGAACATTCTTATAGCTTCCAGTCTGGCTACTGGAGCAAAGGTTTGATCAAAATCAATACCTTCTTCCTGCCTATACCCTTTAGCAACCAACCTTGCTTTGTTCTTAATGATGACTCCTTGCTCATCCATCTTGTTCCTATAGATCCACTTGGTTCCAATTATATTGTGGTCTTTAGGTTTAGGAACAAGCTCCCAGATCTTGCACCTCTTGAACTGATTGAGTTCTTCTTGCATTGCCTCAATCCAAAGAGGGTCTTTGATGGCTTCTTCAAACTTCTTAGGTTCAACTTGGGATAGAAAGCTGGAGTAGATTGCTGCATTCAGGTTTCTGCTCCTTGTTTGTACCCCTTGTCTTGGATCACCAATGATTTGCTCAGCTGGATGATCTCTAAGATGCCTATTGGCTGGAGGCATGCTGACTTCAGGTTGAGCTTCTTCAACATCTTCATCATGCTGCACTCCTTGAACTTCATCAGCAATTGGTACATGTAGTTCTCCCCCTGGACAACAGCCACTGTTTTCTACTTGCTGTCTTGCAGTAGGTTCTTCTTCTATAGTGAGCTTGTCCATCTTCTTTGTTAAACCTGTGGGGCTGCATACACTACTAGACAACTCATTGTTAATAAGCCTAGTTTCATCAAATACTACATGTACAGTCTCTTCTACAACTGGAGTAGACAAGTTGTAGACTCTATAGGCCTTAGTATTGTTGCTGTACCCAACAAAAATTCCCTCTTGGGACTTGGCAGCAAACTTAGTCAAGTAAGACTTTCCATTGTTAAGTATGAAGCACTTACAACGAAAGATCCTGAAGTAGGATAGGTTTGGTTTCCTGCCTTTCACAACCTCATAGGGGGTCTTGTTGAGACTTTTAGTTATGGTAGCCCTATTAATAACATGGCATGCAGTATTGACTGCTTCAGCCCAGAAGTATTCTGGTAGCGTTGTATTACTTAATAGGGTCCTACCAGCCTCAATCAAGGTTCTATTCTTCCTTTCAGCAATGCCATTTTGCTGAGGTGTTCTTGGTGAAGAAAACTCTTGAAATATCCCAAAGTCTTCACATAGTTTTGTCATGTCATCAGACTGAAACTCAGTACCATGGTCACCTCTTATTTTGACTACTGTACTATTTAGTTCATTCTGAATTTGTCTAACAAAGCTATAGAAGACATTGGGTGTTTCAGATTTCTGTCTAAGAAAGAACACCCAGGAAAAACTTGAGTAGTCATCTACAACTACAAAGGTATAGACCTTCCTACCTAAGCTGTGAACTGGCATTAGACCAAAGAGATCCATATGCAAGAGGTATAAACACCTCACATCATCTTTGTTTTCTATTCTTCTAAAGGTGGATCTAGTCTGCTTGCCCTTTTGACAAGCTGAGCAAATACCATCTTTAATACACTTAACTTGAGGACCATTCCTCACTAAATCTTTACTAAAGAGTTTGACAATTGTCTTGTAATTTAGATGGGCTAGCCTCTTGTGCCATTTGACACAATGAGAGACTTTCTCATCAGCTACAAGACACACTTGAGAACCATTGGTCTCACACAAAATGTCTAAGAAGTAGACATTTGTTTTTCTATAGCCAGTCAAAATGATCTTTTGATCATTTGTCCTCTTGATATGACAACCATCCTTAACAAATGAGATGTCATATCCTACATCACTTAATTGACTTATACTAATTAGGTTATGTTTCAAACCTTTAACATAAGCCACTTGAGTAATGGTAACTAAGTTACTAGAAATGTTACCAAACCCTTTGATGACTCCTTTTTCAGAACCACCAAAGGTGACTTTTGGACCATCCTTTATTGGTGTGTAGTCCTTTAGTAAATCCCTTGTTCCAGTCATATGTCTGGAACATCCACTGTCCAAGTACCATATAGGGGCATGGCCACTTGGACTCACCTGCAAAACAGATTAATGAACCTTAGAACCCAAAGAATTCTTGGGTCCTTGGTACTTGTTAGTTTGCATCCTGACAAGGCTACCTGCTGGTTTTCCAACAGGCAGTTTGCTACTCACTTTGGCACTAGCATTGTGCCAACAGTCCATTTCATAGTGGCCTACCTTGCCACAGCACCAACACTCAAACTTATTGTACCTTTGCTTAGGTACTGTCTTTGTTGTTTTATCTACAACAGACTTGTTGAGAGTTGGGGCTTTGCCCTTGGACATAGACTTGGACTGAACAGTCCTTGCATGTCTTGTAAATCCCAGTCCAGCTTTACCTTTGTGATGAACAAATTCATCAATTATGGGTAAAACAGACTTTGGTTTAGAAAACCTAGCAACTAAGTCTTTCTCCTTCTGAAGATTAATCTCCAGACTCTTGATTTGATCATTCTTAAATGATATAGTTCCCATTTGAATCACAGTTATGTGCTTCAATATGGCTATCTCATTAAGCTTTTGATCAAACAACTTCTCAAACTCAGTTGCAGCAGCTTTGAGATTAGCAATTTCCTTTGCCTGACTTTTGGCTAGGGACTTGCTCTTCTTATAAGCTTGCAACAGTACTTTATATTCATCTATCAACTGATGAATATCTTCTTCAGACTCAGATGCACTCTCATCATTTGATGAGGATGAATCTGATTCTGTACTGGCACAAGAAATTGAACTTAAAGTTGAACTATGTACCTTACTAGGTCCTGGCTGCTCCAGGATTTTGTCACTTTCAGTCAATGCCATCAGTCCTTGGCACTGACTGTCCTCTTGTTCATATATAAAATTCATAATCTGCATGAACTCTTCTTCTTCTTCCTCAGCAAACAGGCCTATATATGCCTCAGCATCTGACTCAATTTCTGATGAAGAAATATTTGACAGGCTCTTGTCCTTTTTGGCAACAAAAGACGTCTCCTTCTTGCCCTTGTATTGAGTCTTTTTCTTGTCACTAGACTCCTTTCTTTTCTCTGGACAATCTGCTATCACATGACCTTGTCTATTGTAGCAATAGCACACAATTTTTGATAGTGTAGCTTTGCTAGACTTGGACTTTTTCCTGTCTTTCTTTGAAGACTTCTTTTTCTGATAAGAGTATTCCTTTCCCTGTGAAGTATATGGCCTTGTCCTCCACTGTTTCTTCTTTAAGAATTTCTAAAAATGTCTTGTGAAGGAAGCAAAGTCCTCATCACTTTCACTGCTTTCAGATTTTGTGCTTTCTGAATCTTCTGACTCAGTCTCAACTACTTTAGGAGGTGGAGTTGGTGACTTACTCCTGTACTTTCTGGGGGCTTCTGATTTAAAAGCCACTGTTCTTTCCTCGTGCTCATTTCTTGTGGATTTCTCCTCTTCTTTCCTCACCAGCAACTGCATTTCATAGGACAGCAGTTTGCCAAAAAGTGTTGGTGGAGGAATTTCTCCCAGCTTTGCCATTTCCCTGATGGCACAGATCTTGTTGTCCCAATCTTTAGTTAGGGACCTTAGAAACTTATCATTGAGTTCATAATTACTGAACTCTCTGCCATAGGACATGAGCTCATTCACTATCCTGTAGAACTTTTAATAGCACTCAGTTATGCTATCAGCTTTTCCTTGTCTAAAACTTTCATACTCTTGATTTAGCAAGGATTTTCTGTCTTGCCTTACTTCTTCAGAACCCTCCAAATACACAATAAGAGTATCCCACATCTCTTTGGCTGTCTTACAGTGTATTAGATTCTGAAAAGTTGCATCATCTATAGCACTCACTATAATGTTTTGAGCCCTTTTATCCATGGTGGCTAGAACAATTTCATCCTTTGTCATTTCAGATAAATCCTTTGGAGTTCTCTGATTTGCATCTAATACTGACACCTTCATGGGCACATATGGCCCTTCCTTTACTGTGATATAAATCCTAGGGTCTGAAGCTTCCATAAAGAGTCTCACCCTTTCCTTCCAGATCCCAAAGATCTCTTTCCTACAAATGGGTAGCTTCATGGATCCCAATTCCTTGTGATTTTCCGTGGAACCCATGGTTCTTGATTTTCTTGATTCTGTAATTGACTTAGACTGAATCTACCAACAGGATCTACTCAGACAGTTATGTCCTTTTTTGAGTAACCTGGCTCTGATACCACTTGAAAGATATAGTACCTAAACACCTAGAGGGAGGGGGGGGGGGGTGAATAGGTGACCAAATTCTTTTTAACTTTTTATGACAGCAATTAGTTTTTAACACAGATTTATATCTACTATTTCACAGCAATCACACAGCATTCACAGCAAACCACAACACACAGAAGACACACAGTTTTATAGTGGTTCCTCAAGGTTTGGGTATATCCACTTTCCCCCTTTGCCTATCTAGCAGTGTACTAGATTCGGCCAAACTCCTCCACTATCTCAGAACCCAAAACTGGTTACTACACCTCAGGCCCAGGGCCCTACAACTCAGCTTCTTCACAAATCCTACACTCAGCCACAAAGGCCTACACTCAGCCACCAAGGCCTACACTCAGCCACCAAGGCCTACAATCAGAGATTTCAATCTCCTACACTCAGGCTCTCAAGCCCTACACTCAGCCTTTATAATTACAGGCTTACAAGACTCAGATCCAAAGGATCCTACAAGATAAAATGAATACAAAATTGTTAACTCAGCAACCCAGAGACAAGAGAGGGGAGTTGTGAGTTTCTTGATAAGTTCTTGGACGAACTCAGCTGAAATCAATCTGACTTAGCTTTCTTCAAAGCTTCTTGAAAGTAGAACTCAATAAGATTTACTCCTTCTGCAGTTGATCCTTGATCTCTACTACTTAAGATTCAGAGTGAATCTGAACCCTTCTTCTCAGCCTGGTTCCAACAGCTGATTTCTTGGATGGAGCTCTCTCTCGCCAACTTATTAGATCTTCACTTGATAGCTAGATCTTCTTTGTATTACTTGTCTGAACAGCCACTTGATCTGTCTCAACAACAGTTTCTGTAGACTGTATAAGCCTATTTATAGGCCTTCTTCATGGTAACCGGCTGGTCCGGTCCATAACTGAATTCTGACAACTCTGACAGGTGCAGTAGACCGGCTGGAATGACAGCTGTCAAGTCATCCAGTCAGTTCTTGAAAATTCTGTAACTGTCTTTAAGTGTCGAGACTTTCTGTCTTTAAGTGTCGACACTTATAGACCAAGTGTCGACACAAGTTGTCTAAGTGTCGACACTAGTCTACAAGGTGTCGACACAACTCCTTGTGTTGTAGATTTTGTATCTCGACACTACTTCTTCTTCATATGTCGACACTGAAATTGAGTGTCGACACAAGTACTTGTACTTCAGTATCTTGCTGAATTCTTCTAAGTGTCGACACAACACCTTTGTGTCGACACATCTTCATGTGATGAATCTGTTAAGTGTCGATACTGCTTCTTAGCGTCGACACATGTCTTCAGTGTTGATACTTGTTGAGTGTCGACAAATTGCTCTGGGTGTTGAGACTTTCTTCTTCTGTCGAGACTCTGGCTGAGTGTCGACACATTCCCTTAGTGTCGACACTTGTACTTAGAATATTTTGTTGAACTTTCCTGATCTTTTCTAAGTGTCGACACAGCTCCTTGTGTCGACACTTTCTTCAAGTATTGAGTCTTTAGTTGAGTGTCGACACATTGTTCTGGGTGTCGACACTTACTTCAAGTATTGACTCTTCTGCTGAGTGTCGACACATTGTTCTGGGTGTCGACACTTGTACTTAGTCTCTGCAGACTTTTGCTGAGTGTCGACACAGCTCCAAGTGTCGACACTTTCTGATGTAGACACAGTTTTTCTGGGTGTCGACACAACTGCTAAGTGTCGACACAGCTTCACTGTCTTTTCTTCACTGAGTGTCGACACAGCTCCTTGTGTCGACACTCTCTGTCTGGTGTCGACTCAGCATCCCTGGTGTCGACACAATGACTCCAAGTGTCGACACTGCTTGCCTGGGTGTCGACACAAGTCTTCTTAAGTGTCGACACTTTCCCTCTGGGTGTCGACACATGGACTTAGAAACTTTTTCTTCTTTCCTGCAAATACTTAGCCTGCACAAGTAAACTCAAAACACATCAAATACATTTTGATGTATATCATTGAGTTGGGCGAGGCTTCTTCAAATCAGGTACATTTGAACCAATGTACCAAACAGTCTCCCTGAATCCACCACTTCCATTCATTGACCGTATATGAATGCTGAAAGCAAGCTCCTAGTTGATATACTAGGCAAGGTCCTTCACTGCACAACTCACTCCATTGGATATATTTCCTCAGATTTCTTCGACATGATGATGGTAGTAATCTGTCAGAAAAAATTCCAATGGGGGCAAATGATATTTGACAAGATTGAGGAAAGTATAAATACACCAAATTATGCTAGGATCATCACCTTATATCTAAATCAAGTCCACACAGAAATTTTTGATATGTCCAAAGGTGTGTCTGTTCATCACTTGAAGAAAGTCACACTGGCCTCCATAAATAGATGGGAGATAAGAATTTAGAAGCCAAGGGATGCTCCAGAAGTTCCAAGGATTTTACTTGATGATTAGGAAAGGATCATATCTCCTCCTCACACTGATACAGCTGGCACATCTGGTGCAGCTGTTGAGAGGGAGCCTGCTCCTTTAATTCACGATGATGTACACCATGCTGAAGTTCCAGTGACAGAGAATCAAACAGATGTTCATCCAGCTCAGATTCCTGAAAAAGTTGCTGATGATAATGTGGTAGTGGTTGATGAAGGTCAAGCTTAGTCTGATGATGAGCAAAGCACTCCTGCACAAGATGATGGGTCAGGTATGGATGTTCACTTCTCCACTGACCAAGCCACTTTACTAGATAATACTATAGAGGCCATCAACAAAATTATTAAAGAACTAAATTTTGATGACCCTGTTCCTAAGAAGACAACTGAAAAGACTATTGCAAAGTCCCCTAAAGCTATCCTTAAAGACACCCCAGAAGAACTTCCTCTAGCAGAGATACCAGAAGACTCATAACCCCGGGCTAATATTGAGACTAACGTTATTCCAACTGATGAAGAAGAAATTATTCCAGAGCCTGCAGAACCTCCCGTGAGGAATTTGGATTTCTCTATCCCCTCCACTCTTGGACATGAGGGGGATGAGATTCTACCCTTCCACAGAGGCAAGAGTACAGTTATAATTGAAGAAATCTCACCATGGTCAGTCCATGCTCTTCCTCCTCCACCTCCACCTACTGTTATTATTCCTGATGATATAATCTTGGGTAAAATAGAATCAATGCTGACATAACAATGAGAGTACATTGATAATTCTCTCAAAGAAGTTACTGAAAAATTCACTGCTCTTGAAAAAGAGATGAGCGGAGGCTTTGCTGAAGTATAACATAATACAAATGAATTCAAACGACTGCTGTAAATTGGTGGAAAGGCCATAGACCATACTATTACTAGTATTGGTCAAGTAATGGATCAATCTGTCACATTGGCAAATAATCAGATTCAATTAGAGAAGAAAGCTCAAGAACACAACTTCAAGACTTGTGAAGAAGTTGGCACATTCAAAGAAGATACCATAAAAACCCTTGCTGTAGAAGTCAGAGTGGGGGAGGACAAAGTAAAAGAAGTTCTTGATAAGAAACTTCTTGAGATGAAAACATAGTGGGATGCACAATTGAAAGAGAGAAGTACAGATGTACAGAAACAAATTCATGGTGTAAAGTTTCATACTTATGACACTGTTGTATGGATGCATAATAAAATTCTTCCAGACTTTCCAGTCAATCCAAATGAAGCTCCACCTCCTCAACTTAATCCAACTATTTGTATGCCTGCATTCTATCCCAGACCAGAACATTATGAAGCTCCTCCTGAAGACTACTCTCATATATTGACTTCTGATCTACAAGAGCATCCTCAAGAGATTCCTCCTGAAGTGCAAATACCAAAAAGAAGGAAGTATGGTGAGGGAGCTCTGCCAGCCGATCCATTACAACTCATGAAGCTGAGAAAAGAAAAGCACAAGAATTTGCTGAAGTGTGGAGCCCAACCTCCAAGTCACTTATTCTTGAGACTCTAAAGCTGGTGGTAGATTACAATGAAGATAGAAATGATCATTACAGTCCCCAGGAATGGCACTTGTATGAGAAATCTTTGACAAAGAGGAGAATCTATGATAGAGAATTTGGCAAAAACAATCCCAAAGCTCCTCCTAAACCTGCTAAGTACTATCCTAAGCCTTACAACTACCAGAAGAGGCAACAAGAGAAGAAAGAATGACAACAACAACAACAATAATTCAAATGATTGGAGTTTATTCATAGTATAAAATTTTGTGAATTTGGACACTTCTATGGACATACTCCTTATATGTATATAAGTTTGAATTTTGATATTATATTATTTCTCATTTATCACTACAATTACTATGGAGTTTATTAGCAGATTCTTTTAATTATTTTGATATAATTCACCTTAGCGTAGAGAGTTCTGACTTCTACAAATACGGGGAGATTATTGGGTATTGTATCCACAATAACCTAGATTTGTGTGAAATAACCCTTAAACTAAGATGAATTAAGTATGTATTTGATGTTATTTTCTAGTTGAGTTCTTGCAAGTCTTTGTTACTAAGTGTAGACCATTATCAGTTTACAATAAGTCACTAAACACGGGACCATGCAATGTAATCTCTCATTGTGTGATCAATGGTGTTGGCCCATAAGTAACCTCTCTATTGAGATACACTTCATTTTCAAGTACTAAAGCATGAAAGAAAGGAAGTGTTGCTGGTCCTAGAACAAATAAGAAAATTACGCTAAGTCCATTTTTCAAAAAGAAAGAAAGTCTTTCGAAAGTTCTAGTTAAAATTTTCGAGAAAGAAGAACTGTTCTCAAAAACCATAAAGACTTTTCGAAAAACTCTCTAAAAATTTCTGAGGTCTGTTTTTCGAGAAATGCCCTGTTGATTACGCAAAAAAGCCAAGTTCATTTTCTGAAAACAAGTATTGTTCTCGAATAATTCAGATACATTCTTCTAAAAAGGAAGTTGTTTTTGAAAAATCAAAGTTCATTTTTCGAAAGACCAGTTCGTCAGTTCAGAGAATTCTGCGTGAAGTCTTTTTCGAAAAGGCTATGTAATTTCACGATAAAAAAAAATTCTTTTCGAAAAATCAAGATGTATTCCGAAGAATGTAGTTGCAGAAAATATAGATTTCCAATCCGTCGAATGCAACTTCATTCAATTCAATTTGTCGAACAAAGTTCATAATTCGTCGAAAGCAACTTCATTCAATTCATCGAACAGAGTTCATAATTTGTCGAACGAGATTTCATTCATCGAACGGGATTTCATTTGTCGAACGGGAATTCATAATTCGTCGAACGGATTTCTTTCATTAGTCGAACAGGACTTCAATTCATAGAATGGGATTTCAAATGTTAATCAGTGTTTAAGATGATTGATTATCATTGCTTAAAAGTTTTCCAACCGTTAGAAGAAGTTCTATATAAGGTCTTGTCAAAGATTTCACATACCCTAATCTGAATAAAAAAATAAAATTCACCACAAGTTCTAGATCGGGAAAAAGCCATACACGCCATCGACGATCTTCTCTGTCATTTCTTCCTTGATCCAATGATTCAATAGGAGAAAAGATTTAACAGATCACCATTTCAAGATTCTACATTCAATCATTTGATCCTGTTGGATCCTACAAGTTTCAGATCTTGATTTCTCGAGATTTCTTCTTCAACATTTTCTTCAAGAATTTCAAGTTTCAAGACGGAAGAAGTTTGAAGATCTCAGATCTGGAAGTAAAATTTTATTGTTGTTGTAAAATCTATTTCAACTTTTATAGGAGCTTGTCTCCGAGCTTGTAGGAAGATTATTCTTCTAAGTGTAGATCCCGTTTTGGGGGATCGAGTTTGTAGGAGTGTGTTAACTCTGAGTTGTAGGAGCGTTGCTCCGAGGTGTAGGATTATTTTAATCTGAGATATAGTGAAGTAGCCAAGGCTAGCCGTGGTGCTAGATTGGTGAGGTGGAGAGTGGACATACCCAAGATTGGGGAAGCACTATAATTCCTTGTGTCATCTGGTTTTGCTTGATTACTTGCTGTGTTAAACTCTCTCAAAATTTTATTCCGCAAAAGACGCAGATCTCACCAATTCACCCCCTCTCTAGGTGATTTAGGTAGACAACTAGATAAGTTTTAAATATGATTAACAGTAAACTGCCTAGCTCTTCTCCTAGTACTGCAGATACATAATAGTTGATGCACAAGCTTACCATCAAGGAAGATGATCCAGCAATCCAAGATAAGTATAAAGATGAGTGTTGTCCAAAGGAAGCACAAGACACAAGTTGTGGATGAAGAACAACTAGTTGAAGACAATGAAGAATAGCTTGCTGAAGTTAGATTCCCTCCAGCTATCAGGCATTTAAGGGATCACTCGACACACCAGATCATTGGTGATGCAAGCTAAGAAGTCCAAACCAAAAGCAAGAGTATCAACACAACACTCTACTCAAGTTATCTGTCACAAGTAGAGCCCAAGAAATTTGAAGAGGCCAATATAGACCAAATCTAGATTGGAGTAATATAAGAGGAATTGAACCAGTTCAAGAGATATAGGGTCTGGAAGCTGGTTCCCAGACCAAAAGGACATAATGTCATTGGAGTCAAGTGGATTTAGAGGAATAGACTTGCTGAAAATGACAATATAGTGAAGAACAAGGCTAGACTGGTGGCTAAATGATACATGCAAGAAGAAGAGATCAATTTTGATATGACATTCTCCCTAGTAGCTAGATTGGAAAATATAAGACTCTTCCTTACATTTGCTACATTCCAAGGATTCAAAGTCTACCAGATGGATGTGAAGTCATCCTTCCTAAATGGGGGCTTAAAGGAAGAGGTCTATGTTGAACAACCCTTGGGTATTGTTGATTCTAACTCACCTGATTTTGTTTATAGACTTAGGAAAGTTCTATATTTTTTGAAGCAAGCTCCTAGAGCATGGTAGGATCCCATGTCTAGCTTCCTCATTGAGAGCAAATTCTCAAGGGGGAAGATAGACAAAACCCTATACCGAAGGGAATATAATGGCAAGATCATCCTATTCCAGATATTTGTTGATGACATTATCTTTGGATCTACTGATTAAAACCTTTGCAGAATGTTTGCTAAACTTATGTAAGGAAAGTTTGAGTTGAGCAGTATAGGTGAGCTCAAGTTCTTCTTTTGACTCTAAGTTAGACATACTGATGATGGCTTGTTCATATCCTAGTCCAAGTTCACCAAGGAGTTGATTAAGAAATATGGAATGGAGAATGCCTCCACCATAAAAACTCTTATGGCATCAAGTATGCCTATAAACAAAGATGAAGTAGGGAAACATGTTGATGAAACTTTATATAAAGGGATAATTGGCCCCCATATATATCTTTCTGCTAGTAGGTCTGACATCATATATGCTACATGTGTTTGTGCTAGGTATCAGGCCTGTCCTAAAGAATCTCACTACTCTACTGCAAAGAGGATTTTGAGGTATCTCAAAGGCACTAAAGACCTTGGCCTATGGTACCCTAGAAATAGGGATTTTGAACTAAAAGGCTATTCAGATATAGATTTTGCAGGCTGTAAAGAGGACAGGAAAAGCACTTTTAGCACATGTCAGTTCTTGGGAGGAAGACTAGTATCTTAAAGCAGCAAGAAGCAAACAAGTGTTGCAATATCAACTACAGAGTCAGAATACATTTCAGCAGGCAGCTGATATGCTCAGTTACTGTAGATTCAACATCAGCTCTAGGATTATAATCTCCAGATAAGTAGAACTCCTCTATATTGTGATTCTACTAGTGCCATTTCTATTGTTAGGAATCCTGTCTTACACAGCAGGACTAAGCACATAAAAATTAGGTACTATTTTTTTAGGGAGCTTGTGGAAAAGGAAGACATCAGTCTTAAGTTTGTCCCCACAGAAAAGAAAGTGGCTGACATCTTCTCTAATCCACTAGATGAAGTAAAGTTCAACAACTTCAAGTTTGAGTTGGGTATGTAGAACTTGGTGCAGCTTCAGTTACTCCGTATGGTATCTTGTGTTACAGGATTTGTTCTTCTTGCAGGTGATGAAGACCTTAATTGACATGGAGACTAAAGTGTCTATTAGGAATATGATGACAATAGATTCATCTATTGAGGTGGAGCAAGTTTAACAGCCGCAGGAGCAAATTCAGCCTCATGAAAAGAGGAAGCTGACAGCTGCACCAGTGGTATCATTTGCAATCAACTAGGGGGAGAAGAAAATCAAGGCAGACCAGCTCCTCCTTGACTATTCAAAAGTCAAAAAGGGGGAGTGCGGGATTGATCATGTGGTATCAAGTTGATCAAGTGATATCAAAGCTATGATCAATATCATGCAGCAATTTAGGGGGAGAAAAAGAAGTTCCCAAACAGGGAAATATGGTGAAAGTGTTCAAGGACTTCAGGTAATGATATATACCTTACAAAAAAACAAGGGGAGTTGGTGATGCTCACCATACAGGAAGGAAATGTGGTAACCCACTTAGATCTATTCTGATAAAAGAATATATTTTATTACTGCATATGTTGTGCATGTCACTGACTAAGAAGTTTGATAGAGGATTTTTTCTTCTTCAAATAGGGGAAATTGTTGGGTCCATAGATCCCAATGTCACAGATTTGTAAGAAGTCAAACAAGTCAATGACATACACACAATTGTATTTGATATGTGTTTAAGTTTATGCATGCAGGTTAGTCCTTATCACATTAATTGGATAGATTGACAAAAAGAAGGATGCTAGACAGGCAGGATATATAGTTAAGTCCACAGGAGCTGAGTGAAGGGGATTCACTCAATGCCAGAAGTCAAGGAGAATGCTGATAATGGGGAAATTTTGTGGAAAGATGGAAAACTATCCAAGTCCACAGACATTGAGTGAACTCTACTCACTCAATTCCAGATCGATTACTAAAAGCTGTGAGTATAGCATGCATAGTCAAAGCTAGGCTATTTGAAAGCTGAAAATATGTCTAAGACCACAGGCGTTCAGTGAAGTAAACTCACTTAACGCAATGTAGCCAAAAGCTTTGAGTAATGCTCAACCTGTCAAAGCCTAAGAAGAAACGGGCAGAGATATGGCTAAGTCTACAGGCATTGAGTGAAGTCTACTCAGTCAACTCCATACGACAAAAAACTGTGAGACACACTAAAGTAGTCAAAGCCTTTGCTTTGACAGTAAAGAAATTTGGCTATGTCCAAATGCATTGAGTGAAACTTACCCACTCAACGCCTAGTGACATAAAATTTGTCTAACTATTTTTGCATTAAGTGAAGCTTACTCACTAAACGCCTAGTGTCAGAAAATATGTCTAAGTATTTTGGCTTTGAGTGAAGCTTACTTACTCAACGCCTAGTGACAGAAAATCTATCCAAGTGTTTTGGAATTGAGTGAAGCTTACTCACTCAACGCATAGTAACAACAAAATCTATCAAAGTGTTTTGGCGTTGAGTGAAGCTTACTCACTCAACGGCTAGTGACAGAAAATCTGTAAAAGAGTTTTGGCGTTGAGTGAAGCATACTCACTCATTGAGTAGTAACAAAAAATCTGTCTAAGTTTTTTGGCATTGAGTGAAGCTTACTCACTCAATGCCTAGTGACATAAAATTTGTCTATGTGCTTTGGCATTGAGTGAAGCTTACTCACTCAACGCCACACTAATGTGTTTGAATTTGACTAAGTCCACAGGTGCTGATCTCAGCATGAGTCAGCAAAGGTCAACAAAGTCAACGCATTTCAAATTCTTTGCAGGAATGATGCAGTATGCCTTTAATCGTGTCGGCGGCCAGCTGTTATCATTTTCTGCAAAAGTAAGGTGGTAACTCGTCCTTTAAGGCTGGGCCCACAGGACAAAGAGCCGTTGATTAGTTGAATATAAAAGTGAAAGATTGGCTGAAAGGAAAGAAGATTTTTAGGGTTTTCTTCTTACGCATTGCGGCTGAACATCATCTTCTTCCTTGCCATTATTACCGAGCCTGAAGAAATAGTTCTGTTCAGTAAACCAAAAAGCGACAAGAGTTAACTGTTGAGATCTTCATCTATGATAGCAAGTTCAAAAATGATTTCTGATAGAGAAGAGAAACAGAGCCTTCAGAGTTCTGCAAGACATGATAGTTGATTGAAGAAGATTAGAATTGTCAAATCTATAGTCTTGAACAGTAGTTACTTCCAACACAAGCAATAATCAACTTAAGATATTTTTCAACTTGCAGCTGAGAAGAAGTTGGGAATAATCATTCTCAACCCAGGAAGCAAACACAGAGAAATTTCTCAGGTGTTAATACATCTCAACCTTTTTCATTCTATAGGGTCCAATCTTGGATCTGAGTGTTGGATCAATTGGATCTGTGTTGTAAGTCAGTGTTATAAAGGCTGAGGGTAGGATTCTGTCTTGAATCTGATGTTGTGCTGGTAGCCTGATTGTAGCATCATTTAATGATCCGAGTTGTAGGATCCTTTAGATCTGAGGTATGGTTGTCCTTCTAGCCTGAGTTATAGGGCATTTGTGCCTGAGGTAGGTGATGTTTTATCACTGAGTGGTAGGGCTTAGGGCCTGAGTTGTAAGTCTTGACGGAGACTGAGTCGTCCTGCGGGATCGTGTTGTAATCTCTTTAAAGCTGAGATATTGGTGAAGAGACTTATCTAACTCACTGTTAGAAAGGTGGGAGGGATAATATACGTACCCATAATCTAAGGAACCACTATAAAATATATATGTCTTCTGCGTGGATGACTTGAAAGCTTAACTAAACAAATCATGAAGAACATCCTAATCAAATAAAGGTCCAAAGAAGTTCAAAAGTGACCAAAAACCTATTCACACCCTCTAGGTGTTTAGCTGACCTTGAAAACAAAGAATTTCAATACCCACATCAAATTTAAAGGTGTTGAATTTTGCTTCATCTAGTGGTTTAGTGAATATATCAGCCACTTGCTTATATGTTGGGACAAATTCAAGAATGATGTCTTCAATTTCAACATGCTCCATAATGAAGTGATACTTAATCTCTATATGCTTAGTTCTGCTGTGAGAGACATGATTCATAGCAATAAAGATTTCACTAGTTGAATCATAATATAATTGAGTGTTACTTATCTTCAGATTGTAATCCTGAAGCTGGTGCTAGATCCACGACAACTGTGCACAACAACTTCCTACTGATATATACTCCAACTCAACTTTTGATATTATAACACTAGTCTGCTTCTTACTGCTCTAAGACACCAGCCTTCCACCCAAGAATTGATAGAAGCCTAATGTGCTTTTCCTGTCCTCTCTACAACATTCAAAGTCTGCATCTGAATACCATGTTAGCTCAAAATCTCTATTCTTAGGGTACCATAGGCCAAGATCTGGTGTGCCCTTAAGATATCTCAAAATTCTTTTTACTGCAAAATTATGAGACTCATTAAGGCAAGCATGATATGTTGCACAAACATATGTAACATACATGATATCTGGCCTACTAGAAGTAAGATAGAGGAGGGAGCCAACTATTCCTCTATACAATGATTCATCAACAGGTTTAATTGCTTCATCCTTGTATGTTGGGTCCGGCGTTCCTTCACTTGACCCGTGGCGCTTTGCTACTTATTTAAGAAATTATGTAGCGCCCTTTCCAACAGTCCGGGCTTTTGGTGCAGTTGGGTATGCGCTTGATCCTTCAATTGGTATCTGAGGAGGTCACGGGTTCAAGACCGGGGGGCGCTATTAAATCCTGATTTTTCCCTTCTACCTGTGTGGGTCTGGCGGGTCAGGCAACCGTGGATATGTGGTAACCCCACCTCTGAGCCGTGAAACCGTGGACATGTGGTAACCCCACCTCTGAGCCGTGTGGGCCATGTGGTAACCCCACCTCTGAGCCATGTAGGCCATATGGTAACTCCACCTCTGAGCCGACGTGTTGTGCTGGATGCCGGGGGGGGGATTGTTGGGTCCGGCGTTCCTTCACTTGACCCGTGGCGCTTTGATACTCATTTAAGAAATTATGTAGCGCCCTTTCCAACAGTCCGGGCTTTTGGTGCAGTTGGGTATGCGCTTGACGTTTTCATTTAATTCTCTGATGCTGATTATGCTGGATGCAGAATTGACAGGAAAAGCACCAGTGGAACTTGTCAGTTCCTTGGTGACAGACTTGTCTCTTGGTTTTGTAAGAAACAAACATCTGTGTCAACTTCAACTGCTGAAGCTGAATATATGGCTGCATGCAGTTGTTGTTCACAAATCTTGTGGATCCAAAACCAACTCCTAGACTATGGCTACAACTTAGAGAAGTCTAAAATCTTTTGTGATAATACAAGTGCTATTTACATAGCTCAAAATCCAGTCCTCCATAGTAGGACAAAACACATAGAGATTAGGCATCATTTCTTAAGGGATAGTGTTGAAAAGAATAAAATTGAATTACATTATATCCCAACTGATTTACAAAGGGGAGATATTTTCACCAAGCCTTTGGATGAAAAGAAACACACCTTCTTCCTAAATAAGTTAGGAATGTTAGATGGAGGAAGCCTTAAATAATCTCCAAGATTTTGAAAGCTTAAAAATTGACCAATACTAGGCAAACATTCTGATTTTTCTTAGTGTCTAGAATTTTTCTGATCTCTGAACTGCGCTCGACGATTTGCCCTAAGATCGTCGAACGGAGATCGACGATTTCCAAAAATCGTCGAACTGAGTTCAGCGCCTCTCAGATAGTATGAATTATCTCTTCCGGTCAACGATCGTCGAACGGCGCTCGACGGTTTTGTTCTCTGAACGATCGTCGAACGGAGCTCGACGCTTTCGAATATCGTCGAACGGAGATCGACGATGTTGAAGACTCTTCTGATTCCTTTAGGAGCCTCGATCGTCGAACTGAGTTCAACGATCTTTCCAATTCTGCGTCGAACCCTAATATAAAACTCATTTTTTCGCCGTCGTTCTCTTTTGCGCTTTCGATTTCTCTGCAAGGATTTTCTTTCCCTCTAAACAGTTCTACGCTTGGTCGTTTTGTTTGTTGAGTTTTTGCAGGTATAAATGGCTGTGTCAGTTGTTGTTCTTGCTGCAATGAAGTTTGATGCTGGGTTTGATATTTTTATAGAATCCTTTAGCACGACTGATCAGATTTTTCAAGATATACTGGGTTTGTTCAAGGATCAGAATCTGACTGCCATAATGACCACCAGGATCAAGCTGGCTTCTGATGAGATCAAGGAGTGGGTTTATACTGCCCATAATCAAGATAACAGTACCATAGTTGGGTCAATAGCTGGAACCCAGGCACCCTTAACCCCAACAATTTTATCAGAAGTTTTTGGATTGAGAAATGGAGAAGACTCTGCTGAATTATCTGGAGATGAGTTTTTTGAACTGCTTGCCAGGATGGGTCATCCAGAGGGAAACCTTAGCAAGCTATTCAAGAGGAATCTGTCTGTTGAATATAGGTTCCTGGCAGATGTGGTAGGGAAAGTGCTACTGGCAAAGCACTCTGCCCATGATACTATATCCAGACATCAGCTCTGTCTCATGGGAGCTCTTGTGGATAAGAAAAATCTGAACTGGGGAGAGGTTTTCTTTGACCTCATCAAAAAGAAAATAAACAAAAGTTTTGTTAATTTTGGAAGAATTACTGGAGTATTTCTGCAGCATAGGTGTCCTGCCTTGCTAGTCTCCTCTGGAGCTCATATCAATGCCTCCAAGAGACTGACCTGTGCCCTCTTTGGAAAGTGGGACAGGCAAATCAGTAAGCCTAGTAGGCCCTCCTCCAGTGCTCCTTCAGGCACAAGGACTCCAAGAGTCAATCCTCCACAGGTCTCTGCCACTGCAGATGACCTGGCTGCTGCTGCTGCCTCTCCTCCTCCTCCAATTCCATCCCTGCCCCTACCATCCACCATTCCAGCTCCATCCACCATTATCATATCCAGCCCATCTCCAACATCAACACCATCCCCAGAACCCATTTTACCTCCACCAGCAGACCACTTCCACCCACTGTTCTCTTACCCTCCACCAGATGTGACCTCTTCACCCTCTATTCCATCCTTCACCCTACTGGATGACTCCTTTATGGATGATTCCCCTTCACCCCCTCCTGAGTTACCCTCCTCCTCCACTTCATTTCAAGACCTACTACACCACATCATAGACCAACCAACATTCATCCCATCCACATCCATTCCCTTATCCTCCATATCCACCCTACCAACACCTCAGCCATCCATTCCACCATTCTCCAGCTCTTCACTTCCAGAACCTTCAGCTGCTTCCCTACCATCTACCTCTGCTCCAGCTCTTGAGCAAGTAGACCTCTCAGCCCTAGCTGACAGGCTGTATGAGTTACTTGCCCCCAGGCTAACTCTGCTGTTGGAGACCTCTTTGGTTCCACTCCACCTGTCAGTGGCAACCCTTTCTGCCAGGCTCTCTTCCCTCTTCCCTCAGGCAGCACCTACAGCAGTGTGCCTTGATCCAGATGTATCTGCATCTAGGCAGGGGGAGATGCCATATGAATAGAATCTTCATGCTGCTGCTGCTGCTGTGAGCCCTCTCTCTGCTGCTGCTGTGCCTCCTTCTGCAGTTCTTGCAATAGACCTCAGGTCTTTGCTATCTGTTTTTGATTCTGCCTACTTTAGATGTTTGCCAGAGGTCCATGCTGTCCAGCCTCCAGAAGACTTATCCAAGGCCCTTGTGCCTCTTTCCTGCTGTGACCCTAGCATGATCACTGCCTTTGTAAATTCAGTCATTGCTGCTGCTGCTTCTCCTGAGGAAAGGATTGTTGATACTGCTGATGCTGAAGTTTCTGCTGTTTCTGATGCACCAATTTCCAAGGACTTTCTTATGACAGAGGCCACTGAATTTGAGTCTTCTGCAGACTTTGATGATGATTCTGTGGCAGTTAGTGAATCTGTTGCTGTTAGTGAAGTTTTTGCTGTTGTCAGTAAAGTTTCTGCTGATGTTAGTGAGACAGTTTCTGCTGTTGTCACCTCTCCAGAGCCAACTGCTGCTGTTGTTGCACCTTCTCCATCTGCTGTTGTCCCTGTTGTTACCATCTCAACACCTGCTGCTGCTGTTTCAACTTCTTCCTCATATGCCTCTGTTCAGCTTAAGAAAGATTTAATGAAGAAAATAGATGTTCTCTATGAGGACCAGAGTTCTGAATCTGATGAATTTAAAACAGACTCTGATGATTCTTCTGCTACCATTGCCAGGAAAAGGAAGGCCAGGAGCAAGGCTATGAAAAGGGTTCCTCCTGCTAAAGTTAAAGATAACAATGATATCCCATATTACATTCTGCATAACTGCCCAATCACTGAACACTGGATGCAATATTCTAAGAATCAGCTGAAAGTAATGAAGAAAAAGAGAAAATATGAGAAGGGCTCATCCCAATTCCAGTACTCTCATCCTCCTCCACCACCTCCTCCTGATGCAGGTGCAGGTGGAAGCTCTGCAAGTCAACCCCCAGCCAAAAGTCAGGCTCCCTATCAACCTCATGGCAGATCTTACCAAAGGGAAAGCCAATCCAGGGGTGCACATTCTAGGAGAGGAGGATATAGAGGTACTCAAAGAGATATTCAGGTTTATTCCAAAGGGTACTCCAGTCAGCACCCATATTCTAGGGGAGGACATAGTTCTTCTGATACAACCTCTGGTCCTTTCCCCTACAAGCTAAAAGAGACTGTGTCTGCCAGGCCTCCTCAAGACAATCCTTCCAACAGGTATGAGCCACCTGTACCTTTTGAGGACCCTGAAAATAACCCAGCTGCTTGGACTGCCAGGTTAAAGGAATTAGCTGCACTGGACCAGATTAAAAAGGCCAGAGATCAAGGATTAGATTCTTCTAACATTTCTACAATGTCTGAACAGAGACAAAAAGAATTAGAGAGATATGCTTCCAGTAAATTCTTTGATGCTGACAGATACATGGAATTACATCCTGAAGTAGTGGTCCCCAGGCCTAAAAAGCAAACTTATTTGGGTGCAGCAGATGACACCAGATCCAACAAAGAAGCCCTAAATACTAACAGAGAAATTAAAATGGTTAAAGGCAAAGAGAAGAAATGATATTGTAAGGTGACATTTTCTGTGATCTCTGACTGCTATCTGGATGATATATATTTCTGTGTTTCTGCTATGTCTAGCTGTTGCATTTCTGTGTTTCTGATTGTATGTTGTTATTTAAAGTTTTTCCAAAGCCTGTAAATCGTAATCCTAACCCAAATAGTGCGAGATTGTTGGAACACCCTATTACTAATTTGGGTCAGGATCACTATGTCTCTAGGAATCTTTGCTTGACCTTCTGTATAGCTAAATAGGTCAATTAGAATTGAGTCTAAGGGTTAGAAGTCTAGGTTTGGAAGCTGCCCTGAAGACCAGGATTCTCAGTCTGGATACTAAGTCATATCGTCGAGCTCAGCACGACAATTCGTCGAACTCCGATCGACGATCGTCTAGCTCAACTTCGACAAGATCGTCGAACTCCATTCGACGATCGCTGAGCTCAACATCATTATATCGTCGAACTCCATTCGACGATCGGTGAGCTCAGGTCGACGACTTTTGACTCTGCTTTGGATCTTTATCTCTGAGCTCAGTTCGACGATCTTTGAGCTCAGATCGACGATATTTTACTGCTGTATATTTACAGATCGCTGAGCTCAGCTCGACGATAGCAGAGCTCAGTTTGACGATTTCAGATAACTTCCAGGATATTTCTTAATTCAAATTCAAATCAGTTAGGAGTTATTCTGCAATTAATTCAGAGATTTGCTAGCCGTTTTCATTTATTTCTGGACCAAGTTTCAAGGGATTTTTCAAGGAATAATTCTCTGGACTTTCCTCCAGAAGAGATTATGCAATGAAGGATGCAATTAATGCAGGCCAACGGCTATACTTGACAGAGAATGATATTCTATTCTGGACCAGAGAATAAAAGACAGAATGTTTTTTGAATCTAAAAGAACAACAAGAAGAACACACACAATACAGAGAGAGAATACAGATTACAGAGACACATTCAAAAATCTTCTGTCACAAAGAATTATGAAGAACACTCATCCAAAGAGATCAAGCTTTCTCAAATCTTCAGATCTCTGTAGTTTTCAAAGTGTTCAAGGCCAACATATTTCCAGACTCCAGACACTCAACATTTCAGCTATTGCTGAAATCATCTATTGCTGGAGTTCAACCTTTGAAGCCCTATCATCCTCAGCAAAGCTTTTCTTCCTGAAGATTTCAAGGATTCAGGGGGAGCTTTGACTTCAATCCACATAGTCTTCTCAGTTGTTTGAGAAAGAGAAGACTTCCATCACTCTCTCACCCCCACTCTGTAAAGGGTTTCTCAAAGTCCCTTCAAAAGTTTGAGCTTGGTTTTTGAGCACCTTGTCAAAAGCTCATTGGTGGCAAGACACCTGATCAAAAAATCTGCTTTGGTTTTTGAGCACCTTATCAAAAGCTCATTGGTGCCCAGGACACCTGATCAACTTATCCTGCAGTGGATTCTTACCTAGGGTGGTAGAAGAGTGGATGTACCCAAGTTTGGGGAACCACTATATTTCCTTGTGTCTTCTGGTTTTGCTTGCTTTCATTTTTGTTTCTGGCCTTGATTTTTCTGTGCTTAGTTTTTGCTTAACTTAGTGCTGTGATTAGATTTATTTTTGCTTCCCTGCTCACACATATTACAACAATTGTTGTAAAAACTTTTAAAGCACCATATGCTCTATTCACCCCCCCTCTAGAGTATATATTGATATATTTGACCCCTTGGGAGTTTTTAGTATGGAGGCATTATCCATACCAAATTTCTTAATCAGCTCCCTGGTGAACTTAAATTGGGAGATGGATAATCTATCTTCAGACTGTCTTACTTGGAGGCCCAATAAGTACTTGAGCTCACTCACATTGCTTATCTCAAATTTCCCTTGCATAATTTTATCAAACTTTTTGCAAAGGTTATCATCAATAGACCCAAAAATTATGTCATCTACATAAATTTTGACTAGTATGATCTTGCCCTTGTATTCCCTTAAGAATAGAGTCTTGTCTATCTTTCCCCTTGAAAACTTGTTCTCAATGAGAAAGTTTGACAGGGTCTCATACCATTCCCTTGTGGCTTATTTCAACCCATACAAAGATTTACTAAGTCAATAGACATAATCAGGAGAGTTAGGAACAACAAAACCTGATGGTTGCTCAACATAGATTTCTTCCCTTATGTAACCATTGAGGAAGTCTAACTTCACATCCATCTGGTAGACTTTGAATCTATTGGATCCCTAATTTGTATTTGGGCTAGGTTCACTGAGTTAGGATGTCTTTGACCCACCTTATATAGTCAGGGTCATTGGTTGTGTCCTAGAGTCTAGGGTTTGTCCTTAGAACATCATCATGTGGACCATCAATCCTCCAGACTGCTAGAGAAACTGAAGACTTAGAGATATCTTTAGCTCAAGGAAATGTGTTTGACGTTCGTCGATCTCAGCTCAACGAACCATATTCCTTAGTCGACGATTTCTGGTCTATTATTTGAATCCTTCTCATCCAGAGACTTCTCGGATTCTGTCTAAGTCCACAATCATTCTTCGGTCGACGAATTTGGATATCTGTTCGACGAATGATGATTGTCAGTTCGACGAAGATCGTAGCAGAATTGACAAGTTTCCCTTGAAGACTAATTGTTATTGTCTGGTCGACGAACTCATCAGCTCAGCTCGACGAACTGTGAACTCAGCTCGACGATTTTTGTTCTTCGTTCAACGATTCTAGACATGGTCTTCTCCAGTTTTCTGTCCTTTTTCTTGGCGATGATTCCTGAGTAATTAATGCTCAATCTTCTCGGAATGTTACCGTTAGAACGAGCATTGATCATGGATTATTACATGCCATTTTTCCATGGGACAGTTAGGGAATTCATTCATTGTCACTTCCTTCTCAGGCCGACTGCATTTACTGCTCAAGGATTCAAATTTCGAATGTGTTTTTTTAGTCAGTTTCAAGAAAAGAAATGATTAAGCAGTCCAGCTGACACACATTACATTCAAGAAGTCTTACAGAAATCAAAAGTTTTCACACACTGCAATCAGCCTAGGCCAGAGAACATCACCATCAAGAAGAAGAACATACATTTTCTATCAAGAGTCTTCTTCTTTCAACCCTACAGGACAACTTCAGAAGGACAATAATAACTCTATCTTTCAAAGAAGTTTCTGAAGCAATCTATGGTCAAGGCAATCAAGTTTTTGAAGACCTGTCACCCTGAAGACGAGCTCCAGATTTCCTGATCCATTCAAGATCTCAGGGGGAGCAATCTGCTGAAATCAATCCACGAGTCTTCTCAGTTGTTATTGAGAAAGAGAAGGCACCATCACCTTTTTCATTCTCTGTACAGGGTTTTAATTCCCTTCAAAATTATTCCTGGTTGCAAGTCTCCTACCAAAAGACTTGAGGTTTTGGTTTTTGAGCACCTGAACAAAAGCTCATTGGTGTCAGGCACCTGATCAAAAATCTGAGTGGATTCCTACCAGGGTGGTAGAAGAGTGGATGTACCCAGGTTGGGGAACCACTATAATTTCTTGTGTCGTCTGGTTGCCCTTTTTCTTTTATTTTGGCTGTGTTCTGTGATTTGTTAAGTTGCTGTCCTTATTACTTTGTTTGCTAACCTGTTCACCTAGGATTACAACAAAAGTTGTAAAGATTTTGTAAGAGACCACAATACTCTATTCACCCCCCCCCCTCTACAGTATTTCAGATCTAACCTTCACTTTCAGAATCCCTTGTGGGTAGTAAATGCAATAAATAGTCTGATGGCTTCTAGTCTATATACTAGGGCAAAGGTTTGATCAAAATCAATAGCTTCTTATTGTCTATAACCCTTGGCCACACGCATAGCCTTATTCTTAATTATAACACAATTTTCATCAAACTTGTTCCTATAGATCCACTTGGTTCCAATGATTTTATGTCCTTGTGGACTGGGAACCAGCTTTCATACCTTACATTTCTTGAACTGGTTCAGTTTCTCTTGCATTGCCACAATCCAATATTGGTTTATGTTGGCCTCTTCAAATCTTTTGGGCTCAATCTAAGATAAAATGCTAGAATACATGGCTATATTTAGGATTTTGCTCCTTATTGTGACCCGTTGGCTGGCATCACAAAAAATCTAATGTCTAGGATGATCTTTGAGATGCCTGACTATATGGGGCATTCTTCCTTCAACATCTTGAGCTTCAATGGCTGGATCTTGTTGTACTTCATCCACACCATGTGTGCTAAGTTCTTCTTCTAAAATGCACACTCCTTCATCTTCATCTTGGGCTGCAGAAGATGCTTCCTTGATGGATAGTTTGTCTATCAATAATTCTGTACCTGCAAATCTACATGAGGAGCTTGGTAGCTCATTGTTAATTATAGAAGACTCATCAAATACTACATTTATAGATTCTTCCACAACTTGATTTTTCAAGTTGTAGACCCTATATGCTTTGCTATAATTATTGTACCCAATAAATATCATATCATAGGATTTAACAACAAACTTAGTTAGGAAAGATTTCCCATTGTTGAGAACATAGCATTTGCTTCCAAAGATTTTGAAGTAGGAAAGGTTTGGTTTTCTGCCCTTCATTATCTCATAAGGAGTCTTCTTATGATCCTTGGTGATAGAAGCTCTATTCAGGACATGACATACAATATTTACTGCCTCAACCCAGAAATATTCTAGGGGAGATGTGTTACTTAGCAATGTCCTGCCAGCTTCTATGAGAGTTCTATTTTTCCTCTCAGCAATCCCATTTTGCTGGGGTGTTCTTGGAGAAGAAAATTCTTGGTGAATCTCTTGTTCTTGACAGAACATTGCCATGCCTTTAGATTGGAATTCAATGTCATGGTCACTTATGATTTTGACCACTATACTATTTAATTCATTCTGAAATTTCTTGACAAAGGACCTGAAGATATCAAGGTTTTCAGACTTTTTCTTAAGAAAGAAGAGCCAAAGTCAACTATAGTGTCCAAAAATACAATAACTCAATAATTATACAATATATAACAATTTCAAAAATTAACTTTCATTAATAGAACTTACCTAACCAAAAACTTTGATCTTTTGCTAGGAAAATATTAGAACACTGGATGAATCATCAAAGAATATTAGAACTAACCTACCCGAATACTTTGAGAAAATACATGGTAACAGCACAAGCCACTTGTAGAGTTTTTGCAGGCATGAAAAAAGGCCAATAAAATAGATAAAAATTATATTCTATTAAGAATTAAGAAAATGGAAATTTTAGAGTAAAATTAAATTTTAGAAATTTAATAACCTCTTGGGGGAAGAGGTGACAGTAAGACTTTAGATAAACTAACCATTGAGGCCTTGACTGGTCAAAGAAATCGGGAGCATGTGGCCAAACTGAGTGTGAAATCGGGAGCCTGAAGTAGGTTTAGATCGGGAGCGAATAATCAGAACTCAGTGGGGGAAATCAGGAAAGGTGGAGTCGTCGAGGGCCAGGCGCTGGAGGTATGTCAACATCATTTCTAACAGTGTTGTCTAGCGATTGAGGTGGTAGAGTCTGTCGCCATCTTCATGGAACAAACAGAGATGCCCAGGGATACGCAGATTATGGCACTCTAACGTCACTGCTCGCTACTCGCTACGCCCCTTCGTTGGTGTAGGAAGAAGATCCTGATGAAATTGTTGAAATCTGTGAAGTGAAAGTGGGTGAATGGAAGGCTTGGGCAACCCATCCGCGCGGACTACGCGGACAGGGTTGGCGGGCTGCTAAGTCGGCAGGGATGTTGCAGGAGGCTTGCTCTATGGCGGCCTGGGCGGTCTGTTCGCGTGGACTACGCAGACAGCAGCATCGGTCTGTCAGACCGGCGTATTCTCAGCATGCGATTGGATCCCAGGAAGTAATCGGGAGGATAGAAACTCTATCCACGAAGTCCGACATGAAGCAGACTGATGAACTGGAGCTCGGCAGACCGGTTTGGCTGTTGCCTTGGTTTTTCTCTAGTGCAGCGGCAAGTGGAAGCCACAGAGACTGCCTGTTAGTGTGTACTGATACTGGAGCTCGTCGGGACAGGCGGACTGGTTCCAGTGTCCGCCAGTAAGTGCAGACTGGCCCTTGTGGCCAGTGGACTGGACTTGGTGAGTTCTGAACCAAGTCCAGGTTGGCTCAGTCCGGGGAGATCGTGCAGTGGAGCGCGGACTGTTTCTCTCAGTCCTCCAATCTCGGCAGGAGCGCTGTTGCCTTGATTGCTAGCTTGAGGATATGCAGACTGGAGATTGCGTGCCCAAGCATGCGGATTGGAGCTAGTGTCCGCTGAGTCCGGTTGAGCCTTGTGATGAGGATATGGATTCTGGGGTGCGGACTGATGAAGTCTGCAGGAGTTGGGGACTGGAGAAGTTTGCAGGAATTGTGGACTGTAGTCTGCAGGAGATACGAACTCATGTGTCTGTTGTGTTAGCAGACTTGAGCTGTGTCTGCTGAGTCCGGCAATGCCTTGGTGATTAGGCAATGGACTCGGTGAAGCGGACTAGAGCTATCCTCAGCAGACTGAAGCGGTGTGTCCGCTGAGTCCAGCTTTGTGCTTTTGTGGTAGCCGTGGGCTCGGGATTCGCGGACTGATGTGGCGAGTCCGCTGAGTACGGCAGAAGCCTTGGTATTGGGGCTGTGGACTCGAGGTATATGGGCTGGTGCCTTGTCCGTGGATTGGCGGACAAATGCTGCCGCAGAGTCCAACTGTGGTGGTCCTGACTTGGCCTTTGGAGACAAGGTGGACTGGAGATTGCTGTCCGGCCTTGGTGTTGTCTTGGCAGCTTGGCCTTTGGTGACAAGGCAGACTGGAGATTGGAGTCCGGCCTTGGAGAAGCTAGGCGGACTGGCTATCTGCACAGGAGCGGCGAACTGGAGTGTGTGACCGCAGGCTGGCAGACATACTTGTTCTTGCTGCAGGATGTGGCGGTTATCCTATCAGCTAGGGCGGTGACCATACTCATCATCGTGCCTATAAATAGGACCCATGTAACATCAGGAAATAACTTAGAGAGGGAGAGAACAGAAGTAAGTGAACAGTAATTTTGAGCTCGCGTAAGATGCTGCGGACTGGACTATGGTGTCCGCGTGGTTTGATAAAGTTGATCGGGTTGTGTTGTGCAGGTTGTGCGGATATCGCTCGAAAGCCAGGACTTGGCTCTGATTGCAGTCAGGGACAGTGCAGACTCTGTGGTTAAGCAACATGCGATAAACAGCAGGCCCCGGATAGCGACTACGCGGTCTTCTCTTTGGCAACTTGGTTCAGGGTTCAGTGTAACGCCCCCGATTTTTCTGTGTTTTGTTTGATTTTGGATTAGCGTTACGATGACGCATTTCCGGCCCTTCGCCGTTGTAGAGCGCGGTCCTAGCTCTGTAGGTTCCTTGTGTAGCCTGGTTGTAGCCAGTTGGCAAGTTTCCCCAGCTAGCCGGAGTCTGTTTTGGTGACTCGGTTGGGCCTCTTAGGGAAATGCTTGCATTTTGGCTTCGGGAGGTGTTAGCCCGAGTTTTCGATCGTCAGATGTTGTTCTCGACCTCGTCGTTGTTTTCGTGGCTTGGTTGTTTAGCTACGGTGCGAGTTTTGGTCGAAATCCGAGATCGTTTGCCTTCGCGTCGTTTCGGCGTTGTTTTGTTAGCTGCATGTTTGTAATGTTTGCTGTGCAGTGTGTGGCCGTTGTGGCTGAGCTTGTAGGCAGGTGCCTTGTTTCTTGTTGGCTAGGTATTAGCAGGTTTCTTTTCTGTGTAAGTTTGGGTGTGTCGAGCTCGGGTAGAGCTCCCGTTTCTCCAGTCGACGAATTTTTTTGGTCGACAGGGTTTTTGTTGGAACACGGCCGTGACACGGGCGTGTCACGGGCGTGTCGCGGGCATGTCCTCCTTCGATTCGTCGAGCTGCGCTCGATGGTCGTCAGGCGGTGTTTAGTGAGAACACGGCCCTGTCACGGGCGTGTCGTGTCGAACACGGGCGTGACATTGGGGCCTGTCTCTCTGTTCGACGATCGACGCTCCACGATAGTCGGGCGGTGTTCGAGTTGGTACACGGCCTGTGACACGGGCGTGTCACAGGGCGTGTCCCCTGCTTCGTCGTGCGGAGATCGACTTTCGTCAAGTGGGTAGGTGCGTGAGTACACGCCCCGTGACACGGGCGTGTCGGGCCGTGTCACGGGCGTGTCTGGGGGGCGTGTCCCGTGTTTTCGTCGAGTAAAGATCGACGTTCGTCGAGTGTGTGAGTACACGCCCCGTGACACGGGCGTGTCGGGCCGTGTCACGGGCGTGTCTTGGGCGTGTTCCGTACTTTTTTCCTGAAATCGTCTTTTGTTGCCGTGAACTGTTTTTCCTCCTCATTTTTCATCGTTCCCGAGTCTGGAGAGCTTCCAGCGGATGGGTTTTGAGAGGAGGCGGTGGTTGTTTTGACCGGCCATTTCGGGAAGGTTAGAGCCCGTTTTTCTCGTGTGATAGCGGATTCGGTTTGCTCTCGGCTAGATCTTCCCTTCCATGTAAGTTTTTCTTGATTTAAGGTTCGATTCCAGGAATTTCTAAATATCTGATTTCTTTCTTCCCTCAAGTTTCATCTTTGGTCTTCTAGGTGGCCGATCTTGCCGCCGGAGCCAAGCCGTGGTGCGGCTGTTGTTTGTTTTTCCGAAGAGGTAGAGGCAAGTGGCCCCTTGCCCTTGCCAAATTTATTTCTAACCTATGATCTGTTTTTATTTCTTGTGCATAAGCTCTGTTCTCTTTGTCTTTTTTCCTCCCTAGGGCAGCAGGTTAAGTTATTTCATCAAGCTTCTAATCAAGTGCTGATCCTTTATTTTCTTTTCTGGAATTTTAATCATGTTCTCTTTTGTCGGAGGTTTGGTGTTCTGTGGGTAGCTAGAGTTAGGGTGAGGCTGCGGTAGAGGTGGTTCAGGTTCGGTTGCGATAGTCCCGAGTAGTTAGGACGGAACGGAGGGTTGCGATTAAATTTCCAACTCTCTGCTTGCTCGCAATGAGAGGGCTTAGGCTACGTTTTTTAGCAAGACTTACGTTTACCCTAAGTGGAAAGCGCTGACAGCATCGAGTGAGCCGAGCTCACTCAACGCCGTCACCCAGCATAGGACTTGCGGCTAAGTATTTATAGGCGTCAGTTGAGTGGAGTTTACTCAACGCTGCGTCAAGTGGGCTCGACTTTTTTTCTGTCTTGAGTTCAGGTGTACCTTAGGATTGTTAGTGTGACTTTTCCCTTCCTTTAGGGGGTGGTATTGGGTGTTCGGCAAATTTTTGCTTGCCGACTCTTGGGTTGTGGCAGGTGGTGCATGTTTAGTGGCCTCTAAGAGGGGCGGTTGTTGATGTGGAGAGCTGTGGCCACGACCTGTTTGCCCTGGTTTGGGTTGGTGTGGGACCCTAAAGCTGCCACTGGCTACCCCTTAGCCTTTTTTTGGATCTGATTCTGGTCATGAATTCAGATTCATGTTTTTTTTTTTGACCACTGCCACTTACCCACGTATTAGGAATGTTAGACTCTTTCGTTGAGCATGTTGCTTTTATTGCTCGCACCTGGTGTGCTTTGCTGTGCTTTAGACAGTGCTCTTTTCTTACTGTCATGTTCTTTCTTTTGCTTATAGCAGCTTGTTGTCGGGTTGGTAAACCCTTCTTTTGCTCTTAACTCTAATGCTTAGTTTACTCTTTTGATTATTTCCTTGCTGAGGTGTTCTTTTCTTGAATGCCTCAGGTCCAGGTTGTAGCCGGTTCAGCGGCTAGTTCTTTTGGAGGGGCTGGTTTGCAGCCTCTTGGGTAGCTGAGACAGCTGATCTCGATTCTGTGAGGTAGTTCTTTACTTTTCTGTATAGACATACATACTCACCAGTGGGTTCGTGTCAGGTTGTTGGCGCCCACTGGTGGCTTCTTGCTATGCTGGATATGAACTTAAACTGCTGTTTTTTCCTATTAGTGGTTGTTTACTTGCTTCTGGGATGGATTTTTGCTAGGTTGCATGATAGATATTTTAAACTCTAAAAGCATTATTATATGTATATCATGCATAGCATAATTATAAAACAAAGTCACTATATTTCCTTAGCGTAAAAAGATTACCTTGTTATATCTATGATATTCATTAGAGTTGTGCATACCATGAGTTGTCCCTCGGGGACACTTATGCTCACTAGGGTGTCAACTTAATTGAACCAAACTATTTTCTGTTGCGTATACTTATACTTTTAATTGTGGACTAGCTGATCCACCATGCCGAGGGATACAGCCAATCAACATAACTGCTTTTCTTTCATAATTAATCAACGATTTTCCTTAAAACTAAGATTTGGAGTTTTGCCTGAGCGCGTGCAGTTATCCCCTGCACGGCGTGGCATCACGGCATGTGTTTTCTCTTGCTCTGATACGATTTTATCGTTGAGAAAATGCGGGTTGTGACAGTTGGTATCAGAGGGAGGTTGCTTGACAAATGGTCGGGCAACCTTTCCCTCGTTTGCATTAGTGGTTAGCGTCATACCATACACACACCGATATGTCATCAGCACGTCTTGGCTAAAGCACGAACACTACACTCATAAGCATAAAGAAGTATACGGGGCATATTATGTAGTATGAGATGCATAATATGTGTTTGTATATGGATCCACCATAGGAGGCAACATGTGAGGGTTATGTAGTATGGGATGCATAACCTCACCACATGAATGCGGCTAGCACGTTTTCTTTTTTCGTTGCATGGGAATGTTATGTAGTATGGGATGCATAACATTTTCATGTGTACGCCGCCCATGGCATGCATTAAGGCCTTTTTTTTAGAATGCATAGCACATCATGCATAGCATAACATTCATAAGCACAACGTGTTAAGCTAAAGATTTGCAAGATGACATATGTACACACATGGTTTTGAGTCAAAAAGAATACAAATACATGCATTCATGGTTTAGGCACATGAGTTAGTATGATGGTGGTGAACCATCTTATGTTAAGCATAACATCATCATGATAAAACAACTCCCAGAGCAAGTTTTGCAGTTGAAGTTCATATTTAAGTGCGTTTGTCTGTACCGGGTAGTTTTGTTCTAGCTGTTGGGCTAAGTTTCGTCTAAAGCTTGTGCGATTAGAGGATGGCGAGACGTCCTATAACGAGGTCGACCCCCCAATCCGAGGGTGAGACGTCAGGAGCGCAGAGTGAGGCGTTGGTAGAAAACCTACGGCAGAGTAATGAGACCCTATCGAGGCAGGTGGTGGCTATGCAGGCTCAGATTCAGTCCCTGGTGGCCGTGGTGGCGGGACAGGCCCCGAGAGTTCCGGGCCCCGCTGAGGGGGTAGCTGTTCTTACCCCTCCTGCTCCTCCCGTGCCTTTGGTTGTGGTGCCCCCGGAGATGGCGTTTATATCCCAGTTTCAGCGACTGAGACCCCCTACTTATGATGGGCAAGCAGATTTCATGATTTTGGATGACTGGCTGATTACTATTGAGGAGATGTTCTCTTATTCGGGGATTTCGGATGATCAGAGAGTGATGCTCGCTGCCTACCAGCTCAAGGGCTTGGCAAAGAATTGGTGGTTGAGGGAGAAGGAGAGCTTGGTGGCAGGATGCTCTTGGGAGTCATTTAAAGGGATGCTGTTGAGTAAGTTTTTGCCTTCAGTCGAAAGGGACCGGCTGATGAATGACTTTCTCCATTTGAAGCAGAGGAAACTCACGGTCAGTGAGTATGAGATTGAGTTTAGTAAGTTGAGCCAGTTTGCTCCTGGTCTGGTGAGCGTTGAAGCAGACCGAGTTAAGCGATTTCTGGGTGGACTGAGAAGTGACATTCAGTAGTTAGCAAATGCCTACGGTGCAGTCAGTTATGCCAGCGTGGTCGAAGCTGCCTTGAGGGTTGAGGCCATTGAGAATGCCAAGAATAGAGGTCAGCAGTTGTGGAAGGATAAGCGAAAGTCCGGTGGAGGGAAGAGCCCTCAGGAACCCGATGCGGTCTCGAGAAAGAAGAGCAAGGAGGTTTGTAGTTTATGTGGCCGACCAGGCCACCCCTTGGAGAAGTGTTTCAAAAGGTTTGGAGCGCAGAAGAAGGAATAGGTGCACGCAATTCAGGGTGCTCCCAGAGGAGACTTGGTGTGTGCCTTGTGTGGAAGGAAGGGGCATGAGGCTGCCCGTTGCTGGTCGAGAGATAAAGTCTGTTTTCAATGTGGGCAGAAGGGTCATCTCAAGACAAAGTGCCCACAGTCTCAGCCTATTCTGCAGCCAGTACCCCTCCAGGCTTTGCCACCGCCTCAGCAATTGGATAGGGGAAAGGGGAAGCTGAATGTGCTTTCGGCAGACGAAGCGCAGACTTCGACCCAGGTTATCTCAGGTCTGATTTCTCCTCAGTCGTTTCGTTATGCTCCCCTTGTGGTTGTAGTTTTCGTTTTAGCGTTTGTTTCCTTAGATGCGTGCGCTATTTGTAGGATGATTTAAGGTAAAGAACCGCTGGGCGCGCGTTCTCTTCGATTCAGGCGCTACCCACTCGTTTGTGGCTAGAGCCTTTGTGGAGCGGTTCAGTTTGGGCCTAGATCATGTTGGTGGTGCCTTTTGCGTTAAGTTCCCCTCCGGTGACTCTGTGGTTACGGACCTGGGTGTCCTTGATTGTCCGATTTTGTTGGGGGATTTTCTAGCCAAGGCAGATCTGAAGGTGATTGACCTGGAGGACTTCGATGTGATCTTGGGCATGGACTGGTTGTCAAGGTACGATGTTGTGATCCAGTGCAAGGATAAGCGCTTGGACTTCGTCAAGGACAACGGTCAGCCAGGGAGCGTTTATGGGTATTCTCTCCAGGAGTCTCCAGTCATTTCTGCGGTGCGTGCTCGGAAGTTGCTTGATTCTGGTTGTTCTGCCTGTGTGGTCTCTCTGGTAGGGGCTGTTGTTAGAGTGCCGTGTTTGCAAGAGATCCCTGTGGTGTGTGACTTCTCCGATGTGTTTCCTGATGATCTTCCCGGTCTTCCACCCGATCGAGATGTCGAGTTTGCTATAGATTTGGAGCCAGGCACGCGTCCTATTGCCAAGGCGCCGTACCGGATGGCCCCGCGAGAGCTGGAAGAGTTGCGAATTCAGCTGGATGAGATGTTGGCAAAAGGGTTCATTAGGCCGAGTTCTTCACCATGGGTTGCACCAGTGCTGTTCGTTAAAAAGAAGGATGGGTCGATGAGGCTATGCATCGACTATAGAGAACTGAACAAGGTTACTATTAAGAACAGGTACCCTTTGCCTCGGATTGACGATCTGTTTGACCAACTGCGTGGTAGTGCCGTGTTTTCCAAGATAGATCTTCGATCGAGCTATCACCAGTTGAGGATTCGGGAGTCAGATGTTCCGCGGGCGGCGTTCCGCTCTCGTCATGGGCATTTTGAGTTTTTAGTTATGTCATTTGGTTTGACTAATGCGCCCTCAGCTTTTATGGATCTGATGAATAGAGTTTTCAAGGATTTTCTGGATAAGTTTGTGATCGTCTTTATAGATGACGTTTTGGTATATTCTAAGAATGCGGAGGAACATGATGGGCATTTGCGGCTGGTCTTGGTGACTCTGAGAGACCATAAGCTATACGCCAAGCTGAGCAAATGCGAATTTTGGTTGCCTCAAGTTTATTTTCTCGGCCACGTGGTGAATAAGGAGGGAATATCAGTGGACCCAGAAAAGATCGCTGCTGTTATGGAATGGGCGAGGCCCGTTACTCCCAAAGAGATCAGAAGTTTCTTGGGCTTGGCTGGATATTATAGGAGATTTGTAGAGGGATTCTCTACTTTGTCTGCGCCGTTGACCAGGTTGACGCAGAAGAATGCAGCCTTCATATGGGATAGCAAGTGTGAGGAGGCTTTTGTGGAATTAAAAAGAAGGTTATGTTCAGCTCCAGTTTTGTCTTTGCCTACTGAAGATAGTGAGTATGATATATATGTGGACGCGTCGCACGTCGGACTGGGCTGTGTTTTGATGCAGGGAGGGAAGGTGATTGCGTACGGGTCGAGGCAGCTAAAGACTCATGAGAGGAATTACCCTACGCATGACCTGGAGTTTGCAGCTGTGATCTATGCGTTGAAATTGTGGAGGCATTTGCTGTATGGCGCACAGTGCAAGATTTTCACGGATCATAAGAGCTTGAAGTATGTCTTCACTCAGAAAGAGTTGAATCTGCGCCAGCGGCGGTGGTTGGAGTACGTGGCCGACTATGATGTTGAAATCCAGTATCATCCGGGTAAGGCGAATGTGGTGGCCGATGCCCTAAGTCGGAAGTCAGGAAAGATTTTCAATCTCTCCGCCGAGCGTCTTGTGGAAGAGTTTCTTTTGATGGACATTTCTGTGGGAAGCTGCGATTCGCAGAGTAGCTTGGCAGTGGCAGAACCTTCGTGGATTGCGCTTACGCGACTGCATCAGAAAGATGATCCCGATCTTTTGCATTTGTACCTTCGAGCTGAAAAAGGTGAATTACCAGATTTCTCTATAGATGATGCGGGTACCTTGAAGTTTCGTGGCAGGTTTTGCATTCCCACGGTTGGGGATATCCGGGATATGGTGTGCAGGGAAGCCCACGGATCTAGTGTTGCCTACCATCCAGGGTCTACCAAAATGTACCATGAATTAAAGCAGATTGCCTGGTGGTATGGGATGAAGAAGGACGTAGCCAGATTTGTTTCTGAGTGCTTCACTTGCAGGCGTGTGAAGGCCTACCATGGGAGGCCTGGTGGCAAGCTAACTCCCTTAGAGATTCCGATGTGGAAGTGGGAGAGTATCTCGATGGATTTCATCACAGGCTTATCGAGATCTCCTAAAGGGCATGATTCAGTTTGGGTGATGGTAGACAGATTGACGAAGAGTGCTCACTTCGTACCATTTAAGATCGATTATCCGATGAGGAAGATAGTCGAGCTGTATTTAGATGAGGTTATTAGATTGCATGGTGTACCCGTGAGTATCATATCAGATCGAGACTCCAGGTTTACGTCTCGTTTTTGGAAGAGCCTTCAAGAAGGGTTGGGTACAGATTTGAGATATTCCACAGCTTATCATCCCCAGACCAATGGTCAGACGGAGCGAGTAAATCAGATTGTGGAAGATATGATCCGATGCTATATTCTGGAACACAGAGGAGCGTGGGATGAGCGCTTGTGGCTTATGGAATTTGCGTATAATAACAGTTATCAAGAAAGCTTGCCAATGGCTCATTTTGAAGCTTTGTATGGGAGGCGCTGCAGGACTCCCTTGTTTTGGGCTGAGGTTGGCGAGAGACCTTTGTTGGGTCTAGAAGCTCTCGAGGAGATGGAAACTGCTGTGAAGCTTATTCGGGAAAAGCTTCGGATAGCCCAAGAGAGATATGAGAAAAATGCCAATCGGCGTAGATCGGATTTGGAATTTTTGGTGGGGGACTCAGTGTTCTTAAAGGTCTCCCCGTTGATCGGAGTCAAGCGTTTTGGCAAGAACAGGAAGTTGGACCCGAGGTTCGTGGGGCCGTTTCCGATTGTTGAGCGGATTGGGATATCAGCTTATAGGCTGGCGTTGCCCGCAAATTTCCCTGTCGTGCATAATGTCTTCCACGTCAGTCAGCTGCGGAAATGTGTATCGAATGGCAGGCAGGTTTTGGATTCTGTGCCTCAGTTGGAGCCGAATCTTACTTATGTGGAGGTGCCTGTCCGCATTCTGGATTCTCAGGTTCGTGCGCTGCGGAAGAAGTCTATTCCGATGGTTAAAGTTTTATGGAGGAATCAGGATGTAGAAAGCGCGACTTGGGAGTTGGAGTCGGCTATGAGGGAGGCTCACCCTCATCTGTTTTCCCTGAGCTTGTGCCTGGTATGTTTTGTTTTATTTATGATTATATAGTCCTTTCCTGGCTCTTTCTCTCTCCTTCTTCTTAGGAGTGTTGTGAGTAAAGTTTTGAGGCGAAACTTTCTTTTAGTGGGAGTGGCTGTAACGCCCCCGATTTTTCTGTGTTTTGTTTGATTTTGGATTGGCGTTACGATGACGCATTTCCGGCCCTTCGTCGTTGTAGAGCGCGGTCCTAGCTCTGTAGGTTCCTTGTGTAGCCTGGTTGTAGCCAGTTGGCAAGTTTTCCCAGCTAGCCGGAGTCTGTTTTGGTGACTCGGTTGGGCCTCTTAGGGAAATGCTTGCGTTTTGGCTTCGGGAGGTGTTAGCCCGAGTTTTCGATCGTCGGATGTTGTTCTCGACCTCGCCGTTGTTTTCGTGGCTTGGTTGTTTAGCTACGGTGCGAGTTTTGGTCGAAATCCGAGATCGTTTGCCTTCGCGTCGTTTCGGCGTTGTTTTGTTAGCTGCATGTTTGTAATGTTTGCTGTGCAGTGTGTGGCCGTTGTGGCTGAGCTTGTAGGCAGGTGCCTTGTTTCTTGTTGGCTAGGTATTAGCAGGTTTCTTTTCTGTGTAAGTTTGGGTGTGTCGAGCTCGGGTAGAGCTCCCGTTTCTCCGGTCGACGAATTTTTTTTGGTCGACAGGGTTTTTGTTGGAACACGGCCGTGACACGGGCGTGTCACGGGCGTGTCGCGGGCGTGTCCTCCTTCGATTCGTCGAGCTGCGCTCGATGGTCGTCAGGCGGTGTTTAGTGAGAACACGGCCCTGTCACGGGCGTGTCGTGTCGAACACGGGCGTGACATTGGGGCGTGTCTCTCTGTTCGACGATCGACGCTCCACGATCGTCGGGCGGTGTTCGAGTTGGTACACGGCCTGTGACACGGGCGTGTCACAGGGCGTGTCCCCTGCTTCGTCGAGCGGAGATCGACTTTCGTCGAGTGGGTAGGTGCGTGAGTACACGCCCCGTGACACGGGCGTGTCGGGCCGTGTCACGGGCGTGTCTGGGGGGCGTGTCCCGTGTTTTCGTCGAGTAAAGATCGACGTTCGTCGAGTGTGTGAGTACACGCCCCGTGACACGGGCGTGTCGGGCCGTGTCACGGGCGTGTCTTGGGCGTGTTCCGTACTTTTTTCCTGAAATCGTCTTTTGTTGCCGTGAACTGTTTTTCCTCCTCATTTTTCATCGTTCCCGAGTCTGCAGAGCTTCCAGCGGAAGGGTTTTGAGAGGAGGCGGTGGTTGTTTTGACCGGCGATTTCGGGAAGGTTAGAGCCCGTTTTTCTCGTGTGATAGCAGATTCGATTTGCTCTCGGCTAGATCTTCCCTTCCATGTAAGTTTTTCTTGATTTAAGGTTCGATTCCAGGAATTTCTAAATATCTGATTTCTTTCTTCCCTCAAGTTTCAGCTTTGGTCTTCTAGGTGGCCGATCTTGCCGCCGGAGCCAAGCCGTGGTGCGGCTGTTGTTTGTTTTTCCGAAGAGGTAGAGGCAAGTGGCCCCTTGCCCTTGCCAAATTTATTTCTAACCTATGATCTGTTTTTATTTCTTGTGCATAAGCTCTGTTCTCTTTGTCTTTTTTCCTCCCTAGGGCAGCAGGTTAAGTTATTTCATCAAGCTTCTAATCAAGTGCTGATCCTTTATTTTCTTTTCTGGAATTTTAATCATGTTCTCTTTTGTCGGAGGTTTGGTGTTCTGTGGGTAGCTAGAGTTAGGGTGAGGCTGCGGTAGAGGTGGTTCAGGTTCGGTTGCGATAGTCCCGAGTAGTTAGGACGGAACGGAGGGTTGGGATTAAATTTCCAACTCTCTGCTTGCTCGCAATGAGAGGGCTTAGGCTACGTTTTTTAGCAAGACTTATGTTTACCCTAAGTGGAAAGCGCTGACAGCATCGAGTGAGCCGAGCTCACTCAACGCCGTCACCCAGCATAGGACTTGCGGCTAAGTATTTATAGGCGTCAGGTGAGTGGAGTTTACTCAACGCTGCGTCGAGTGGGCTCGACTTTTTTTCTGTCTTGAGTTCAGGTGTACCTTAGGATTGTTAGTGTGACTTTTCCCTTCCTTTAGGGGATGGTATTGGGTGTTTGGCAAATTTTTGCTTGCCGACTCTTGGGTTGTGGCAGGTGGTGCATGTTTAGTGGCCTCTAAGAGGGGCGGTTGTTGATGTGGAGAGCTGTGGCCACGACCTGTTTGCCCTGGTTTGGGTTGGTGTGGGACCCTAAAGCTGCAACTGGCTACCCCTTAGCCTTTTTTTGGATCTGATTCTGGTCATGAATTCAGATTCATGTTTTTTTTTGACCACTGCCACTTACCCACGTATTAGGAATGTTAGACTCTTTCGTTGAGCATGTTGCTTTTATTGCTCGCACCTGGTGTGCTTTGCTGTGCTTTAGACAGTGCTCTTTTCTTACTGTCATGCTCTTTCTTTTGCTTATAGCAGCTTGTTGTCGGGTTGGTAAACCCTTCTTTTGCTCTTAACTCTAATGCTTAGTTTACTCTTTTGATTATTTCCTTGCTGAGGTGTTCTTTTCTTGAATGCCTCAGGTCCAGGTTGTAGCCGGTTCAGCGGCTAGTTCTTTTGGAGGGGCTGGTTTGCGGCCTCTTGGGTAGCTGAGACAGCTGATCCCGATTCTGTGAGGTAGTTCTTTACTTTTCTGTATAGATATACATACTCACCAGTGGGTTCGTGTCAGGTTGTTGGCGCCCACTGGTGGCTTCTTGCGATGCTGGATATGAACTTAAACTGCTGTTTTTGCCTATTAGTGGTTGTTTACTTGCTTCTGGGATGGATTTTTGCTAGGTTGCATGATAGATATTTTAAACTCTAAAAGCATTATTATATGTATATCATGTATAGCATAATTATAAAACAAAGTCACTATATTTCCTTAGCGTAAAAAGATTACCTTGTTATATCTATGATATTCATTAGAGTTGTGCATACCATGAGTTGTCCCTCGGGGACACTTATGCTCACTAGGGTGTCAACTTAATTGAACCAAACTATTTTCTGCTGCGTATACTTATACTTTTAGTTGTGGACTAGCTGATCCACCATGCCGAGGGATACGGCCAATCAACATAACTGCTTTTCTTTCATAATTAATCAACGATTTTCCTTAAAACTAAGATTTGGAGTTTTGCCTGAGCGCGTGCAGTTATCCCCTGCACGGCGTGGCATCACGGCACGTGTTTTCTCTTGCTCTGATACGATTTTATCGTTGAGAAAATGCGGGTTGTGACATTCAGGAAGTCGCCTGTCTCAGGAGGACTGTTCTATTCGGTATTGCAGCGTATGCGGTCTGGAGGCTAGGCGACCTTGCGGTCAGGCGGCTTCCAGATCAGCGGTGAAGAGCTAAGCATTAGAATAAGGGGTTGGCCGCGTGGCTTTGTTGCGGCTTTGCGACCTGGCGGATTGAGCGGACTCCACAGCAGTAGACTGCGCGGCTTGATGTTTGAGATCGCGCGGCTTGTTTAGATTCTTATCTTTGTATCTGTCTCTGCTCTCCCTATGTTGGTTTTAGCGAATCATGTCTCGCCATGTATGTCTCGCCTTGTAAAGAAGTCTGTTGTTGATCAATAAAGATATTTGCTTGCTGCATGTGTTGCTGGTTGTTATTGCTTTGTTGAGATAACCCCCGTATTCTCCAACATCTGGGAAATCGTTTAACATTATAAGTGGAGGTGTCCTCCTCCGATTTGTTGAGTTTCAACAAGGTATCCGAGGAGGCCTCTGCGGGTTTGTTGAATTTTAAAATGGTATCAAAGCGAGGTTGGAGTGGTCAAGCAGTACTCAATGGAAGTAGTTTCTCTTGTGAAGAGGAAACCATTGGTAGAACCATGGCAGTGGAAGATGCAAATTGTCTTGGAATTGATCTTCTTACAAAGACGAACTTTGAAAGGTGGAAGTCTTGTATGAAGAGCTTTCTTCATGGCGAGGACCTTTGGGAGGTTGTATGCGGAGCAGGAAGACAAGACACTACTGTTGGCATTGCTGAAGAGATGAGAGCATGGAAAAAGACAAATGCGAGAGCGGAGTCTATTCTCAGGCAGGTTATCTCATCAGAGCTCTTGGACCACATTAGTGGATGTGGGTCAGCTACGGAGGTTTGGACTTCCCTTGTTGGGTTGTTCAGGAAGGAGGTGAAGGTTGCTGCAGAAGATGGTCCCTCTACTTCATATTAGTAAGAAAGGAGTGTTTCTCCTAGGCATGATAGGAAGAGGAAGGAATGAACAAGGTACTATAAATGCAAGCAACAAGGTCATCTCTGGAAGGAGTGCAAGATTGTCTTGCTCTCAGCGAATGTTGCTCAAGTAGGGAGTAAGGAGAAGAACACGAGTTCTGGTGCTGATCGGATGAAGGCCAGTGATAGTGCAGCTATCTGGCATGAAAGACTGGGGCATGTAGGGATGGACAAGCTAAAAGCAATGGCGGAAAGAAGACTCGTAAGAGGCTTGCCTAGATTGTCATCCTATGACGATGGTCAGGGGTATGCGGGATGTCAGCAAAGTGAAGCTTATTGCTTCATGGTTGATAAGGCACAATCCAGATGTAAAGCACCTTTGGAGGTTGTCCATTGTGCTCTGGTTGTACCGACCGTCACCGCCAGTCTTGGAGGCAGCAAATTCATGCTGATATTGGTTGATGACTATTCAAGGTATACTTGGGCATACTTCATGAAGGAGAAGTCCAACATGACGCGCTTTCTTGTGGAGTTCAAGAAGCTTATGGAAGGCCAGTTGGGTCTGCATATCAAGATGTTGAGGACAAGCATCGGTGGTGAGTTTGGCTCAACCGAGTTCTCAAACTTTTGCAGGAAGCAAGGGATCCGAACAGAGCTTTCTTGTAGACATACTTCACAATAAGGTAGTGTTGCAGCTCGGATGATCCGTTGGTCAACGGAGACCTGCAAGTGTTGGCTTCAGAGTAAAGGCGTTCCGAAGGCTATTTGCGCGGAAGGGATAGCTTGTACTACACATGTCATCAACCAGATGCCTCTTAGTTCGATCATAGTGAAGACTCCTTATGAGCTGATGTTAGGAGTAAAGCCCAGTGTGAAACATGTAAGGGTGTTTGGATCTACCTGCTACATACACTCTCCAGGTGCTCTCAAGACAAAGCTAGTCTTTGTTGGGTATGATGAGCAGAGGAGAAGATGGAGATGTATGGATCCTACGATGAAGAGACTCATCGTGTCAAGAGACGTTGTCTTCGATGAGTTGACACCGTATTGGGGTAGCTCTCATGTGGAGCTAGAGATGAGCAGGTCAGATGATGGGCTAAAGGAGGCTGCATCTAAGGATCATATGGAGCTGCCTGAATCACCAGGTGCTCCAGGTTGTGTTAGCTCTGGGGAAAAGGTGTCAGGGTCAGGAAGTGGGGGGAGCGACGCTCCAGGTACTTCTAACTCGAAGGAAGAGGCTTCTGGTTCAGGAAGCAGGGGGAGCGATCTTCCAGGCCATTCTTGTTCAAGAGGGGAGTCTTCTGGTTTAGGTAGAAGGGGGAGCATTACTTCAGGTGCTTCGGGTTCAAGTAAGGAGGTGTCTTGTTCAGGGAGCAATGGGTGCATGGTTCTGGGTTTGCCCGGGAATGGAGTTGGTTCAGGAGCCACGGAGGTGGTTAGCCATGATCATGTTCTTCGGAGATAGAAGAGGATCAGTAAGCCACCAGCTCGATATAGTGAAGGGAACACGATGGGATTGATTCCGTGTTTCTTTGTTAGCCCTCGGGTCGAGCAAGGTACTTCAGGATGTGATGACCCCACTTGAATCAAGGAGGTGGTTGACACCAAGGCTGAAGAGTTGACTTCTCTCAGAGGTAACGACGCTTGGGCTTTTGTGCCCAAGGTAGTTGGTGATACTCCTGTGATACATGAGTGGAGGTTGAAGCTGAAGAAGGCAGAGGGAAGCATGGCTCCTTTTGGGAGATACTGGAGGACTCCCTCATGGTCCATGATATGCGGGGTAAGGACTATGCCTTGGACATCTCTTCGTAGATACTATCGGAGGGACCAGGTGCAAGGTTACGTGAGCTGCTGGAGATGTTCACCACTTCTCACATCAAGGGGGATTGTTGAAATCTTTGAAGTGAAAGTGGGTGAATGGAAGGCTTGGGCAACCCATCCGTGCGGACTACGTGGACAGGGTTGGCGGGCTGCTAAGTCGGCAGGGATGTTGCATGCGGCTTGCTCTATGGCGTCCTGGGCGGTCTGTTCGCGCGGACTACGCAGAAAGCAACAGCGGTCTGTCAGGCCGGCATATTCTCAGCAGGCAGTTGGATCTCAGGAAGTAACCGGGCGGATAGAAACTCTATCCGCGGAGTCCGGCATGAAGCAGACTGATGAACTGGAGCTCGGCAGACCGGTTTGGCAGTTGCCTTGGTTTTGCTCTCGTGTAGTGACAAGTGGAAGCCGCGGAGACCGCCTGTCAGTGTGGACTGATACTGGAGCTCGCCAGGACAGACGGACTGGTTCCAGTGTCCGCCAGTAAGTGCGGACTGGCCCTTGTGGCCAGTGGACTGGACTTGGTGAGTTCTGAACCAAGTCCAGGTAGGCTCAGTCCGGGGATATCGCGCAGTGGAGCGCAGACTATTTCTCTCAGTCCGCCAAGCTCGGCAGGAGCGCTGTTTCCTTGATTGCTAGCTTGAGGATCTGCGGACTGGAGATTGCGCGAGCAAGCGTGCGGACTGTAGCTAGTGTCCGCTGAGTCCAGTTGAGCCTTGTGATGAGGCTACGGATTCAGGGATGCGGACTAATGAAGTCTGCAGGAGTTGCGGACTAGAGAAGTCTGTAGGAATTGTGGACTGTAGTCTGCAGGAGATGCGGACTCATGTATCTGCTGTGTTAGCAGACTGGAGCTGTGTCTGCTGATTCCGGTAATGCCTTGGTGACTAGGCAATGGACTCTGGGAAGCGGACTAGAGCTGTCCACAGCAGACTGAAGCGCTGTGTCCGCTGAGTCCAGCTTGGTGCTTTTGTGGCAGCCGTGGGCTCGGGCTTCACGGACTGATGTGGCGAGTCTGCTGAGTCCGGCAGAAGCCTTGGTATTGGGGCTGTGGACTCGAGGTATACGGGCTGGATCCTTGTCCGCGGATTGGCGGACAAATGCTGCCGCAGAGTCCAACTGTGGTGGTCCTGACTTGGCCTTTGGCGATAAGTCGGACTGGAGATTACTGTCCGGCCTTGGTGATGTCTTGGCATCTTGGCCTTTGGCGACAAGGCGGACTGGAGATTGGAGTCCGGTCTTGGAGAAGCTAGGCGGACTGGCTATCTTCATAGGAGCAGCAAACTGGAGTGTGTGTCCGCAGGCTGGCGGATACACTTGTTCTTGCTGCAGGATGGGGCGGTTATCCTATCAGCTAGGGTGGTGACCATACTCATCATCGTGCCTATAAATAGGACCCATGTTACATGAGGAAATAACTTGGAGAGGGAGAGAACCGAAGTAAGTGAACAATAATTTTGAGCTCGCGTAAGTTGCTGCGGACTGGACTATGGTGTCCACGCGGTTTGATAGAGCGCAGACTGTTTCTCTCAGTCCGCCAAGCTCGGCAGGAGCGCTGTTTCCTTGATTGCTAGCTTGAGGATATGCGGACTGGAGATTGCGTGAGCCAGCGTGCGGACTGGAGCTAGTGTCCGCTGAGTCCAGTTGAGCCTTGTGATGAGGCTACGGATTCAGGGATGCGGACTAATGAAGTCTGCAGGAGTTGCGGACTAGAGAAGTCTGTAGGAATTGTGGACTGTAGTCTGCAGGAGATGCGGACTCATGTATCTGCTGTGTTAGCAGACTGGAGCTGTGTCTGCTGATTCCGGCAATGCCTTGGTGACTAGGCAATGGACTCTGGGAAGCGAACTAGAGCTGTCCACAGCAGACTGAAGCGCTGTGTCCGCTGAGTCCAGCTTGGTGCTTTTGTGGCAGCCGTGGGCTCGGGCTTCACGGACTGATGTGGCGAGTCTGCTGAGTCCGGCAGAAGCCTTGGTATTGGGGCTGTGGACTCGAGGTATACGGGCTGGATCCTTGTCCGCGGATTGGCGGACAAATGCTGCCGCAGAGTCCAACTGTGGTGGTCCTGACTTGGCCTTTGGCGATAAGTCGGACTGGAGATTACTGTCCGGCCTTGGTGATGTCTTGGCATCTTGGCCTTTGGCGACAAGGCGGACTGGAGATTGGAGTCCGGTCTTGGAGAAGCTAGGCGGACTGGCTATCTTCACAGGAGCAGCAAACTGGAGTGTGTGTCCGCAGGCTGGCGGATACACTTGTTCTTGCTGCAGGATGGGGCGGTTATCCTATCAGCTAGGGTGGTGACCATACTCATCATCGTGCCTATAAATAGGACCCATGTCACATGAGGAAATAACTTGGAGAGGGAGAGAACCGAAGTAAGTGAACAATAATTTTGAGCTCGCGTAAGTTGCTGCGGACTGGACTATGGTGTCCACGCGGTTTGATAGAGCGCAGACTGTTTCTCTCAGTCCGCCAAGCTCGGCAGGAGCGCTGTTTCCTTGATTGCTAGCTTGAGGATATGCGGACTGGAGATTGCGTGAGCCAGCGTGCGGACTGGAGCTAGTGTCCGCTGAGTCCAGTTGAGCCTTGTGATGAGGCTACGGATTCAGGGATGCGGACTAATGAAGTTTGCAGGAGTTGCGGACTGGAGAAGTCTGCAGGAATTGTGGACTATAGTCTGCAGGAGATGCGGACTCATGTGTCTGCTGTGTTAGCAGATTGGAGATGTGTCTGCTGATTCCGGCAATGCCTTGGTGATTAGGTAATGGACTATGGGAAGCGGACTAGAGCTGTCCACAGCAGACTGAAGCGGTGTGTCCGCTGAGTCCAGCTTGGTGCTTTTGTGGCAGCCGTGGGCTCGGGCTTCGCGGACTGATGTGGCGAGTCCGCTGAGTCCGGCAGAAGCCTTGGTATTGGGGCTGTGGACTCGAGGTATACGGGCTGGATCCTTGTCCGCGGATTGGCGGACAAATGCTTCCGCGGAGTCCAACTGTGGTGGTCCTGACTTGGCCTTTGGAGATAAGGCGGACTGGAGATTACTGTCCGGCCTTGGTGATGTCTTGGCAGCTTGGCCTTTGGCGACAAGGCGGACTGGAGATTGGAGCCCGACCTTGGAGAAGCTAGGCGGACTGGCTATCTTCACAGGAGCAGCAAACTGGAGTGTGTGTCCGCAGGCTGGCGGATACACTTGTTCTTGCTGCAGGATGGGGCGGTTATCCTATCAGCTAGGGCGGTGACCATACTCATCATCGTGCCTATAAATAGGACCCATGTCACATGAGGAAATAACTTGGAGAGGGAGAGAACCGAAGTAAGTGAACAGTAATTTTGAGCTCGCGTAAGTTGCTGCGGACTGGACTATGGTGTCCACGCGGTTTGATAGAGTTGATCGGGTTGTGCTGTGCAGGTTGTGCGGATAGCGCTGGAAAGCCAGGACTTGGCTCTGATTGCGGTCAGGGACAGTGCGGACTCTGTGGTTAAGCTACAGGCGGTAAACAGCAGGTCGCGGACAGCGACTAGGCGGTCTTCTCTTTGGCAACCTGGTTCGGGAAACAGGAAGTCGCCTATCTCAGGCGGACTGTTCTATTCGGTATCGCAGCGTGTGCGGTCTGGCGGCTAGGATACCTTGCGGTCAGGCGGCTTGCAGATCGGCGGTGAAGAGCTAAGCATTGGAATAAGGGGTTGGCCGCACGGCTTGGTTGCGGCTTTGCGACCTGGCGGATTGAGCGGACTCCACAGCAGTAGACCGCGCGGCTTGATGTTTGAGATCGCGCAGCTTATTTAGTTTCTTGTCTTTGTATCTGTCTCTTCTCTCCCTGTGTTGGTTTTGGAGAATCATGTCTCGCCGTGTATGTCTCGCCTTGTAAAGAAGTTTGCTGTTGATCAATAAAGATATTTGCTTGCTGCATGTGTTGCTGGTTGTTACTGCTTTATTGAGATAACCCCTGCTTTCTCCAACATCTGGGAAATCGTTCAACATTATAAGTGGAGGTGTCCTCCTCCAGTTTGTTGAGTTTCAACAAGGTATCCGAGGAGGCCTCTGCGGGTTTGTTAAATTTTAACAAAACTCGAAAGTGTAAATACAACGCTGCTGTAGGAAGAAGATCCTGATGAAATCTGTGAAATTTTGTACGTATCGCATATATGAAGAAGCACAAAGAAATAAGAAGAATACCTAGATTCTCCTTGAAAGAAATGTAAATACAACGCTTACCTCTGCTCCTCTCTAGCCTCAATCCCTACATCCCACAAATCATCACGTGATCAAAAGAAAATTACCTAGATTCCAAACTAGTTTCGAGTTTCGTTGATGAATAACGCGATCAAAAGCAAAATACCTTAAACTTACCCGTGTTCCATCATCTATGGGCGTATGGCGACAGAGGAGCGGTAGATCTCCCACGACGAGCAGTGTTTACCTCCGTTAACTGGAAGCAACAGGCTTTAAATTTGTCGTCGAGTACTAGTGATTTATTGAGGGACGCAAATCGATGTTAGCGGATAGTAGGGCACGCGAATGCGAAAAGGAATTGATGAAAGTGTGCCAAGAGTAAAATATGGGCGCTCATTCTACTGACATGTTTATTTTATAAAACAAACCAGAACTAAAATTTTGTTACCTAAGACGATGCTTATTAGAAAATTCACCGCAAAAGAAAGTTTTTTCTAAAATCTACCACCTCATTTTTTCAAAACGGCGCAATTAAAACGTTGATGTAGATGAATTTTCTTGTAGTGTAACATAAGCCACGTCTGTGAAACAGACTATAACATTGGTAATCATACTGTAGCATTTTTTGATTCCCCTATCAGATCCACCAAAAAGAACTTTTGTATCGTCCTTGACTGGGGTATAATTCTATAATAGGCTTCTTGTTCCAGTCATGTACCTGAAATATCCACTTTCCAAATATTAGATAGGAGTTTTGTTGTCCTTTGGACATATCCCCATTTATAAACTAAACACCCTTAGGAACCCAAACAGATTTGGGTCATCGACTCCTTATTAGTCTAACACCACTAGAAGCATTTAAATTACTAGGGGTCATTCAAGCAATGTGAACTCGTGGAGTCTTATAATTCATAGAATTGAACCAACAATCTTTTGCAAAATGACCAACTTTGTCACAACACAAACAATCAAATCTTTTGTTCCTTCTCTTATTCTCCTGCTTCACCTTTTGAATGAAAAATCTAGTAGGAGCTACTAACTTCGAAGTAGAAGTTTCATGAGAGCAGCAAACACATGGCTTCTTCTTCCCATATGGCTTTATAACAATAGGTTTTACATTTGGTGCTTTCTTAGCATTCGATCCATGAATGAATAGACCATGATCCTTAAGGATGATCTGTTCATGAGATGTATTTAAAGCACTAGTTCCAAAATTTTAGGGGTGGCTCCATTCTTGGTTGTTCTAATTAGAGTCAACATACGTTGATCTAGCAAAGTGACTATAGGATGTTTCAAAGTCATACTTATTTTACAGAAATATTACTTTCTTGAAAGTAGTTTGACTTTGAGGAGCCTTTCCTTTACCCTTAAAGGATTTGTGTCCAACATCACTACCTTTCTTAGAAGAAGAAAATCCATCGATGAGAGGAAGGACGGTCTTTGTCTTTGAGAAGCTTTCTACAAGCTTCCTTTCAACCAACAACTTTTATGCCAGTTCATTAATGGCTTTATCTTTCAAACTAACCAATTCAATAGAAGTTTTCAGTTACTCTTTCAAAGATTGAACTTCAAATCTGACAGGAGTCAACCTCTCGATTTCCTACATCAATTCAGAGTTTAGTGCCTTGTGTGAAGCAATTTCTTTGGCTTAGGATTTGACGACCTTACGAAATTTATCAAATCCTGCTAACAAAACCTTATACTCAACCAATAGATTTGAATCCTTCTCAGAAGAATAGACTTCATGACCATCAGAGGATGTATCAGACTTAGAGAGAGGAGTGCTTGAGTTCAACTTCCCATAATATGGGGTGTCGCAGTTATCCTCATCTGAATGAGCCATAAGCCCAAAATAAGCTCCTTATCTTAACTCGACTCATCTGAGTTATTGTTGCTAAAAGTCTTTGGCTTCATTGCAATGAAGATCTTCTCTTCGATCTTCTTTCCTCAAAATGATTTCTTCTCTTCTTTTCTTTATCCTTCATTTTTCTTAAGAGGATTGTCAGCGATCATGTATCCTGGCTTATTGCATCAATATCACACGACTCTAGAAGAAATATGTTTGTTTGGTTTAGATTTATACGTGTCATTGCCATTGAATCTCTTCTTGTTATGATCACCATCATGACGTAATCTCCTATAATCAGACGAGGAGGGCTAATTTCTAATCTGCCTCCTCTTGCTAAGCATCCTATTAAATTTCTTGGAGAGAAGATAGAATTCTCCATCTAACATTTCTAAGTTTGAGGTGCTTGGCTCTAAATCTTCATGATCACATGTAGCTTGAGTTCATGCAGGAGACACAACTCTAGCTTTCCTTGACCCTTCAGCCTTTAGGGCCACTGACTTCTCAATAGTTGAAAATATGCTTCCTTCTTCTTCTTCAGTTTTTCTTGTGTTGATTTGAAACTCATAGGAAAGCAGCTTTCCAAAGATATTTTGTGGATCTATGTTGGGAAGTATACCAAAATCCCATATAGCACAAATGTTGTTTTCACATTCTTTTGTCAGGGATCTCAAGAATTTATCATTAAGTTCACCATTTGTAAACACACGACCATAATTTTGTAGGCCATTGACAATCTTGAAGAATTTCTTGTAGCAGTCAGCTATAGAGTCTATTCTGTCTTGCTTGAAAGCTTCATACTCCTGATTGAGGTGGGGTTTCCTATCATCCCTAACCTCTTCTGTTCCTTCCATGAGAACAATCAAATATGTCCACATCTCTATAATAGTCCTTCAGTGGATTAAGTTTTGTAACATGGAGTCATCCACTGCACTACAAAATAATATTCTTTGCCTTCTTATCCAGAGAGACAAGAGCAATCTCATCTTTAGTTATGTCCAGCATCTATTTCGGAACCATCAGATTAACATACACAGTCGATGCAGTCATAGGCACATAGGGGCCTTCTTCAACGATTTGAAATATTCTTAGATCAACAAATTCCATGAAGAACCTTACTCTTTCCTTCCACATTGGAGAGTTTTCCTTGGAGCACACTAATAGCTTCATCGAGTACATATCCTTACTTCTATCAATTCCAGACATGTTGTTCTCTAACAATTAGATAAAGATCTTGTTCAAGGTGTTAACCTTTTAATGAACAACCTCGCTTTGATACCAATTAAAAGTATCTAGTCATCAACCTAAGTCACCTAGAGGGGGGGGGGGGGGTGAATAGGTGAATCCTGCGGCTTTTAGCGAAATTAAAATACTTCAAAAATAAGCAATATAAACATTTCTAGTGGTGTTCGACTAATATGGAAATAAGGACCCAAATCTGTTTGGGTTAATAAGGGTGTTTAGTTTGCAAATGCAGGTATATCCAAAGGCCAACAAAACTCCTATCTGGTATTTGGACAGTGGATGTTCCAAGCGCATGATTGGATCAAGAAGCCTAGCTACTATAGAATTATAACCCAGTCAAGCACGGTCCAAAAGTTATTTTTGGCAGATCTGTTTGGGGAATCACAAAAGGCTACGGTATGATTACAAATGATATAGTCTCTTTCACAGACGTGGCTAATGTTAAAAAATTACAACATAATCTCATACTCATAAGTCAACTATGTGACAAAGGTCATATGGTTGAGTTCTATAAGGACAAGTGTTTAATAAAATCATTTGAAAATTTAGAAACTATTTTATCAGACACTTGGAGTAGAAATATTTTTCGTCTTAATTTTCTTTGTTTAGAATCTTGTACACTAGTTTGTTTTTTAGTAAAAGATAATGCATCTTTTTGTGATCAATGACAAAAGATATTAACACATATAAATTTCAAAATTATAAGTATATTATTTTCTCACAACCTAGTGCGTGATGCACCTGATATTAAGTGCATTAAAGAGAGTTCATGTCATGTATGCCAGATGGGCAAGCAAACTGGGCTACCTTTAAAACTATTATTGCCAAAGATTCCGACAGATGTTTATATCTGCTTCATATAAACTTATTCAATGTCATGTCAGTTCATAGTTTAGGAGGTAAAGCTTACACTTTGGTTATTGTTGATGACTTCTCACATTTTACATGGGCGTTCTTTCTAAAACCCAAGTTAGATACCTTTGACTCTTTCACTAACTTTGTCAGGCAGATATAGATTGAATTGAACTGCTTTATGGTCAAAATTAAAAGCGACCATGAGACAGAATTTAAGTATGGTGCCATGATAGAGTTTTGTGCAAGCCAAGGTATCTTAAATGAGTTTTCCTCCACTCATACTCTACAACAAAATGGAGTTGCCGAGAGAAGGAACAAAACAATCATTGAGGCATGTACAACAATGTTGAATGACTCTTCATTACCTGAGTACTTCTAGGCTGAGGCAGTCAATACAGCTTGTCACTTGCAAAACAAATCCTTAATCAACAAGAATCATCGCAAGACACGTTATGAACTTCTGAAGGGCGGAAAACCGACTGTATCTTACTTTAGATTTTTTTTGAAGCAAATGTTTTGTATTAAATAATGAGAAACATTGTCACACAAAGTTTAGTGAAAAATGTCTTGAAGGTACTTTCGTAGGATATAGTAGCCATAGTAAGGCGTATAGGCTTTTTAATAAGAAAAACCAGGTTGTAGAAGAATCTATCAATATTGTATTTATTGAGATGAGTATGCTTCATATCAACTATTCTAGTGTTTTTATTGAAGCTGCAGGTGCTAAACTTAAAGAGCTAAGCTTGGAAGAAGCAATAAAAGTAGATGTTCCTAGTTTAATCAAGATCAGTTCTCCAGATTTGATTAAAGAGGAAGAAGAACATCAAGATGAAGGGCGTGCACTAGAAGTTGCAGAACCTCCTGGTGGCATAAAGAATGTAAGAAATCTAGTGATCAGGCATTTAAGAGATCACCTCATTGATTAGATCATTTGATATCCAATTGAAGGAGTTGGAACAAGAAGAGGTACCACTAATGGAGTCTTGCACTTGAGTTTAATTTATCAGATTGATCCAAAGAAGTTCGAAGAACCAAATTAAGATGCTTCATGGATCATTGCGATGCAAGAAGAGCTCAATTATTTTGAAAGGTGCAAAGTTTGAAAGCTGGTACTAAGGTACAAAGGTCAGAATGTGATAGGGAAGAAATGGATCTTCAGAAACAAGATGGGAAAAAATGGAGTTATTGTTAAGAATAAAGCCAGGCTTGTAGCTAAAGGTTACCAACAAGAAGAGGGAATAGACTTCGATCAGACATTGGCTTAAGTGGCCAAACTCGAAGCGATCTGGTTGTTCCTAGTGTATGCTGCTTACAAAGGTTTCCAGATATATCAAATGGACGTGAAGTCAGTGTTGAAATTTGTGAAGTGGAAGTGGGTGACGGGCAGGTCGGGCTGACTGTGCGGCTTGAGCGATCTGAGTCCGCGGCCTGCGAGGACTACTGGTTGTGGCCTGGGTTTTGGCTGTCTTGGTGGCTTGGCTGTTGAGCAGCCTGTGCGGCCTGAGCGGCCTGTTTTGCGGCCTGAGCGGTCTGCTATGCGGCCTGGCTGGCCTATGGCCAAGGATGGTGGGCTTCTTGTGAAGCGGCCTGAGCGGACTGCAGTTCGCGGGCTGTAGGCAGTGCTTAGTTGATCTACAGCCTTGTAGTTTTGCAAGCTTGTGTTAACCGGTTGATTGGGTGTTCTATCCGCGGGAGGCTTGGTGGACTGGCGTGTCCGCGGTGTCTGCTGTTGCGGACTGGCCTTGTAGTTCAGCTGTGGCCTTTGCCGAGCTCTGGTGGTACAGCATGTGTTAGCTACTATGGCGGACTGCACAAACTGGTGTTGAAGTCTGGCAGGTGACTGATGTCTTGGCAGCTCTGTGAGTAGGGCTTGCGAGATATGCCTTCTGGTGGTGTGGTTGGCGATCTGGTTTGGGGCAGGCGGACTGGGCCTTGTCCGCCGAGCTCACGCTTGCTCTTGGTGGTTTTCTGGACTTTGTCACATTCAGTTACAAGTTCAGTGTGTCTGCGGTATCTGCCGAGTCTACTGTTGACCAGGCGGACTGCCTGTTGGTCGTAGACTTGTTGTGGATGTAGGCTTGGCTTTTGAGCTGTGCGAACTGCCTCCTTGTCCGCACATATAGTGTGCGGAATGTCGCTGTGGTGGCTATCCTTGTGAGGTGTTTGTGGGCTATGCAGACTGGTGCCTTGTCCACATATTATGGGCGGACTGATGCAAGTTTTCCTGTTGGTGAACATCTTCATTTTTTCTCCTGGCGGGTTTTCTTGGAATTTGACCAAGTCCATGCGGACTCAGCGGACGGGTCCTTGTTAGTTCGCGAGCTGGGGTGGTGACTCTATTCATTAGGGTGGTGACCACACTCCTCACCTCGCCTATAAATAGACCCCCCCCGACACGTCTACAGTAACTGAGTGAACAATAAGTGGGGCTTGGTCTATTATTACAGTCTGGATTTCCTTGTTCGTGCGGGTTGAGTAGAGCTGACAGTTTGTTGTGTGTAGGTCACGCGGCTAGCTTCAAGGAGCCAGGAGTTTGGCTTTGACTTTGGTCAAGTGCATTGAAGTGTGCAGTCTCAGCTGGTCGCTTCTGCGGCTTGTCAGTGGTTCTCTACTTCAGCTTTTCCAAGGTCCAATAACATGTCCACTGGTCTAAGGCGGGTAGGCGGTCTGTTCTTCAGTTCCTCAGCAGTCAGCAAATAACGGTGTGTCCGCGCAACCTCACGGTCTCGGTGGACTCCGTGGTTTATGCAGCGTGTAGCAGCTTCAGCTCGGGCGGCTTCGGCGACCTTGGCGGACTGGGCGGTCTCGGCGGTCTCCAGTGATGTCCGCCCGGCTTATGTTGTGCTTTCTGTTTGTAGCTTATGTACTAGTGAAATCATGTCTCGCTATGTATACCTTGCCTTGTAAAGAAGTGTGAATGAATATAAGACCTGCTTGTGCTTCCATTTGTGTTTGTTGTTAAGCTTGCACTTTGGGCTTCCGTATGATCAAGGTGTTAACTGGATAGTTCTGAGAATATAAAATTAGCTTTAGGCTTTCTTGCTGACCACTTTAAGAAAATTCAACATGGTATTAGAGCCAGGTTCAGTAGCTTGATCGGTGATCAACGGTTGCTGTTACTCTATTGTTGCTCTGTGCTTTTGGAAGCTTAACCACAGGTTGTTGCAATGGAAGTAGCTACGCAAGAGGTCTTGGTATTGAACTCTTAATGCCGACTAACTTTAAGAAGTGGAAGTGGTGCATGAAGAGTTACCTTCTGGGTGAGGAGCTATGGGAGGTTGTCGGTGGTGACGACAGACAGGAAGTTACTGTTGTGTTTGGTAGTGCTGAGCAGGTGAGGCTCTAGACAAAAACAAATGCAAAGGCAGAGTTTGTTCTCAAGAGGGCTATGTCACCAGAACTGTTTGATCACATCATTATATGTGAGTCAGCTGCTGATATTTGGATAACTATTGATGAGTTATTCAATCTGAAGAATGTAGCAAGACTTCAGTTTCTGGAGAATGAGTTGGATAGAACAACTCAAGGAGACCTGACCATCTCAAAGTTCTTTGTGAAGATGAAGAGGTTGTGTGCTGAGCTATCAGAACATGATCCTGATAAGCCTATCTCTGAGGCTAAGATGAAAAGACACATAATCTGTGGCATGCGGAAGGAGTATGTTGCCTTTGTGGCATCTGTTCAAGGCTTGGTTACTCATCCATCTCTGCTAGAGCTTGAGAACCTGCTTGCTTCACAGGAAAGTTTTGCAAGGCAAATGGCTGGAGTCAATGTCAATCAGGAAGGCAGTGAAGCTCTCTTCTCAGGCAAGAAGTAGAAGGGATGGGAAGGGAAGAAGAAGAAGACTACTGCTGAAATTGATTCTTTAACTTCTTATCAACCAGAGAGGAGCGCTGCTCCTAAGAAGGATTGGAAGAAGAACTTTAAGTGTTACAGGTGTCATCAGCGGGGACACTTCAAGCGTGACTGTAAGGTCAAACTACAGCCTGGGAATGCTGCAGGCAAGGAGGAAGCTTGCTCTAAGAGTGAGGAAGTTGGATGGGGCGGAGCTTTGATGACGGGCGCATGTGTCCGTGCTTTGTCCGCTATCGACTTCAATGATGATTGGATCGTGGACTCCGGGTGTGGTCATCACCTCACTGGAGACAAGTCGAAGTTCTCTTCCTTGCAAGCTTACTCAGGTAACGAAGCTATCATAACTGCTGATAATACTGTTTATGCAGTAGAGAAGGAGGGGGATATGTCTTTGGGTAGTAATAAGGGGCCACTCACGTTAAGGAGTGTGTATCACGTACCGGGCATGAATAAGAACCTCTTCTCTGTGACTAATGTGGTAGATGCGGGTTATCACGTTCTGTTTGGGCCAACAGAAGTGAAGTTCCTTCGCAATGTATCAGCGGTTAAGGTTGATGTTGCACATGTTTGGAGGAGAGTGAAGAACTTGTTTGTTCTTGCAACTAACTCTTATGTTGATGGGATGAGAGCAAACGATAGCACTGCTATATGGCATGAAAGGCTAGGGAATGTAGGAATGGATAAGCTGAAGGATATGTCTAACAGAAACCTTGAAAGAGGCTTGCCTAGGCTATCTTCATTTGGTTACGGTCACGTTTGCGCGGGATGTCAGTACGGTAAGGCTCATCACCTTCCATTTGATAAATCACAAATGAGAAGCAAGAGACCATTGGAGTGCATCCATGGAGACTTGATGGGACCAACTGTCACTGCAAGCCTTAGTGGGAGAAGATACATGCTGGTTCTGATTGATGACTACTCAAGATACACTTGGGTATATTTCTTGAAGGAGAAGTCTGAAGCCTTCCGATTGTTTGTGGAGTTCAAGGAGTTGGTGGAGGGCTGGCTTGCCTTGCGGATCAAGAAGCTCAGAACAGACAACGGTGGTGAGTTTGTCTCCTCTGAGTTTTCTAACTTCTGTAGGAAGCACGGGATCCAACGAGAGATCACTTGTGCTCATACTCCACAACAAAATGGATTAGCGGAGTAGAAGATTCGTCATCCGACAGAGACTTGCAAATGTTGTCTTCATGTGTAAGACATTCCTATGTCCTTCTGGGCAGAGGGGATGTCTTGTGCTTCTTATGTCATCAATCGGATGCCGCTCAGCCCGATCAACATGAAGAATTCTTTTGAGATGTTGCTGAAGGAGAAGCACAGTGTGGAACACCATCGGGTGTTCGTATCAACTTGATATGTGCATGTCCCGGATGCTTTAAGGACAAAGCTTGATGCAAAGGCAAGGAAGCTTGTCTTTGTTGGCTATGATGAGCGGAAGAAGGGATGGAAATGCACGGATCCTGTGACGAAGAAGTTTATTGTATCAAGAGACATGGTCTTTGATGAACTGACATCGTATGGAGGTGGCTTGGTAGAACTAATAGAAAGCAAGGTTGATGGAGAGCAGAAGGTGGCTGTTGAAGTTCTGGAAGAGGAGCTTGTTGTTTCACCAGCAGCTCCTATTGCTTCATGTTCTGGTGCTGAGGCTTCTGGCTCAGGAAGCAGGGGGAGCATTGCTCAAAGATTACTTGAAGGTGGAGTTGAGCTTGAAGAAGCAACAGAGGTAGTGAGCATGGAAAAGACCCTTCGAAGATCAAATAGGGTTATTAAGCCACCAGCTTGATACTGCGATGGGAATGCAGTGAGTTTTGTCTCCTACTTCTTTGAAGGTCCTCTGGATGAGCGAGATCTTGCAAAATTCAATGAGGCCACTGGAGTCAAGGAGTGGGATGATGCCATGAAGGAAGAGATTACTGCTCTCAAGAAGAATGAAACCTGAGACCTTGTGCCCAAGGTTGATGGCATTAATCCGGTGACTTGAAAGTGGGTGTTTAAGTTGAATAAGAAGGCTAATGGGAGCATTGATAGATACAAGGCTCGCCTGGTTGCTCGAGGATTCTCACAGTAGTATGGAGAAGACTATGATGAGACATTTAGTCCGGTTGAAAAGATAACTTCGGTTACGGTGGTGATCGCCTTGGCTGCTTGCAATGGTTGGAGGATGTGGCAGCTTGATGTGAAGAATGCTTTTCTTTACGGAGAAATTAATAAGGACATCTTCATGGATCAGCCACTTGGGTATGTTTCTGAAGTTCATCTGGACTATGTCTGTAAGCTCAGGAAGGCTCTCTACGGGTTGAATCAAGCTCCTAGAGCTTGGTATGGAAAGATAGCAGAGTATCATCAATTTTGCGGTTATCTTGCTTCCAACTCGGATTCAAGCTTCTTCGTCAAGAAGAAGGGGGAGCTTCAAGTCTTGGTCCTGCTGTAGTGATGCTCAGGGTTGAGCTTGCTATACGCTTAGAGATGAAAGACTTGGGAGAGCTTCATCACTTTCTTGGTATTAAACTGGAGAGGAAGGAGTGCGGGATTCTCATTTGCCAGAAGGGATATGCAGATCGCATTGTAAGTCGATTCGGCATGGGTAAAGGGAAGAGTTCTCTACTCCACTGGAACATGGGCCGAAGCTTCGACGAGATGAAGGAAGGATTCTTCCTGATTCCTTGGTGTTCAGGGCGCTTGTAGGGAGCTTGATCTACCAGACGATTACAAGGCCAGACATTGCTTACGTTGTTGGTCGAGTAAGTCGGTTTATGGCTGAACCAAGGAAGTCTCATCTGGTAGCGGTAAAAACATCTTGAAGTATGTCAAGACAACTTCTGATATGGGACTCCTCTATAGTAGGGATGCGGACTTTGCTTTGCTTGGATACACAGATGACGACTATGGTGGTGACTCGAATGATCAGTGATCAACTTCGGGTTATGTGTTCACTTGTGAATCAGCCTGCATTTCGTGGTGTAGCAAGAAGCAGGACTCAGTGTCCGTGTCTACTACAGAAGCTGAGTATAAGGCTTCGGCCTTAGTTGCTCGCGAAGCCATCTAGTTAAGGAGGCTTGTAGATGATGTTCATGAAGAAGTGCACGGGCCTACTTTACTCCGAGTTGACAATGAGAGTTCTCTCAAACTGGTAAACAATCCAGTGTGTCACACAAGGACCAAGCATATTAAGATCGAGCACCACTTCATAAGGGAGAAGTTGTTGGAGGGATCTCTTCTGGTCGGGCATGTTCGGAGTGAAAATAATCTTACTGAAATCTTCACAAAGCTGCTGTCAAATGGGCCATTTCAGCAGTTACGAAGCTTGCTGGGCTTGATCACCACTTCTCACTTCAAGGGGGAGTGTTGAAATTTGTGAAGTGGAAGTGGGTGATGGGCATGCCCGGTGGACTGTGCGGCCTGAGCGGTTTGAGTCCACGGCCTGGGAGGACTGCTGGTTGCAGACTGGGTGTTGGTTATCTTGGTGGCTTGGCTGTTGAGCTACCTGTGCAGCATGAGCGGCCTGATGTGCGGCTTGAGCGGTCTACTGTGCGTCCTGGTTGGCCTATGGCCAAGGATGGTGGGCTTCTTATGAAGCGGCCTGAGCGGACTGCATTTCGCGGGCTGTAGGTTGTGCTTAGTTGATCTACGACCTTGTAGTTTTGCAAGCTTATGTTAACCGTCGGATTGGGCGTTCTATCTGCGGGAGGCTTGGAGGACTGGCAAGTGTGCGGTGTCCGTTATTGTGGACTGGCCTTGGAGTTCAGTTGTGGCCTTTTCCGAGCTATGGTGGTGCAGCAGGTGTTAGCTGCTGTGGAGGACTGCATGGACTGGTGTTGAAGTTCGTCAAGTGACCTATGTCTTGGCAGTTATGAGAGTAGGGCTTGCGAGATATGCCTTCTGGTGGTGTGGTTGGCGATCTGCTTTGGGGTAGGAGGACTGGGTCTTGTCCGCTGAGCACGCGCTTACTCTTGGTGGTTTTCTGGACTTGGTCACATTTAGTGACAAGTTCAGTGTGTCCGCGGTAACCGCCGAGTCTGCTGTTTATCGGACGGACTACCTGTTGGTCGTGGACTTGTGACGGATGTAGACTTAACTTTTGAGCGGTCCGGACTGCCTCCTTGTCCACACATATATTGTGCGGACTGTCGCTGTGGTGGCTATCCTTGTGAGGTGTTTGCGTGCTATGCGGACTGGTGCCTTGTCAGCATAGTATGGGCGGACTGATGCGAGTTTGCCTGTTAGTGAACTTCTTCGTTTTTGTTCCTGGCGGGTTTTCTTGGAATCCGGCTAAGTCGATGCGTACTTAGTGGATGGGTCTTTTCTAGTCCGCGAGATGGGGTGGTGACTCTATTCATTAGAGTGTTGACCACACTACTCACCTCGCCTATAAATAGACCCCCTCGGCACGTCTATAGTAACTGAGTGAACAGTAAGTGGGGCTTGGTCTATTGTTGCTGTCTGGATTTCCCTGTCCGCGCGGGTTTAGTAGAGCTGGCGGTTTGCTGTGTGCAGGTTGCGCGTTTAGCTTCAAGGAGCCAGTTGTTTGGCTTTGACTTTGGTCAAGAGCATTGAAGTGTGCGGTCTCTATCGTCTTAGCTGGTCACTTCTGTAGCTTGTCAGTGGTTCTCTTCTTCAGCTTTACCAAGGTCCAATAACCTGTCCGCCGGTCTCAGGCGGGTAGGCGGTCTGTTCTTCATTTCCTCAGCAGTCAGGGAATAACGGTGTGTCCGTGCGACCTCGCGGTCTCGGTGGACTCCATGCTTTATTCGGCGTGTAGCAGCTTCAGCTTGGGTGGCTTCGGTGACCTTGGCGGACTGGGCGGTCTCGGCGGTCTCCAATGTTGTCCGCTCGGCTTGTGTTGTGCTTTCTGTTTGTAGTATGTGTATTAGCGAAATCATGTCTCACTATGTATACCTTGCCTTATAAAGAAGTGTGAATGAATATAAGACCTGCTTTTGCTTCCATTTGTGTTTGTTGTTAATCTTGCTCTTTGGGCTTCCACATGATCAAGGTGTTAACTGGATAGTTCTGAGAATATTAATTTGGCTTTATGCTATCTTGCTGACCACTTTGAGAAAATTCAACAGTCAACCTTCCTTAATGGTAATATAAAGGAAGAAGTATATGTGGAATAACCCAAAGGTTTTGTCAATCCATCCTTTCTTGATTATGTTCATTACTTGCATAAAGCTTTATAGGGTTTGAAACAGGCTCCTAGAGCATGGTATGAGACACTTGTTGGAGTCATCGGTTCATATATCTCAGTTTGATAATATCAATTCCTATGTTGTATTTGTTCATATCTTGTGTTTGGTAGAGTGCAGGTTTACAGGTTCAAGCGAAGCTAGGAAACTCTCCTCTGGCACCTAACGCCGAGCAGTATCGGTTACCGTCGGGCGGTAGCATGAATTTAATTGACATGACGCTCGGGTTATTATAGTGTCGTGCTAGCCCTACTACCTGTAAGACCCCCCCCCCCCTCCCGGATCCCAAAACACGGCACGAAGGGGGAGTCTTATGCCCGGAACAGCCGCCTTGCGGTAGCATTAGCACACGGGCTAACCTGTACCACAAGACGCCTATTCCGCCGGCTACAACCATATCAATATAAATGCCAACCCAACCAAATAAATAAGCAAGAGAAGTCAAAATCCACACTAAGTAATATATAATGTCCAAAACATCAATAAAGAGAAGCTAAACATGCTTCTACAAAATATCAGAGTACAGCTAATCATTGCCCAAACGGGCTACATCAGAGTAATCAAAATACTAACATCAGTAACCGACGGTATCGACGGCACCGTCACATCAGGCCCTGTCGTCCTGGCCTGGCTGTCCTGCTGCGTAGTCTGCGGCTGCTCTACCTGCGGCGTGACCTCCTAAAAAGGTAGACGTAGCAACCGTTAGTCGAAACGACTAAGTGGTTTCACATCCGCTCCCCCGGCGACTCCTCGGCACCAGGCGGAGAAAAGGAACAAGAGTAAAGTATAAAACAAGTATGCAAGTAAAGGAGTATAAGCAGGTGGCAAGGTACATGAATATAATGTATAATCTAGCAGTTCTACAAGCTAACATCATATATCAACAGGTGTAAGGAAATCTACAGCAGGAAAGTAACTTAACTTATAAGAATGCCCATACAAACTTATAAGTTAAGGGTCGGGTTACATAAAGTAACTCATCGTATAGGAGTGCCCATACAAACTTATACGATGAGGATCTTATTGTGCAATGTATGAAATGCTATGAATGCTATGCAATGACTCACCCATGCACACTCATGCAATTGCTATGTCGACACAGACTATAGTTCCCACTTTTCGAGCAGGTAGCTAACCTCTCAGGCATCAGCCGCCGTGGCAAGGCGGTGACAGTAGAACAGGCACTTCTACTACTAGGCGGGTATCACACTACACCTAGGCCTCCGTACGCCTCAACGCTAAGAACACAACAGCGGAGCCCATGCGTACTATGGCCCAGCGGGGTCTTGGGTAGATGTGCACCAAGAACACAGCCCGAACTGGCTTTGTGTGACCCGGAAGGGGCCTCAGAAGAAAGCACGAGGACACAGCCCAACCGTTCACATGGCCGGAGGGGCCTCGGGACGTGAACACCGAGGACACAGCCCAAACCGACCAAGTCTAACTGCCAACTCCCGTCGGTGTGACTACTGGCGAGCCCGTAGACCTGCCACACTATCCTTAACACAGGATTACGACACCACGTGTCGACTCACACCACATGCAAATACCAAAGCAACATATCATGGAAGGGGCCTCGGAAGTAAACACGAGGACACAGCCCAACCATCCATCCACACCTTATCTCAACACAACCAAAACAAGTGACGGTCAACACCGCACTTACATCCCTTCACAATACTACCCGTAGGGAGACGACTCTCTAAGTATTGGACTATAAGACTCATTTCATTAATCAAACATGTCCATGATCATAATCTATTCATCTATATGACTTTCCAAATGATGACAATGTAATATAAACATGATATGCATATAAAGATCTATCTCACTTTTCATTTGATAATGTCATAATATAAACATGAAGTGCACAATTATCAATCTTTCAATTCCTACCAATTCAGTTCGTTTAAATAATATTGTTTCTCAATTTGATAATATGAAATTTGCAACAAATGATTAATCATTCATCCAAGCCAAGTATCTTGCATTATTAATTCCACCGAATCAAAATCCATTTTCCATTAAACCCAGAATTTAGGTGCAGGCTGAATCTGGACAGCAACTTCGACCGGAGATTCCCAAAGCTACGGGAATCCGGTGAAGACGTGTAACCCCACGATGGAAAGGTCTTTCCGAGGTCTACAACTCTCGTATTCAGACCTCAACCCAGATTTGACATTATCCTATTTGAAATCGGACTTGAAGTCCGCTGCGTACAGAACACAGTTTCTGCATACAAGCTTTATTGAACACCATTTTCGTTTAGACCTTCCTGTGGCTACAAACTTCGCCAGAAGTCGTGCAACTATTCGTTGGAAAGGTATTTTCAAGGTCTTCAACTTTCATGTTAAGACGAAAGCCCAGATCTGGCCATAGCGTACATAAAAATGGCCACGAATTTCGCTGCGCGCAGAATACAGATTCTGCACGCATCTTAAGGCGGAATGAACGGCATCGTTTCATCTTCTTCCTCAAGGCGATTCTTCCCAAATCATTCCAGAAAACCTCCTCCCTTATTCACCCTCAAGAGGCCAAAACCCTTCACGAACCAATACCTTATCATCACATTGAAGAAGGGTGTGGTTGAAGAGATCTAAAACCTAAGACACAAGTCTTAGCATGGCCTTTCCTAGAAAACTCCTCCTCACCATCAAGACTCTCTTGAGTCGATGTCTCTCCTAGGAAAATAACTATAGATCTAGCACCAAGGGAGAGGGTAGGAAACTCACATTGGCTCCAGCGGTACCACCATTTCCGGCCACGGATCTCGTAGTTCTCCTTGGCGGCATCTTCTCTTTCACGGCGATGGCGGATCTCCTTCGGTAGAACTTGCTCCAGCAGTTTCCCTCTCACCAAGAGTTCTCACAGGAATTAGGGGTTGAAATGAAAATGAAAACGGCTAGGGTTTTCTCTCCCCCTTATATATAAAATGTGACACGGGTAGGGACACGGCCGTGTCCTTACCCGTGTCCTGCCTGGCGAAGCGGCAACGACAGTTTCCATGTCGGTTTAATACTTGACACGGGTAGGGACACGCCCGTGTCCCGACCCGTGTCCACATGACACGGCCGTGTGCCTGGCCGTGTCCTTGACCGTGTCCTTCTCGGGTTGCAACTCAACACGCCTCGTCGAGCTCAACTCGACGCACACGGGTAGGGACACGGCCGTGTCACTACCCGTGTCACTTGGTGTCGACACAGTTCGACGATCTCGATACGCCTCGTCGAGCTCAACTCGACGCACACGGGTAGGGACACGGCCGTGTCACTACCCGTGTCACTTGGTGTCGACACAGTTCGACGATCTCGACACGCCTCGTCGAGCTCAACTCGACGCACACGGGTAGGGACACGGTCGTGTCACTACCCGTGTCACTTGGTGTCGACACAGCTCGTCAGTCTCGACACGGCTCGTCGAGCTCAACTCGACGCACACGGGTAGGGATACGCCCATGTCGCTACCCGTGTCGCTACCCGTGTCACTCTGCACTGATTTCTCCACTTCTCCACAAGTGCAGTCCAATTCCCTGCACTTCTCAGGACTTGAGTCAACCCTCCTGACTCAACAACACACACTAGGGGCCTAGAACGATTCGGGACGTTACACTGCCCGCGTTAGCCTGAGGATTTAATTCTGCCAGGCGCTCTGTGAGCTACCGTGCCACACCATCTTGCTACCGCGTAGCGCTAGCCTATTCAACGATCATCGAGATAGATTCATCGAGACGACAGTTGTACCGCCAGGTGATTTCTTCTTACCACGCTGCGCTAGCCCACTCAAAGATAGTCGAGAGTGTCGAGACGAGTGGTCTACCTCCAGGCGATACCTTCCTACGACTTCACACTAGCATGCAAGGAGGAAAATATTCATTTTGAATATTTTTGGGTCTAGTGCCCACAATGTCTCAGATTTGTAGAAGTCAAACTTGTCAATGATATACAAATTATTGTATTTAATATATGTTCAAGTTCATGCGTCCAGGTTAGTCCATGTAACATTGATAGGCCAGGTATTCCAAGTGGTGTGTGACAGGTGGTCACAAAGTAAAGATGTGGAGAGATAGAAATTTGTCCAAGTCCACAGGCATTAAGTGAAGCAAGTTCACTCAACGCCAGATGCCAAAAAGCACTGAGTTATTTGTAGATAGTCAAAGCCACGTAGTCTGCAAAGCAATTCTACGACCAAGTCCACAGACGTTGAGTGATGACAATTCACTCAACGCCATATATCAAGAATCATCGAGTGATGGCCCTCCGCGGCGCCCGACCTTTTTATTCAATTAGTGGTGCAGCGATCGAGTTTCGTGGAGGGAGCAAACGGGAAAGGCAAGAGCACTTATCGCAAGTAATACATGATATTCGGGGGAAATATCTAGGTCGTATATTTACCGGGGCGGGTTGATTATTTCTACTCCTCCAGGAGGGACTATTATTCTACCAAAAATAAAGGTGTCAGATTTTTTAATTAACTAAATTAGTTATATAAAAAGCTGTAAAAAAATGACAAGAAAATCGATGAAGGAATAACACTCCACATCGAATCGATTAAGACTAAAATATTTTTTAAATAACTAGAGATCTAAAATGTCAATTCAATTTAAGGGGCATCTTGGCCGTAGAGGTTCCAAAAGAATAAGCTCACCTATCTCTAGGGCTATCGCTCACCTGAATATTAAGGCTATTCGACCGAGCTCTCGTTCGACGAAGGATTCCTCTTAATGTCCACATTACGCTAAGAACCTATTGGGGGGGACCCAATCCTGCAGAATTCTACGCCTCCTCTCTCAAGGGTTAGTGCGGAACTCTCTTTACCCAAGAGTGATCGATCCATACGCACGGCCTCTCGGCTATATAGCGTATGGATAACAGACATAGAGACCACACATCGATTTGATGTTCTATGCATCGTATACCCGGGAAAAACCTTAAGTTCTTAATTAAAGAGAAAAAGAAGACCTTTAATTATTTAAAAAGATTTTATCTGTCCCAATGCTCTTCGATACTGAGGGATAAGAGCGATTAGCCACTCATCTGAATGGGGACGGCTTATGAAAAGAAAATGTATAATTGAAATTGCAAGTCCTACTCAGACGAGTAGACGGGAAATGAAAGCGGAAAATTGCGAGTCCTACACAAACGAGTTGGCGGGAAATGAAATCAGTAAATTGTGAGTCCTACTCAAACGAGTATGCGGGAAATGAAAGCAATAAATTACAAGTTCTACTCAAACGAGTAGGCGAGAAATGAAAGAGGTAAAATTGCAAGTCCTACTCAAATGAGTAGGCAAGAAATGACAAGTCTTACTCAAACGAGTCGGCAGGAAATGAAAGCAGTAAATTACAAGTCTTACTCAAATGATTAGGCGGGAAATGACAAGTCTTACTCAAACGAGTAGGCCAGAAATGAAAGCTGTAAATTGCAAGTTCTACTCGAACGAGTAGGTGAGAAATGAAAGTGGTAAAAATTATCTCTCTCACACACACACTCTGCATGGAATTGAGAAAGCATTAAAGGCAAGCTAATACATACTAACTCATACACTCACACACAACAAAAAGAGAAAAAACAAAGTGATCGAAAATTTAAAATGATTACATTTCTATTCTAAGAACTTCGTAGAAATCCAGAAAAAGTAAAAATAGGAATTAAAAGAACCAAAGTTTTTGTAAAGTTAAGGAAAAACAAAGTTATCCGAAAATTAAAATAACAACTTTTTCGTTCTAATAACGTTGTAAAAGTCAATAGAAAGTGGAAATAAAAATTAACGGAACAAAGTTTACGAAATAAAAAGTAAAATTAAGTTAGAGAAAAATTAAAAACACTCTGAATCTTCTTTTATAAACTTATAAGAATGATGAAAAAGATAATAAAAAGCTAAAAGTTAAACAAAGCTAGAAGAAACGTTTAAAACATAAAGAACTAAACTACTCTCGTATACGTGCACACACTACATAAAATTAAAAAACAAGAGGTAAAAGATCACTGAAGGTGGGGCACACAAATGCATTCCAATACAACATAAGGAGAGAAAATCTACAAATTTTATTATGCTAAAAAGAGGGTTACAAAAAGCTAAAACAAACACTAAAGAGAGGGGGAGACCGGGCGCGTGCGGGCCGAGACTCGCCCGCTCAAGTTCTGCGCGGATGCGGCCGGGCGAGAACCGCGCCTGATCGGCCTTGGCGGTGCGGTTGCGCGCCGGGAAGTCGAACCGTCGGGCTGATTTTTGCTACACGCACCCCTTCATTCGGCAGGAAGTTTCCCGCCTTTTCTTTCTCCCTATAAATAGGCCTTGCGGGCTCTTATTCTCTCACCGGTTCAAAACACTCTCCCGCTTCCTGCTCTCCGCGAAGCACGGCTCGTGCTCGCCTTCTGGATCTGTCTCGCACGTTTGGCGGCAATTCAGTGGGAATGGGCGGTGGCGGCGGCGATGCGGACGGGCGAAGCAAGTGCGTCTGGACCTTCTCAGAGCACGATTTTCCTCACGCCGTCATATTGGAACGCGAGTACCTGGATTCCCTCGGCGACCACGTCCCGCCGTGCTTTTCGGCGAGACGGCCTGGGGAAGGAGAAAAGATCAACGACCTATCCAGGGACGAGCTCGCCATACCCCTGGCCCACTTCGAGGTGGGTTTGCGGCTTCCCCTGTGGCCCGAGGTACGCCAAGTCCTGAAGTACTTCAGGGTCGTCCTGGGGCAGATGACCCCGAACTCCATAGCCGTTATGGTGGGGTTCACCTGTTTTCTGCGGGAAGAGCGAGTCGAGTTCAGTCTCGCAGATTTCCGGAAGCTATTCTCCTTCCGGGCGAATAGGGACGGGACCGCCTATTTCTCCAGCGCCCACCTCAAGGTGCAGGAGACCGTAAATAAGAGTCACAACTGGCTAAAAAAGTTCCTGTTCGTCAAAGGGGATTTCAGCAACGTCCCCTTCTCGCCGGTGCAGCTCAGCGAGGCGAGTTACCGCCCGCCCAGCCTAGGGGGCCACGAGGCCGACCTGTGTGGGTTCTTCGCCGGGAAGAACTTCGAGGTCGCGTACTTGTGCCGCCATCTTGATGACCTTGTCGCCGTCCCGCCTGGGGAAGGTTTGTCACTCGCTACCGCTCTGCCTTACCCTTCTCTTCTTTGTCTCACCCCCTACTTTTGGTAGGCGAGCGGGACGTTCCCCTTCATCCGCCTTACGAGAGCGCTCGGATCGCCCCTGGGGCCCTCGCCCGAGCCCAGGCCGCAGACGCCGCTCAGCGCGACGCCCCGTCGGTCCCTGCTAAGAAGCGGTGGGGCGGCGGTCAGCCCGCTCCCCCACCGAAGATGGAGAAGCCTACGGGCCAGCAGCCCGCCGGTGGCCAAAGGAAAGGCAAGGCCCCGACGGTTCTTCCGGCCGAGGGTTCCCCCCCTATGGTCGCCTCGTCCAGTGACGCCCCCGGCGGGGTGGCAGGCACTTCTGTGCCGCCGGACGGGTCGCAAACTGCTGCGAAGCCGGTGTCGAGAGGGCACCGCAACTTTGGTTACGGCGAGAAGTATTTGGACGAGCTTGGCGTTCCGCTTCTGTCATGGGACAAGTACTCGAACCGCGCGGTGGTCTCAACCCTGTTGCCGAGTTGGCTGGAGCAGGATACCATCGGCGAGGAGGCCTACAACTTCTCGTTCGGACTCCACTCGCGAGAGGACGCCGCTATCTACGACAAAGAGGCGACACGAGTACTGGTTCACAAGAGCGCGCGGGCCCAGCTGCGCGGCCTGGAGCTAGCCCATATGGTTGGGAGGCGCTGCACCCAGCTGGAGCGGAACGGCACCTCCCTCAAGAAGTTGGCGGACGAGAGGGAGGAGGCCCGGAAGCTTTCTCAGGAGGACGCAGATCTTGAGAGGAGGCGGGCCGACGCGGCGGAGGAGACCCTTGCGCAGTACCTGGGTGGGGCGGTACGTGTTCACCCTCAATAACCGCCCCTTCTCGTGAATTCACCTTATGATTCTCTCTCCTTTTCGAAGGACGCTACGAAGGCGAGCCGGATGGGTGCCGAGATCGCCACCCTTGGTCAGGACAAATCGGCGCTGGAGGTACGGGTGCGCGAGCTGGTGGCTGCCGCTGCTGTCCCTCCGCCTAACAACAGGGGCTGCCCGCTCGAGCATCATTCTGACCACGAGTTGGAAGTGTTGATGCAGAAAACGCCGCCAGCGCCGCGAAGTACACGATGCAGATGTTGCGGCGTGCGGATCTCCTCAAGAGCGAGGCCGCGGAACTCTCGGCGAGCGACGTGGTGCCGGCACTGTTCCTCCCTGTGCCGGATCCCGGGGATAAGTCCTTCCAGCCCATCTAGGACTTCCCGCCCCGGATCTCGCGTCGCCCCCGCTTTTTGACATTTGTTTATTAGGTGTAAACACTATGTTCTTTTTGCCGTTTGAGATGTAAGCGCGGGACGCGCCTATACTTTTTGATTTAGTCTATTAATGCTCTTACAAATGCTTCCCCACTCGTTACTTACGTCTGTCTGCTGTCATTGCGCGATGTAATTTTTCTGTTTTCATGCTCGCTGCCGCTCACCTCGCATTGCGTCAACGAGGTCGTATGCCTACGGATTCGGCTTAGGAGTTATAGGAGGCCCGGCAGGTCGTCCCGCTGTGGGCGACCTGTATCAGCGGCACGGCCTCCGCTGCCGAGGCTACTCGCTGACCAGACGAGGTGAGGCGGCTCGCTGTTTGCCCGAGACATCAGATCCCTTGTGGGTCGACCTCTTTGCTACGCGACCCGGGTTCTCGCCTCCTGCCGGTCGCCAATCTGGGGGCTGGGTGGTCACGCTAGAAGCCCATTCCCCCTTTCGGCTAATCTTCGCGATTCCAATCCATTATTAACACCATTTGAGTAGTTTTCGGCCCTGCCGGCTAGGTGGTCGCCCTGCATCGTGATTCGCTCTAGGTCACAAACTACTGCCATCGAGTGACTTCCGGCCCTGCCAGCTAGGTGAGTGCCTGACAGCGGGATCTGCTCGAGGCCCGCGAATGACACCGAGTGACTTCCGGCCCTGCCAGCTAGGTGAGAGCCTGGCAGCGGGATCTTCTCGGGGTCCAAACATATTCCATCGAGTGACTTCCGACCCTGCCAGCTGGGTGGGAGCCCGGCAGCGGGATCTTCTCGAGGCCAAGGATGACACCGAGTGACTTCCGGCCCTGCCAGCTAGGTGAGAGCCTGGCAGCGGGATCTTCTCAGGGTCCAAACATATTCCATCGAGTGACTTCCGGCCCTGCCAACTGGGTGGGAGCCTGGCAGCGGGATCTTCTCAAGGCTAAGGATGACACCGAGTGACTTCCGGCCCTGCCAGCTAGGTGAGATCCTGGCAGCGGGATCTTCTCGGGGTCCAAACATATTCCATCGAGTGACTTTCGGCCCTCCCAGCTAGGTGGGAGCCTGGCAGCGAGATCTTCTCGAGGCCAAGGATGACACCGAGTGACTTCCGGCCCTACCAGCTAGGTGAGAGCCTGGCATCGGGATCTTCTTGGGGTCCAAACATATTCCATCGAGTGACTTCCGGCCGTGCCTGCTGGGTGGGAGCTTGGCAGCGGGATCTTCTCGAGGCCAAGGATGACACCGAGTGACTTCCGGCCCTGCCAGCTAGGTGAGAGCCTGGTAGCAGGATCTTCTCGGGGTCCAAACATATTCCATTGAGTGACTTCCGGCCCTGCCAGCTGGGTGGGAGCCTGGCTGCGGGATCTTCTCGAGGCCAAGGATGACAAGGAGTGACTTCCGGCCCTGCCAACTAGGTGAGATCCTGGCAGCGGGATCTTCTCGGGGTCCAAAAAAATTCCATCGAGTGACTTCCGGCCCTACCAGCTGGGTGGGAGCCTGGCAGCGGGATCTTCTCGAGGCCAAGGATAACACCGAGTGACTTCCGGCCCTGCCAGCTAGGTGAGAGCTTGGCAGCGGGATCTTCTCAGGGTCCAAACATATTCCAATTCTCTATGCAGGCTGGCTATTACCGTACTGGAGTGTTTGAAGAAATTTATTATAATGAAAGTGTCACTTACATGCTTTAGGGGAAAAAACGCTTCAAGTCGTCACCACTTCAGGTGTGACTCAGGGTCTCGCCCTCTACATTTTGGAGTCGGTATCCTCCTGACTTTAGGGCTTCCTTTACAATAAATGGTCCCTCCAAGCTGGGATTGAGCTTCCCTACGGATGCCGACCTCCCTGCCGCATCCACCTTCTTCAGCACCAGGTCTCCTTCCACGAACTGCTTGACCCTGACATGCTTGTCAAAGTATTTGGCCATCCTTCTTTTTACCTCCTCCTGTCGGACAGCCGAAAGGTCCCTCAATTCATCCACCATGTCAAGGGAGAGTCCCAGCTCCTCCTCGTTCTCGGCTTGCCATTCTTCTCGGCCCTCTTTGGTCGCCATGACTCGTGGCGTTTGGACTTCAAATTCCACGGGGAGCACTGCCTCACACCCATGGGAGAGCATGAAGGGGGTCTCCCCTATAGCCATGTTAGGGGTGGTTCTTAGGGCCCAAAGAACTGCGGGGAGCTGCTCCACCCAGCTCCCCCTCAAATTCTCCACCTTCTTCTTGAGGAGGTTGACGATGATCTTGTTCGCGGCCTCCACCTGCCCGTTGCTACTGGGGTGATGGACCGAGGCGAACCTGAGGTCGATCCCAAGCTGCTCGCAAAAGTTGGTGAACTCGGCACTAGCGAACTGGGGCCCGTTGTCCGTGATGATGGCCTGGGGCAGCCCATGGCGACAGATGATCTCCCCCCAAACAAAGTTCCTGATCGCCTGGGAGGTCACCTTGGCCAGTATCTTCACCTCCATCCACTTGGAGAAGTAGTCAATCATCACTAGGAGGAACCTTCTTTGACCGCTGGCTTGGGGAAATGGCCCAACCAAATCCATTCCCCAGATTGCGAAGGGCCAGGGGGCCGTGATACTCCTGAGTCGTTGGGCCGGCTGTAGCTGAAGAGGGGCAAACAGCTGGCACTTATGACATCTTCTTGCGAACTCTGCGGCATCTCGGCCCAAGGTGGGCCAGAAATACCCTTGCCTGACTATCCTTCCCTCCAGGGTCCGACTCCCGGAATGACTCCCACATTCCCCGGAGTGGACTTCCTCCAAGATCCTCTGCACCTCGCCCTCGGCCACGCAGCGAGCCAGCATCCCTGAGAGGGTCTTCCTGTATAGCTGCCAGTCCTGGAGGAGGTAATAAGCTGACATGTGCCTTAGCTTCTTCTTGTCTACCCCCTCCGGATATTCTCCCGTGGAGAGGAAAACTACAACTGGATTCATCCACGAAGCTTGTTGGTCGATTTGCATAAGCTCTCCTTCTTCGATGGAGGGGCGGAACAGGTCGGTGATGGTGCCCCACACCTGGGGACCATGTTTTGTCAGCTGATCGGCTTGCTCATTCTCTTCCCTGGGCACGTGTCGGATGGTGAAAGTTTGAAAAGTGCCAATGACTTCCTTCACCTTGGCCAAGTATGATCGCAAGGTGGGCTCCCTTGCCTCGAACTCCCCGTTGATCTGGGAAGCTACTACCATGGAGTCAGTAAGGACCTCCACATCCGACACCCCCAGCTCCCTGGCCAGGCGCAGCCCTGCTATCACGGCCTCGTACTCGGCCTGGTTGTTGGTAATGGGAAAGTGCACCACCACTGTCTGCTCAATTCGAGTCCCTTGAGGGCTTTCCAGGATCACCCCTACCCCTAGGGAATGCCTTCCCGAGGCGCCATCCACCCTCACCCTCCAAGGAGTCGGGCGGGTGAGCTCTTCTTCCGCCACTTCAACCACATAGTCGGATGTCGCCTGAGCTTTGATCGAGAGCCGCGGAACGAAGGAGACATCGAACTCGCTCAGCTCCACCGACCATTTAGCCAGCCTGCCTGAATGCTCCACCCCCTCGAAGATGTTGCGGAGAGGATGGTCGGTCACCACTCGGATTGAGTGTGCCTGGAAGTAAGGTCGCAGCCTCCTAGCTGAGATGATTAGGGCGAATGCTAATTTCTCCAAAATCGGATATCGGAGCACGGCCTTCATCAGGACCCGGCTGACGTAATAAATAGGGAGCTGCCTCTTCCCCTCTTCACGAACCAAGACGGAGCTCAGGGCCTCAGCCCCGATCCTGAGATATAAGAACATGTCCTCCCCCTCCTTCGGTCCTTGGAGCAGCGGAGCCTGTGTCAACTGCACCTTGAGGGCCTGAAACGCCTCCTCGCACTCCCTGGTCCACTCAAACCTCTGCCCACCCCTCAGTGTTTTGAAGAAGGGGGAGCACTTCTCCCCCGCCCGAGAAAGGAATCGACTCAGCCCTGCTAGCTTCCCCGTCAGCCGTTGGACCTCCTTAGCATTCCACGGGATCCCAGCTCCAAGATAGCCCTGACCTTGTCGGGATTCGGCTCGACCCCCGCGGGGGTGAGGAGGTGTCCCGGGAACTTCCCCCTGCTGGCCCCAAAGACACATTTCAGGGGATTCAACCGCATCTTTTATTTGCGCAGGGTGGTGAAGGTCTCCTCCAGGTCCCGGAGGTGGGAGTCCACATCACGACTTTTGATCATGAGGTCATCTACATACACCTCCAAATTCCTCCCCCTCTGCTCCTTGAAGACCCTATCCATCATTTTCTGGTAGGTTTCCCCATCATTCATCAGCCCGAAGGGCATCATCTTGTAGCAGTAGCATCCATCCCCTGTGATGAACGAGACATCCTTGATGTCTGGGGGGTGCATCCTGATTTGATGATAACCTGAAAAAGCATCTAAAAAACTCATTACAGAAAAGCCGACGGCTGATCAACCAGCGCGTCGATCCGAGGCAAAGGATAACAGTCCTTAGGACAAGATTTATTAAGTAAGGAAAAATCGATACACATTCTCCATCGGTCGTCTCCTTTTTTAACCATCACGACGTTGGAGACCCAGCCGGGGTACTGAATCTCAGACACGAAGCCAGCCTTGAGAAGCTTTGCACCTCCTCCCTGATGGGCTCCGCCAGCTTGTCTGTCGTGGATCTCTTTTTCTACTGAACGGGGCGTGTTCCCGGGTTCAGGTTGAGGCGGTGGCAAGCCACATCCGCATTAACCCCCGGCATCTCCGTGACGTTCCAAGCAAAGATGTCCACATTATTCTGGATGCACTCCAGCATCCTGCCTTGGTCCTCCGGGGTCAGCCCTCCGCTGATGCGGATCTTCTCCATCCTGCCTCCCCGGGTGAGCACCTCCAGCTCCACCACTTCCTCTGCTGCCTCAAGCCTGGATTGCTCCCCCATCCTTCGGCACCCCTTCCTCTGGAATGGGGACCTCTACCTCCATCTCTTATCCCACGCCCATCACTTCGGCCACCTCCTCCAGATGTCCTCCTGCCGCCTCTCCTGCGCGGTCCTTCACTTCCAGCTCCCCCCCTCCTGCTTCCTGCTCGACCTCCTCCATCCTTCGCCCCATCTCCTCGGCTCCCTCCTGCCAGGAGATGGTGTTCACCGCAGTGACATAACACTCCCGCGCCACCTTTGGGTCCCCCCTGACCCTGACCTGGACCCCCTCAACGTTGAACTTCAAACACTGGTGGAAAGATGAGGGGACGCAGCGGAAGGCGCTCATAAGGGGGCTCCCGAAGATGGCGCTGTAGCTGCTGGGGGCGTCCACATTGACGAACTTGCAGTTTTGGGACTGCCCCCCCAAGGTGACATGGAGGCCAACTCCTCCCTCCACTTCCTTCCTTTCCCCTGAAAACCCGAACAAGGGGCCATCTGAGGCCAGCATCCTCTTTGCCTCTACCTTCATCGCGTCGAACGCCTCTTTGAAGATGACATTGATGGAGCTCCCGTTGTCCACGAGGATCCGAGAGACGGTGAAATTCTCGATGGCGGCCTTGATGACCAGCGCATCACAGAACGGATCCTCGTGGTCTGGCATATCACTCCTGGAGAAGGTGATCCTCTCCTTTGGTGGCAGGGTCTGGGACGTAGAGGCGACGCTCTGCCGGTATATGGTGTGGAGACTTGCCTTGCGGGAAGCCTCAATCCCCATTCTCCCGTGGATCACTCCGATCCCTCCTCGGGTCCCGACATCCACCCGGTCTTCGCAATGATCCTCCTCCGCCCGAGCCAGGACCTCCTCGATCCTCACTTCTTGTCGCACCTCCTGCTGCTGCTGCTGCCGCTCCCTATTCTCTCTCATCTCCAAGAATTCCGGGTACGTGTCCGTTGCGTGCCCCTCTTCCTGATGGAAGTCGCAATAGGGCAGCTCCACCCTGACCTCCCTTCTCCTCCTCCTCATGATCCCCCTCCTTGCTCCCAAAGCTATGGTCATGGCCTCCTCCTGATCGGGAAGCCGGGGCCTCTGGCCCTGCCTCCAGCCCGGAGGGTGGAACTGATCTTGCCTCCCCTGATGGTGACCCCTTCCGTAGTATCCTCTCGGTGGCCCCTGTCCCTGCCACTCAGGTCTCCAGCCCAGCCGACGGTCGGGCTCCTGGTGCCCCCACCTCGGTTGCTACTGCCACTGGAGCTACCTTTGCTCCCTCTGCCTAGGCTCTCCTCTTCTCTCCTCCCGTGCCTTTCCTCCTCTCGACTCTTTCTCTTCCTTCGTGGCCCACCTGGCCAGCTTCCTTGCAAACTCCGGGTTCGACGCCTCCCCGTCGATCTCTCTCGCCGCCCTCTCCATCAACTCCTCGTAGAAGAGAGGGGGAACTCTCTTCATCTCCATTCGGAAGAAACCCTGCTGTAGGCCCAGGGTAAAAGCCATCATCAGACTATGGCCCGACATCTCCTGGACTTGAGTAACTTCCTCCTGGAATCGGTCCACGTAGCTCCCCAACGTCTCGTTCACCCCTGCTTAATGTGGAACAAAGACTCGGACTCCTTCTTCTTCTTCTTCGAGGTGGTGAATCTCAGCATGAACCCCCGGCGCAGGTCCTCAAAGCAGTAGATGGAGCTGGCTCGGAGCTGGTGGAACCATTCCCTTGCCCTCTCCCGGAGGGTGATGGCGAAGAGTCGACATTTGAATCCATCCGACATCTGACGGATGGAGACCACATCCTCGAACCATTGGACATGCTGGACCGGGTCTCCCTTCCCGGTGTAGTAAGACATCTCGGGTTCCCTGAACCCATCTGGGACTGGAGCTGAGGAGACCAGCTCACTGAAAGGACTGCCTCCCCCCACTGTGCGAGCCGTCGAGTCTCGCGAGCCCAACTCGCCGAACCTGCCTCGGCCTGCCGAGCCGGGGAAGATCTCGCTCCCCGGGAGCTCGTACCCTCGGCCTTCCTCGGCCACTTCCTTCCCAGCTCGCCGGCCAGGAGCGTCCTCGCCCAAAGAGGGGGCGGCCGCGATCTGGGCTGTCGGAGTCGAGCACTCAGCCCACGCGCCGAGTGCGAACTTGACGAGGCCCAGCACCTCGTTCCTGAAGTCCTCCAACATCCCCACCATTGCGAGAGGCGGGGGGGGGGGGGCGAGTTCTGCCTGTCAGATACTTGTCCTCCAGTCATTGAGCTCGCCGAAGCTTTTCTGCGCTCACCACTGTCCACGCTCACCGCACCAAAATGTTGAAACCGGAATCCGGTCTCTTATGGAGTTCGACCCTTGGGGAAGGGGTGGTCTCGCGCCTACTTTGCTCCTGCAAGAAAAACAACAAAGAAGGCAAGAAGAAACAGACCCAAGTGCTCAGCTGGGAGGTCCCACCACAAACCTGGAAGATCTCTGAGCGCTTCCCCTCCTTAGCGAGAAGTCGAGCTAAGGTACCCTCAGAAAGCACTTGAAAACGGGAGCAGGGAGGCACTCAAAGCGTGCCTTCTAAGGTACCCTTTGGGTCTTATTTATAGTTTTTTGGAATCTGAACTGCCAATAACCAGAAGAACTGACCTGAAAATATCAAAAAGCCCTGGGTTGGGTCTGCCAACAGCCAAAATCTGCTGTCCCGAGCAGCTACGCGCAGTCCAACCTGGTTTGCTAATAGCGTGGCTCCGCTGTTCTGAGGAGCTATTCGCACCCATGGGGAGTCAGCTCGCCTCCAATCCCCCTCCGCAGGAGGCGGGTGCGACCTGGCTCCAGCGGCCTGCCTATCCTTCCTAGGCGAACGCGAGCCGGACCGCCGCGACCCTCCAGTCCTCTGCCGGGGCGGACAGGCGACCAGGTCGCGTGTAGGTGGCGGGTTGGTGGCCATCGTGACCCTCCGATCAGCTCGCAGGTTACGGGTTGCCGAGCCCATCCGCTAGTACTGGTGCGATGAAGGGCACACCTGGCTCTGGTCGGCGATTCTCTTGAGCGAGCGGGAGAGTAAGGGAGCCGTCTCGCCCGGCTCGCTCGCCTGAAATGAGCGGGAGTGGACCAGCCCCCTGCCGCATGTCTGCTCGCTGCTTGGGTGCTGGTCGCGGGGCTTGATCTGCTCGATCTTCCTGGTGGGACCCGCTCGATGAACACGGGGTTGTACACTCAGAGATACTCCACACTCTCAAGAAGGCCAAAAGCGCAAAAGATTGACAGCACGTGCGAAGCATTTGAAGCATCTCTAGCAAGGATTCGTCAGTATCTTTAGCGCATTATTTGAAGGGAGTGTCTAGCCTAAAGTGTTCAAGTTGTTTTTGTTCTTTCATTACTTTCTCATTATAATCGGTAGAGAAATCTCCGCCTTGTGCGTGGCGTATAGGTGCTTGTGTGGCTTAGGAGAGAATCGTTGCCTTATGAGTGGCGTCCAAGTCATTGTGTGGCTTAGGGAGAAATAATTGCCTTGTGTGAAGTGTCTAGATCGTGGTTAGATCTAGGGGGAGGCTAGTAGCAAGATCTAGGAAGAGATACGTTTTAGCCTGCCGGTTCTTGGTAGAAGAACCGGCGAGAACACTAACAAATTATTTATTTCATGAGCCTTTGTCTCTAGCTCTATAGAGACACTTTGTATTCAATTTATCTCTTTTGAAATATATCATTATTATTTTTAGCTAGTATACATTTGCACTCTTCAATTATATTGTTGTTATTCATCTAATAAAGTTTGTTTAATTATTGAGAAAAATTAAAAGAAACCTTATTCCACCCACTCTAAGAGCGCCGCAATATCCAACAACACGGGCATGTCATCCATATGATATGGGTGTGTCATGTCCAACTACTCGAGTAGTTGTCTCGAGTAGGTCTCGAGTGGGTCTCGAGAGGTAGACACGGGCGTGTCAGCCATGTGACACGGGCGTGTCAGCCATGTGACACGGGCGTGCCAGCCATGTGACACGGGCATGTCATATGGCCATTTTCTGTTCAAGATAAGGCAGTTTGTGTGCCGCTTAAGGGATACGGCCTGTGACATGGGCGTGTCATAGGGTGTAACGCCCCGAAAATTGTATTTGAGTCGGTCGCGTCAAAAGAGATTTTTGGTGCCTATATAGGGGTACACGGCCTAGGACACGGGCGTGTCCAAGGCCGTGTTTGGCTGGTGTTTTGGCCGTTTTCATCCCGAGAAGTACACGACCAGGAACACGGCTTAATGACAGGGGCGTGTCCTTGGACACGGGCGTGTGCCTACCCATATCAGTACCCGTGTTTAGTTGGGTCGTGTCGGTTGGCGTGGCAGTTATGCGTGACACGCCCCCGGTCACGGGCGTGTCGGGAGACCCGATACGGGCGTATCAGGTGAGACATGGGCGTGTCAGGTGAGACACGGGCGTGTATTTGCCTGTGTGGTAGTTCTATGTTCGACGATCGTGCCTGGATCGAGGCACACGGCCGTGTGCCAAGCCATGTTCGGCCCAGGTCTGGAGATTTTTGAACGGATCTGAGCCGTTCGTTTTCTTTAATTAAGACCCAACGGCCCAGATGGTTTCCTGCTCTATTAAGGCCGGGAATAGGGGAGTTAATCCTTCATTTCTCTCCAACCATTCTCTCTCTCAAGGAGTTGGAAAGAGGAGAATGAAGGAAGGGATTCCGGCCGCCGGAGGAGCATCGGAGCACCATTTTGAGATCAGAGAGCGGATCCGTGGAGGAAAGTTCGTTACAAAGAGTTCTATCCGTGTAGTTTTTCCATGGCTCCAAAGCGGACTACAAGGGTAACGATTCTCTACTTGAGCATGTGAAGCTCTTTCTTTCTGCATAGGGAATCCCTCTCCCGTGAGTGTGCGGTGAGTGCGTGGTTTTCCTTGGGGTTGATGTGAATAGTCCCGCTTGTGTTGCATATAGAGTCCGGAATCGTAAGTACGGGCATAGGCATTGTGTGTGAAGCCTACCCGGACGTGTATTGTCTGGATCAGTGATGTTGCATTTGTTATGTTTTGCCGGAGAAGACTCCGTGCTCTAGGTTTGTCAGGTTTCTATGTGGTAGATTGCAGCAGAGATCCTTAGAGGTTAGCTCCAAGGCACACCCGGAAAACAGAGCGGAATCATTGTTCTGCTAACTTGGCGGTCTGGGAACCAGCCTTGTTCATAACTGGGTTATGAGATTGTTTGGAAAATTTTTGGATCCGAGAGAAGCTTGGCCCGCGCGTAGCACTTAAATTGTATATACGGCGTGAGCAACGGGTAAGTGGAATTGGACCGAGGCTATGTGGTTTGGTACGAGAGACCCGAAGACGGGGACTGTCCGTTGGCATAGTTCGGAGCCTTAGACGGTGGTCAGAAAGGCTAAATGCTCACATGTTGTTGCCATCCTGGGGGTGGTGGTGAAGACGCTGTAATGATAGGATTCACCGTTAATGTGCCCTGAGTGCACGGGGTGTTTGGCCGTGCGAGCCTACACCTGTGGTGAAATATATAGTTGCACTTTATTGTTTAGCTGGGCTAATGTTATGTAGGGAAAGAGCACCGCCGTCCCGACCTAGGGGCGGGGTAGTTATAATTTGGTCGGCTTTTGGCTGACCGTTGCTTTGTTTGCCACCGTGCGGTGGAATGTGCTTGCAGGTGCTGCGTAGCCGAGTGTCAAATAGCGGGCTGGAGCCCATGTTGCTGTGCTGGCCCTAGAAGGCCGTAAAGAATAGTTGTACTTTACTTTTGTCATGTGTGGCTGGCCTGCGAGCCGATGTATGTAAGACATGTTTTTGTTAAGTGAACATTTGTAAGGCGATAAGGCCATGTACCCTTTTTAGTGTATTTGGGGTTTCATTCATGTTGTGTGGATGTGGACATTCTTGGATTTGGATTTAAGATTTGGGTTCTTTCAACTTTAAAACTTCCGCTAAAATGCTCTGTGTAGGATGAGTAGTCTTAATTGGATAGTTTGAATATTCTTATCTAACTCTTCCGACTGTCTGTGGTATATGGCGTCGGGTTCCAGCTGGACCTTCTGTTATATGCCATGTGACGGATGGGGGTGTTACAATTTGGTATCAGACTTCTTGTTACGGTCAGGCTTAACTGAATTCGTGGGCGAATTCTTTTAAGGGGTCATGAGCACATGTGTGTGTCATCGTTATAATATTAAAAAGAACCCATGAATGTACACTTAGAAATGAAAAATACACTTGTTTTGAGGAACCTGCGTGTTCCTATAGTTTCTCTTTGCAATTTTGTTTAGTCACTTATTGGTGTTTTGTATGACTATAGGTGACCGGGAGTGGCGCAGAGCCGACAGAACATCTGGTTTCTGAGGATTATAGTGCACCTAGTGGCGTGCTTGAGACCCCTCCTTCGTTTGAAACCATAAGAAGGATCGTTGAAGTGGTGCTCGCTATGACTAGTGCACAACAGGGAAGCAATGTGCAACCTTTTGTCCCCGAGATGACTTCAATGCCGGGTGGTGTGTTGGATCAAGTGACATTTAGAAGGCCATCAGGTCAGCCGTTGAACATGTGCTTGGTGTAGGGTACGCACTCAGTTGATGAGTATTTGCAGGCGTTTCTTTTGATAAGGCGCTACCCATGCTTTGAGTTGGAGAACGAGTGGTCTATAGTTGATAGATTCTATAGTGGTCTGCGTGACGAACTGCGAATTCCGCTTCTAGGGCTAAAACTAATGGGATTCCGCGCCTTGGTGGAGTCGGCTAGATCTTTGGAAGTGGATATGGGAAAAATTCACCAGATACCAGTGAGTAGGGTATCGAACTCTGCAAGTCCTATGAGGGGTGCATCTCGTAGAACGCTAAAGAAGAAGGTTAGATCATCGACTAGCAAGGTTACTTACAATTGTCATACTTGTGGCAAGAAAGGGCACTTTGCCCGAGAATGTTTGGATGCGGCTCAGAAGATTAAGGAAGCTATGTCAGGAGTAGGTGAGGACTCTAGTACTAAGAAACCATAGTTCAAAGGGCCAAGTTCAAAGTCGGATGTCGGCAGATGGAACAAGAAGCTGAAGACTTCGAACTCAGCCCCTTCATTTGGTGCGTTGGGGGAAACCACAAGTCGAGTCCCAGGAGCTTGCTATATCTGCGAAAAAGTGGGGCATTTTGCCCGTAGCTGTTGGAACGGACGCTTAATGTCCGAGAGGAAGCCTAATGTGTACAGGCTGGGTCAGCAAGAGGCCAGAGAGCACGCGGTCGTGGTGACAGGTAAGGTTTAAAATTCTAGCATTTAGCTTTAGACACTTGTTGCCTTTGTGCATGTTAGCTTAGAACCACTTGTGCTAAGCTTTGTTCTGAATTTTGTTTATCCGGCGGGAGCACCGTTCGTTAAAGGGGGCTTCGCGTCTCCGCTTGCCCAAAGGAATTGTTTTGCACGTCGGAATACCTCTTTTGATGGCAAAAGATGTTTTAGAGATGTTGTTGTCTTATGGTACTCAATGCGCGCAGATAGAATCTGTTACGTTTAGGTCTGGATTGTGAGTCAAAAGTTTGATTTGCAAGCGTTGTTACTACCGCTAGGAGAGTTCAACGTGATCTTTAGTATGGTCAGGATCTCGGAGCAGCAGGCATATGTTGATCGAAGTTGCTAGTGGGTCAGTTGAGAGCTAGTCATGAGACGACATTTACGGGCGTGAAAGGGGTCGTGTAAGACATTGATGTCTGCCCCTCATGTGGTTAAGGTGGTTCAGTGTAGTGCCAAACCGGTGTCACGCTCTCCGTATCGTATATCGCCAAAAGAGATGGCGGAGTTAAAGGTGCAACTGCAAGAGTTGTTGGAGCAAGGATATGTGTGTCCAAGTTCGTCGCCTTGGAGCGCACTGGTTCTTTTCGTTAAGAAGAAAGATGGGAGCTTGCGGCTTTGCATCGACTATCGGGAATTGAACAAGCTTACGGAAAAGAATAAGTATCCGATTCCGAGGATTAGCAATCTATTTGATCAGTTGGTTGGGTCAACGGTATATTCGAAGCTAGATCTGAAATCCGGATACTACCGGTTGAGGATAATGGAAAGCGCCATCCCAAAGATAGCATTCAGTACGCGGTTTGGGCATTTTGAGTTTACGGTCATGCTGTTTGGGTTGACGATGCGCCATCCGTATTTATGGATCTGATGAACAGGACGTTCAGAGAGTACCTGGATCGTTTCGTGATAGTATTTATCGATGACATCCTAGTGTATTCGCAGTGCGAGGAGGATCACTACAATCATCTACACATGGTGTTGGAGACGTTGAGAAGGAATCAGTTGTATACTAAGTTCTCCCAGTGTGAATTCTGGTTATCCTCGATAGCGTTCCTTGGTCATGTTGTTAGTGGAGAAGGGATAGCTGTGGATCTGGTGAAGATAGTGGTGATACGAGAGTGGCCTGCTTTAACTACAGTGGCAGAGGTCCGGAGTTTTCTGGGGCTTGCTGGCTACTACAGGCGCTTCGTAGAGAACTTCTCGCGGATACCGCTACCACTCACGATGTTGACTAGGAAGGATCAGAAGTTTGTGTGGTCTCCGGAGTGCGAACAAGCTTTTGAGGTGTTGAAGAGGCGGTTGACCACAACGCCTATTTTATGTTCGCCAAGTGGAACCGAAGGATTCGAGATCTATAGTGATGCGTCGGGCAGTGGTTTGGGCTGTGTTTTGCTACAGCATGGGAGAGTGATAGCCTATGGTTCACGACAATTGAAGGCTCACGAGAGAATTTATCCGGTCCACAACTTAGAGTTAGCAGGCGTGATATTTGCTCTAAAGCTTTTGAGGCACTACCTGTACGGTGTAAAGGTCGATATTTACACCGATCATAAGAGCTTGAAGTATCTGTTGGACCAAAAGGATCTGAATATGAGGCAGCGGAGGTGGATGGAGTTCTTAGGGGACTACAACTTCAAGATACATTATGTGCCTGGGAAGGGAAATGCAGTGGCGGATGCGCTGAGTCGTAAGATTCCCGCACAGGCCAACTGGTTATCGGTACATGATGAGAGATTGGTCCATGAGTTGGAGGCTTTGAAAATATCTTGTGTCGACAAGCAGTCTAGTGCTGAGGCGAAACTATTTTGGACAGAGGTGCAATGTGACCTAGCTGATAGAGTTCGGCGGGCTTTGGTTCAAGATAACAACATGAAGCAGATCTTGGATGAATCATTGGATTGGTCAAATTCCTAGGTTGCTGTTGAAGATGGTTTGCTAAGGAAGGACGGTCGCCTATGCGTTCCTAGCTCGGATAATCTTTGGGAGGAATTGATGTATGAGGCTCATCATGCCAAGTACTCAATCCACCCGGAAAGCACGAAGATGTATAGGGACATGAAGAAATTATTCTGGTGGCCAGGTTTGAAGAAGGATGTAGCACTTTATGTGGCCAAGTGCCGTACTTGTGCAATGGTGAAGGCGGAATGCTAGAAGCCCGGAGGTTTCTTGAAATCCCTACCTATCCCAGAATGGAAATTCGATGACATATCTATGGATTTTGTGCATGGTTTGCTGAAGTCGCAGAAGGGAAACGACGCCATTTGGGTGGTCGTAGATAGGTTGACAAAGGTGTCACACTTTATTCTGAACAGGAAGGATGATCCAGTGGAAAAGTTAGCCAAACTCTACGTGGAGAATATTGCACGATTGCATGGTGTGCCCCGCAGTATTGTTAGTGATCGAGATGGACGCTTTACGTCGAAGCATTGGAGGTTGGTGCATAGTATGTTGGGAACTAAGCTGAGTTTCAGCACAACCTTTCATCCAAAGACGGATGGTCAGACCGAGAGGGTCAACAGGACTATGGAGGACATGCTTCGCATGTGTGTCCTAGATTTCGGAAAGCATTGGGAGGATCACTTGTATATGGTGGAGTTTGCATATAACAACAAATTTCAGACGAGTATTGGTATGGCGCCTTTCGAAGCCTTGTATGGGGAAAGTGTCGCACGCCATTGTCTTGGTTGGAGACAGGCGAGTCGAAGCTTTACAAATGTCAAGCAGTGGAAGATGCCACCTCAGTGATACAGACAATTCAAGAACGGTTGAAGATCGCTCAGGATAGACAGTCAAAGTACTATAACGCCAAGCATAGGAATGTGGAGTTCACGGTTGGCGACATGGTGTATCTAAAAATCAAGTCATTCAAGGGTGTATCGCGGGTTCGACGCTTGAAAAAGCTGAGTCCGAGATACCTTGGACCATTTGAAATCCTGGAGCGTGTTGGCGAGGCGGCATATAGATTGAAGCTGTCGGTGAAGTTGAGTGGGCTACATGATGTGTTCCACGTGTCGGTGTTGCGTAAGGCAGTGCAAGAGCCTTCGCAGATCATTGCAGACAATCAAGTACCGGTTGATTATGAGTTGACAACAAGGGTTAAGCCTGTACGTATTGAAGATGTTACAGTCAAACGACTCCGCAACAAGGAGGTCCGAATGGTTAAAGTCCGATGGGATAACTCCGGCTAGGAGGAGCTTTCTTGGGAGCGAGAGCAAGCTATGTTGGAGGAGTATCCCGATTTATTCCCCTCAGGTATTATTTAGATTCGGGTACCTTTGCTTAATTTCGGGATGAAATTCCTTAAGTGTGGGAGATTTGTAATGCCCCGAAAATTGTATTTGAGTTGGTTGCTTCAAAAAGGATTTTTGGTGCCTATATAGGGGTACACAGCCTAGGACACGGGCGTGTCCAAGGCCGTGTCTGGCTGGTGTTTTGGCTGTTTTCATCCTGAGAAGTACATGGCCAGGAACACAGCTTAATGACACAGGCATGTCCTTGGACACGGGCGTGTGCCTACCCGTGTCAGTACCCGTGTTCAGTTGGGTCGTGTCGGTTGGCGTGGCGGTTATGCGTGACACGCCCCCGGTCACGGGCATGTCGGGAGACCCGACACGGGCGTGTCAGGTGAGACACGGGCGTGTCTTTGCCCGTGTGTAGTTCTGAATTCGACGATCGTGCCTGGATCGAGGCACACGGCCTGGGACACGGCCGTTTGCCAAGCCGTGTTCGGCCTAGGTTTGGAGATTTTTGAACGGATCTGAGCCGTTCATTTTCTTTAATTAAGACCCAACGACACAGATGGTTTCCTGCTCTGTTAAGGCCAGGAATAGGGGAGTTAATCCTTCATTTCTCTCCAACCATTCTCTCTCTCAAGGAGTTGGAAAGAGAAGGAAGAAGGAAGGGATTTCGGCCGCCGGTGGAGCATCGGAGCACCATTTTGAGATCAGAGAGCGAATCCGTGGAGGAAAGTTCATTACGAAGAGTTCTGTCCGTGTAGTTTTTCCATGGCGCCAAAGCGGACTACAAGGGTAACGATTCTCTACTTGAGCATGTGAAGATCTTTCTTTCTGCATAGGGAATCCCGCTCCCACGAGTGTGCGGTGAGTGTGTGGTGTTCCTTGGGGTTGATGTGAATAGTCCCCCTTGTATTGTATATAGAGTCCGGAATCATAAGTACGGGCATAGGCATTGTGTGTGAAGCCTACCCGGACGTGTATTGTCTGGATCGGTGATGTTGCATTTGTTATGTTTTACCGGAGAAGACTCCGTGCTCTGGGTTTGTCGGGTTTCTACGCGGTAGATTGCAGCAGGGATCCTTGGAGGTTAACTCCAAGGCGCACCCGGAAAACTGAGCGGAATCGTTGTTCTGCTAACCTGGCGGTCTGGGAACCGGCCTTGATGATAACTGGGTTATGAGATTGTTTGGAAAATTTTGGGATCCGAGAGAAGCTTGGCCTACTCATAGGACTTAAATTGTATATGCGGCGTGAGCAACAGGCAAGTGGAATTGGACCTAGGCTATGTGGTTCGGTGCGAGAGACCCGAAGACGGGGACTGGCCGTGGGCATAGTCGGGAGCCTTAGACGGTGGTCAGAAAGGCTAAATGCTCACATGTTGTTGCCATCCTGGGGGTGGTGGTGAAGTCGCTGTAATTACATGATTCACCGTTAATGTTCCCTGAGTGCACGGGGTGTTTGGCCATGCGAGCCTACACCTGTGGCGAAATATATAGTTGTACTTTATTGTTTAGCTAGGCTAATGTTATGCAGGGAAAGAGCACCGCCATCCCGACCTAGGGGCGGGGTCATTATAATTTGGTCGGCTTTTGGCTGACTGTTGCTTTGTGTTCCACCGTGCGGTGGAATCTGCTTGCAGGTACTGTGGAGCTAAGTGCCAAATAGCGGGCTGGAGCCCATGTTACTGTGCTGGCCCTAGAAGGCCGTAAAGAATAGTTGTACTTTACTTTTGTCATGTGTGGCCTGCCTGCGAGCCCATGTATGTAAGACATGTTTTTGTTAAGTGAACATTTGTAAGGCCATAAGGCCATGTACCCTTTTTAGTGTATTTGGGGTTTCATTCCTGTTGTGTGGATGTGGACATTCTTGGATATGGATTTAAGATTTGGGTTCTTTCAACTTTAAAAGCTTCCGCTAAAATGCTCTGTGTTGAACGAGTAGTCTTAATTGGATAATTTGAATATTCTTATGTAACCCTTCCGACTGTTTGTGGTATATGACGTCGGGTTCCAGCTGGACCTTCTGTTATATGCCATGTGACAGATGGGGGTGTTACATAGGGCATGTCAGCAAAAATGGATATTTCTGGCAGATCGTGGCCGTTCATTTCCTTCATCTTATATCCAAGGGTCCAAGCCCTTCCCTGCTTTATATAACCGTGGATAGAAGAATGAACTCTCATTCATTCTTAGCCTTTCTCTCTCTAAAGATATCAAGAGTGGGGAGAAGAGAAAGGAAGGAAGGAAGGGGAGAAGGAAGCCGGCTACCAGAGAAGCTTCAGTATGCTGAATCGTGAGCCGAGTGTGGATTCATGGAGGCAAAGCCGTGGCGGTGATTTCCATCCGGCTAGTTCATGGCTCCAAAGCGATCGTCAAGGGTAACGATCTCCTTCTTGGACATGTGAAGTCATTTCTTTATGCATGAATATGGAATCCTCCACCAAGCGGTGGAAATCGCAAGTGATTCCAATGGGTTAATAGTTGATATCCCCGATTGAGTCTGCATTTAGAGCCGGAAATGTGTAGTATGGCATAAGCATACTGTGTGAAGCCCATCCGGATAGTTAGTCTGGATTGGTAATGGTTATGTGTGAACCAGAGAAGACTCCGTGTAGGCATGCGTGTGAATTGTGAATGTAAGCTCCTTTTTTGTTAGCTCTATGTGAGCTGTATGCTGATCTTGGATGCTTTGAGTAAGCTCCTTGTGGTGTGAGCGTTATGCGCACTAGTTGGTCTGAGAGAGCGGAAAGCTGCGGAAAATCAGGAGGGAAAGCTGACCCGCGTCATGTGGTGCGCTACTGACGGTTTGAGCAAGGGGAAAAGGCTAACCTGCCCCTGGTTGTTTTGGGAGGTCGATTGGTGGCAAGGCTTGGGAGGACGCAAGGCAGAACCGGCTTGCTGCACCATAATGGTGGGTTGATCGTAATGCTCAAGTTTGCCGTGAGGTTAACACCTCTAAGTGGTTTGGGCGGAATGTGCCCAACATGTGTGTTGTGGTGACTAAGACCGGCCAGCCAACATATTAATAACCTCTAATCGGTGGTTTATATAATTAGTGGACATTCACTGTGATGAGTTCTTGCAACTTAAAATGCTGCGCTAGAATGTTCTGAGTTAGGATGCTAGTAGAACGTGATTTTGATATTCATACGTAATTCCGCCGTTTGTCCGTGAAATATGGCATGGGGCCCCGGTCGGACCCACCGTTATATTCCATATGACGAATGGATGCATAACAAAGTGCTATAAGAGCCAGGTTTGAGATTTTTGGGAGGGAGAACATAATTGAACTCATGAATGTCCACTAGGAATGTAATACATGCACGTGAGGAGCGTGAGCGTGTGGTCAATGTATGTTTGTCGTTATGGAATGGAAGTAACTGGTGTTCTGTACATTGATAGGTGACGAGGAGCGGTGCTGGGCAGTTTGAGCCCCAATGTTCTGATGAGAGTGAGGCACCACCTGAGGCGCCTACACCTCCCTTAGCGGAGACCATACGTGTGGTTACTGAGATGGTGCTCGCATTATTGCTTACACAGCCTACTGGCAGGCAAGGCCTGCAGGGGTGCCAGTACGGCTTGTTGAAAGGCAAGAGCGTATGGAGGCTGTGGTGGATGAGCAAACAGCTGATGAGCAGTTGAAGCAGTTTATGGAGTTCCATCCACCTACGTTTGGAGGAACGGGTTCCCCAACGCAGGCTGAAGATTGGCTCGCAAGAGTGAAGTCGATCCTGACAGCAATCAGGACTGCGGAGGCGCATAAGGTTACCTTAGCCACCTTTCTGTTGGAAGGAGATGCAAGGCTTTGGTGGGATGAAGTGGAGGTGCATTACTTGGCATGTCGAGGATTAGGGGAGATATTGATCGATGAATTCTCACAATTATTTCTGGCCAAGTATTTTCCAGTGTCGTAGCGGATTGCGATGGAAAATGAGTTTCAACATCTGGTGTAGGGTGAGAGCAGTGTTGATACTTACCTGCATGAGTTTACTAGACCGGGGTGCTATGCGGGGTCTACCTTCACTGAGGAAGCACGAAAGATGAATAGATTCTATGAGGGACTGCGTGATGAGCTGACGTTGGCACTACCGAGTTCAGTGAACCAAGGCTTCCAAGCGTTAGTAGATACATCCCGTGCACTGGTGAAAGATTTGATATGGGTGCAGGATAAGAAGAACTTGGCGGCGGACAAGCCGGAATTCAAAGTTCCACAGTCGGAACAATCAGAGTTTAGGAGACGAGACAAGAAGAGGTTCAGGCCTGCTGAACCAACTTCTTTGATTGTTTCTTCGGGAATAACATATGGTCAAGCACGTGTTGACACACGGACATGTTTTCATTGCGACAAACAAGGACCTATAGCCCGTAATTGTTGGATCAGCCCTCTAAGGGGTGAGAAAAAGACAGGTGCGTCTTATGAAAAAAAGGGTAAAGCAGTGGCCAAGTCATCTGCATTCCGGACGCAACCTCGAGTGCATAATATCGAATTGCAGGAGCTGCAAATCTCAACGGGGGAAGTACAACAGCCACGAGTGTTTAGTTTCGAAGTCCAAGAGGCTATAAAACGCCTTTTGAGAGAGGCGGATGAGCGAAAATAAGTGAACTGTGTTACTTTTGTAATGTAAATATTTGTGTTGTATGAGATGTTTGTTCACACCTTGTTTCATTTCAGGTGATCATTGGATCAAGGTGTAATAAAGGAATGGTTCTGTTGGTGTATGTATATCTGGGGTGAAAGATATGAGTATGGTGTGTATGTATGCAATGTTAATTATTATTTTGTGCGATGCCGTGAGGCGAGACAAGTTGCGGCCTCTGAGCTCTAACCCGGAACATTTTAGCAAGGTGCAACAAATGTGTGGTTCTGTTGGTGGTTCCAGTTGAGCAAAATTGCGGGACGAAATTTTTTGAAGGAGGGGAGGGTTGTATCACCCCAAATCCCAATTTGGGTTCAGGTTTGGCGACACGTCCTGGGACACGGGCGTGTCCCAGGGCATGTCCTGCTTTGGTTGAGCAGCTTGTCGAGTGCTCGACAAAATACACTCGATGAAGTTCTCGGCAGCGAACAGGCCCCGTGATACGAGCGTGTCCCGGGGCTTGTCTGAGGCGTGTTCGACAAATTTCACTCGAGTAGCTGCGCTCGACGAATTCTCGAGAGAGAGGGCATACGGCCTGTGACATGGGCGTGTCACATGGCCGTGTCCTGCTCTGTGTCTACTCGAGTGGGTATCTCGAGTAGGGCGTAAATGTCTCGAGTACGGGTGTGACACGGGCGTGTCATCCATATGACACGGGCGTGTCATCCATATGACACGGTCGTGTCATGTCCAACTACTCGAGTAGTTGTCTCAAGTAGGTCTCGAGTGTGTCTCGAGAGGTAGACACGAGCGTGTCAGCTATGTGGCACGGGCGTGTCAGCCATGTGACACAGGCGTGTCATATGGTAGTGTCCTGTTCTGGATAAGGAGGTTCGTGCACCGCTTAAGGGACACGTCATGTGACACGGGCGTGTCACAGGGCGTGTCAGCACAAAAATGGATATTTCTGGCAGATTGTGGCCGTTCATTTCCTTCATCTTGGATCCAAGGGTCCAGGCCCTTCCCTGCTGTTATATAACCATGGATGGAAGAATGAACTCTCATTCATTTTTATCCTTTCTCTCTCTAAAGAGATCAAGAGTTGGGAGAAGAGAAAGCAAGGAAGGAAGGGGAGAAATCACCAATCAGAGGTTATTTCCATACGGCTAGTTCATGGCTCCAAAGCGATCGTCAAGGGTAACGATATCATTCGTGGACATGTGAAGTCCTTTCTTTATGCGTGAATATGGAATCCTCCACCAAGTGGTGGAATTCGCAAGTGATTCTAATGGGTTGATAGTTGATATCCCCGATTGAGTCTGTATCTATTGCCGGAAATGTGTAGTACAGCATAGGTATGCTGTGTGAAGCCCATCTGGATGGTTAGTCTGGAGTGGTGATGGTTATGTGTGAACCAAAGAAGGCTCCTTGTAGGCATGCATGTGAATTGTGAATGTAAGCTCATTTTGTTGTGAGATCTGCGTGAGCTGTATGTTGATCTTGGATGCTTTGCGTAAGCTCCTTATGGTGTGAGCGCTAGTTGCTCTGAGAGAGCGGAAAGCTGTGTCTAATCAGGAGGGAAAGTAGACTCGCGTCATGTGGTGCGCTGCTGACAGTTTGAGCAACGGGAAAAGGCTGACCTGCCCCTGGTTGTTTTGGGAGGTCGATTGGTGGAAAGGCTTGGGAGGACGTGAGGCAGACCCGGCTTACTGCACCACAATGGTGGGTCGATCTTAATGCTCAAGTTTACCGTGAGGTTATCATCTCTGAGTGGTTTGGGTGGAATGTGCCCAGCATGTGATTTTGATATTCATACGTAATTCGGTCGTTTGTCTGTGAAATATGGCGTGGGGCCCCAACTGGACTCACTGTTATATTCCATATGACGAATGGAGGCATTACACTACATCTGCCTCTACTAGAAAAACAGAGGCCAGAGGATTTAGACTTCCCTGCTCAAGCTAGACTTGCACAGTGATGAATTGTAAATATACCTATATTTATGTACATTAAATTAGTCGTTTTAGTTTCTTTTTGTTATTTTCCTTCATTTTTCTTTAATAAAATGTTTCTTTTTTGTAAATAGTCTGCTAACTTACTTTATTTTGATTTTCTGAAAAATTTTAGGAAATTGTTAAATTTTACATGGGTCATGCCCGTGTTCTTTTGGTCACGCCCATGACCAGGGCGTGACAACTCAAATCCTGTGAAATCAACAAAATGCTGAATAAATTGATAGACATGCCCAATGTCACACCCATGTCATTTGGCACGGCCTGTGACCCCAACCCGTGTCACGCGCGCTCGACGTTTTCGGCTCGACAGTCGTCGACCAACCCGACACTCCCAGAGTAATGCCCGTGACCTGGGGCGTGACTTCTCCACCTGACTCGATGAAAACACGCTCGACATTTTCCTCTCGACGAATGTCGACTCACCCCGACACGCCCGTGTCAAGATGCGACACGGGCGTGACCGATACGTGTACTACTCCACCTGGCCGACAAGACTACACCCACGACTTTCGACGCGGCCCACGCCCATAGTCACGCTTGTGACATTGGGCGTGACCGCCACGTGACCGACACGTGTCCAGCCCGAAGTCAACTAAGTTTTCAGGTCACCGGTTCGAATCGATGAATAGTGTTGACACGGGCCTGACACGCTCGTGTCAGAGGGTGTGTCCCGTGAAATTTTTTGTCTATAAATTCCAGCTTTCTGCTTGTAATCCTGTTCCACTTTTTGGATCCATTTTGTATAGTTGTTATGCTGCTGGCATGAATTCCAAATGTTATGTAAGGGATATTTTCTCCCCCCCCCCTCTCTCTTCTATTTTAGCTTTGTAATCACCTTTTATTATTAATGCAAATGTAGTTTTTTTTCCATTACATGCCTTGGACTTCGTCTATGTGTCATCCCTTATGCAATCTTATTTTTTGTCTTTGTTTTATCTTTGTTTTCGTCTTTTAAAATGCGTGTGTGAGTGTATGAGTATAGTTTTACTTCTATGTTTTCATTATGTTTTTCATTAGCTTTTGTTAAACTTAGGTTTTTATAGTTTCTATTCATTCCTATAAACCCGTAAAAATTTTTTTAAAGACATTTTCATTTTTTTGCTAACTTAGATTTTTGTGTTTAGATTGTAAAACTTTTTGGTTCTTTTTTCTTTATTTTCACTTTTTACGCACTTTTACGGAGTTATAGAAATGATTATATAGTTGTTTTAATTTTTCGAGCATTTCTATTTTCATTTTAAACTTTTGTCCGTTTAATTTTTTCGTCTTCTTTTTATTCATTTCTACCGCATTCTAGCGGTAGAAATGTATTTGTTTTTATTTTTCGAGCACTTGCGTTTTCATTTTTATTTGCAAAACTTTCTTCCGTTTAATTTTTCTTTTCACTTTTTATGCATTTCTACCGCATTCTAGCGGTAGAAATGCAGTTGTTTTAATTTTTAGATAACTTAGTTTTTTTTTCATTTCTGTACGTGTGCGCATTTATTTCCGCCTAATCGTTAAGAGTTAAATGTCGCATTGTTTTACTTTCTTCAAGTAGAGTGTGTGGTGTGTGTTTAATTTTCTGTAGAGTGAGTGTGTTTTACCTTCTGTAGAGTGGGTGCACTTATTTAGTCCTACTCGTTTGAGTTGGACCCGCATTTATTTTTCCCTACTCATTTGAGTAGGATTTGTGTGCGTGTGTTTTACTTTATGTCGAGTGTGTGCTTGAGTTTTAATTTCTGTAGAGAGTGTGCGTGCGTTGCATTTATTTTGTCCTACTCGTTTAAGTAGGACTCGCTTCATTTCCCCCGCCCACGCATTTGTGCCGGGACTAGCACTTTACTGCTTTCATTTCAATCCTACTCGTTTGTGTAGGACTTGCAATTTACTGCTTTATTTCTTTCTTTCATTTTATCGCTTTCATTTACTGCTTTATTTTATTGCTTTCACCGCCTGACGTCCCCATTCCGATGAGTGGCTAATCGTTCTTATCCCTCAGTATCGAAGAGCATTGGGATAGAAAAAATAACTTTAAATAATTAAAGGTCCTTATTTTCCAATTAATTAAAATTACTTAAGGTTTGCCAATGGTTTACGACGCGTAGGACAACATATCGATGTGTGGGACCTATTTCCACAGTCCATACGCTAGCTAGCCGAGAGGTCGTGCGTATGGACCGATCACCCCTTGATAAAGAGAGTTTTGCACTAAACCTCGAGAGAGGACGCACGCCAACTCTACCGGATTGGGTTCCCCACCCAATAGCGGGGTTCTTAGCGTAATGCGGGTGTTAAGAGGAATCTTTCGTCTGACTAACGTTCGGTCGAATAGTCTTAGCGTTCAGGTAAGCGATAGCCCTATAGCTAGGTGAGCTCATTTTAGTGGAACCTCCATGGCCAAGTCTCTGCCTTAATTAATTTGAAATTTAGGATCTCTTTTTATTAAAAGTTATTTTAGTTCAAATTCTATTCGATGCGGTCGCGCTAAGCTCATCATCGGCTCCACCTTTTAAGTTTTCTGTTTTCTGTCTTTCTTTTTGCTTTATCTTTATTATATAAGTGAATATACACATTCAACAATCACACCAATATTTTGATCTCAACCGTTGGATCCAATACACTTCAAATCCTTGCCACCGTTCGATTGCAGCATATACCTAAATCTTCAATGAAGATCCCGCTGTCCTCTCCGCCAAAAGCCGCAGCCCCAAATCTCGCTGTCCTCTCCGCCGAAAGGCGCAGGCGGACCTCTTTTCTCCCGTCATGTCGCCGAAAGCAGCAGGGCACACCTCGCCATTAATCTCCCGCAACGCATGCCTCGCCTTTAACTCCTGTCGCATGCCCGGCGAAAATCTTCCTCCTTCCGCTTCAGAGCTCTTCCTCCTGCCGCTTCAGATTTCTTTCCCCCTGCTGCGCGCTTCAGAAGTTCCCCGCAAACGGTGGTGCCGGACTTCTTTCTCCGACGAACCTGCTCCGTCGGGCGGTGGTGCCGGACTTTTTCTGCTCAACCTAGATATTACTCTGACTGCATGGTAAGAGTTCGGCTTCAGTTTTCTGTGGCTCCGGAATACATCTACTGTAGCCGTCATCTTCGGCTTCAGTTTTCAGTTTTCTATTCTAATCTAGACTTCTTCTGCTCAATCCTTCTTAACCTTTCACCCAATAATCTTTCTTCAGTTGAGAACGCGGTTGCTCCATCCTTCCCGTGCCACGTCTTTTCAGGTGCCACTGTTTTTCAGGTGCCACTGCTTTTCAGGTTCCACTGCTTTTCAGGGATTTGCCGAGATCAACCCAATTTCTCAAAATCACCTGTCATCCAAACATAGATCTGTGTCGGATCGCAGACTCAAAAAATTACTGCAAACCATAGAACAGGTTATTTTTGAACACAGCGATGTTATTTTTTTGGCTCTTCTACTTAGGTTACTAATGATTAAAGATTTTCATTGCCACAAAAGTTTTACCTAAAGCTTAAAATTTCTTAGTGATGTTATTTTTTTGGCTCTTCTACTTAGGTTGCTAATACATTTATGTGGTTGGTTAAGTTTCTGTTATTTCAATGATAAACTATTTCTAATTCAAACCATACAGTTCTGGAATATTTCGAAATATGTTGATATGTAGTTAAGATTTCTATACTGATCCAGCTCCATTTTACTAACTTCATGACAACACTTAAGCCTTTATCCCAATATAGTGGGGTCGGATATATGGATCCGATGTCGTCATTGTGACCTTTCTTTTGTCGTCACCTGTGATCACAGCTCCATTTTACTAGCCATTTCTGTTATTTTCGCTGCTATAACTTCTGCTTTAATATATTTTTTTTGTTTAGCGTTTATAAATTGGACTCTTAAATTGTTTTAGATGCAATATTTTGATATTACATTTCAATGAGACCATTTTTAGCCTATTGTTATGCCTTTTTTTGGAATGTGGATTCGTGTAATGTTTTTGTAGGAGAAATGCATGTGATCTGTAATTTTTGATGGCTTCGGCCTGGAACAAACGTATTACAAGTTATACAGGATATGTAATCCTCTCAAGTTTTTCACTAAGTCTCATATCAACCATGTTTTTCCCTTTTAAATAAACAAGCTTTTACACACTTTTGTTTCAGCATTGTATTTTACTTTCCATATTACCACCGGCATGGTCATACCTCCTCTAAATTGGACTCTTAAATTATTTTAGATGCAATATTTTGATATTACATTTCAACGAGACCATTTTTAGCCTATTGTTATGCCTTTTTTGGAATGTGGATTCGTGTAATGTTTTCGTAGGAGAACTGCATGTGATGTGTAATTTGTGATGGCTTCGGCCTGGAACAAAAGTATTACAAGTTATACAGGATATGTAATCCTCTCAAGTTTTTCATTAGGTCTCATATCAATCATGTTTTTCCCTTTTAAATAAACAAGCTTTTACATACTTTTGTTTCAGCATTGTATTTTACTTTCCATATTACCACCGGCATGGTCATACCTCCTCTTTATATGGTTATCCGCAAGTATTACAATAAACTGATTTTAGTGCAACTCTGTTGCACAATTCCACTTCTTACTAAAGGCTTCACATCACAATTCCTCCCTCTTCCTCTTCAATCACCTAGCTGCAGAATTTCAATTTAAGAAATGGTGGATTCTATCTTATAACCGAACAACAAAACTAAATTCAACTCTATTCCAATATCTATGAGAATTGGCATTAGACTAAATTCCAATTCTTGAGATTACATTCCATGAATTTAAGTAGACCCTTTGGAAGTGGAGACATTTTATTCCGGAGCCACACAGTGCATGAACAAAGAGCAGCAATTAGCATGAGTTCACAGGAGAAATTATTAGAAATAATACAATCAAATATGCCAATGTGAGGTCTTTTTAAGTTAACAAATTGATCCACACCGCCTTACATAACAATTTAAATGTGTCAAAAACTGGTCTTGGCGTCTTATATAAAATGAAAAAATATAAACTGTAGAAATTATAATAGGTTGATAGCCCGTATGGGAAAATTTTTTAGTTTATAAGGGTAAGCGGTCTTGGCGGTTAAATGGTTTTGACAGGTTTGTTTGGGGGATTTATTTGTAACTCAACGGCTTCAAGAGTTCATTTATGTTCGAAAGTTTAGTTGATCAAGACTTTTTTGACACTTAAAATTTATAAACGAAGAAGTATGTACGTACATGAAAGATCAGAATACGGGTTGTTCATTAGAAGATCTCCGTTGCTTGCATTTCTAACATCTTAATATTTTTTGCTTCTCTTCGAATTTATACGAAATATAGAATATAATACACATAAATTTTATATTCACCACTGTTTTAATGAACAGTTCTAACAGAGTGCTCCGAAAAATCAAAGAGATTCTCACATTGAATAACTAGACAAAAGAAGAAAGCTTACACTTCCAAAAGATTCAGGTAAGCCTATTTGAACGCCATTTGATTCTGTTTTTGTGCTCGAATGTATTATTTTGAACTACATCTGATGTTTTGTTTAAACTTTCCACCACAAAATTAAATTGTGATTATATTTGTCTCCAACAATCTCGGGTTTTGTGGCAGATTTTGTATAACGCAAATGAGAGACACTAATGAGTTGTTTTATATTTACGTGCATTAAGGAACATGCTTCCTTGATCTTATATCAAAACTGAAAGACAAATGCTTGAAGCTACCACCAAAACATGATACTTCGAGCATAAACTTAGGAACAACTAACCGCTATCCCAACATAAAAGAAAATCGAACTTTCACACACAAAACTAAAACTCTAGAAGCTCCTCCATGAACCTTCCTAAACAATAAAAGCATAATCAAACGCCCATATCCAAAGAACAAAACAACAAGTGAAGCCATAAAAACACTAAAATATTAATGAAGTATCATATGAACTTTGAATCACAAAAATAAACACTAACCGCTATCCCAACAAAAAAAATAGGTGCGTTAACACAGTGATATCGAAATAGAATGCCGAATATCAAATTTCACAATTTCCATGTACACAATCTAGGCCCAAAACACAACAATACTAACAACTAGGAAACCAATACAAATGCCTGAAAAAGCAGTTGCTTAAGTAAGGTTTCCGAAAGAAACCAACAGAGAAAGTCACACTTCTCCGTTAAAAGCCTTCCATGATTGAGGATTCTTTAATTGGAAATAACACGAAATGGAAAGAACCAAGTTGACTCACTCTGCACGTTCCCCTGGAGTCGTGGATGCGGCGATTGTCAGTAATAGAAACCGCGATTGCAATCAGGAACCCCCAATTGACACGGGGCGAAGTGCGGAGGCGGAGCCCCAAAATGGTTTCAGATCTTTATCGAACTCTAAATTGCAAAAGCTTTTTCCAAGATTACAGCTTTCCGGTTGTTTCGATTACAAGCTATTTGATTATTTCTACTATAGGAAGGAAAATCAGACCTGCAACATAAAACACCCCCCAACAAGTCTTATCAGTAATAGGATATGAGTGTTTTCTTCGTTTTAAACTGAGATATGAATTCGCTTAGTTGCGGTTTATGTTATCCATTCACTTGCTATGTTCCCCAACAATTATTTTCATAATGTCTCCTTTTTATAGTCCTCATGTATATTTCATGATTGTTGATGCCATATAATTGTTGCACGTTGTTTATGCAAGTGTTCATGTCATGATCAACTTAACTATTGCTTGGCTCCATTTGGTACGGTGTTGGCCGTTTTAAACGCACGAGTTATAACGTCATTTGTTAGGAAGCACCAAACAAACAAGATCCATTTAAACTCCTGTAAATTGTTTTTCAGATATTACTCTTCAACAATTAGAACCCATTATAAACAATGGAAGAAACAGGAAGTCAAGAATTACTTCAAAATTTACTGACTCCAGGTATTATCTGCCCAATTTTATAAACATTTTTAAACACAATACAAAATAATGTGTGATAGCAATACATTAATGAAATATGCGTACAACTACCAGATACTCGCACACGCTTACTGCACCGCGATTGTACCCACGTACAACGAAGTAATACGACGGAACAACAACGTGCTGAAGAAAATGAACGAAAACACGCACAACGCAGTTGTCATGAAGCGCAAGAAAGAACATCGCCCAACAATGTGACAACGCATTCAACTTATGAAAATAATGCGCTTTCAACGCCGACAACAACCCCAACAATTGCGAGCCAAGAGCTGCTTCAAAATCTACTAACTCCAGGTATTATCTGCCCAATTTTATAAACATTTTTAGGCCAAAAAAGAAAATAATATATTGCATGCAATACATTGACGAAATATGTGTACAACTACCAGATAGTCGCACCCGCTTACTGTAGCGTGATTCTACCAGCGTACAACGAAATAATACGACTGAACAACAATGTGCTGAAGAAAATGAACGAAAACATGCACAACGCAGTTGTCATGAAGCGCAAGAAAGAACATCGACCAACGATGTGACCATGCATTCAACTTCTCAAATAAATGTGCTCTCAACGCCGACAACAACCCCAACAATTACAAGCCAAGAGCTCCTTCAAAATCTACTGACTCCAGGTATTACCTACCCAAATATGAGATAGACCTTGACATAATATCTCATGCATGTGAATTTAATTCTCTGTTATCACACAACTACCAGAAAGTCGTAATCGTTTATTGCACCGCAATTATTGCCGCACACGACGAAGCAATATGACAGTTCAACAACGTGCTGCCGAAAATACCCGAAGACGAGGACAACGACATGTTCGTGAAGACCAACGGAGAGGGATATCTAATGTTATGAATGCGCGTTCAACTTTCGAAATAGGAGAAAGTTCAATATTCACCCGGACTGCAACAATCTCTCACGGTACACACAAGTAACTATCTCTATGACTTCACTCATTTACGTATTTGTACTTCTAAATAATCACTAAATGTCTGAATACTTCACCCCAACTACTGAACCAATCAACAATGATAGTTATGACACGAAAAATGATAGTGCTGAAGAAGACGATGAAGAACATAATGCAACCACAAGGACGTATATTCAGCGTAATTGCGCTAGAAATTTCTATCCAGCACACATTGAAACACACTTTGAACTAAACTCACCGACAATATGTCCCCATTGTCGTGCTAGACTATTTCAACGAGAGACAAGCTCAATGTGTTGTAATAGAGGAAGAATATTAATACCTGAAATCCCAGCACCTACAGAACTACTCAATCTCTACACCGATCAATCTGAGAAAGGTCAGCATTTCAGGCAACATCTGCGCACATACAACCATGTTTTCTCCTTCACGTCATTGGGTGTAACTCTTGACAACACGATAGCCCCATTTCACCAAGGAATTTATATCTTTCGGGCAAACGGATCCATATATCATCGCATCGGAAACCTAACCCCAGATCATGGTCTAAGACCACGCTTCCTTCAGCTATTCATCTACGACACCGAGCATGAGACAATAAATCATTTGCAAGAAAATAATGAGCTTAAGATTGAGGTCCTACAGACAATAACACGCATATTGGATAGGTTCAATCCCTTCGTTCAGATGTTCAGACAACTATCGCGTCAACCAAACATACATGAATGCAAGTTGCTTATAAAAGAACGCCCTTCCAATCTACATCAATACACTATGCCTTCGGCCTCTCAAGTTGCAGCTATATTAGTTGGACAAGAAGAATGGCAACCAATGTAAGAAAGAGATATCATTGTTCAAACGATTGGAGGACACCTTCAGAATGTCCAAGAATACTCTGGCTACTACGACCCACTTCAATATCCTTTGTTGTTACCGTTGGGAACATTTGGCTGGTCTAGAAATTTACAGTCAATCACAAACTCAAAAATCACATGTTGCGATTACTATTCATATATGCTTCAGGTAATCACCACTTATTTTACACATTTTTCAGATGTCGCGTTTTTACTACTCATGCAATTTTGCTAACTATTTATTGAATTTTCTCAAGATTCGTGCTGCTTCCAATTCGATATTACTGCGCAGCGGAAGGTTACTACAACAGTATGTGGTCGATAACTATGTAAAAATAGAAACTCAGAAATTGCGGTTTATTAGATCACATCAAAGTGACCTGCGAGCAGAACTATATTCGGGGTTGCAAGATTGTTTCTGTGCGGGTGAAAATACAGCTGGTATGATAAACTCACTTCGTCTTGAGAATATAAGTATATTGTTTCATTACTAATAAGCACTTTACCGTGTTATTTCAAATTAGGTAACGTCGGAAAAAAAATCATACTACCATCTTCATTTAATGGCAGCCCAATAGATATGTATCAGCGATATCAAGATGCAATGGCAATTGTTCAGCACAACGGCAAGCCCGATTTCTTTATAACCATGACATGCAATACAGGCTGGAAGGAGATTAAAGATGAGCTCATGGAAGGACAAGCTCCGTATGACCGTCCAGATCTCCTAACTAGGATATTTCGTTCTAAATATGAGGAGCTCAAAAAAATATATTCCACATAGGCGTGTTAGGAAAGGTCGTCGAACATGTTCATGTCATTGAATTTCAAAAAAGGGGGTTACCACACGTTCACATGTTGGTGTTATTGGATCCCACAGACAAATTAACCTCCCCTGACAAATACGATTCAGTTGTATGAGCTGAGATACCTTATAGAGACCAGGAACCTGCACTGTATGAGTCCGTAATAAAACACATGATTCACGGGCCATGCGGACCTTACAAACCAAATGCACAATGTATGAAGGATCATACATGTAACAAAGGTTTTCCTAAACAGTATGCAGAAGCAACAATACAGGGGAATGATGCTTACCCAGTGTATCGAAGAAGGAATGATAATAGGAATATTACTTTAGGCAGAAATACAGCTTTCAATGTTGATAATAGATGGGTAGTTCCATATAATCCATGGTTGCTTTTAAAATATGATTGTCATCTAAATGTTGAGGTTTGCAGCAGTATCAATAGCATTAAATATTTATATAAGTACGTATACAAGGGTCCCGATCATGCCTCTTTTGAGATCCGTCTTGGTGCTAATCAAGATGAAATAAACAATTATGTTGACGGCAGATGGTTGTGCCCGCCTGAGTCATTATGGCAAACGTTCAAGTTCCAGATGAGTCGAATATATCCATCGGTAGAGCGATTATAAATACATCTACCTAACAAACATCAGATACAATTTTATGGTGAACAGTCACTTTCATCGATATTAATGGATGATCGCAATTTGAAAACAATGTTGACAGAGTTTTTTAGTGTTTATTCACAACATACAGAGCAAAACCTCTATTTGTACAGAGATTTTCCATAATATTATCGATGGTTCAAACAACAAAAAATTTGGAGGAAAAGGATCAGGAATCGACGGGTGATTGGTAGAATTTATTCAGTACCCCTTGCTGATAGCGAAAGATACTATTTACGCATGTTTCTAAATAACGTACCAGGTCCAAAGTCATTCGATTCACTATTAACAGTCAATGGTACGCACTGCATCACTTTTAAGAATGCTGCACAGAATTATGGTTTGCTTGAGAACGATAACAGTATTCGAGAATGTCTACTTAAGGCTCGAGCATTCAGGATGCCATCCGCTTTGAGAAGACTGTTCGCTACTATATTGATCTTCTGTGAACCAGCCGATGTCCGAGGGATTTGGGATGAAAATTATGCAAGCATGATCGAAGATTATCCAAGTTCTAGCATGACCAACGAGTTCTACATTATGAATAAATTACTTCATAGTCTCAATGATATTTTGAAGCAACATAAACGATCTATTACAGAGTTTGATTTACCACCAGTCAATGAATCATTCAATGATTTCAATAACCTATCCAGTCTTATAGAAGACGAATTATCAATACCTATTACCCGAGATGATCTTAACGCAGTTGCGTTGCTCAACGAAGGTTAGTTACATGCTTACAATGTCATCATCGAGGCAATAAAGGACAAAGCTCATGAGTGTTTTTTTGTTGATGGACCTGGAGGAACTGGAAAAACATATCTGTATCGTGCAATTCTTGCCACATTTAGGAAAATAGGATGCATTATTATAGCTACAGCTACTTCTGGTATTGCTGATACCCTTTTAACGGGGGGTCAGACTGCACATTCAAAATTACAAATACCCATTAAATTGGACTACAAATCATTCTGTTCTTTTACAAAACAATCGGATTTTGCAGAAGTAATCAGACAATCAAAAGCTATAATTTGGGATGAAGCACCCATGGCCGATAGAAAGGCATTCGAGACAGTTGATCGTTCATTGCGTGATGTTACTGATGTAGACAAGCCATTCGGCGGGAAAATTATCATTATGGGAGGCGATTTTCGACAGGTACTTCCGGTTGTTGTTAATGGAACAAGAGCACAAATAATTAATGCAAGCATTGTTCAATCACATTTATGGAGTCATGTCAAGATATTAACTCTAACAGAAAATATGCGAGCCAAAAATGATAACAACTTCTCTGAATATCTCCTCCGAGTTGGAAATGGTTTGGAAAAGACCATACAAGGCGATATGATTAGAATCCCTGATACAATGGGGATGTCATGGGAATGTGAGGAATTTATTGGAGATTTAATAGATGTGATATTCCCAGGTTTAGGGCTGCATGTTGGTGATAAAGATTATATTCGAGATAGAGCTTTATTAACACCGCTCAATGAACATGTGAATATGTTGAACAACACCACTCTACTACAATTCCCTGGCGAAGAAGTTGTATACTACTCTTATGATTCTGTCGTTGATGATAGGAGAGGTTTGTATCAACCTGAATTTCTAAATTCATTGACGCTAGGTAACTTACCGCCCCATAAGCTAAAGTTAAAAATCGGAGCTCCTATCATGTTAATCAGAAATATTGATCCAAAGATAGGTCTATGTAATGGAACAAGACTTATTTGTCGTCGGTTTGCGAAAGATGTAATAGAAGCAGAGATTTTAACAGGCCACTTCCAGGGGAACTTGGTCTTCTTACCACGAATACCATTGAAGACAGCTGAAGATATTAGACTGCCATTTCAATTAACGCGCAAACAGTTTCCATTGAGGCTAAGTTTTGCACTGACGATTAATAAATCGCAAGGCCAAACAATCGAAAATGTTGGAATATATCTGCCTAATAATGTGTTCAGTCATGGTCAGTTGTACGTAGCTTTATCGCGAGGTGTGTCCAGTGAAAAAACAAAAATTCTGATAAAGAATGGCAAGATAGCTGGTCAAGAAGGCATTTACACAATGAACGTTGTTTACAAGGAAATATTTGCACAACTTAGAAAACAACATGCAATGTACGTCGAATGTAGGTCGATTACTCATTATTTTCACAACACTAGAACTATTCCAGTCAACCGTTAAATAAATTTTTTTTTGCAGGAAAGACGTTGTGATAGGTGATGATTGTGAAATGACTTCCAATTCGGCGGTAATACAAATTATATGTCATTAAATCGTATCATCATTGTAATATTGTCCTTTTTGATGGTTTGTAAAATTCTCACCGTATTGTGAGATTTTCGGCAAAATTTGAATATTAACTGTTTTGAAATGTTTTGTCTGTTTTCCTCAAATCTTTGAAATGTTTAATCAATTTTAATAAATATTTTTTGGTTTTGCACCAGAATCCATAGGATGCCCTAACTTAAAGATAATTTTGATCTACTATTTTAATTTGGATCCCTACTTCATTTCAAACGCATGCAGATGGCATACCAAAATCAATCTGAGGCGGCGGCGACATCATTGCAAAACGGGGGTGTTCCAGTCCAACGTAAGAGCTTCATACTATACGAAGACTAATTTCATGCATTTTACATAATCTAAAAATGTATTGCATGTTAAATACTGTCGTTTGTTTTCAGCTCTGCCAGCCTCAAATGATAAAAATTGCAATATCACTGCTACCACCGACAATGATTATGAATACTACGATGAAGTTTGTAGAGAGGGTACACCCAGATGGTCTGATGGTCCGCATGTTAGGGTTGAAGGTTTTAGGCTAATTATCCCAGCAGTGCCAAAGGGGTTGGATGCTAGAGAAGAGTGGAATTTTGTTATCGATATGATAAGAAGGTAACACATAATAAGAAATATATGTTATGGTTTAAATATTATTTTGTAACACATTTCAAAACACTTAACTAATGATTTATCTTTAAATCTTTGATTGAAACAGAGTCTCTCGAGGCCGCTGAATGAAATCTATTGCTGCATAAGGAGCTGCTAATATTTTGAAATGGGTTCAACTGCGAGATTCTGACGGGTTTTTGGGGGTTTTTGCAGTTTTAATTTTTTGAATAGATATTTGGAATCAATGATGCTGTTATGTACATCTCGCGAGCTCATGAAATTATTCATTTTGAAATGATCTTCTGATATTTTGGTTATGGATTTCTAATCAATACTGCGAAATGTGTTGTATTTTGAGATATTTTGCATTGCAAGTATGAATTTGGTTCTGAGCTTTTTTCATTGCAAGTGCAAGTATGAATTTTGCATGTTACAATCATATTTATTTGTAGTTACTTCTTAAAATTAATGTTCTTTATCAAAGATCTATGATTGTCAGGTTGAAGTGTTGTGTATAGAAAAGGACAATGTCACCCCTCCTGAACAATGTCGCCCCCCCCCCCCCCCCCAAAAAAAAAAATGTCGCCGCCCCTACACAATGTTGCCGCCCCGACACATTGTCACCGCCCCCAACCACTTTTGCCGCCCATGAAAAATGTTGCCGCCCACGAATAATGTCGCCGCCCACGAACAATATCGCCGCCCACGACCAATGTCGCCACCCATGACAAATGTCGCACTCACGACCAATATCGCAGTCCACGATACCTGTTGTCGCCCATGAAAGTGCAACTAGATATGATATACTCTAGAGGGGGGTGAATAGAGTATATGGTGCTTTAAAAACTTTTACAAACTTTTACAACAATTGTTGTAATATGTGTGAGCAGGGAAGCATAAATAAATCTAATCACAGTACTAAGGTAAGCAAAAACTGAGCACAGAAAAATCAAGGCCAGAAAAAAAAAGAAAGCAAGCAGAACCAGAAGACACAAGGAAATATAGTGGTTCCCCAAACTTGGGTACATCCACTCTTCTACCACCCTAGGTAGGAATCCACTGCAGGATGAGTTGATCAGGTGTCCTGGGCACCAATGAGCTTTTGATAAGATGCTCAAAAACCAAAGCAGATTTTTTGATCAGGTGTCTTGCCACCAATGAGCTTTTTACAAGGTGCTCAAAAACTAGGTTCAAACTTTTGAAGGGAGTTTGAAAAACCCTTTACAGAGTGGGGGTGAGAGATTGATGGCAGTCTTCTCTTTCTCAAACAACTGAGAAGACTATGTGGATTGATGTCAAAGCTCCCCCTGAATCCTTGAAATCTTCAGGAAGAAAAGCTTTGCTGAGGGTGATAGGCCTTCAAATATTGAGCTTCAGCAATGGATGATTTCAGCAATAGCTGAAATGTTGAGTGTCTGGAGTCTTGAAATATGTTGGCCTTGAACACTTTGAAAACTAAAGAGATCTGAGGATTTTGAGAAAGCCTGATCTCCTTTGATGAGTGTTCTTCAGAATTCTTTGAGACAGAAGATTTTGAATGAGTCTCTGTAATCTGTATTGTGTGTGCTCTGTTCCTTGTTCATCTTAGAGATTCAAAAACATTCTCTCTTTTATTCTCTGGTCCTGAATAGAATATTATTCTCTGTCAAAGATAGCCGTTGGTCTACATTGATTGCATCCGTAATTGCATAATCTCTTTTTGAGGAAAGTCCACAGAATTATTCCTTGAAAAGTCCCTTGAAACTTGGACCAGAATTGAATGAAAACGGCTAGCAAATCTCTGAATTAATTGCAGAATAACTCCTAACTGATTTGAATTTGAATTCTGGAAGTTATCTGAAATCGTCGAACTGAGCTCTGCTATCGTCGAGCTGAGCTCAGCGATCTGAAAACACACAGCAGCAAGAAAAACGTCGATCTGAGCTCAAAGATCGTCGAACTGAGCTCAGAGATAAAGATCTAATGTAGAGTCAAAATCATCGACCTGAGCTCACCGATCGTCGAATGGAGTTCGACGATATTATGAAGTTAAGCTCAGCGATTGTCGAATGGAGTTCGACGATCTGTCGAAGTTGAGCTAGACGATCGTCGACCGGAGTTCGACGAATCGTCGTGCTGAGCTCGACGATCAGACTTAGTCTCCAGACAGAAAAACTTGGTCTTCAGGGCAGCTTCCAAACATAGACTTCTAACCCTTAGACTCAATTCTAATTGACCTATTAAGCTATACAGAAGGTCAAGCAAAGGTTCCTAGAGACATAGTGATCCTGACCCAAATTAGCAATAGGGTGTTCCAACAATCTCCCCCTATTTGGGTTAGGATTACTATTTACAGACTTTGGAAAATTCAAATAATAACATACAATCAGTAAAACATGAAAACAACAGCTAGACATTGCAGAAACATCACAGATATATATATGTCATCCAGATAATCAGAAATTCTAGAAATTGTCACCTTACAATGTCACTTCTTCTCTTTGCCTTTAACCATTTTGATTTCTCTGTTAGGATTTAGGGCTTCTTTGTTGGACCTGGTGTCATCTGCTGCACCCAAATAAGTTTGCTTTGAAGCCCTGGGAACCACAGCAGCAGGATGCAACTCCATGTATCTGTCAGCATCAATGAATTTACTGGAGCCATATCTTTCTAATTCTTTATGTCTTTGTTCTGACATTGTAGAAATGTTGGAAGAATCTAATCCTTGTTCTTTGGCCTTCTTAATCTGATCCAGTGCAGCGAATTCCTTCATCCTGGAAGTCCAAGAAGCTGGATTCTTTTCAGGGTCCTCAAATGGTACAGGTGGCTCATACCTGTTGGAAGAATTGTCTTGAGGAGGCCTGGCAGACAGTGTCTCTTTTAGCTTGTAAGGGAAAGGACCAGAAGTAGTATCAGCAGGACTATGTCCTCCCCTAGAATATGGGTGCTGCCTGGAATACCCTTTAGAATAAACTTGAAAATCTCTCTGATTACCCCTGTATCCTCCTCTCCTAGAATATGAACCCCTAGATTGGCTTTCCCTTTGATAGGATCTGGCATGGGGTTGATAGGGAGCCTGGCTTCTAGCTGGGGGTTGGCTTGCAGAGCTTCCACATGCACCTGCATCGGGAGGAGGTGGTGGAGGAGGATGAGGGTGCTGGAATTGGGAAGAGCCCTTTTCATACTTTCTCTTTCTCTTCATGGCTTTCAGCTGGTTTTTAGAATATTGCATCCAATGTTCAGAGATAGGGCAATTATGAAGAATATAATAAGGAATATCATTATTATCCTTGACTTTTGCAGGAGGAACTCTTTTCATTGCCTTGCTCCTTGCCTTCATTTTCCTTGTAATAGTAGCAGATGAGTCATCAGAGTCTGTTTTAAACTCATCAGATTCAGAACTCTGGTCATCATATATAGCATCAATTTTCTTCATCAAGTCTTTCTTTAGTTGAACAACAGCAGATGAGGCAGCAGATGGAGCAGCATATGGAGCAGTAGATGGAGCAGCAGATGGAGCAGCAGATGGAGCAGCAGATAGAGCAGCAGATACAGGAGGTGAGGCAGAAACAACAACAGCAGCAGCAGGAGTGGTGACAGTAGCAGTAACAGTCTCACTTACAGCAGAAACAATAGATTCACTCTCAACAGCAGATTCACTAACAGCCACAGAAGCTGGAGAGGTGATAGCAGCAACAACTTCATTGATAACAGCAGTAACATCATCAAAATCAGCAGCAGACTCAATTTCAGTGGCCTCTGACATAGGAAAATCCTTGGATAATTGCTCAGCAGAATCAGTTGGAACCTCAGCAGCAGCAGCATCTTCAGTAGCAGCAATCACTGAATGTACAAAAGAGGAGATAATGCTGGGGTCACAGCAAGAGAAAGGCACCAATGCCTTGGATAAGTCTTCTGGGGGCTGGACAGCATTACTCTCTGGCAAACAGCTGAAGAAGGCAGTATCAAAAGCAGATAGCAAAGACCTTAGGTCAATTGCAAGAACTGCAGTAGGGGTCTGACATTCTGGAGGCACAGCAACAGGAGCAGAAGGAGCAGCAGACACAAAAACATCAGCAGCAGTAGTAGTATCATCAGCAGCAGGAGCAGAAACAGCAGCAGCAACAGCATGAAAGCTTGCTTCATATGGCATCTCCCCCTGCCTAGATGCAGATACATCTGGATCAAGGCACACTGCTGGAGGTGCTGCCTGAGGAAGGAGGGAGGAAAGCCTGGCAGAGAGGGCTGCCACTGACAGGTGTAGAGGAGCCAAGGAGGTCTCCAAGAGTAGAGAGAGCCTGGGGGCAATTAGCTCATACAACCTGTCAGCTAGTGCTGAGAGGTCTACTTGCTCAACTGCTGGAGCAGAGGTAGAAGGAATAGGAGGGGCTGAAGATTCTGGAAGTGGAGGGCTGGAGAGTGGTGGTATGGATGGCTGAGGTGTTGGGATGGTGGATATGGAGGACAGGGGAATGGATATGGATGGGGTGAAAGTAGGTTGGTCTATGATATGGTGGAGGAGATCTTGGAATGAAGTGGAAGAGGAGGGTAACTCTGGAGGAGAGGATGGGGAATCATCTATATAGGAATCATCCAGGAGGGTGAAGGATGGAATGGATGGTGATGATGTGATATCTGGAGGAGGGTATGAGAACAGTGGGTGGAATTGGTCATCTGGTGGAGGTAGAATGGGTGCTGGAGATGGAGTTGATGTTGGAGATGGACTGGATATGGTAATGGGGGATGGAGCTGGAATGGTGGATGGTAGGGGAAGGGTGGGAATTGGAGGAGGAGAAGAGGCAGCAGCATCAGCAGCCAGGTCATCTGCAGGGGCAGAGACCTATGGAGGAGTGACTCTTTGAGTCCTGGTGCCTGAAGGAGCACTAGAGGAGGGCCTGCCAGGCTTGCTTATTTGCCTGTCCCACTTGCCAAAGAGGGCACAGGTTAGTATCTTGGAGGCATTTATGTGAACTCCAGAGGAGACCAGCAAGACAGGGCACCTGGTCTGCAGGAAAATTCCAAGAATTCTTCCAAAATTAACAAAACCCTTGTTTATTTTCTTTTTGATTAGGTCAAAGAACACCTCTCCCCAGTTCAAACTTTTCTTATCCACCAGAGCTCCCATGAGGCAGAGCTGATGTCTGGATATAGTATCATGTGCTGAGTGCTTTGCCAGCAGCACTTTCCCTACCACATCTGCTAGGAACCTGTATTCAACAGACAGATTCCTTTTGAATAGCTTGCTAGGGTTTCCCTCTGGATGACCCATCCTGGCAAGTAGTTCAGAATAATCCTCTCCAGATAACTCAGCAATATCATCTCCAGTTCTCAGTCCAAAAACCTCTGTTAAAACTGTGGGGGTTAAGGGTACCTGATTTCCAGCAATAGACCCGACTATTGTGTTGTTGTCTTGATTATGAGCAATGTAAACCCATTATTTGATCTCATCTGAAGCTAGCTTGATTCTAGTGGTCATGAGGGCAGACAGATTCTGGTCTTTGAACAAACCCAGTATGTCTTGGAAAATCTGATCAGTAGTGTTGAAGGAATCCAGATCAATGTCGAACCCAGCATCGAACTTCATTGCGGCAAGAACTGCAACTGACACAGCCATTGTACCTGCAAAAACTCAACAAACAAAACGACCAAGCATAGACCTGTTTGGAGGGAAAGAAAATCCTGCAGAGAAATCGAAAGCGCAAGAGAGAACGACGGCAAAAAATGAGTTTTATATTAGGGTTCGACGCAGAATTGGAAAGATCGTTGAACTCAGTTCGACGATCGAGGCTTCTAAAGGAATTTGAAGAGTCTTCAACATCGTCGATCTCCGTTCGACGATCTTGGAGAGCGTCGAGCTCCGTTCGACGATCGTGCAGTGAACAAAATCGTCGAGCGCCGTTCGACGATCGTTGACCGGAAGAGATAGTTCATACTATCTGAGAGGCGCTGAACTCAGTTCGACGATTTTTGGAAATCGTCGATCTCCGTTCGACGATCTTAGGGGAAATCGTCGAGCGCAGTTCAGAGATCAGAAAGATTCTAGACACTAAGAAAAATCAGAATTTTTGCCTAGTCTTGGTCAATTTTAATCTTACAAAATCTTGGAAATTATTTAAGACTTCCTCCATCTAACATTCCTAACTGATTTAGGAAGAAGGTGTGCTTCTTTTTATCCAAAGGCTTGGTTAAAATATCTCCCCTTTGTAAATAAGTTGGGATATATTGTAATTCAATTTTATTCTTTTCAACATTATCCCTTAAGAAATGATGCCTAATCTCTATATGTTTTGTCCTACTATGGAGGACTGGATTTTGGGCTATGGAAATAGCACTTGTGTTATCACAAAAGATTTTAGACTTCTCTAAGTTGTAGACATAGTCTAGGAGTTGGTTTTGAATCCACAATATTTGTGAACAATAACTGCCTGCAGCCATATATTCAGCTTCAGCAGTTGAAGTTGACACAGATGTTTGTTTCTTACAAAACCAAGAGACAAGTCTGTCACCAAGGAACTGACAAGTTCCACTGGTGCTTTTCCTGTCAATTCTGCATCCAACATAATCACCATCAGAGAATCCAGTTAACTCAAATGCTGAATCTTTTGGATACCAGAGACCTAGATTTGGACAACTTTTAACATACCTGAGAATGCTCTTTACTAAAGTTAGGTGTGACTCTCTAGGGCTTACTTGGAACCTAGCACATATACATGTAGCAAACATTATATCTGGTCTACTAGCTGTAAGATACAGTAAAGAGCCAATCATTGCTCTATATGTTATCTGATCAACAGGTTTCCCATGTTCATCAGCATCTAATACAGCATTGGTAGGCATGGGTGTTTTCATACAAGATGCCTCAGACATACCAAATTTCTTAACCAGTTCATTTGCATATTTGGTTTGAGAAATAAAGATGCCTTCAGCATGTTGTTTGACTTGTAATCCTAGGAAGAAGGATATCTCACCCATGCTACTCATCTCAAATTTAGAATGCATTAGGTTAGAAAACCTTCTGCACAATTTTGAGTCAGTAGAACCAAAAATGATATCGTCTACATAAATTTGTACTAGTAGGGTGTGGGACTTATGGGTTCTAATAAAAAGAGTTTGGTCTACTCTACCACTTATAAAACCATTTTTCAAGAGAAAGCATGCTAAGGTCTCATACCATGCTCTAGGAGCTTGCTTGAGACCATATAATGCTTTATTCAGTCTAAAAACATAATCAGGATAAGTTGGAGAGATAAAACCTGGAGGTTGTCTGCCATAAACTTCCTCTTTGATGTCTCCATTTAAGAAAGCACTTTTGACATCCATCTGATAGACTTTGAAGCCTTTATGAGCTGCATAAGCTAGAAAAATCTTGATGGCTTCTAATCTTGCAACAGGTGCAAAAGTCTGGTCGTAGTCGATTCCTTCTTCTTGAGAGTATCCTTGAGCAACTAGCCTTGCCTTGTTCCTTATAATTACTCCTTGATCATCCAGTTTGTTTCTGAATACCCATTTTGTTCCAACAATGGAATGATCCTTAGGCTTTGGCACTAGTTCTCATACCTTGTTCCTCTCAAATTGATGCAACTCCTTTTGCATTGCAATGATCCAGTGTGGATCTTGCTCTGCATCTTGAATGGACTGAGATTCAATTTGAGATAGGAAGCAGGTGTGCAACAGGTTTTGGTTGACCTGATTTCTGGTTTGTACACCAACTGAGATTTCTCCAATTATTTGGGAAATTGGATGATCTCTTGATGTTACTAAATCAACAGGGGGTATTGATTGTTCACCAACCTGTGTTGTTGTTTCCTCTTGTGGTATAACAACTAGCTCTTCAAGTTGTGCTTCAATATGTTGAGTATTTCCTTCATCTTCACTGCTTTCATCCTCTTGAGTAACCTGTAACCTGTTCAAGTCTTCAACTAGAGAATGTTCCTGCAAAGGTTCTATGGTAGAAGAATTCTTCTCCTTGAAAGACATGTTAGTTTCATCAAATGAGATGTGAACAGATTCCTCAATTTTCAAAGATGATTTATTATAGACCCTATAGGCCTTGCTGATCATGGAGTATCCCAGAAACACTCCTTCATCAGCTTTGGCTTGAAATTTTGCTAAATATTTCTTGTCATTATTGTGAATGTAGAAAATACAATCAAATACTCTAAAATAGTCAACTTTAGGTTTCTTCCCTTTGAGTAATTCATAGGGAGTCTTTCCCTTTAGTTTATGTATCAGACTTCTGTTCAACACATAGTTGGAGGTGTTCACTGCCTCTGCCCAAAAGGTTAGAGGTAGATGAGCATCTGACAACAATGTAGTAGCAGATTCAATAATGGTTCTATTTTTCCTTTCAGCTACCCCATTTTGTTGAGGAGTTCTAGGAGCTGAGAAAGTATGTCTGATCCCTTCACTCTGGCAGAACTCTTGCATAAGAAGAGAATCAAACTCTGTCCCATGATCACTTCTGATCAGGGCAATGTGAGTATTGAACTCAATCTGTATACATTTGAGAAACTCTGTCAGACACTTAAAGTTATCAGATTTCTTCCTTAGAAAGAACACCCAAGTGAATCTAGAGAAGTCATCTACAACTACCAAAGTGTAGGATTTCCCTCCTAGGCTTTGTACTGTGATGGGTCCAAAAAGATCCATGTGTAACAGATACAATATCCTAGGTGAATCACTCTTATTAAGTGACTTAAAACTATTTTTAGTTTGCTTGCCTAATTGACAAGCCTTGTAGAGTCCTTCCTTCTTATAGGGGTCAGAAGGTAGTCCTCTAACAAGGTTGTCCTTGGATAGCCTAGCAATAGTTCTAAGGTTTAGGTGTCCTAATCTCTTATGCCATAAAACATTTGGTCTACAGACTGAATTAAACAAGCAGATATCTACATCAGTTGAAAGAAAATCTACTAGGTAGATGTTACCTTTCCTTTTACCTGTCAACACTGTTGTGTTGTCCTCTGACTTGATTTTGCATAAGGTTTTGCTGAAGGTCACCTGGTAGCCTTCATCACACAGCTGACTGATGCTGATTAGGTTGTGCTTCAGTCCTTCCACATAAGCTACCTTCTTGAAGGTTACTGAATCAATCTGGACTACACCATATCCTTTAGTTTGTCCAAAGTTGGAATCACCAAAGATAACTTTGGGTCCAAGCTTGGCTCTGAAGGATGTGAGGTTGTCCTTGTTCCCTGTCATGTGCTTAGAGCACCCACTATCCAAGTACCATTGCTGGTTAGATGTTGGATAGGTCTTCACCTGCACATAAAACAATTTACTTGTTTTTGACCCAGTTTACCTTGGGCCTAGGTTGATAGCCTTTAAATTCAGAAATGAAAGACATCCCAGGTTGACTCTTATATCCTTCAGGATGATATCTCCTTGGAGGTAAAATCCATTCAGTATAAGGGTTAAAGGTTTGGGATGAAGAACCCTTAGGATTCAATTTTGATTTGCCTTTGAAAAAGTTTCCAGAGCTCTGACCTCTGTTCGACGATCTTGGAGCTGCGTTCGACGATCTTGGGTCAGATCGTCGAGCTCCGTTCGACGGTCGACTATGGCTGAGGTCAGGTATATGAGATCGTCGACCTGCGTTCGACGACTTTGGTTGAGATCGTCGATCTGCGTTCGACGATTTTTCCTGAGATCGTCGAGCTGCGTTCGGCGATCGTCGATCTTCATTCGGCGATCGTCGATCTCCGTTCGACGATTTCTGCTGGGACTTAGTTTTCTGAGGCATATCAGAATTTTTTCTAGCAACCTCTACAACTCCCTTTCTCTTATCAGAAATAAACTTGATGGGAGTTGTTAGAACAATAGGTTGGCTGGATGAGGCACCCAAGCCCAGTGTGTAACATCCCATGTTACTTCTGGACCCCTCAACTTAGATTGGGTTAGGCATGGGTGAGATTTGAGGAGATCAACTAGGTTTGACCCTAGGTAGTGGGTGGTAGCCATGTGGGGCCCACTATAAGACCTTAGTCAAACTAGGTCAAACTAGCCTGAGTGGGGACCCTAGCCACACCATGACCCCACCACATTGCCCTAACCCTAAAAACAATCTAAGTGGACCCTAGGGTATGTCACTGGGTCAACATTTTGACCCCAATTGACCAAAGTCAACCTTGGGCTTAATTTGGTCAAACCCACACTCATAGGCCTAATTAACCTAAGTGGGGCACCCCCTTGACCCAAACTAAGTTGGGTCGTACCACTAGACCCATTTCCACCAAGTGGGGTCAGTCCACCCACCATGGTTGACCAGTCAACCCTAAAAGTCAATTTGGTCAACAATTTGACCTAAGGAATGAAATGAAGGCCAAGTCATTTCCCCTTGGACCAAGCCCACCAAAATTGGCCCATAGTCAGCCCAAGTGAACAAGACCAGTCCTACCCCTCTAAATCAGGAGAGAGAGTACATGCAAGGGGGTAAAATTGGAATTTTTAGGAAAAGAGGAGAGAGAAAGGGGAATAAAGGGAATAATAGCCACATGGCCACCCCATCAGCTGGTTTTGGCTGCCCAAAACCAGGTGGCCGACCTCCCCTATTCATTTCCAGCAGAATACCAGGGCTGTGAGCCACATGGCAGCTGGGTGAAACCTCCAAAGCTCAAAACCGAGCTAACATTGGAGTTAACTCCACATATAGCCCACCTCAGTCCAAACAGAGCTCACCATTAGCTTCAGAAGGCCGAGAGGAGTGGAATTCGACTGCTTAATCATGGAGAACGATGGAGAATTGAGCTTTCGGGGTGGAGCTCGCCGGCGCACCACCACCACGGCAAACCGCCGCCTGACCCGCAGCCAAGCCCCGATTCAGGTGCGTTTCACCTCACCTCTTCCCGTACTAACTTTCTAGATCGATCTAGGGAGATATCGGGCTCAATCGAGCCCGATGCCATGAGAGGAAATGGAGAAAATCGAGCTTTTCTTTTCTTGCTCAGGTTCACCGGAGGAGCCAACTCCGGCGGCCCCACCTCCGGGAAACGCTAGCCCCCACCTTAACGAAGGTGGTGGCGATATCCGCCGGCGGTGGTGGTGGATCAGCTGGCCGGAAATCGCCGGCAAAGTCGCTCCAGGTCGGCTCGATCTCAGCCGTTGGCTGGAGGTAGACGATGACCAGAACCCGTCGGATAGGCTTCAAGATTCGTGCAAACAGTTAAATGATTTAATTTAATTATTGATAAATAGTGTATGATTCTGTCACACTTTTTCAGTCACTATGCATGTTAAATTTAGGCCTCTTAGAAGCATTTCCAGAACTTAGCCCCTTAATGAAAAATGTAGCCTAGGGTCTTACCTTTAAAATTCCACCCTAAACATACATTTTGGTGTAGTGTACAGTCCTGTAGGACATTTCTCCTAGGACTGGTCCTAGACTAGGGCAGAAATTATATTGGATGCCCTGGTCTCAATATTAGTCACCATGGCCCCAAATTTTGGGCACATGCATGATTAGGACATACCTAGCTCCTGCCAAAATTTAGGAAGTTTTAGAGAATATTTTCCTATAGTTTTTGGTAAAATATCAAAATATAAATAAATGACATATATGGAGTTCTACACCTCCCCATGGCCCCATATTTTGGTGGTGGGTCAGTGGGGTCATCCTTGGTGCATGATACAATTTTCAGCACCTTGGGTTCACTGCATGTTGGGGAAATCCACTTGCATGTGCTAGCCTATGTTTAGCCTTGGTGTGCAAATAGCAAAAATGCAAATTGGTGTATTTAGGGCAATGGTGACATGCAAGGGTCATGAAATTATTTATAGTGGTTCATTAGGGTAAATTTCATCCCTCAAATTAATAATGGAATTTTTGGAATCAAATTCTATTTATTGGAATTTATTTTAAATATAGCTATTTTGGAAATAAAATTGGAAAATAGGGTTTCTTCAAGTACAAATTCAAACAATTTTGCCAAGGCATAGATGAGATCACATTGGACTTAGGAAAAATATGATTTCTCTGTTTTGAAGAACTTTTGGAGTAGATACCCTAAATTCCCCATTTTACCCTTATCTTGTAAATTCTTGAAATGATGGATTTATTCCTCTGAAAAATTTGGAAATTTTTCTACTGTCATAAAATGTTATTATTAGTCTTGCACAAATTTCTCAGAATTTAATGGATGCATTATTTGTGTTAAATTAGTATAATGGCATTTTGGTAAATATCTCATAATGGAATCCTATAGGCCATCTTACATTAAATGTTGATGATTCTCTGCCAATAGTCATAAATTAGTGTCCTAAAAGCTCTGATACCAGTTTGTAAGACCCCCCTCCCCCTTACCAAGGAGGGCTACCAGATCTTATGCCCAGAACCGCCGTCTTACGGTGGCACTAACTCAGGGGTTAGTCGACACCGCAATACGCCGATCCTGCCGGCTAGTACGATCATAAACCTGTAGGCCAATATGAGAAGAAAGAAGTAAAACTGTATATGTAAAAATACCAGTCCACAAGCCATAGTACAATCATAAAAAGAGATGAATGGTAAAATAATACTGTCAGCCAAGTTTTATAATTTTCTCTTCAATGTTTTCTATTTATCTCCTAAATAATTCAAAATTCACATATTGGATATTTTTCAAAGGAGGTATAAGGAATTCATTTCCAAAAATTCTAAGAAATTTCCAGCAAGCTCATAATGTTAAAAGAGTGACACAAACAGAATTTCACTAATTTTCAAGTAACAATGGCTATAAACTTTTATTTCTAAATAATTTACCAAAATGCCATTATGAAGATTTAAAACTTTGTGGTTCATCCAAAAATGCTGAGAAAATTAATCAAGGCTATTTATACTCAGATATGTCATCAATAATTTTTTCATAATTTTCTACTGAGTATTTGCAATAATTCTAAATTAAATGAAATAAGGGCAAAAATGTAATTTCCACATTCCTCTTATCAATATTCCTCAAACAGAGACATAAAATTTTTAGGAGTTAAACATGTCATGATATTATTCTTGACAAAATTTGGGGAAATAACTAAGTGACAAACCTAATTTCAACATTTATTCTTCAAAAGTCCTATTAATTCAATAATTCCAAATAATGGGATTTTTTGATTCCAAAAATCCCATTATTTCAATGAGGGGTAAAACTCATCCTAATAGGCCACTGAAATTAATTACATGAATTTAGCAGGATCCAAATGGGCCTAATACTCAAAATTTCAAAAATTACTATTGGCACCCCAAGCCTAAGCATGTTCATCATTTGCATGTGGGATTACCCACCATACATTGGTCCAAACTTGATGAAATTTAAAACATATATTTATAATGTCCTGAAGGATAAGCCACCAAAATTTGGGGCATTTTAGAGTTGAATTAACCCAAGAATCACCTAAACAAACCTAGGGGTAATTTGGTAATTTCACCATAATTTTAATTACAATAAATCCCAATTTTTGGGCAGGGCCTAAATATGACCTAAACCAGTTACTCCCCAAAATCTCAGGTCATGTGGGCCTCTGGATAGGCTTGGGCATCACTTTCAAATTTCTGCATTTTGCTATTTGCAGCCCAAGGCCATTTAATTTTTAGATCTTGCATGTGAGATATCTCAACATGCAGAGGGTTAAATTGTCTAATATTTCTACCATATGTCTAATATACTACTAAGGGCAGGACACCAAAAATTGGGGCATTTTGGAGTTGATATGCTCCAAATATCAACAAAATTTAATTTATAATATTTGGGCTAAAACTATATACTTATTTTCCCCAAAAATTCCCATTTTTGGGTAGGGCCTCGATATACCTAATTCGGCCACATGCCCAAACTTTCAGCCACTTTGGACTTAGGGTTTGGGCAGGGCACCCATTTTAGTTTCTGCCCTACTCTAGGACCAGCCCTAGGAAAATGGCTCTATAGGGCAGTACACTTAACCAAAAATTATGTGTAACATGGCAAATTAAAGGTGACTCCAAGACCTACAGGTTTTATGTTGAGCACATGTTATGAAAATGGATGTAAGGGCCCTAAACGTTGCATGCAAATGTCTGGTATAAAAGATATAAAACTGACACTATTCATGAATTAAAATAAAACCAGGATTTAATATTTTGCATGACACTAATCTTAAAGCAGGTGGACGGCTGCTGCTCTTCTTCTATGATTCGCCTGGTTCTCTGCCCGAACTTCACGGGCCTTTTCCCGGCCGCCTCCGGCCGTGATATCCCCGACCTCGGCCTCGTCCTCGGCCTCGTCCTCGGCCCTGCTGTACTGGGGCCACTGGAGGTGGAGGAGGAGGAGGGGGATGGAACCGGTGCGGGCACTCCGACCTGATGTGCCCAAGCTGGCGGCAACCGTAACAAACCACTTGTCGGTGGCCTCGGTCATCCTGTCTCCTCGGATCATGTATCTGTAGAGGTGGGGGAGCCAATGCTGGAGGAGGCCCCTGCTCCTGCCTGAAGTTGGGACGACGACGTCCCCCACCCCTCCTATATCCAATGGTCATGCCTCTCTGAGAGCCCCTACTGCTCTCACCTGATGTCGATCCGTCAAATGGTCTCTTCCCTCCGGCTCGCACCATCAGCTGGTCAGCCTCCAGCATCTTCTCCATCTCGATGATCTGCCTGGATGTGCCATGAGAAATGAATAACAGAGCCTGCCTCAGATCATCCCTGAGGCCCCGGTAGAACCTCTTCGCATACCTCCTATCGTCGGTGTCCTGAATCCCCGCGAACCTGGCCAAGTGGGAGAACTCTCTCTGGTACTCTATCACTGATCTGGTCCCCTGCTTGAGGTTCAAAAACCTCTCCTCCAAAGCATCTCTGTCCGTAGCAGAGACGAAGTGCTCCAGAAACACATCGCCAAACTCTTCCCAAGATATCTCTGACAGCTCAAAGTCCGCATAAGTAGACTCCCGGACTGACTTCCACCATCTCTTCGCGTGGGCCTCTAGCACAGAGGTGGCTAGAGGTACTGCCTGGCCGACTGGGCAGCTGATGCCCGCTAAGATCTCGTGTATGGCCTCCAGCCATTCTTCTGTCTTCACCGCATCCTCTGTCCCGCGGTACGTCGGTGGGGACAGGCTCTTGAATGCACTCAGCCAGCTCGACCCCGGATTTGGCTGTGGAGCCGGGACTTGCTGGGCTCTAAAGGTATCCAATATCGCCGTCAGGGTCTGCCCCATCTCCGTATGTAGGAATGGAGTGGCAGACCCTGACGGCGATTTTGGATGCCTTTAGAGCCCAGTAAGTCCCGACTCCACAGCCAAATCCGGGGTCGAGCTGGCTGAGTGCATTCAAGAGCCTGTCCCCACCGACGTACCGCGGGACAGAGGATGCGGTGAAGACAGAAGAATGGCTGGAGGCCATACACGAGATCTTAGCGGGCATCAGCTGCCCAGTCGGCCAGGCAGTACCTCTATCCACCTCTGTGCTAGAGGCCCACGCGAAGAGATGGTGGAAGTCAGTCCGGGAGTCTACTTATGTGGACTTTGAGCTGTCAGAGATATCTTGGGAAGAGTTTGGCGATGTGTTTCTGGAGCACTTCGTCTCTGCTACGGACAGAGATGCTTTGGAGGAGAGGTTTTTGAACCTCAAGCAGGGGACCAGATCAGTGATAGAGTACCAGAGAGAGTTCTCCCACTTGGCCAGGTTCGCCGGGATTCAGGACACCGACGATAGGAGGTATGCGAAGAGGTTCTACCGGGGCCTCAGGGATGATCTGAGGCAGGCTCTGTTATTCATTTCTCATGGCACATCCAGGCAGATCATCGAGATGGCGAAGAAGCTGGAGGCTGACCAGCTGATGGTGCGAGCCGGAGGGAAGAGACCATTTGACGGATCGACATCAGGTGAGAGCAGTAGGGGCTCTCACAGAGGCAGGACCATTGGATACAGGAGGGGTGGGGGACGTCGTCGTCCCAACTTCAGGCAGGAGCAGGGGCCTCCTCCAGCATTGGCTCCCCCACCTCTACAGATACATGATCCGAGGAGACAGGATGATCGAGGCCACCGACAAGTGGTTTGTTACGGTTGCCGCCAGCCTGGGCACATCAGGTCGGAGTGCCCGCACAGGTTCCATCCCCCTCCTCCTCCTCCACCTCCAGTGGCCCCAGTACAGCAGGGCCGAGGACGAGGCCGAGGACGAGGCCGAGGTCGGGGATATCACGGCCGGAGGCGGCCGGGAAAAGGCCCGTGAAGTTCGGGCAGAGAACCAGGCGAATCGGAGAAGAAGAGCAGCAGCCGTCCACCTGCTTTAAGATTAGTGCCATGCAAAATATTAAATCCTGGTTTTATTTTAATTCATGAATAGTGTCTGTTTTATATCTTTTATACCAGACATTTGCATGCAACGTTTAGGGCACTTACAGCTATTTTCATAAAATGTGCTCAACATAAAACCTGTAGGTCTTGGAGTCACCTTTAATTTGTCATGTTACACATAATTTTTGGTTAAGTGTACTGCCCTATAGAGCCATTTTCCTAGGGCTGGTCCTAGAGTAGGGCAGAAACTAAAATGGGTGCCCTGCCCAAACCCTAAGTCCAAAGTGGCTGAACGTTTGGGCATGTGGCCGAATTAGGTATATCTAGGCCCTACCCAAAAATGGGAATTTTTGGGGAAAATAAGTATATAGTTTTAGCCCAAATATGATAAATTAAATTTTGTTGATATTTGGAGCATATCAACTCCAAAATGCCCCAATTTTTGGTGGCCTGCCCTTAGTAGTATATTAGACATATGGTAGAAATATTAGACAATTTAACCCTCTGCATGTTGAGATATCTCACATGGAAGATCTAAAAATTAAATGGCCTTGGGCTGCAAATAGCAAAATGCAAAAATTTGAAAGTGATGCCCAAGCCCATCCAGAGGCCCAAATGACCTGAGATTTTGGGGAGTAACTGGTTTAGGGCATATTTAGGCCCTGCCCAAAAATTGGGATTTATTGCAATTAAAATTATTGTGAAATTACCAAATTACCCCTAGGTTTGTTTAGGTGATTCTTGGGTTAATTCAACTCTAAAATGCCCCGATTTTGGTGGCTTATCCTTCAGGACATTATAAATATATGTTTTAAATTTCATCAAGTTTGGACCAATGTATGGTGGGTAATCCCACATGCAAATGATGAACATGCTTAGGCTTGGGGTGCCAATAGTAATTTTTGAAATTTTGAGTATTAGGCCCATTTGGATCCTGCTAAATTCATGTAATTAATTTCAGTGGCCTATTAGGATGAGTTTTACCCCTCATTGAAATAATGGGATTTTTGGAATCAAAAAATCCCATTATTTGGAATTATTGAATTAATAGGACTTTTGAAGAATAAATGTTGAAATTAGGTTTGTCACTTAGTTATTTCCCCAAATTTTGTCAAGAATAATATCATGACATGTTTAACTCCTAAAAATTTTATGTCTCTGTTTGAGGAATATTGATAAGAGGAATGTGGAAATTACATTTTTGCCCTTATTTCATTTAATTTAGAATTATTGCAAATACTCAGTAGAAAATTATGAAAAAATTATTGATGACATATCTGAGTATAAATAGTCTTGATTAATTTTCTCAGCATTTTTGGATGAACCACAAAGTTTTAAATCTTCATAATGGCATTTTGGTAAATTATTTAGAAATAAAAGTTTATAGCCATTGTTACTTGAAAATTAGTGAAATTCTGTTTGTGGCACTCTTTTAACATTATGAGCTTGCTGGAAATTTCTTAGAATTTTTGGAAATGAATTCCTTATACCTCCTTTGAAAAATATCCAATATGTGAATTTTGAATTATTTAGGAGATAAATAGAAAACATTGAAGAGAAAATTATAAAACTTGGCTGACAGTATTATTTTACCATTCATCTCTTTTTATGATTGTACTGTGGCTTGTGGACTGGTATTTTTACATATACAGTTTTACTTCTTTCTTCTCATATTGGCCTACAGGTTTATGATCGTACTAGCCGGCAGGATCGGCGTATTGCGGTGTCGACTAACCCGTGAGTTAGTGCCACCGTAAGATGGCGGTTCTGGGCATAAGATCCGGTAGCCCTCCTTGGTAAGGGGGAGGGGGGTCTTACACAGTGTACTGTTAAATCTAGAGTTTACTGTGCTTGTGATGTCCATCAGCTTGATGCTTCTCCCATTAAGGGATTCTTCAAGCTTCATGGCCTCAGAGAGCTCACTTTTCAGTGTAGCTATCTGTTCCCTACAGTTCTCCAACTCCTGAGAGAGTTTGAGGTTTTCTGACTTTAAAATATTGTGTTCAGATAATTTATTTCTGAGAGAGATAATCTCTTTCTCAGAATTTAGCTGGTCTAAACACAGTGCTTTGAATTCAGATTTAAAGTCTTCTGAACTAAAATCAAAGGAACTAATTACCTGATCTTCTTCAGGTTGGGTCTCTGAGTCTGACTCTGACTCCTATTCCTCTGAATTGTGATGTAAGGCATTGATTGCCATCATGCAGAACTCCTTTTCTTCTGCATCATCCTCATCATCACTGGAGCTGGAAGAGGCTTCTGACTCCTCTTCAGTCTCACTCCAGGATTCAGCAACAAACCCTTTCCTTGTATGCTTATTTTAGCTTGAGGAAGGTTTGCTATTTCCATTTCTTTTGGAGTCTTTCTCCTTCCTTCTTTCTTTCCTGTCCCTTTTGTCCTTGTTCTTGTTCTCTGGGCAGTCAGGAACTATGTGCCCTGGTTTCCTGCAACCAAAGCAGATAATGTCTTTATTGTTGCTAATGGACTTGTCATACCTTGGCTTGTCCTGCTCCTTGTATGATCTTCTTCTGAAGTCTTTTCTGGCCATCTTATAGAATCTTTTGGCCAACAAGCTGAGTAGTTCATCATTGCCTGTGCTCTTATCTTCAGGCAGATCCTCAGTTGCCTTAAATGCTATGGTCTTCTCTTTCCTTGTGGCTGGTGAAGCAGCCTTCTGTTCTTCCTCTCTATTCTTGATAAGTAGCTCATAAGATTTGAGCTTACCCAACAAGGCTTCAGTGGTGATTTCATTCAGACTTCTGGCATCCTTAATTGGCCAGATTCTTGAATCCCAAGTGCTGGGGAAGCACATTAGGATCTTGTCATTGAGTTCTGTCAGAGAAATCTCTTTGTCCAATGTCCTTAGTTCACTGACAATTAGACTCAGTCTGTTATACATGTCTCCCACTAACTCAGTCTCTCCCTTCTTGAAATTCTCATATTGGGAGATGAGATGGGATCTTCTGCCCTTTCTCTCATCAGCTGAGCCTGAGACTATTTCTGAGAGCTTGTCCCAAATCTCCTTGGCTGAATTACATTCAGCTACCTTTTGAAATATGCCATCTGACATTGTCTGGGTTAGAATGTTCATAGCCTTGGCATCAGCTACTTTCCATTTTTTGATGTCACCATCTGTCCCTGATGGAGGTGGAACAGCATTTGTACTTGTGCTCTCTGGGGGTCTTGGACACACTGTCAAAACAGAATTAAATATATCTTCGTCAATAGAATTCATGTAAAGTCTAATCCTTGCTTTCCAAAGTGCAAACTTTGACAGATTGCACACTGGAGGTCTGGTGCTAGCATAATCCTTGTTTTGGGCCATGATTTGTGCAAACAAAATTTAATAACAGAATACAAAGGAAAAACAGATCTAGTTTGGGATCTTTGGGTTCAGGTGTTAGCCTGTACAACCAATCAGGTATGGTATGTTTAACCAACCTCGCTTTGATACCAATTGAAAGTGCAACTAGATCTGATATACTCTAGAGGGGGGTGAATAGAGTATATGGTGCTTTAAAAACTTTTACAAACTTTTACAACAATTGTTGTAATATGTGTGAGCAGGGAAGCAGAAATAAATCTAATCACAGTACTAAGGTAAGCAAAAACTGAGCACAGAAAAATCAAGGCCAGAAACAAAAAGAAAGCAAGCAGAACCAGAAGACACAAGGAAATATAGTGGTTCCCCAAACTTGGGTACATCCACTCTTCTACCACCCTAGGTAGGAATCCACTGCAGGATGAGTTGATCAGGTGTCCTGGGCACCAATGAGCTTTTGATAAGGTGCTCAAAAACCAAAGCAGATTTTTTGATCAGGTGTCTTGCCACCAATGAGCTTTTGACAAGGTGCTCAAAAACCAGGTTCAAACTTTTGAAGGGAGTTTGAAAAACCCTTTACAGAGTGGGGGTGAGAGATTGATGGCAGTCTTCTCTTTCTCAAACAACTGAGAAGACTATGTGGATTGATGTCAAAGCTCCCCCTGAATCCTTGAAATCTTTAGGAAGAAAAGCTTTGCTGAGGGTGATAGGCCTTCAAATATTGAACTCCAGCAATGGATGATTTCAGCAATAGCTGAAATGTTGAGTGTCTGGAGTCTTGAAATATGTTGGCCTTGAACACTTTGAAAACTAAAGAGATCTGAGGATTTTGAGAAAGCCTGATCTCCTTTGATGAGTGTTCTTCAGAATTCTTTGAGACAGAAGATTTTGAATGAGTCTCTGTAATCTGTATTGTGTGTGCTCTGTTCCTTGTTCATCTTAGAGATTCAAAAACATTCTCTCTTTTATTCTCTGGCCCTGAATAGAATATTATTCTCTGTCAAAGATAGCCGTTGGTCTGCATTGATTGCATCCTTAATTGCATAATCTCTTTTTGAGGAAAGTCCACAGAATTATTCCTTGAAAAGTCCATTGAAACTTGGACCATAATTGAATGAAAACGGCTAGCAAATCTCTGAATTAATTGCAGAATAACTCCTAACTGATTTGAATTTGAATTCTGGAAGTTATCTGAAATCGTCGAACTGAGCTCTGCTATCGTCGAGCTGAGCTCAGCGATCTGAAAACACACAGCAGCAAGAAAAACGTCGATCTGAGCTCAAAGATCGTCGAACTGAGCTCAGAGATAAAGATCTAATGCATAGTCAAAATCGTCGACCTGAGCTCACCGATCGTCGAATGGAGTTCGACGATATTATGAAGTTGAGCTCAGCGATCGTCGAATGGAGTTCGACGATCTGTCGAAGTTGAGCTAGACGATCGTCGACCGGAGTTCGACGAATCGTCGTGCTGAGCTCGACGATCAGACTTAGTCTCCAGACAGAAAAACTTGGTCTTCAGGGCAGCTTCCAAACCTAGACTTCTAACCCTTAGACTCAATTCTAATTGACCTATTAAGCTATACAGAAGGTCAAGCAAAGGTTCCTAGAGACATAGTGATCCTGACCCAAATTAGTAATAGGGTGTTCCAACAGCCCACGACCCATGTCGTTGCCAAGCGGGCGAAGCCCGCTTGCTTGCGGGCGAAGCCCGCAACGACGCATCGAGAACGGGCGGAGCCCGTTCGAAGATGCTAGTATATATATATACATATATATAATACCCAACAAGTAATTATCGGTAAAATAATAGTCCCCTCTAGGAAAGAATAAAAATAATCGAAGCGACCCCGAGAACAATACAACCTCGATATTCCACACCGGAATATCCTATACTACACACGATAGGTGCACTTGCCTCCTTTCGTTAAAACTCGATCTAAACCGTTTTATATCCAAATAAATAAATCCGCGCACCCCGTTTTCTAAATAACCAAATCCGCCTTTTTCCTTAAATAAACCGCCCGGGGCGCCGCGAGAATACTCACCAATTTTTGGAGTTTTAACCGCATATAGTTTTCGGACCCGATGCGAAAATAACCGCAATCATGTTTTTGGCGCCGTTGTCGGGGATTTTTCGAGTCGTTATTTTGAACCCGAGAAATTTATTAATTTTACCTTTATCTATATATCTATAACAAAAATTTAAAATTGCCAACAAAAAAAATACTGATAATATTAATAATAATAATAAACTATTTAAAAAAAACAAAAACAAAAACAAACAAAAACTAAAAAAAATTATATTATTTTTATCTATAAAAACACATAAATAAAATGACGTTATTTACGAATAAAAAAACTAACAAAAACAACAAACAAAAACTATAAATAAAAACTTAAAAAAAACAAAAACAAAAAAATCTAAAAACTAAAAAACAAAAAAAAAATCTAAAAAACCTAAGTTTGATTTTCTGATATAAAATCAAATAAAAAAACCATAAAACTTATAAAAATCTAAAAACTCACAAAAAAACATAAAAAAACCTAAAAACTCTAAAAAACCATAAAACTTAAAAAAAACCAACCAAAAATATAAAAACTATAAAATCAAAAACATAAAAAAAACAAAAAAAATCCTAAAAAACCCATAAACACTACAAAACCAACCTAAAAACCAACTAAAAAATAAAACCAACAAAAAAACACACAAAGAAAATAATATCTAATAATTTGTATATATTTTGTTTAACTTATTTTTACTTATTTTATTTTTATTTATTTTGTTTTATTTTGCTTCGACACACTTCACTTTTGTGCGCGCTAGGGGATCGCATCTCTGTTCACGCTCACAAGCTAAGACGTTAGCTAATCGAGTCACACCTACATTTGCCCCCTACCGTCCGCACACTTTAGGCCGAGTTTATCTTTTTCGTTTTATTTTTTCCGTTATATTTTTTCCCCTTCTTCTAAGATAATGCAGGGTTTCACCCCGGGCATCCCAGATCTCATCTTAGGGAAGCTTCTACCCTCCCTTTTAATTTTGTACATATTATTCTGTATATTATTCATTCCGCATACTTAGATTGCAACATTGGCGACAATATTGGGTTTAAGTACGGGAGTGTTTTCGTATTCTGCATTTTTTTATTCTGTACTCATAAAAAATAAAAAAAATTGCAAAACTTAAAACTTAAAAAATTTTCTTTTTTTATATAATCAAAAAACTGAAAAAAATCATAAAACAAAAAACAATCACAAAAAAACTTATAAAACAAAAATTCAAAAAAAAAATTTGAATTTAATTTGTAAAATAAATTTGTAAAAACTCTTTCTCTTTCCCCCCTCTCTTCTTCTTCTTTAAAACAAACGAAACAAAAAATTCTCCCCCCCCTCTCTCTTCTTTTTTTTGTAAAAGCTCGCCTTTTTAGCAAGCCCGCGACGTTCGACTCATCGAACCAACCACTTAAATAAGAGTCTGTTCGCGGGCATTCGAGTTTTTACTTTGTACTCTTTTTTGTAAAAATCTCTCTTTCCCCACTATCTTCTTTGTAATTAACATTTCTTTCTCTCCTCTTTCTTGTAAATAACTTATCAAAATACACTAAAAAATCAAAAACAATTTAGAAAAACAAAAATTCCTAAAAAAAGAAAAGAAAACTCTAAAAATTCAAAAAAAAAGATAATAATCACAAAAAATACAAAAAATGATAAAAACTCTAAAAAATCAAAAAAATTTAGAAATTATGTAACAAATAAAATCGAATATACCATATCTTAACCCTTTTTGCTTTCCAAAAATCTAGTTTAGAGTTAATTTATATGTGAATTTTACTTATTCTTTGTTTACTATTTGTTTATTAATTAAAGTTCGATAGATTTAAGTGTCTGTAGTTAAGTTTTAAAGAATTATTTATGTCTTTTCCTTATAATAGAGAACTTGTTTTTCACCACAACTTCTAATTTTTATAAATAGAAGCTCGTCTTTTATGTTAGAAAATAACGACCATGAATTTCAATTATTTCTACTTCATGCTTTTAGAAACATAAGAACGTTCATTTTAAAAAGGTTGCTCTCAAAATTGTTTTTATCAAAATCTAGTTTTCTTTTTGAAAAAATAAACACCACCTCTTTTTTTCATGTCTTACTTAGGCATGATTACCCCTATTTCACCCCTTAAAAGATCTTATGTCAATGAGAATAAGATTTCATTCCGTAAACATAGGCACCCAATATTTAAAAAGATTATATGTTATGGAGTAAGAGGATAAAATTCATTACTCTTATACATATACATTGAGTTAATTTTATTTATGAGGAAAGAAAAAAAAATTATGTTAGGAAAATAAGATTTCATTTTCCTAATAATCAAAAAAAAAAATATATAGAGGTTCGAGAAAAAATTACCTCGCCTCTAAATCCAAGCCATCTTCATAAACCACAAAACCACTTATCCTATTTCAATGATTCTAGAATTAATTTTAATTTTTTTGAGAGCATAATTTTTAAATTGCATTTTTTCTTTTAACTTCTTTTAAGCTAAAGTTTTTTATATAATTTCAATCCACCTTTGTTAAACTAAAAAAAATAAATTTTTGCTTTCTATTTTATTTTATCTAGAAGTCATTTTGAAATTCTTCCTCTATTTATAACATTTTCATAAATTAGGATTTAACTCTAGTACCCCGAATGTTTATTTTGATCTTTCTTTTAATTAATTCAAGCGGTAGCTAAACTTAGGATTTCTTTAATTCCTTATAAGTTCATCTCCAACTTTTGCTCTGTAATAGCAAAAGCTTAAGTATGGAGTATTTGATGAATTGTAAATATACCTATATTAATGTACATTAAATTAGTCATTTTAGTTTCTTTTTGTTATTTTTCTTCATTTTTCTTTAATAAAATGTTTCTTTTTTGTAAATAGTTCGCTAACATACTTTATTTTGATTTTTTTGAAAAATTTCAGGAAATTGTCAAATTTTACATGGGTCACGCCCGTGTTCTTTGGGTCACGGCCGTGACTAGGGCGTGACAACGCAAATCCCGTGAAATCAACAAAATTCTGAAGAAATTGATGGACACGCCCAATATCACGCCTGTGTCATTTGACACGGCCCGTGACCCCAACCCGTGTCATGCGCGCTCGATGTTTTCGGCTCGACGATCGTAGACCAACCCGACACGCCCAGAGTCACGCCCGAGACCTGGTGCGTGACTTCTCCACCTAACTCGACGAAAATGCGCTCGACGTTTTCCTCTCGACGAATGTCGACTCACCCAGACATGCCCATGTCAAGATGCGACACGGGCGTGACCGACACGTGTACTACTCCACCTGGCCGACAAGACTGCACCCGTGACTTTGACGTGGCCCGCGCCTAGTTCTACCTCGCCGACACGCCCATAGTCACGCCCGTGACATGGCGCGTGACCGCCACGTGACCGACACGTGTCCATCCCGAAGTCAACTAAGCTGTCAGATCACTGGATCAAATCGATGAATAATGCTGACACGCCCCCTGACACGCCCGTGTCAGTAGGCGTGTCCCGTGAAATGTTTTGTCTATAAATTCCAGCCTTCTGCTTGTAATCCTGTTCCACTTTTTGGATCCATTTTGTATAGGTGTTATGCTGCTGGGATGAATTCCAAATGTTTTGTAAGAGATATTTTCTCCCCCCTCTCTCTTCTATTTTAGCTTTGTAATCACCTTTTATTATTAATGCAAATGTTGTTTTTTTCCATTACATGCCTTGGACTTCATCTATGTGTCATCCCTTATGCAATCTTATTTTTTGTCTTTGTTTTATCTTTATTTTCGTCTTTTAAAATGCGTGTGTAAGTGTATGAGTATCGTTTTACTTCTATATTTTCATTATATTTTTCATTAGCTTTTGTTAGACTTAGGTTTTTTATAGTTTCTGTTCATTCCTATAAACCCGTAAAAATGTTTTTAAAGTGATTTTCATTTTTTTTGCTAACTTAGATTTTCGTGTTTAGAATGTAAAACTTTTTGGTTCTTTTTTCTTTATTTTCACTTTTTACGCACTTCTACAGAGTTATAGGAATGATTATATAGTTGTTTTAATTTTTCAAGCATTTCTATTTTCATTTTAAACTTTTGTCCGTATAATTTTTTCGTCTTCTTTTTATTCATTTCTACCACATTCTAGCGGTAGAAATGTATTTGTTATTATTTTTCGAGCACTTGCGTTTTCATTTTTATTTGCAAAACTTTCTTCACGTTTAATTTTTCTTTTCACTTTTTATGCATTTCTACCGCATTCTAGCGGTAGAAATGCAGTTGTTTTAATTTTTAGATAACTTAGTTTTTTTTCATTTATGTACGTGTGCGCATTTATTTCCGACTACTCGTTAAGAGTTAAATGACGCATTGTTTTACTTTCTTCAAGTAGAGTGTGTGGAGTGTGTTTAATTTTCTATAGAGTGAGTGTGTTTTACTTTCTGTAGAGTGAGTGCATTAATTTAGTTCTACTCGTTTGAGTAGGACCGCATTTATTTTTCCCTACTCATTTGAGTAGGATCTGTGTGCGTGTGTTTTACTTTATGTCGAGTGTGTGCGTGAGTTTTAATTTCTGTCGAGAGTGTGCGTGCGTTGCATTTATTTTATCCTACTCGTTTGAGTAGGACTCGCTTTCATTTCTCCCGCCCACGCATTTGCGTCGGGACTCGTACTTTACTTCTTTCATTTCAGTACTACTCGTTTGAGTAGGACTTGCAATTTACTGCTTTATTTCCTTCTTTATTTTACTGCTTTCATTTTATCACTTTCATTTACTGCTTTATTTTATTGCTTTCACCGCCTGCCGTCCCCATTCCGATGAGTGGCTAATCGTTATTAGCCCTCAGTATCGAAGAGCAGTGGTATAGAAAAAATAACTTTAAATAATTAAAAGTCCTTATTTTCCAATTAATTAAAATTACTTAAGGTTTTCCAAGGGTTTACGACGTATAGGACCACATATCGATGTGTGGGCCCTATTTTCGTAGTCCATATGCTAGCTAGCCAAGAGGCCGTGCGTATGGACCGATTACCACTTGGTAAAGAGAGTTTCGCATTAACCCTCGAGAGAGGAGGCGCGCCAACTCTATCGGATTGGGTTCCCCACCCAATAATGGGGTTCTTAGCGTAATGCGGTCGTTAAGAGGAATCCTTCGTCGGACTAACGTTCGGTCGAATAATCTTAGCGTTCAGGTGAGTGATAACCCTATAGCTAGGTGAGCACATTTTAGTGGAACCTCCACGGCCAAGTCTCCGCCTTAATTAATTTGAAATTTAGGATCTCTTTTTATTAAAAGTTTATTTTAGTTCAAATTCTATTCGATGCGGTTGCGCTAAGCTCATCATCGGCTCCACCTTTTATGCTTTCTGTTTTCTATCTTTCTTTTTGCTTTATATATATATATATAAAAAATACCCGACAAGTAATTATCGGTAAAATAATAGTCCCCTCCAGGGAAGAGTAGAAATAATCGAACCGACCCCGAGAACAATACGACCTCAATATTCCACACCTGAATATCATGTACTACACGCGATAGGTGCACTTGACTCCTTTTGTTAAAACTCAATCTAAACCGTTTTATATCCAAATAAATAAATCCGCTCGCCCCGTTTTCTAAATAACCAAATCCGCCTTTTTACTTAAATAAACCGCCCGGGGCGCCGCGAGAATACTCGCCAATTTTTGGAGTTTTAACTGCATCAAGTTTTCGGACCCGATGCGAAAATAACCGCAATCACACAGGATACAAAACTTGTTGCTAGAAGAAAAAGGGAAGGGACTCAGATGGCTGAAGAGTTTATTGCCAAGAGAAGAGATGAGAATAGAAATGATCCTGATTATGAACAACTAAGTGGTGCCTCTGAGTCTATCATCATAAATGCTTGGATCAGCCATGGACAAATTCTAAAGAACATTGATAGTGTTTATCCCTTAGAGGAATGGATAAAACATTTGGAAAGAAACTCCTTAAGAGAAAGAGTATTTAAAGAAAATCTGGTAAGGAGAAGCAATCCTAAGAGAATGCCTTCAAGATACATCCCAAATCCATTTCTCTACTTCAAGAGGCAGAAGGACAAAGATGAAACCTTGAAGAAGACTACTGCAACCAAGGATACTGGTACAAGTTCATCAAGGAACAACTGATAGATTGCTACTAGCTTAGGATTGTTTAAATTATCACATCTTATCTTGTAATGTATAACAACAATGTAAAAATTTCAAATCTTTATCAATGAAATTAATATGATTTGGCCCTGACTTTGTTGTGTCTAATGTGCTTGAAATTCTCACTTGTATATTTGTGGTTGGTAAATATGCTATTTCTTGGCAGTTTTCCTATTTTCCTATTATTGTCTGGCTAAGTGAATGATTAGGTAGACCTAAATCATATTATTACACTGTCAATAATTGATAATTCAGAACTCACAATCATAGTGTTAAGTCATCTCATCTAGGGGGAGCTTTCCGGTACTAAGATGGCTAGTGGTCATGTCAATGTGTTCATCAAATCTATCTTGATATTTCTTGTGTTGATGCACCTTAGCATGGATATGTGTTCTGCCTTCTTCAAATAGGGGGAGCTTTGGCATCAGCAAGCTTTAGCTTTTTATGGGTACCTGTCCATTGAGATGATGGGACAGCATTTGTATTTGTAGATGTTGCAGATGTTGAAGCCTGAGAGGGACCTGTCAAAATATAATTGTATATATCTTTATCTATAGAGTTCATATACAATCTAATTCTTGCCTTCCAGATGGCAAACCTATTTAGGTTGCACACTGGAGGTCTGGTGCTTGCATAGTCCATGTTCTTTGTTGTAGCTGTGTATAAACTCTAAATGGAAATAGATAAAATAAATATGTAGATCTAACAAAGAATCTTTGGTTCAAGGGTTAGCTTGTCCTACCAAAGGAACCTTGCTCTGATACCAATTGAAAGTGACGGGTTAGATCTACAATACTCTAGAGGGGGTGTGAAAAGAGTATATGTGCAATAATAAAATTTATGACAGCCTTTGCTGTACTGGTGCACAAACAGATTAAGTAATAAACCACATCAGTCCTAAAGTCACAAATACAGCAAGAACAAAAGAAAAGGGGCAACCAGACGCCACAAGAAAATTATAGTGGTTCCCCAAATCTGGGTAGTCCACTCTTCTACCACCCTGGTAGGAATCCACTCAGATTTTTGATCAAGTGCCCTGTCACCACAAGATCTGCTTCAGGTAGATCTAGAGACCCTTTAGGCTTTTGATCAGGTACCTAAAAACCAATAGGTTTTTGATCAGATGCCCTATCACCAATGAGCTTTTGATCAGGTGCTCAAAAACCAGGAATCACTTTTGAAGGGAGATGACAACCCTTTATACAGGAGGGGGAAGAGAGTAATGGAAGTCTTCTATTTCTCAATATACAACTGAGAAGACTATGTGGATTCAATGATGTTGTCAAAGCTCCCCCTGAGATTGAAAGGTGTTCAGGTTGGGAAGCTTTGCACAGGGTGATAGGCCTTCAAACTTTGAGCCTTGACCAGAGGAATCTTCAGGAGCTTCTGACTGATATGTTGTTTGTTGTCCTTGAAGTTGTTCTGCAGAGATAAGGAAGAAGAAGACTCTTGATATATTTTGATTGTTCTTCTTCTTCTTATAGCTAATCTGCTTCTTTCCTCTGGCTTCTACTGTGTGTCCAAATCTTGAGAGAGGCCAAGAGAATTTATGATGCAGATTGCTTTTCTTTGATCGTCTAATTATTTGTTATTATTCTCTACAGTGATTCATCTCCTCTCTCTGTATACTATATTTGTTCTATCTTGTTCCCTGTATTTGAATTCCGTAGATTTTTATGATGGAAGAAATATTCCCGAGAGTAAAGATGCTTTGGAAATTGATCCTCATTTAATTCTTCTATAACTGTCCGTTTGAACGGCTATTTTCACTGGGAATGTTGACTGTAATTAATCCTCAATAAATTCTGCCAATTGTTACCGATTGCACAGAAATCATCGACTTGAACTTTCGTCGAGTTCATCGATCGTCGGCCTGAGTAACTTTCGTCGAGTTCATTGATCGTCGACCTGAGTTCGACATTCGTCGAACTAAGCTAGATTCGTCGAGCTGAATATCTTGTTTAAGATCTGCATTCATCGATCGGAGCTTAGCTTCTGTGTTCGTCGAGCAGATGTTTGGCTGTCTTGAGTTCAGCGATCGTCAACCTAAGCTTTGAGTTCGTTGAGCTCATTTGGATTTCATCGAGCTCAGCCCCTTATATAATTCATCGACCTGAACATTGAGTTCGTCGAGCTCAGTACAGAGATTAACTCTGAGATCGTCGAGCTGAGTCATGACAATCATCGACCTGAGAATTTTGCTTCTGTTAACTGTGTTGGCAGATGTTTCTGTTATGTCGACACAAATCCTTCTTGTGTCGACTGAGCTAGTGTCGACTAATATTATCTGTGTCGACTGATAGTATGTTGTGTCGACAGATGTTGTTGTGTGTCGACTCAAATCCTCTGTATGTCGACATGGCCTTTCTGAAGTGTCGACACAGTTGCTGTGACGGTGTCGACACAACCTTGCTTGAGTCTTTGGGATCGTCGACCTGAGATTGCCGTTCGTCGAACTGCGTACGACGATCGTCAAGCTGATTCTCTGACTTTGTTTTAACTTCATTTCTTTCAGCAATTCTGCAGTGCTTCTGAAAGATCAGTCCTGGAAATAGTCCTATGACCCATGACTATACATGTTGGGTCAATCTAATATTCCTAATAGTGTTCCTTGCCCAAATCAGAACTAGGGTTCCAACAATCTCTCCCTATTTGGGTGAGGACACTATTTACATAGCTACAAGTAAAATATAAGTAAAATACAATTAAAATACAATTAAATCTGTATCATGTATTTCTGCTGTTGTTGTTGCTGTTGTTACAGCTGTTGTTGATCCTTGCCCAAATCTGTATCATTATAATCTGTTGTATAGAGATGCTGCTGTAATTGCTGGAATTTATGCTACTACTGGAACTGCTGCTGCTTCATTTACCAGGCATTGGTATACTACTGCTGGAACTACTGTAGCTTCATTTATCAGGCGTCTCCCCCTGCTTGGTTGCGGTAAGCACTAGAGCCAGACCCCTAAATGAAGATGGGGGCAGCAGGGAGGGCAGAGATTTGAGCAGATAGTGGTCCTGCTTGAAGTGCCATGAAATTACTTTGCCTTGCCCAAATCTGATTAGGATCATAACTTTAATAGCATCTCCCCCTATATGCATATCCTTGCTCAAATTATTTAGCCATTGATATACTGTGTATTGGCTGGACTGAATTCTTTTCCTGCAAGGAGATGTTAGGAGTGCTGGACCTAGATCACCTTGGGTCCTGGTTCTTTATGATCATAATTAGAAATAAAAGTGCATTTAGGTTGATCCTTGTATCCAGTTGGATGATATTTCCTAGGAGGTATTATCCACTCAGTGAAAGGAATATTAAAATGCTGACTTTGATGGTAAATTTTAAAAGAACAAAAATTTCTGTTAATAGAATCTGGGATCGACTATTTCTGGTTGGATCGTCGAACTGAGTTCGACGATGTTGGATGAGATCTTCGATCTTTGCTAACAGAATGATAATAATTGTTTTATGTGGTCCATTTTCGTCGATCTCTGTTCAATGAATTATATCTATTTCATCGAGCACAGATTCCTGAATAGTTCAAGTCAAAATCTTTGTTCAGAGTTCGTCGATCTGAGTTCGACGAATAGTATTCATTTCGTCGATCTCCGTTCGATGAATTATTTTGAACTAAGATTTTCTGAAGATTTTTACCTGATAATCTGAAGTCAGTTTTAAATTTTTTTGAAGAAAAATCAACGTTATAGATTACTTGATCTGTTGATTCTTCATTAGACTCTGATTCTCCATCATATTCAGATCCTCTATCATAGCTGCTACAAGATGCAATGATGGCCAGTAGACAAAATTCCTTTGCCTTAGCCTCCTCTTCTTCTTCACTGGAGCTGGAGGATGTGGATTCATCTTCTGTGTCACTCCCTGTTTCAGCCACAAATCCTTTGTCCTTCCTTTTATGCTTGCTGGAAGAGGGCTTGCAGTAATGATTGCTTCTTGATTCCTTCTCTTTTCTCCTTTCCTCTTTAGTAGGTGTTTGGTCATATTTTGGCTTGCTGTCATTCCTGGATGACTTCCTTCTGAAGTCCTTCTTTTCCATCTTATAAAATCTTTTAGAAAACAGGCTCATTGATGGACTAAAAATCGTCTCACGGACTACAATCCGAATAGGCAAGTGTACCTATCGTTTTATAGTATAGTGATAAATATATATCAAGGTCGTATAAAAACTCGGGGCAGGCAAGTACTATTACTCACAACGATTCTATTATCCTACCGAACGATTGATGGGTATGAAAATTAAAATGAACTAAGCTTAATTAAAAGAGAAATAAAAATATTGCGAAAGAGTGCTCGATCGACGATTCACTTTGAAATAAAATAACGAAATAAATTAGTTTAGCATTTGCAATATTATTAAGACCGTGACGGATCTGATATTAGGAAGTAATCTCGCTAGAGCATTAAATCCCCTAACTTATAGACGTTTTGACCGAAATCTCTTTACAAGTCAAAAAGGCCTAAAGTCGCATTACCGAAGTGACCCGCACTATTGGATTTGACTCCAATCCGGAGGATTTACATCATCCTATCTCTAGGGTTGTGTTCAACTCCTTCCTTCTTTAAGTGATCTTTCAAATCAATGAGTCTCTCTACTTCTATGAAATGAGATCAATTGCCTACTACCGTATACCGGAATACGCAGTCGACATGATAAAAATCAAAGAAGGACCAAAATAGGAAAAATACAAATACAAACATAAAATTAAAGATGCGTTATTTTGTCGCAAAGCTCATCGCGATCGGACGCAAAATATAATTAGCTAAGCATAATAAAGGAAGAAAACAAAATAGAAGAAAGAGAAGTCATTTGCATTGCTTAAGAAAAGGAAATACACAAAAATTAAAATAGGACAATGCTATTCTACTACAAAAAGGAAATTACAATAAAAACTACAACATGGAAAAACTCTCATAAACTAGCTATCTCACTTGCTCTCTAAAATCCTCCTCTTCAAAGCATGAGACATTGGTTCCTTTTATAGGAGAGGAGGAAGATTCTAGAAAGTGGTGGAAGTGAAATGGGAGAAGGATGTGGCCGGCCATGCATTTATGAGGAGGTGCATGAATGTCATTAGTGGGGGAGAGAGGGAAGAGGCTACATGCATGCATTTTCATTTAGGAAAATAAAAAGAACAAAATAAATAAAAGAGGGGGATGGATGACTTTAAATGAGAATGAGAGAAAGGGAAAGAGGGGTGAATGAGAAATAAATAAGAGAGAAGGAGTGAGTGAGGAGATGCATGAGGAATAAAGAGAAGAGAAAATAATAAAGGGGAGAGAGAGGGGAGAGGCTACATGCATGAATGGGGAGAGAAGGAGACGTCCATGCATGTTGGGCTTCATTATGTGGGCTGAAATATTATTTGTGGGCTAAAAAATTATTTGTGGGCTGCATCATATGCTCGGGTAGCACCAAATGGAAGGGCTCGGGTTGTCTTGCATGGTGGGCTGCACTTGGACCGCAACAAAGGCCTTGAACCTACAGATAAAACAAAACAAATAAACAAAATGTTAGAAATATTTTATAACATAACATAACATATATTTTATAACATAATAAAAAACTAACCATAATAATATAATAATAGTTAAATTTCATAACAAAACACAACTAGACATTGAACATAAAATTAAACATAAAAAAGCATAAAACACATAATTAAACTAGGAATTAATATATTATAAAAAAAGACATTAAGACATGAAATAAAAACATAACAAGCATAAAATATAAATAAACTTAGGCATTTTGCATACTAAACTACCCCCAAAAATGATGACTAAAAGTAGTCATCAAATGCCCTCATACTTGGGCTTTTGCTATTGCAGAGCAAAAGTATGAGAAATATTTATAAGACATTTACAAAATTTTCAATTAAACTAAAAATTTATTTACACCAAAGTCAAGTCAAAAATAAAATTTAGGAATTTACAAATTAAGTCCTAAATTATGGAATTAAAGTGAAAAGAGAGAAATATTTAGCCAAAAATTCTCTAATAAATTAACTAGCACTCAAAATTGAGTAAATTGCAAACAAGATTTGATTAAAATTATAAAAAACATAACTTAAAAAACCTTAAGGAAGAATGCAACCTACTACTTATGCTCTCCCAATATTTTAATTTAAAATCTAAGACAATAATATTGGCTAAGGGGTTTGGGGAGGAAAATCAACATGAAGAGGTCTTTGATTGGAGGTGATCATCATTATTTTTTTTCACACCCCACCAAAAGTTTTTTAAAAAAAAATTTATATGTAATACCAAAAAATTATAGACTAACATCCTATCACTTCCCATGACATATATGAACTTTTAAATATATATGTAATACCAGAAAATGATAGACTAACATCCTATCACTTCCCACGACATATATGAACTTTTAATTCCTCTCTTCATCTGCGTTGCATATGTTTACCAGAGAATAAGGAACTAACATCTCCTTATTCCCATGACATATGATCTAACAATAAAAAGAAAAAGGAAGGAGTTAAACAAAATTTTAGAAAATAAACAAAAATATTAGGGAGCAACTACTAGTAGATTGAGATTTCCTACGAATCTAAAAGCATGAGGTAATAATAATTAGAATCCAAAATTGTTACGTAAAATTACTACAAAATTGAAACTATTTAAAATAAAAGAGAAAAAATGCTAAATAAATTACTCTAAGAAAATTAAAACATAAGATAATTCTCAAAACGAAATCACTAAATATTAGATTTAACTAAACATGATGAAACAAAAGATTAGCAAATCAAAAATAGTAAAAATGCTTATAAACAAACTCAAACAAAATTTCTGAAAACAACAAAAAGACTAAGCAAAGGGTTTATTATATTTTTGGATTTTGATTTTTTTATTTTTTTTGGGTTTTTGTATTTTCTAGGTTTTTTTGGATTTTTTGATAAAGTTAACGAAAAACAAAAAGTAGTACTATGATAAATTTTTTTTTGATTTTGTTGTTTTTGTAGAAAGGAAAAAAGAAAAATAACGAAACCCTCCCCCATGCTTAGATATTTCATTGTGCTCAATGAAAAATAAATAAAAATAAGAAAGAAAAAGGAAGAAGAAAAGGGAGGGGGGATGCAATAAAGTGAATACTTAAAAAGAAAACGACTTCCCCGGATTCGTAAGGCCGAATACAGATGTCGCTCCCCCATGCTTGAGCTGGACACCGGCTCAGGCCTAAGGAAGAGGAAAAAATGATGGAGCCAAACGAACCGCCGGAGGTTTTATTCCTGCAAAACACAATAAGAAAACAAAAAGAAAAAGACATAACAAAAAGGATAAGCAAGGGGTGCCTCCCAAGAGAGCTCTTTGTTTAACATTGTCTAAGCCCGACGTTATTGGTTAGCTAAATGGAAAATAAAAACTATAGTGAAGAGGTAACTGCCTTAGTATGCGCTTAGGAGAGTACATCAAAGAAGAGAAAAATTGAAGAATCGCACCGACATGCGGTGGAATCTTCAATGGAATGGCGCCCGAAAATGAACGGACGGAGTTATAGAAGAACTCCGCCGTATGAAAAATGGGAAAGAAGGGGTCGTCAAAAGAAGAAGAAGAAAAAGAAGAAGAAATAGAAAGAGGAATAAAAGAAGTAGAAAAAGAAATTTCATTAACGGAAATTTCACAAGGAGAAGGAGAGACTTGTGAAATTTCGGGAGAAGAAGGGGTAGAGAGCACTAAAGAAGAATTATCTAATATAAAAGAAGACGAAGAAAAAGACTCGGTAAAACTAGAAAAAGTTGGAACAGTTAAAGTTTGAAGCGAAAAGGAATCACACACGTCTTCAGAAAAAGAAAGAGAATGATGAAACGTCTTGTCATCCTCAAAAGGTAAGAAGCATGCCGGAGTATCCATAGGGGCGTCATCCAAAGGAGGAAGGAAACAATCTGGAATATCCGAATAGTTATCCCCTCGAGAGGAAAAAGACAAGCCGGGATATTCGGTGACTCATTACACGATGAAATTGGAGGAGACAGAAAAGAAGACGAAGAAAATGAAGCGGCCTCACGAGAAAAATAATCGAGAATTGTCTTCAAATGCGAATTAATATTATCAAGAGATGTTTGCAATTCAAAATACGCATTATCGATTGAATTAAAATTTAGAGGCACGGCGCTTTGCGGGGCAAAATCATAAGAAAAGCAAGACGGGTTCCCCATCGCCCAAGTGGGATAAAAATTAGAGTAAGGGTCAAATTGGCCACTTTGACCTGCTCCAGAAAAATTGAAATCAAAAGAGGGAGGGGTTCCCGAAAGACATTCAGAATAAAAGTGGTTGGGCGACCCGCAAAAATTACAAAAAGCGCTAAAAGAAGATGATTCCATAAAAAAAACCGTTAGCAAAAAAAAGAGAAAATTTAATATTTTGATTTTTTTTGTTTTGTTTAGAAAAATGTTTTTGTTTTTTTTAAATTTTAGTAGAAGTAATAAACTCGATGCTTTCGTAATATTGCCAAAATATTCCCCGGCAACGGCGCCAAAAACTTGATGGACTAAAAATCGTCTCACGGACTACAATCCGAATAGGCAAGTGTACCTATCGTTTTATAGTATAGTGATAAATATATATCAAGGTCGTATAAAAACTCGGGGCAGGCAAGTACTATTACTCACAACAATTCTATTTTCCTACCGAACGATTGATGGGTATGAAAATTAAAATGAACTAAGCTTAATTAAAAGAGAAATAAAAATATTGCGAAAGAGTACTCGATCGAAGATTCACTTTGAAATAAAATAACGAAATAAATTAGTTTAGCATTTGCAATACTATTAAGACCGTGGCAGATCCGATATTAGGAAGTAATCTCGCTAGAGCATTAAATCCCCTAACTTATAAACGTTTTGACCGAAATCTCTTTACAAGTCAAAAAGGCCTAAAGTTGCATTACCAAAGTGACCCGCACCATTGGATTTGACTCCAATCCGGAGGATTTACATCATCTTATCTCTAGGGTTGCGTTCAACTCCTTCCTTCTTTGAGTGATCTTTCAAATCAATGAGTCTCTCGACTTCTATGAAATTTGATCAATTGCCTACTACCGTATACCGGAATACGCAATCGACATGATAAAAATCAAAGAAGGATCAAAATAGGAAAAATACAAATGCAAACATAAAATTAAAGATGCGTTATTTTCTCGCAAAGCTCATCGCGATGGGGCGCAAAATATAATTAGCTAAGCATAATAAAGGAAGAAAACAAAATAGAAGAAAAAGAAGTCATTTACATTGCTTAAGAAAAGGAAATACACAAAAATTAAAATAGGGCAATGCTATTCTACTACAAAAAGGAAATTATAATAAAAACTACAACAAGGAAAAACTCTCATGAACTAGCTATCTCGCTTGCTCTCTAAAATCCTCCTCTTCAAAGCATGAGACATTGGTTCCTTTTATAGGAGAGGAGGAAGATTCTAGAAAGTGGTGGAAATGAAATGGGAGAAGGATGTGGCCGGCCATGCATGTATGAGGAGGTGCATGAATGTCATTAGTGGGGGAGAGAGGGAAGAGGATACATGCATGCATTTTCATTTAGGAAAATAAAAAGAACAAAATAAATAAAAAAGGGGGGATGGATGAGTTTAAATGAGAATGAGAGAAAGAGAAAGATGGGTGAATGAGAAATAAATAAGAGAGAAGGAGTGAGTGGGAAGATGCATGAGGAATAAAGAGAAGAGAAAATAATAAAGGGGAGAGAGAGGGGAGAGGCTACATGCATGAATGGGGAGAGAAGGAGACGTCCATGCATGTTCGGCTTCATTATGTGGGCTGAAATATTATTTGTGGGCTGAAATATTATTTTTGGGCTGCATCATAGGCTCGGGTAGCACCAAATGGAAGGGCTCGGGTTGTCTTGCATGGTGTGCTGCACTTGGACCGCAACAAAGGCCTTGAACCTACAAATAAAACAAAACAAATAAACAAGATGTTAGATATATTTTATAACATAACATAACATATATTTTATAACATAATAAAAAACTAACCATAATAATATAATAATAGTTATATTTCATAACAAAACACAACTAGACATAGAACATAAAATTAAACATAAAAAAAGCATAAAACACATAATTAAACTAGGAATTAATATATTATAAAAAAGACATTAAGACATGAAATAAAAACATAACAAGCATAAAATATAAATAAACTTAGGCATTTTGCATACTAAACTACCCCCAAAAATGATGACTAAAAGTAGTCATCACTCATCAGTTCTTCATTTGTTGATGCAGCCACTGTCTTCTCAGCAGCCTTGAAAGCAATGCTGTGTTCTCTTCTTGCTGGAGGAGGATTTCTTTGCTCTACTGCTTCTTTGTTCTTGATTAACTGCTCATAAGATTTGAGCTTTCCCAAGAGAGATTCAGTTGAAATCTCATTCAAGTTTCTAGCCTCTTTGATTGGCCAAATCCTGGTATCCCATGAGCTTTGGAAGCACATGAGGATCTTGTCATTTACTTCAGTTAATGTGATTTCTTTATCCAAGGTTGTTAGCTTACTAATGATGGAGCTTAGCCTATTGTGCATCACTTTAACTAATTCTTCTTCACCCTTTCTGAAATTTTCATATAGTGTGATGAGGTGTGATATTCTATCTTTCCTCTCATCTTCTAAGCCAGCAACCATTTGGTTTAGTGAGTCCCAGATTGCGTTTGCAGAGGTGCATTCAGCCAACTTCTGAAAGATGTCATCTGACATAGTCTGAGCCAATATGTTATTGGCTTTGGCATCAACAAGCTTTAGCTTTTGCTCGGCAGCTGTCCATTGAGATGATGGGACAACATTTGTATTTGTAGATGTTGCAGATGTTGAAACCTGAGAGGGACCTGTCAAAATAGAATTGTATATATCTTCATCAATAGAGTTCATATACAATCTAATTCTTGCCTTCCAGATGGCAAACCTATTTGGGTTGCACACTGGAGGTATGGTGCTTGCATAGTCCATGTTCTTTGATGTAACTGTGTATAAACTCTAAATGGAAATAGATAAAATAAATATGTAGATCTAACAAAGGATCTTTAGTTCAAGGGTTAGCTTGTCCTATCAAAGGAACCTTGCTCTGATACCAATTGAAAGTGATGGGTTAGATCTACAATACTCTAGCGGGGGGGGGGGGGGGTGAATAGAGTACATGTGCAATATTAAAATTTATGACAGCCTTTGTTGTACTGGTGCACAAACAGATTAAGTAATAAACCACAACAGTCCTAAAGTCACAAACACAGCAAGAATAAAAGAAAAGGGGCAACCAGACGACACAAGAAAATTATAGTGGTTCCCCAAATCTGGGTAGTCCACTCTTCTACCGCCCTGGTAGGAATCCACTCAGGTCTTGATCAGGTGCCCTGTCACCACAAGATCTACTTTCGGTAGATCTAGAGACCCTTTAGGCTTTTGATCAGGTGCCTAAAAACCAATAGGTTTTTGATCAGGTGCCCTATCACCAATGAGCTTTTGATCAGGTGCTCAAAAACCAGGAATCACTTTTGAAGGGAGATGACAACCCTTTATACAGGAGGGGGAATAGAGTTATGGAAGTCTTATCTTTCTCAATATACAACTAAGAAGACTATGTGGATTCAATGATGTTGTCAAAGCTCACCCTGAGATTGAAAGGTGTTCAGGCTGGGAAGCTTTGCACATGGTGATATGCCTTCAGACTTTGAGCCTTAACTAGAGGAATCTTCAGGAGCTTCTGACTGATATGTTGTTTATTGTCCTTGAAGCTGTCCTGCAGAGATAAGGAAGAAGAAGACACTTGATATAGTTTGATTGTTCTTCTTCTTCTTATAGCTAATCTGCTTCTTTCCTCTGGCTTCTACTGTGTGTCCAAATCCTGAGAGAGGGCCAAGAGAATGTATGATGCAGACTGCTTTTCTTTGATCGTCTGACTGTTTGTTATTATTCTCTACAGTGATTAATCTCCCCTCTCTGTATACTGTATTTGTTCTATCTTGTTCCCTGTATTTGAATTCCGTAGATTTTTATGATGGAAGAAACATTCCCGAGAGTAAAGATGCTTTGGAAATTGATCCTCACTTAATTCTTCTGTAACTGTCCATTTGAGCAGCTATTTTCACTGGGAATGTTGACTGTAACTAATCCTCAATAAATTCTGCCAACTGTTATCGATTGCATAGAAATCATCGACCTGAACTTTTGTCGAGTTCATCGATCGTCGACCTGAGTAACTTTCTTCGAGTTTATCGATCGTCGACCTGAGTTCGACATTCGTCGAACTCAGCTAGATTCGTCGAGCCGAATATCTTGTTTAAGATCTGCGTTCGTCGACCAGAGCTTAGCTTCTATGTTCGTCGAGCAGATGTCTGGCTGTCTTGCGTTCAGTGATCGTCGACCTGAGCTTTGAGTTCGTCGAGCTCATCTGGATTTCATCGAGCTCAGCTCCTTACATAATTCGTCGACCTGAACAATGAGTTCGTTGAGCTCAGTATAGAGATTAACTCTGAGATCGTCGAGCTGAGTCATGATAATCGTCGACCTGAGAATTTTGCTTCTATAAACTGTGTCGATAGATGTTTCTGTGATGTTGACACAAACCCTTATTGTGTCGACTGAGCTAGTGTCGACTAATATTATCTGTGTCGACTGATAGTCTGTTGTGTCGACAGATGTTGTTGTGTGTCGACTCAAATCCTCTGTGTGTCGATATGGTCTTTCTGAAGTGTCAACATAGTTGTTGTGACGGTGTAGGCACAGCCTTGCTTGAGTCTTTGGGATCGTCGACCTGAGATTGTCGTTCGTCGAACTGCATTCGACGATCGTCAAGCTGATTCTCTGACTTTGTTTTAACTGCATTTCTTTCAGCAATTCTATAGTGCTTCTGAAAGACCAGCCCTGGAAATAGTCCTATGACCCATGACTATACATGTTGGGTCAATCTAATATTCCTAATAGTGTTCCTTGCCCAAATCAGAACTAGGGTTCCAACAATCAGGATACTAAATTCATTGAACTCAGATCGACGTTCGTCGAGCTCAAGATACAGATCGTCGAGCTCAGCCCAACACTTGTCAAGATGTTGTAGAGAAAAGTCGACTAAGGAAAAAAGTTTTGAGAGCGTTGAGAAGATCAAAATTCATCGAGCTCAGTTTGGGGTTCGTCAAGCTCAACTCAAAGCTTATCAAGTTAAAGCCAGAAAATCTATCTAAGGCATAAGCGCTGAGTCCGCTGAGAAGAAGGCGTTGACAGCGCTGAGACAGCTGAGACAGCTGGGAAGATAGCGTTGAGACAACTGAAGATAACTGAGAAGATGAAGTTAAGACAGCTGAAGACAACTGAGAAGTTGGCGTTGAGAAAGCTGAGACAGCTGAAAAGATGGCGTTGAGACAACTGAGATAGCTGAGAAGATGGCGCTGAGATAGCTGAGACAGCAGAGACAATGTGAGCTGGAAATTATTCTAAGTCCAGAAGCATTGAGTGAAGCAAGTTCACTCAACGCTTCTATATAAAGCAGGAAGTGCTGAGACAGTCAAGAGGTAAACATCTGAGAACAATATTAGCTAGAATTATTCTAAGTCCAGAAGCGTTGAGTGTAGCAGGTTCACTCAACGCTTCTAATGAAGAGGAAAGAACTGAAACCAAGAACTATCTCAGCTGATAAATGAAAAACCACTGAGACTGCTGAGACTAATCCGCTGAGACAACAGATAAGAGGAAAGCGCTGAGACAAAGGCTTGTCTTAGCTAATAATGGAAAACAGCTGAGACTGCTGAGACCGCTGAGACAAAGCCAGGAAATTTTCTAAGTGCAGAAGCTTTGAGAGCCAAGGCTGATGGCGTTGAGTGTCTCAACATCACTCAATGCTTGATGGGATTCAAGAAATTTTCTAAGTCCAGATGTTGATGACCACTACTGCCGTCATCAAAGTCAAATCTGCTGAGAGCCATTGCGGGAAAGCTGCTACAACATAGAAAGATATTTTTTCCCTTTCTGATGGAGTTGGCGCTCGCCAATCCTTGGTGGGCCCATATACTATGTTGTCGTTGATTCAAATCAACACATATAAATGGGGAAATAGTAAAGGGTTAGGGTTAATGAATACTCAGGCATCAAACAAATCCAAGAAACAGGAAGAGAAACTGAAAGAGGCGGCTGGACATTTATTCTGATCAAGCTTGAAAGCTAAAAGTCCAGCTAAGTTAGCCAAAGGGCAAGAAGAAGATAGCTGGAGCACTTCCTGATCAGCATGTTGGCTCTCTCAAGAACAAAGTAAGCTGGTTGATCCACTCAATAGCAGATAGTTGCTCACCTATGCAGCAAGAAAGAAGATAGCTGTAGAAGAAGACTCATCCCTTCTACAGCAGGTTAGCTGGACTGATATCTGCTTAGTCCAGTAGAGCAAACTCAGAGATTTAATCTCTGAGTTATTTTTGTTTTCTTTCTCATCTTAAAACTGGTAATCATTTTACTGTAGGATTTAGTTTTCCTAGATCTGAGTTGCTGGAAGGCTAAATAGCCTGAGGTTGGAGAGTTTATCTCTCTATGGTAGGATCCAAGTGGATCGGAGTTATTGGAAGGCTTGAGATCCTGAGGCTGGAGAGTTTATCTCTCTATAGTAGGATCCAAGTGGATTTGAGTTGCTAGAAGGCTTAATAGCCAGAGGCTGGAGAGTTTATCTCTCTATGGTAGGATCCAATTGGATCTGAGTTGTTGGAAGGCTTGATAGCCTGAGGTTGTAGAGTTTATCTCTCTGTGGTAGGATCCAAGTGGATTTGAGTTGCTGGAAGGCTTAATAGCCTGAGGCTGGAGAATTTCTCTCTAGGGTATGATCCAAGTGGATCTGAGTTGCTGGAAGGCTTAATAGCCTGAGGCTGGAGAGTTTAACTCTCTGTGGTAGGATCCAAGTGTGGATCTGAGGTAGGGCTGTCCTCCCAGCCTGAGTGTAGGACTTTGTTCCTGAGGTAGGTGGCTATAGAGCCACTGAGCTGTAGGTGACAAATTTATCATTGAGTTGTAGGCCTTGGAGGAGGCTGAGCTGTAGGTACCTGGAGGGGTACTGAGTGTAGGTGTTCTGCTGCATACTGAGAGTAAGGCTGTGGGCCTGAGGTGTAAGCTCTAAAGAGCATAGTGCTGGAGTTTGTGCCTTGTACAACAAGTAAGTTAGAAAGGTGGGAGTGAAAGTGGGTGTACCCAATTTGGGAACCACTATAAATACTTATGTGCTTGCTGTCTGTGTTTGTTTTACTTTCTTATTGCAGGACATAAGGACAAGCTCAAGATAGTGTAGTAAGAAAACAACAGAAGAAGATATAAACTTCAAAGACATATTCACCCCCCCCCTCTAGGTGATTAGCTAATATTCAATTAAATAACTTTCACTGCCCTTGTGAGACTGAAGGCTCAAACGTTGTTGACCATCACAGAGAACGGTGGTGCGACCCTTGAGGTCCGGTGCACCAAGAGCACGGGGCATTGGGCGTTTGAGCCAACAGCTATGACTAACGGTGCTTAAGCTACACATTTTGATTGCCAAGTGTAATTTAAGTTAATCCCTGCAGGGAAGAAGCACCACCACCCCAGGTGAGGTGTGGTCATTATAATTTGGTTAGCTAATGCTGACAGTTGCTTTTGTTTGTTACCGCGTGGTGGATTGTTGCGTGTAGGTGCTGCCGAGCAAAGCGGGAAGTAGCGGGCTGAAGCCCATAAATGCTGTGGTGGCCCGCGAAGGCCAAAGCGAACCCTTATGTTAATTTATCGTTCATGTGTGGCCGGCCTACGTGCTGAAGTATATAACGCAATTTAATTCAATTTGAACATTGTAAGACCTTAAGGCCAAGAGCTTATTTGTATATTATTTTACATTCCTAATTATGGTGGTGGACATTCATGTTTCTGTTGGTTTCTATTTACAACCTTTTTTACTTCCGCTAGAATGCACTATGTGGTAGGACGTAAAATATATTGTGTTTTGTTTTCAATTTAGTAACTTCTTGATCTGTCCGTTGTATATGGCACCCTAGCCGGATCTTCTATTATATGCTAAGTGACAGATGTGGGTGTTACAAAGTTGGTAGCAGATTCTGATGTCGATCTTCCTTATTCAAATTTGTGGGTGAATTCTTTTAAGGGGTGGTGAGCACTTGTATGTACATTGTAACATCCCTCAAACTTATACAACTCTAGGATGGTTTTGTCATGACTGGGTCATGACAAAACCCTAGGAAGCACTAAAGGGTCTAATGACAGCCAATGTAACACCCCAAAAAGTATAGCCTAAGAGTTGACCTGAGCTGGACGGAAATCATCGAGTAGAGCTCGTCGAATATCATTATGAAGAGCTCGACAAAATCGTCGAGCAGAGTTCTACGAAATCGTCGAGCAGAGCTCGATGAAATTGTCGAGCAGAGCTGAACGGAGATCGATGAATACAGCAGATTCGTTGGGTGGAGTTCGAAAAATGGGATAAATTTCGTTGGACTAAGCTTCTGTATTGGTAATTTGGAGGAGAGAGAAAAGCTTCATTTCTCTTTAATAGAGGAGATAGAAAGTGAAGGAGAAAGCCATCCATGGCATTGGGAAGCCAAGGGCCGCCCCCTTTACTGCTGGATTCAACTCTCCTGGGGAAGAGGAGGAGTTTCCAGCTGTTTCCTGACCTGGTTGAGCCATGTTCAACCCCCCAGGCCTTGGTAGAAATAAGCCTTTAATGACCATTAATGGCCATCAGTGCTAGGCCCTTTGTAACGCCCCGAAACTCAAAGGAGCAAAGGGGGACGTTTTGGGCCAGTTTGGGTTCGGGCTGCAGCCACACGGCCTGGGACACGGGCGTGTCCCAGGGCGTGTCAAGCCTGTATCAACACTGAGATGGGAAGTCGACACTTTGGTCTCGACATTGTGTCGAGACTGGGCACACGGCCTGCGATACGGGCGTGTCGCAGGGCGTGTCGACCCATGTCGACACTAAGCCGCGAAGTCGACACTGTGCTTTGACGAAGTGTCGAGACATGGCACACGGCCTGCGACACGGGCGTGTCGCAGGGCGTGTCAACCCGTGTCGACACTCGTCCCGGGAAGTCGACACTTTGGTCTCGACATAGTGTCGAGACAAGGCACACGGCCTAGGACACGGGCGTGTCCAAGGCCGTGTAAACAGGTCGATGATCTTCGCTCGACGAAGTGTCGAGTGTCGAGACCGTGTACACGGCCTGGGGTCCAGGTTTGTTGAGGTGACATGGGTAGGGACACGGGCGTGTCCTAGAACCCGTGCAGTGCTCGGGTTGATTTCGGGGAAAAATGATGGGGGTACACGGCCGGTCACACGGCCATGTCAGGTGGAACACGGGCGTGTCAACTCGAACACGGGCGTGTTCAATACCCGTGTGTTGTTCCAGGTGATTCGATTTCGACGGCAAAAGAGGCACACGGCCCTGGACACGGGCATGTGCCAGGCCGTGTTCGGTCCAAATTGGGCATTTCAGTCCCGAATCAAAGCCGTTCGTTTCCTTATTTTGAGATCCAACGGCTGGGGGTTGTTCCTGAAGGGATATACCCGTGATTGGACTTAGAAACCCTCACTTTTCTTAAGTTTTCATCTTTCTAAAACCTTAGAGAGAGAGATGATCCAAGGAACGAAGAAGGAGCTAGATCCCTCCATTGGAGGAGCTTCGAAGCTCCAAATCGCGAGCCGACTCCGGATCCACGGAGGCAAAGCTAGTGCGGTGCTTTTCATCTGATTACTTTTCAATGGCGCTAAAGAGGAACGCTAGGGTAACGATCCTCATCTTGAGCATGAGTAGCTCTCTTTCTTTGCATAGGAAGCCCGCTCTCGCGAGTTTGCGGAGAGTTGGAGGCGTTCCTTCGGGTAGATATGTGAAGTCCCCGTTGTTTAGAGTCCGTAAGCGAGAATGGACATAGGCATGATGTGTGAAGCCTACCCGGACATGTTGGTCTGGATCGGTGTTGTTGCATTGCATAAATGCCGGAGAAGACTCCGTGCTATGGATTGTTTTTCGGGTTTTCTACGCGGTAGATTGCAGCAGGGAGCCTTGGGGACTAACCCAAAGGTGCTAACGGAAAACTGGGCGGATACAAGATCTTGCCAACTTGGTGGCCTGAGAGCCAGCTTAAACATAATCAGGTTATGTGAAATGTGATGGAAATGGGACTCGGGAGAAGTTTGACCTGCGCATATGGTTTAAATTACCGTTGCGGGCGCATATGGTTTAAATTACCGTTGCGTTGTGAGCACGGGTTAGATGGAACCATACCCGTTCTATGTCGTTCGGATTAGAGCCGTTAGCATAGATGAGAGTCTTCGGCGGTCTATGGTTTTAATTACCGTGACCCATGCCGGGAAGACAAACTGCTCATTGTTTGGCCGTCCAAAGTGGATGGCGGTGAGTCGGCAGACTTAGACTGCGTTCACCAAGAATGTGCCCTGAGTGCACGGGGTGTGTGGCCGTTGTGCCTCCGCCTGTGATGAAATGATTTTATATATTGCTCGCTTATGCTAATGAAATGCAGGGAAGGAGCATCGCCGCCCCGAGTTGGGGGCGGGATCGTTATAATTTGGTCAGCATTGCTGACCGTTGCATTGTTTTGCCACCGTGCGGTGGTTTGTGCTTGCAGGTGTAGCTGGACCAAGCGGTCAATCGCGGGCTAAAGCCTGAATGCGAAGCCGGCCCTCGAAGGCCTAATTGGAAGTGTTTACTGCTTTATTCATGTGTGACTGGCCTGCGTGCCGTGGTTTGTAAAACATGTAATTTGAAGTGAAACATTTTGTAAGGCCTTAAGGCTTATTTTGGGTATTTTGTATAACATTCCTATTTTGTATTAGTGGACATTCGTGCTTTAATGTTGGGTTCTTTGTTACAACTTTTATAAACTGCTTCCGCTAGAATGCTCTGTGTAGGACGTTGAGATTGGTTGGATGGTTTCCATAAGTAACCACCCGGTCTGTCTGTAGTATATGGCGTCGGGACCCGGCCGGACCTACTGCTATATGCTATGCGACGGATAGGGGGTGTTACACCCTTCCCCTTCCCCATATGATCAACATAAATGCATCCCTGGACTCAGAGTAGACGTTTCCACTCTTTACCTAAAGGAGCCTAGCGAGTTGGTAGTGCAGTTGCAGAACACCGATCGGCGCCACCACCATCCATGACAATCCGGCGATCGGCCCGCCTCCAGCTCTACCAACAAGTCCTCCTCTACTCCTTCTATGGATAAATCTTAGGAATGTTTAGGGATAAGAATCGGACTCAATTGAGCCCGATCGGGTGGAGGTTTCCACCCGTTTTTCCATGAAAAATGAACCTGCGGATTCGCCGGAAATAGCCCCTCCGGCGCCCATGCCACCGCCCGGTGATAGCCCCCTCCTCAATGGAGGTGGTGGCGGCGGTGGCCGGCCAGGGAGGTGGACGAGAAATTGGACTGGAACTTGCTCCAGTCGGATGGACCGTGGCCGTTGAATGGAGGAGGAAGAAGGCCAGCAGCCGCCCGATCTGCTTTAAGATCTGTACAGATCTTAATATTTTAAATGTATTTTATCTGCATTTCTATCACAGAAAATCCCTTACCTTAGGAATTAAATCGTAAATACTTTGTGGGCCTATTCTTAAAAAGAAGTCAACATAAACTTGTAGATCTATGAGTCTAGTTTATTTTAAAATTGAATTGAACCAATTTGGAGTTCAGGCCAGACCACAACATACATTTTGGTGAGGTCTACACCTATGCTAGAATTGAGATAGTTTGAGTAACCCCATTAATCCATCCACCCAAATGACTTAAAATTTTGTAAGGGGGTTACTCTTGCCTATACCTAAAACATATCCAAAAATGTTAATTTTTGGAAAATATTTTCATAAAGTTTTTGTAGAAATGTAATAATCCATGTATGAATTATTTAAAGGGTCTAATTACCTCCAAACCCTCCAAAATTTTGGTGAGTGGTCCTTTTGGTCAAAATAGGACTCAGTATAAAATTTCATTCCATTTGGAGGTGATTTGGTTTGGAATTTGGTAAACCCTAAATTAGGCCAAAAAAGGTTAATTAGGTTAAGATGTCCCTTGTGGTATTGAGTGACCAAATCACCTCAACAGAGGTTCAATCTTGGGCCATTGATTTGTTATGACCTTTAAACACCCTTCCATGGAGTTTGGGATGGATTAGGGCAAATTTGCCATAGAACCCTAGTTTAAACCCTAAGGATGAACTTTGGGGGTTTGTGAAGGACATGGGGTGTTATATCCTTGTATGGACTTGGTGTTTAGTACATGTGATATTATGGTGGTGAAATGCCCTAGGAAGGGGTTTGGTAGTATTTGGACACATGCACCCTGTTGAAACCGAGAAATCAGTCTCTGTGGAGTTTGGGGTCCTTTAAAAGGGGTGATCTCACACTTATTGCACTCAAGTGAATATCATAAACCAAAGTCTCAGGAAACTAGGAATAGACCCTCGGCTCTAGCGTAAAGGTACCACCATATACCCGGAAGATCACGAGAGAACTTCCCCTCCCTCACCATTGGCTGAGCTGGGTATCTTGGAGAGCTCTCAAACTCCTCCAAGAAGAAGCCTAATGAGGAGGAAGGCAAAAAACCTCTCCCTTCCAATGATACCCAAGGGGTTCTATTTATAGTTTTCTGGGAATTTCCTGCAAATAACCAATCTCTGCTACCCCAAAAATTACAGAAATTCCCCCGAGATGGGCTGCCAACAGCCAAATCACACTATTCTAAGCAGCTAATCATAGTCCACCGGGGGCAGACCCTCATGCCGGGAAAAAAGTCCAAACCGGGAAAGTAGGCGGCCTGGCGAGCTGCGGTCTGCTTGGCGAGACAGTGGTCTGGCGAGACACGGCTTGGAGAGCTACGACCTTCTTGGCGAGTTGCGGCCTGCTTGGTGACACTGTGGTCTGGCGAGATGTGGCCTGCTTGGCGAGACGGTGGTCTGGCGAGACGCTGCATGGCGAGCTGCGGCCTGCTTGGCGAGACGGTGGTCTAGCGAGATGCGGCCTGGCGAGTTGCGGCCTGCTTGGTGAGACAGCAACCTGCTTGGCGAGACGGTGGTCTGGCGAGATGCAGCCTGGTGAGCTGCGGCCTTCTTGGAGAGACGGCAGTCTGGCGAGACACGGCCTGGGCGACTTCTCAAAGGGGCTAGGGGAGGCAAATATTTCATCCCCCTATTAGTATATTACACAGGTTGAGCCTAAATTGGCCACCAAGAGTGTCAAACCTCTCAAAAATCTTAAAACACGCAAAAAGTCTCATGCCTTGTTTGGGGCCCTCTCTTCGCGAATACGGGATTTTACACAATCCTCGCTCTTTTCGAGCAGGTTCCACGCTCGGAAAGAAGCGTCCAACCCAACATATTCGCTGTGTAACCTTCTTGTAGCCGAAAACACTTGGCCTTCCCGAGGGGTCAACCTATCATGCCAGCTAATGGGAGCCTCGGTGACGAGACGGCCTCGGGGTAGAAAACACTTGTCCTCCCCGAGGGGTAAACCTGCCATGCCAGCTAATTGGAGCCTGGGTGACGAGATGTCCTCGGGATAGAAAACACTTGGCCTCCCTGAGGGGTCAACATGCCATGCAACCTAATGGGAGCCTAACAGACGCGACGACCTCGGGGTTAGGTCTACTCACCCCTCAAAGAGATCAACCTGCCATGCCATCTACTGGGAGCCTAACAGCGGAATCATCTTGAGGTAAGGTCTACTCACCCCTCTGAGAGATCAACCCGTCCTTCCAGCTAGTGGGAGCCTTGCATCGGAATTATCTCGAGGTGAGGTCTAGTCATACCTCCGAGAGATAAACCCGCCCTGCCAGCTAGTGGGAGCCTGACAGCGAAATTATCTTGAGGTGAGGTCTACTCACACATCCGAGAGATCAACCCGCCCTGCCAGCTAGTGGGATCCTGGAAGCGGAATCATCTCGAGGTGAGGTCTACTCACCCCTCCGAGAGATCAACCCACCCTGCCAGCAAGTGGGAGCCTGGCAGCGGAATCATCTCGAGGTGAGGTCTACTCACCCCTTCGAGAGATCAACCTGCCCTGCCAGCTAGTGGGAGCCTGGTAGCAGAATCATCTTGAGGTGAGGTCTACTCACCCCTCCGATAGATCAACCTGTCCTGCCAGCTAGTGGGAGCCTGACAGCGGAATCATCTCGAGGTGAGGTCTACTCACCCCTCTGAGAGATCGACCTGCCCTGCCAGCTAGTGGAAGCCTGACAACAGAATCATCTTGAGGTGAGGTATACTCACCTCTCCGAGATATTGAGCTACCCTGCCAGTTAGTGGGAGCCTAGTAGCAGAATTATCTCGAGGTGAGGTCTACTCACCCCTCCGAGAGATCGACCTGCCCTGCCGGCTAGTGTGAGCCTGGCAGCAGAATCATCTCGAGGTGAGGTCTACTCACCCCTCCGAGAGATCGACCTGCCCTGCTAGCTGGTGGGAGCCTGGTAGCGGAATCATCTCTAGGTGAGGTCTACTCACCCCTCCGAGAGATCGACCTGCCCTGCCAGCTAGTTGGAGCCTGGTAGCGGAATCATCTCGAGGTGAGATCTACTCACCCCTCCGAGAGATCAAACTACCCTGCTAGCTAGTGGGAGCCTGGCAGCGGAATCATCTCGAGGTGAGGTCTACTTACCCCTCCAAGAGATCAACCTGCCCTGCCAGCTAGTGGGAGCTTGGCAGCAAAATCATCTCGAGGTGAGGTCTACTCACCCCTCCGAGAGATCGACCTGCCATGCCAGCTAGTGGGAGCCTGGCAGCGGAGTCATCTCGAGTTGAGGCCTACTCAGCCCTCTAAGAGATCGACCTGCCACACACCCGGGTGATGAGATGGCCTTAGAGTAGAAAACACTTGGCCTCCCCGAGGGGTCAACCTTCCATGCCAGCTAATGGGAGCCTGGGTGACGAGATGGCCTCACAGTAGAAGATACTTGGCCTCCCCGATGGGTCAACCTGCCATGCCAGCTAATGGAAGCTTGCGTGACGAAACAGACTCGGGGTAGAAAACACTTAGCCTCCCCGAGGGGTCAACCTGCCATGCCAGCTAATGGAGCCTGGCAGACGCGACGACCTCGGGGTAAGGTCTACTCACCCCTCTAAGAGATCAACCTGCTCTACCAAAAAACCTTTCTCTTCCAAAGATACCCAAGGAGGTCTATTTATAGTTTTCTGGGAATGACCTGCAAATAACCAATCTCCACTGCCCCAAAAGTTACAGAAATGCACCTGTGATGGGTTGCCAACAACCAAATCCCACAGTTCTAACCAGTTAATCGCAGTCCACTGAGGGCAGACCCTCAAGCTGGGGAAAAAGTCCAAAACGGGCGAGTAGGCGGCCTGGCGAGCTGCGATCTGCTTGGCAAGACAGCGTTCTGGCGAGACATGGCCTGGCGAGCTGCGACATGCTTGGAGAGCTGCGGCCTGCTTGGCGAGACTGCAGTCTGGAGAGACGTGGCCTTGCGAGTTGTGGCCTGCTTGGCGAGCTGCGACCTGCTTGGCGAGATGGTGGTATGGAGAGACGCGGCCTCGCCCTTCTTCGCGAGACGGCGGCCTGCTTGGCGAGACAGTGGTCTGGAAAGACGCGGCCTGACGATCTGTGGCCTGCTTGTCTAGACGGAGGTCTAGCGAGACGCGGGCTAAGATACTCCTCAAAGGGGCCGGGGGGAGGCAAATATTTTATCCCCCTATTAGTATATTATACAGGTTGAGCCTAAATTGGCCACCAAGAGTGTCAAACCTCTCAAAAAGGTTAAAAACGTGCAACAAGTTAACGCCTTATTTGGGGCCCTGTCTTCGCGAATACGGGGTTGTACACAATCCCCGCTCTTTTCGAGCGGGTTCCATGCTCAGAAAGAAACGTCCAACCCAACGTATTCGCTGCGTAGCCTTCTTGCAGCCGAAAACACTTGGCCTTCCCGAGGGGTCAACCTGTCATGCCAGCTAATGGGAGCCTGGGTGACGAGATGGCCTCGGGGTAGAAAACACTTGGCCTCCCCGAGGGGTCAACCTGCCATGCCAGCTAATTGGAGCCTGGGTGACGAGACAGCCTCGGGGTAAAAAACACTTGACCTCCCCGAGGGATCAACCTGCCATACTAGCTAATGGGAGCCTGGCAGACGCGACGACCTCGGAGTAAGGTCTACTCACCCCTTCGAGAGATTAACCTGCCCTGCCAGCTAGTGGGAGCCTAGCAGCGGAATCATCTCGAGGTGAGGTCTACTCAACACTGCGAGAGATCAACCTGCCCTGCCCGCTAGTGGGAGCCTGGCAGTGGAATCATCTCGAGGTGAGGTCTACTCACCCCTCTGAGAGATCAACCTGCCCTGCCAGGTAGTGGGAGCCTGACATCGGAATCATTTCGAGGTGAGGTCTACTCACCCATCCAAGTGATCAACCTGCCCTGCCAGCTAGTGGGATCCTGGCAGCAGAATCATCTCGAGGTGAGGTCTACTCACCCCTCCGAGAGATCAACCTACCCTGCCAGCTAGTAGGAGCCTGACAGCGGAATCATCTCGAGGCGAGGTCTATTCACCCCTCCGAGAGATCAACCCGCCCACCTAGCTAGTGGGAGCCTGACAGCGGATTGATCTCGAGGTGAGGTCTACTCACCCCTCCGAGAGATCAACCCGCCCTGCCAGCTAGTGGGAGCCTGGTAGTGGAATCATCTCGAGGTGAGGTCTACTCACCCCTCCGAGAGATCAACCTACCCTACCAGCTTATGGGAGCCTGGCAGCGGAATCATCTCGAGGTGAGGTCCACTCACCCCTCTGAGAGATCAAGCTGCCCTGCCAGCTAGTGGGAGCCTGGAAGCAGAATCATCTCGAGGTGAGGTCTACTCACCCCTCCGAGAGATCAACCTGTCCTGCCAGCTAGTGGGAGTCTTGTAGCATAATCATCTCAAGGTGAGGTCTACTCACCCCTCTGAGAGATCGACCTGCCCAGCCAGCTAGTGGGTGCCTGACAGCGGAATCATCTTGAGGTGAGGTCTAACCACCCCTCTGAGAGATCAACCTGCCTGCTAGCTAGTGGGAGCATGGCAGCGGAATCATCTCGAGGTGAGGTCTACTCACCCTTCTGAGAGATCGACCTGCCCTGCCAGCTACTAGGAGCTTGGCAGTGTAATTATCTCGAGGTGAGGTCTACTCACCCCTCCGAGAGATCAACCTGCCCTGCCAGCTAGTGGGAGTCTGGCAGCGGAATCATCTCGAGGTGAGGTCTATTCACCCCTCTGAGAGATCAACCTGCCTTGCCAGCTAATGGGAGCCTGATAGCGGAATCATCTCGAGGTGAGGTCTACTCAACCCTCTGAGAGGTCAACCTGCCCTGCTAGCTAGGGGGAGCCTGATAGTTGAATCATCTCAAGGTGAGGTCTACTCAACCCTCCGAGAGATTGACCTGCCCTGCTAGCTAGTGGGAGACTGGCAGTAGAATCATCTCGAGGTGAGGTCTACTCACCCCTCCAAGAGGTCGACCTGCCCTACTAGCTAGTGGGAACTTGGCAGCGGAATCATATCTTGGTAAGGTCTAATCACCCCTCCGAGAGATCGACCTACCATGACAGCTATTGGGAGCTTGGCAGCGGAATCATCTCGAGGTGAGGTCTTTCATGAATCATAAATATTTTTCGGCGGTCCTTGTCATCATTCATAGTTGATACAGCATAGGCAAAGTTATTACAAGAGATGACCCACTTATTCCCTACCTCCCTATTCCCTCGTACATCATCGGATCCCTCCCCGGGTGCCCACATCAACCCTGTCCTTACATCTCTCCCATGTCGCCTCGGGTTGGACTTCTTCAATCCGCACCAGTTCTTGCGCTTGTTGAGGCTGTGGAGGCTGTGGTGCAGGTGCTCTTGTCCTTCTCAACTCTAGGAATTCGGGGCTAGTACATGTTCCATGGCCCTCCTCCTGGTGGAATTCAGAGTAGGGTAACTCTACTCTATCTCTTCTCCTTCCCGCGTGATTCCTCCTCTCCCTTCGACCAATCTCCATCGCTTGCTGCGGTGGGGGTAGGAGCTGCTTAGGCGCTTGCCTTTGGAAGTTGAACCTCCCTTGGCCTTCATGAAAATCCCCCCACCTTGGATGAGACATCTTCCTGGACCCTGAATGAGTCCTCCCTATTGCCTCCAACCTCGCTCCGGACCTTCTTGAGGTCCTTGGAGCCCATGAGCTCTATGCTCCTCTCTCCTTCTCACCTCATAATGGCTCGAGCCACCTTGCTCCTTTGACTCTGCCTCTGTCAATCTTGAAAACTTCTTGACAAACACCGGGTTGGCCGCCTCTATTACTACCTCCTCTGCCGCCCTTTCCATCAGCTCCTCGAAGGAAAGGGGGGCCTTTCGGGTCAGGCTCATCTTGAAAAACCCCTCACGCAACCCCATCGCGAGAGCCATCTGGAGTATTTACCCCGACATCTCCTGGATATCCAGGATCTCCTCTTGGAACCTATCAACGTAATGGGGCAGCGAATCCTCGGCCCGCTGCCTTGTCAGGAAGATGGACTCAGGACTCTTATTCCTCTTGTTGGAGGTGGAGAAGCAAAATTAAAAGCTTCGGCTCAAGCACTCGAACCCATAGATCGATCTTGGTGGGAGTTGGTGGAACCAGTCCCTTGCCTTATCATTCAATGTGATTGCAAAGAGGCGACACTTGAAGGCATCCGTCATCGGCCTGATGGAGATGGCATCCTCAAACCACTACAGGTGGTGGACGGGGTCATCGTTCCCGATATAGTAAGCCATGTCGGGCTCTCTGAACCCCTTGAGAACGGGAGCTGAGATGATCAACTTGCTGAAGGGTGACCCCCTGAGGGGTGGTCTCGCCACCTCTACTTGCGCAACCTGCTCGCCTGGAAGGCTGACACTCACCAGGCTGGAGAATAACTCCTGGCCGTTGAGGTCTCTCTCGATCACTTCTCCCATCCTCTCCTTCCCAGGCCATCTTCCTAGTACACTTCCTTCTCCCCCTGTTGGGGTCACCTCGCATAGAACCCTGGGAGTCGACTTGTCAAGAGGGGGGAGCTAGCTCTTGGGGGGTTGGAGTGAAGCTTCCACCCGGAGGAGCAATACTTCTCAGCATCTCCATTATGCCTTTGATGGATGCCATTAACTCTTCCCTCCCCACAAAGGGTCCTGGGTTGGGGAGCTCGCCGAGATAATCACTACCTTCTTGACCTCCAGCCATGACACTCTCCCGAGATCTTCTGTGCTGGTCACTCTCCACGCTCACCGTACCAAGCTGTGGCCTGCTTGTCTAGACGGCGGTCTAGTGAGACGCGGGCTAAGAGACTCCTTAAAGGGGTCGGGGGGAGGCAAATATTTTATCCCCCTATTAGTATATTATACAGGTTGAGCATAAATTGGCCACCAAGAGTGTCAAACCTCTTAAAAAGCTTAAAAACACGCACCAAGTTTCACGCCTTATTTGGGGCCCTCTCTTCGCGAATACGGGGTTGTACACAATCCCCGCTCTTTTCGAGCGGGTTCCATGCTCGGAAAGAATCGTCCAACCCAACATATTCGCTGCGTAGCCTTCTTGCAGACGAAAACACTTGGTCTTCCCGAGGGGTCAACCTGTCATGCCAGATAATGGGAGCCTGGGTGACGAGATGGCCTCGGGGTAGAAAACATTTGGCCTACCCGAGGGGTCAACCTGCCATGCCAGCTAATGGGAGTCTGGGTGACGAGACGGCCTCGGGGTAAAAAACACTTGGCCTCCCCGAGGGGTCAACCTGCCATACTAGCTAATGGGAGCCTAGCAGATGCGATGGCCTCAGGGTAAGGTCTACTCACCCCTCCGTGAGATTAACCTGCCCTGCCAGCTAGTGGGAGCCTAGCAGCGGAATCATCTCGAGGTGAGGTCTACTCAACGCTGCGAGAGATCAACCTGCCCTGCCAGCTAGTGGGAGCCTGGCAGTGGAATCATCTCGATGTGAGGTCTACTGACCCCTCTGAGAGATCAACCTGCCCTGCCATCTAGTGGGAGCCTGGCATCGGAATCATCTCGAGGTGAGGGCTACTCACCCCTCCGAGAGATCAACCTGCCCTGCCAGCTAGTGGGATCCTGGCAGCGGAATCATCTCGAGGTGTGGTCTACTCACCCCTCCAAGAGATCAACCTACCCTGCCAGCTAGTGGGAGACTTACAGTGGAATCATCTTGAGGCGAGGTCTACTCACCCCTCCGAGAGATCAACCCACCCTCCTAGCTAGTGGGAGCCTAGCAGCGGATTGATCTCGAGGTGAGGTCTACTCACCCCTCCGAGAGATCAAACCGCCCTGCCAGCTAGTGGGAGCCTGGTAGTGGAATCATCTCGAGGTGAGGTCTACTCACCCCTCCGAGAGATCAACCTACCCTACCACATTATGGGAGCCTGACAGCGGAATCATCTCGAGGTTAGGTCCACTTACCCCTCTGAGAGATCAAGCTTCCCTGCCAGCTAGTGGGAGCCTGGAAGCAGAATCATCTCGAGGTGAGGTCTACTCACCCCTCCGAGAGATCAACCTACCCTGCCAGCTAGTGGGAGCCTGGCAGAAGAATCATCTCGAGGTGAGGTCTACTCACCCCTCCGAGAGATCGACCTGCCCAGCCAGCTAGTGTGTGCCTGACAGCAGAATCATCTTGATGTGAGCTCTAACCACCCCTCCGAGAGATCAAACTGCCTGCCAGATATTGGGAGCCTGGCAGCGGAATCATCTCGAGGTGAGGTCTACTCACCCTTCTGAGAGATCGACCTGCCCTGCCATCTACTGGGAGCCTGATAGCAAAATTATCTCGAGGTGAGGTGTTGGAACACCCTATTACTAATTTGGGTCAGGATCACTATGTCTCTAGGAATCAATGCTTGACCTCCTGTATAGCTCCATAGGTCAATTAGAATTGAGTCTAAGGGTTAGAAGTCTAGGTTTGGAAGCTGCCCTCAAGACCAAGATTTTCTGTTTTGGAGACTAAGTCATATCGTCGAGCTCAGCACGACGATTCGTCGAACTCCGATCGACGATCGTCTAGCTCAACTTCGACAGATCGTCGAACTCCATTCGACGATCGCTGAGCTCAACTTCATTATATCGTCGAACTCCGTTCGACGATCGTGAGCTCAGGTCGACGATTTTGACTCTGCTTTGGATCTTTATCTCTGAGCTCAGTTCGACGATCTTTGAGCTCAGATCGACGATATTTTGCTGCTGTATATTTCTAGATCGCTGAGCTCAGCTCGACGATAGCAGAGCTCAGTTCGACGATTTCAGATAACTTCAAGGATGTTTCTAGATTCAAATTCAAATCAGTTAAGGAGTTATTCTGCAATTAATTCAGAGATTTCCTAGCCGTTTTCATTCATTTCTGGACCAAGTTTCAAGGGATTTTTCAAGGAATATTTCTATGGACTTTCCTCTAGAAGAGATTTTGCAATTAAGGATGCAATTAATGCAGGCCAATGGCTATACTTGAAAGAGAATGTTATTCTATTCTGTATCAGAGAATAAAAGAGATTTTTTTTGAATCATCAGTAGAATACACAGAATACAGAGAGAGACACACAGATTACAGAGATACATTCAAAAATATACTGTCTCAAAGAATTCTCAAGAACACACATTCAGGAGATCAAGCTTTCTCAATCTTCAGATCTCTTTAGTTTTCAAGTGTTCAAGGCCAATATATTTCAAGACTCCAGACATTCAACATTTCAGCTATTGTTGAAATCATCTATTGCTGGAGTTCAATCTTTGAAGGCCTATCACCCTCAGCAATGCTTTTCTTCCTGAAGATCTCAAGGATTCAGGGGGAGCTTTGACATCAACAATCCACATAGTCTTCTTAGTTATTTTGAGAAAGAGAAGACTTCCATCACTCTCTCACCCCCTCTCTGTAAAGGGTTTCTCAAACTCCCTTCAAAAGTTTGAGCTTGCTTTTTGAGCACCTTGTCAAAAGCTCATTGGTGGCAAGACACCTGATCAAAAAATCTGCTTTGGTTTTTGAGCACCTTATCAAAAGCTCATTGGTGCCCAGGACACCTGATCAACTCATCCTGTAATGGATTCCTACCTAGGGTGGTAGAAGAGTGGATGTACCCAAGTTTAGGGGAACCACTATATTTCCTTGTGTCTTCTGGTTTTGCTTGTGTTTATGTTTGTTTCTGGCCTTTATTTTTCTGTGATTAGCTTTTGTTTAACTTAGTTCTGTGATTAGATTTTTTATTGCTTCCCTGCTCACTCTTGTTACAACAATTGTTGTAAAAAGTTTCAAAGCACCATATACTCTATTCACCCCCCACTAGAGTATATCAGATCTAGCTGCTCTTTCAATTGGTATCAAAGACAGGTTGGTTAAACATACCATACCTGATTGGTTGTACAGGCTAACACCTGAACCCAAAGATCCCAAGTTAGATCTGCTTTCTTTTGTATTTTTATTATTAGATTTGTTTTCACAAATCATGGCCCAAAACAAAGATTATGCTAGCACCAGACCTCCAGTGTGCAATCTATCCAAGTTTGCACTTTGGAAAGCAAGGATCAGACTGTACATGAATTCTATTGACGAAGATATTTTTAATTCTGTTTTGACAGTATGTCCAAGACCTACAGAGAACACAAGTACAAATGCTGTTCCACCTCCATCAGGAACAGATGCTGATATCAAGAGATGGAAGGTAGCTGATGCCAAGGCTATGAACATCTTGGCCCAGACAATGTCTGATGACATATTTCAAAAAGTGGCTGAATGCAATTCAGCTAAGGAAATTTGGGACAAACTTTCTGAAATAGTCTCAGGCTCAGCTGATGAGAGGAAGGATAGGAGATCCCATCTTATCTCTCAATATGAGAATTTCAAAAAGGGAGAAACTGAGTCAGTGGGAGATATGTACAACAGGCTAAGCCTAATTGTCAGTGAACTCAGGACATTGGACAAAGAGATCTCTCTAACTGAACTCAATGACAAGATCCTAATGTGCTTCCCCAGCACTTGGGATTCAAGAATCTGGCCAATTAAGGATGCCAGAAGTCTGAATGAGATCACTACTGAAGCTCTATTGGGTAAGCTCAAATCTTATGAGCTACTCATCAAGAATAGAGAGGAAGAACAGAAGGCTGCTTCACCAGCCACAAGAAAAGAGAAGACCATAGCCTTCAAGGCAACTGAAGATCTGCCTGACGACAAAGCCACAGGGAATGATGAACTGCTCAGTTTGTTGGCCAAAAGATTTTACAAAATGGCCAGAAAGGATTTCAGAAGGAGATCATACAAGGAGCAGGATAAGCCAAGGTATGACAAGTCCATTAACAATAATAAAGACATTATTTGCTTTGGTTGCAGGAAACCAGGGCACATAGTTCCTGACTGTCCAGAGAACAAGAACAAGGACAGAATGGACAGGAAAGAAAGAAGAAAGGAGAAAGACTCCAAGAGGAATGGAAATGGTAAACCCTCATCAAGCAAAAATAAATATACAAGAAAAGGGTTTGTTGCTGAATCCTGGAGTGAGACTGAAGAAGAGTCAGAAGTCTCATCCAGTTCCAGTGATGATGAGGATGATGCAGAAGAAAAAGAGTTCTGCATGATGACAATCAATGCCTCACAGCATAATTCAGAAGAAGAGGAGTCAGAGTCAGACTCAGAGACTCAACCTGAAGAAGATCAGGTAATTGGTTCTTTTGATTTCAGTTCAGAGGATTTTAAATATGAATTTAAAGCACTGTGTTTAGACCTGCTAAAGTCTGAGAAAGAAATTATCTCTCTCAGAAATCAATTATCTGAACACAATACTTTAAAGTCAGAAAACCTCAAACTCTCTCAGGAGTTGGAGTGATGTAGGGAACAGATAGTTTCACTGAAAAGTGAGCTCTCTGAGGCCAAGAAGCTTGAAGAATCCCTCAATGGGAGAAGCATCAAGCTGATGGACATCACAAGTACAGTGAACTCCAGATTCAACAGTACACTGGGCTTGGGTACTTCATCCAGCCAACCCATAGTTCTAACAACTCCAATCAAATTCATTTCTAACAAAGGAAAGGGAGTTGTAGAGGTTGCTAGGAAAAATTCTGATCTGCCCAAGAAAACTAAGTCCCAGCAGAAATCGTTGAACGGAGATCGACGATCGCCGAATGAAGATCGACGATCGTCGAACGCAGCTCGATGATCTCAGGCACAATCGTCGAACGCAGATCGACGATCTCAGCCAAAATCGTCGAACGCAGGTCGACGATCTCAAATACCTGACCTCAGCCATAGTCGACCGTATAACGGAGCTCGATGATCTGACCCAAGATCGTCGAACGCAGCTCCAAGATCGTCGAACAGAGGTCAGAGCTCTGGAAAATTTTTCAAAGGCAAATCAAAATTGAATCCTAAGGGTCCTTCATCCCAAATCTTTAACCCTTATACTGAATGGATTATACCTCCAAGGAGATATCATCCTGAAGGATATAAGAGTCAACCTGGGATGTCTTTCATTTCAGAATTTAAAGGTTATCAACCTAGGCCCAAGGTAAACTAGGTCAAAAACAAATGAATTGTCTTATGTGCAGGTGAAGACCTATCCAACATCTAACCAGCAATGGTACTTGGATAGTGGGTGCTCTAAGCACATGACAGGGAACAAGGACAACCTCACATCCTTCAGAGCCAAGCTTGGACCCAAAGTTATCTTTGGTGATTCAAACTTTGGACAGACTAAAGGATATGGTGCAGTACAGATTGAATCAGTAACTTTCAAGAAGTTAGCTTATGTGGAAGGACTGAAGCACAATTTAATTAGCATCAGTCAGCTGTGTGATGAAAGCTACCAGGTGACCTTCAGCAAAGCCTTATGCAAAATCAAGTCAGAGGACAACACAACTGTGTTGACAGGTAAAAGGAAAGGTAATATCTACCTAGTAGATTTTCTTTAAACTGATGTAGATATCTGCTTGTTCAATTCTGTCTGTAGACCAAATATTTTATGGCATAAGAGATTAGGACACCTAAACCTTAGAACTATTGCTAGGCTATCCAAGGACAATCTTGTTAGAGGACTACCTTCTGGCCCCTACAAGAAGGAAGTACTCTGCAGGGCTTGTCAATTAGGCAAGCAAACTAAAAACAGCTTTAAGTCACTTAATAAGAGTGATTCACCTAGGATATTGTATCTGTTACACATGGATCTCTTTGGACCCATCACAGTACAAAGCCTAGGAGGGAAATCTTACACTTTAGTAGTTGTAGATGACTTCTCTAGATTCACTTGGGTGTTCTTTCTAAGGAAGAAGTCTGATAACTTTAAGTGTCTGACAGAGTTTCTCAAATGTATACAGATTGAGTTCAATACTCACATTGCCCTGATCAGAAGTGATCATGGGACAGAGTTTGATTCTCTTCTTATGCAAGAGTTCTGTCAGAGTGAAGGGATCAGACATACTTTCTCAGCTCCTAGAACTCCTCAGCAAAATGGGGTAGCTGAAAGGAAAAATAGAACCCTTATTGAATCTGCCACTACATTGTTGTCAGATGCTCACCTTCCTCTATCCTTTTGGGCAGAGGCAGTGAACACCTCCAACTATGTGCTGAATAGAAGTCGGATACATAAACTAAAGGGAAAGACTCCCTATGAATTACTCAAAGGTGAGAAACCTAAAGTTGACTATTTTAGAGTCTTTGGTTGTATTTGCTACATTCATAATAATGACAAGAAATATTTAGCAAAATTTCAGGCTAAAGCTGATGAAGGAGTGTTTCTGGGATACTCCATGATCAGCAAGGCTTATAGGGTCTATAATAAATCATCTTTAAAAATTGAGGAATCTGTTCACATTTCATTTGATGAATCTAACATGTCTTTCAAGGAGAAGATTTCTTCTACCATAGAACCCTTGCAGGAACATTCTCTAGTTGAAGACTTGAATAAGTTACAGGTTACTCAAGAGGATGAAAGCAGTGAAGATGAAGGAAATGCTCCACATATTGAAGAACAACTTGAAGAGCCAGTTGTTGTACCACAAGAGGAAACAACAATACAGGTTGGTGAACAATCAACAACCCCTGTCGATTTAGTAACATCAAGAGACCATCCAATTTCCCAAATAATTGGAGAAATCTCAGCTGGTGTGCAAACCAGAAATCAGGTCAACCAAAACCTGTTGCACACCTGCTTCCTATCTCAAATTGAACCTCAGTCCATTCAAGATGCAGAGCAAGATCCACACTGGATCATTGCAATGCAAGAGGTGTTGCATCAATTTGAGAGGAACAAAGTTTGGGAACTAGTGCCAAAGCCTAAGGATCACTCCATTGTTGGAACAAAATGGGTATTCAGAAACAAGTTGGATGATCAAGGAGTAATTATAAGGAACAAGGCAAGGATAGTTGCTCAGGGATATTCTCAAGAAGAAGGGATAGACTACGACCAGACCTTTGCACCAGTTGCAAGACTAGAAGCCATCAGAATATTCTTAGCTTATGCAGCACACAAAGGCTTCAAGGTATATCAGATGGATGTCAAAAGTGCATTTCTCAATGAAGACAGCAAAGAGGAAGTTTATGTCACACAACCTCCAGGTTTTATCTCTCCAACTTATCCTGATTATGTTTTTAGACTGAACAAAGCATTATATGGTCTCAAGCAAGCTCCTAGAGCATGGTATGAGACCCTAGCATGCTTTCTCTTGGAAAATGGTTTTATAAGGGGTAGAGTAGACTAAACTCTTTTTATTAGAACCCATAAGTCCCATACCCTACTAGTACAAATTTATGTAGACGATATTATTTTTGGTTCTACTGACTCCAAGTTGTGCAGAAGGTTTTCCAACCTAATGCATTCTAAATTTGAGATGAGTAGCATGGGTGAGCTATCCTTCTTCCTAGGATTGTAGGTCAAACAGCATGCTGAAGGCATCTTTATTTCTCAAACCAAATATGCAAATGAATTGGTTAAGAAATTTGGTATGTCTGAAGCATCCTGTATGAAAACACCCATGCCTACTAATGCTGTATTGGATGCTGATGAACATGGGAAACCTGTTGATCAGACAACATATAGAGCAATGATTGGCTCTTTACTGTATCTTACAGCTAGTAGACCAGATATAATGTTTGCTATATGTATATGTACTAGGTTCCAAGTAAGCCCTAGAGAGTCACACCTAACATTAGTAAAGAGGATTCTCAGGTATGTTAAAAGTTGTCCAAATCTAGGTCTCTGGTATCCAAAAGATTCAGCATTTGATTTAACTGGATTCTCTGATGCTGATTATGCTGGATGCAGAATTGATAGGAAAAGCACCAGTGGAACTTGTCAGTTCCTTGGTGATAGACTTGTCTCTTGGTTTTGTAAGAAACAAACATCTGTGTCAACTTCAACTGCTGAAGCTGAATATATGGCTGCAGGCAGTTGTTGCTCACAAATCTTGTGGATTCAAAACCAACTCCTAGACTATGGCTACAACTTAGAGAAGTCTAAAATCTTTTGTGATAACACCAGTGCTATTTCTATAGCTCAAAATCCAGTCCTCCATAGTAGGACAAAACACATAGAGATTAGGCATCATTTCTTAAGGGATAATGTTGAAAAGAATAAAATTGAACTACACTATATCCCAACTGATTTACAAAGGGGAGATATTTTCACCAAGCCATTGGATGAAAAGAAACACACATTCTTCCTAAATCAGTTAGGAATGTTAGATGGAGGAAGTCTTAAATAATATCCAAGATTTTGAAAGATTAAAAATTGACCAAGACTAGGCAAACATTTTGATTTTTCTTAGTGTCTAGAGTTTTTCTGATCTCTGAACTGCGCTCGACGATTTGCCCCAAGATCGTCGAACGGAGATCGACGATTTCTTAAATCGTCGAACTGAGTTCAGCATCTCTCAGATAGTATGAACTATCTCTTCCGGTCAACGATCGTCGAACGGCGCTCGACGATTTTGTTCTGAGAACGATCGTCGAATGGAGCTCGACGCTCTCCAATATCGTCGAACGGAGATCGACGATGTTGAAGACTCTTCAGATTCCTTTAGTAGCCTCGATCGTCGAACTGAGTTCAACGATTTTTCCAATTATGCGTCGAACCCTAATATAAAACTCATTTTTCACCGTCGTTCTCTTTTGCGCTTTCGATTTCTTTGCAAGAATTTTCTTTCCCTCCAAACAGCTCTACACTTGGTCGTTTTGTTTGTTGAATTTTTGCAGGTACCCATGGCTGTGTTAGTTGTTGTTCTTGCTGCTATGAAGTTTGATGATGGTTTTGACATCGACATGGAATCATTCAGCACAACTGACCAGGTTTTTCAAGATATTCTGGGATTGTTCAAAGACCAGAATCTGACAGCAATAATGACCACCAGGATCAAGCGGGCTTCTGATGAGATAAAGGAATGGGTCTATACTGCCCACAATCAAGATAACAACACCATTGTTGGGACTATATCTGGAACTCAGGTACCCTTAACCCCAGCAATTCTATCAGAAGTTTTTGAATTGAGGAATGGAGAAGATACTGTTGACTTATCTGGAGATGAGTATTCTGAACTGCTTGCCAGAATGGGTCATCCAGAGGGAAACCCTAGCAAGCTCTTCAAAAGAAACCTTTCTGTGGAATACAGATTTATGGCATATGTTGTTGGGAAAGTGCTACTGGCTAAGAACTCTGCGCATGACACAATTTCTAGGTATCAGCTCTGCCTCATGGGAGCTCTTGTGGACAAGAAGAATCTGAACTGGGGAGAAATCTTCTTTGACCTTATCAAGAAGAAAATCAACAAAAGTTTTGTTAACTTTGGGAGGATCATTGGAGTGTTTCTGCAGCACAGGTGCCCTGCCTTGCTGGTCTCCTCTGGAATTCATATAAATGCCTCCAAGAGACTGTCTTGTGCCCTCTTTGGAAAGTGGGACAGACAAATCAGCAAGCCCAGCAGGCCCTCCTCCAGTACTCCTTCAGGCACAAGGACTCTAAGAGTCACTCCTCCATAGGTCTCTGCCCCTGCAGATGACCTGCCTGCTGTTGTTGCCTCTCCTCCTCCTCCTCCAATTCCATCCCTTCCCATACCATCCACCATTCCAGCTCCATCCACCATCATCATATCCATCCCCTCTCCAATATCCACACCATCTCCAGTACCTATTCTACCAACCCCAGAAGAACATTTCCATCCACTATTCTCCTACCCTCCACCAGATGTCACCTCATCACCCTCTCATCCATCCTTCACCCTAATTGATGATTCCTTTATGGATGATTCCCCATCATCTCCTCCTGAGCTACCCTCATCCTCCACCTCCTTTCAAGACCTTCTACACCAAATCATAGACCAACCAACATTCACCCCATCTATCTCCATTCCACTATCCTCCATTTCCACCTTACCAACACCTCAGCCATCCCTTCCACCATTCACCAGCTCTCCTCTACCAGAACCCTCAGCTGCTCCTACATCTTCTACCTCTACTCCAGCAGCCCTTGAGCAAGTAGACCTCCCAGCCCTTGCTGACAGGCTGTATGAGTTGCTTGCCCCCAGGCTCTCTCTACTGTTGGAGACCTCCTTGGCTCCACTACACCTGTCAGTGGCAGCTCTCTCTACCAGGCTCTCTTCCCTCTTCCCTCAGGCAGCACCTACAGCAGTGTGCCTTGATCCAGACTTGTCTGAATCTAGGTAGGGGGAGATGCCATATGAAGTGAGTCTTCATGCTGCTGCTGTTGCTGCTGCTGTTTCTGTGACTGCTTCTGCGAGCCTGTCTGTTGCTACTGCTGCTGCTGCTACTGCTGTTTCTTCAGCTCCTCCTCTTGCTGCTGTTGCTGTGCCTCAAGCACAAGTTCCTCCTGCTGCAGTCCTTGCAATAGACCTCAGGTCTTTGCTATCAGATTTTGATCAGTTCTACTTCAGCTGTCTGCCAGAGGTCAATGCTGTCCAGCCTCCAGAGGATCTATCCAAGGCCCTTGTGCCATTTTCTTGCTGTGACCCAAGCATTATAACCTCCTTTGTCAATTCAGTGTTTGCTGCTGCTGAAAATGTTGATGCTGCTGCTTCTTCTGAAGAAAGTATTATTGTTGCTTCTACTGCTGCTGAGAATGTTAATACTGCTGCTGAAGTTCCTGTTGTTGCTATTGAGCCTATTTCCAAGGATATTCTTATGTCAGAGCCATCTGAATTTGAGCCTTCTGCAATTTCTGATGACATTCCTTCTGTTTCTGTTGTTGTTAGTGAAGTTGTTACTGTTGTCACCTCTCCAGAGCCCATAGTTGTTGCTGCTGTTGTTACTGCTTCTACTACATATGCTGCTGTCATTTCTGCTGTTACTACTTCAACACCTGCTGCTACAACCTCTGCCTCATCTGCTTCTGTACAGCTCAAGAAGGATCTAATGAAGAAAATTGATGCTCTCTATGATGACCAGAGTTCTGAACGTGATGAATTTAGAACAGACTCTGATGACTCTTCTGCTACCATTGCCAGGAAAAGGAATGCAAGGAGCAAAGCTATGAAGAGAGTACCTCCTGCTAAAGTCAAAGATAATAATGATATCCCATATTATATTCTACATGACTACCCTATTACTGAGCACTTGATGCAGTACTCCAAGAACCAGCTGAAAGCAATGAAGAAGGAGAGAAAATATGAGAAGGGCTCCTCCCAATTCCAGCACTCTCATCCTCCTCCACCACCTCCTCCTGATGCAGGTGCAGGTGGAAGCTCTGCAGCTCAACCCCCAGCCAGAAGTCAGGCTCCCTATCAGCCTCATGCTAGATCTTACAATAGGGGAAGCCAATCAAGGGGATCTCAATCCAGGAGAGGAGGATATAGAGGAAATCAAAGAGATCTTCAAGTTTACTCCAAAGGGTACTCCAGGCAACACCCATATTCGAGGGAAAGACAAGTTTCAACTGATACAACATCTGGTCCTTTCCCTTATAAGCTGAAAGAAACTGTGTCTGTCAGGCCTTCTCAAGACAATCCCTCCAACAGATATGAGCCACCTGTGCCTTTTGAGGATCCTGAGAATAATCCAGCTGCTTGGACTGCCAGATTAAAAGAACTAGCTGCACTGGATCAGATTAAAAAGTCTAGAGAGCAAGGAATAGATTCTTCCAACATTTCAACTATGTCTAAACAGAGACAGAAAGAATTAGAGAGATATGCATCAAGTAAATTCTTTGATTCTGACAGGTATATGAAATTACATCCTGAAGCTGTAGTTCCCAGGCCTAAAAAGCAAACATATTTGGGTGCAGCAGATGATACTAGATCAAACAAGGAAGCCCTCAATCCTAACAGGGAAATCAAACTTGTTAAAGGCAAAGAGAAGAAATGATATTGTAAGGTGACATTCCCTGTGATTTTTGATTATCTGGATGATATATATCTCTGTGATTCTGCTATGTCTAGCTTGTTGTTTTTTTTCTGTTTTACTGATTGTATGTTGTTATTAAGCTTTTTCCAAAGTCTGTAAATAGTAATCCTAACCCAAATAGGGGGAGATTGTTGGAACACCCTATTACTAATTTATGTCAGGATCACTATGTCTCTAGGAATCAATGCTTGACCTCCTGTATAGCTCCATAGGTCAATTAGAATTGAGTCTAAGGGTTAGAAGTCTAGGTTTGGAAGCTGCCCTCAAGACCAAGATTTTCTGTTTTGGAGACTAAGTCATATCGTCGAGCTCAGCACGACGATTCGTCGAACTCCGATCGACGATCGTCTAGCTCAACTTCGACAGATCATCGAACTCCATTCGACGATCGCTGAGCTCAACTTCATTATATCGTCGAGCTCCATTCGACGATCGGTAAGCTCAAGTCGACGATTTTGACTCTGCTTTGTATCTTTATCTCTGAGCTCAGTTCGACGATCTTTGAGCTCAGATCGACGATATTTTGCTGCTGTATATTTCTAGATCGCTGAGCTCAGCTCGACGATAGTAGAGCTCAGTTCGAAGATTTCAGATAACTTCAAGGATGTTTCTAGATTCAAATTCAAATCAGTTAAGGAGTTATTCTGCAATTAATTCAGAGATTTCCTAGCCGTTTGCATTCATTTCTGGACCAAGTTTCAAGGGATTTTTCAAGGAATATTTCTATAGACTTTCCTCCAGAAGAGATTTTGCAATTAAGGATGCAATTAATGCAGGCCAACGGCTATACTCGAAAGAGAATGTTATTTTATTCTGTATCAGAGAATAAAAGAGATTTTTTTGAATCATCAGTAGAATACACAGAATACAGAGAGAGACACACAGATTACAGAGATACATTCAAAAATATACTATCTCAAAGAATTCTCAAGAACACACATCCAGGAGATCAAGCTTTCTCAATCTTCAGATCTCTTTAGTTTTCAAGTGTTCAAGGCCAATATATTTCAAGACTCCAGACATTCAACATTTCAGCTATTGCTGAAATCATCTATTGCTGGAGTTCAATCTTTGAAGGCCTATCACCCTCAGCAAAGCTTTTCTTCCTGAAGATCTCAAGGATTCAGGGGGAGCTTTGACATCAACAATCCACATAGTCTTCTCAGTTGTTTTGAGAAAGAGAAGACTTCCATCACTCTCTCACCCCCTCTCTGTAAAGGGTTTCTCAAACTCCCTTCAAAAGTTTGAGCTTGGTTTTTGAGCACCTTGTCAAAAGCTCATTGGTGGCAAGACACCTGATCAAAAACTATGCTTTGGTTTTTGAGCACCTTATCAAAAGCTCATTGGTGCCCAGGACACCTGATCAACTCATCCTGCAGTGGATTCCTACCTAGGGTGGTAGAAGAGTGGATGTACCCAAGTTTAGGGGAACCACTATATTTCCTTGTGTCTTCTGGTTTTGCTTGTGTTTATGTTTGTTTCAGGCCTTGATTTTTCTGTGATTAGCCTTTGTTTAACTTAGTTCTGTGATTAGATTTTTTATTTCTTCCCTGCTCACTCTTGTTACAACAATTGTTGTAAAACATTTCAAAGCACCATATACTCTATTCACCCCCTCTTGAGTATATCAGATCTAACTGCTCTTTCATGAGGTCTACTCTCCTATCCGAGAGATCAACCTGCCCTGCCAGCTAGTGGGAGCCTGGCAGCGGAATCATCTCGAGATGAGGTCTACTCACCCCTCCGAGAGATCAACCTGCCCTGCCAGCTAGTGGGAGCCTGATAGCAGAATCATCTCGAGGTGAGGTCTACTCACCCCTCTGAGAGATCAACCTGCCCTGCTAGCTAGTGGGAGCGTGACAGTGGAATCATCTCGAGGTGAGGTCTACTCACCCCTCCGAGAGATCGACCTGCCCTGCCAGCTAGTGGGAGCCTGACAGTGGAATCATCTCGAGGTGAGGTCTACTCACCCCTCTGAGAGATCGACTTGCCCTGCCAGCTTGTGGGAGCCTGGCAGCGTAATCATCTCGTGGTGAGGTCTAATCACCCCTCTGAGAGATCGACCTACCATGCCAGCTAGTGGGAGCTTGGCAGCGGAATCATCTCGAGGTGAGGTCTTTCATGAATCACAAATATTTTTCGGCGGTCCTTGTCATCATTCATAGTTGATACAATATAGGCAAAGTTATTACAAGAGATGACCCACTTCTTCCCTACCTCCCTCTTCCCTCGTACATCATCGGATCCCTCCCCGGGTGCCCACATCAACCCTGTCCTCACATCTCTCCCCTGTCGCCTTGGGTTGGACTTCTTCAATCTACACCAGATCTTGCGCTTGTTGAGGCTGTGGAGGCTGTGGTGCCGGAGCTTTTGTCCTTCTCAACTCTAGTAATTCGGGGCAAGTAGATGTTCCATGGCCCTCCTCCTGGTGGAATTCAGAGTAGGGTAACTCTACTCTGTCTCTTCTCCTTCTCGCATAATTCCTCCTCTCCCTTCGACCAATCTCCATCTCTTGCTGCGATGGGGGTAGGAGCTGCTTAGGGGCTTGCCTTTGGAAGTTGAACCTCCCTTGGCCTTCATGAAAATCCCCCCACCTTGGATGAGACATCTTCCTGGACCCTGAACGAGTCCTCCCTATTTCCTCCAACCTCGCTCCGGACCTTCTTGAGGTCCTTCGAGCCCCTGAGCTCTCTGCTCCTCTCTCCTTCTCCCCTCCTAATGGCTCGAGCCAACTTGCTCCTTTGACTCTGCCTCTGTCAATTTTGACAACTTCTTGACAAACACCGGGTTGGCCGCCTCTATTGCAACCTCCTCTGCCGCCCTTTCCATCAACTCCTCGAAGGAAAGGGGGGCCTTTCGGGTTACGCTCATCTTGAAAAACCCCTCGCGCAACCCCATCGCAAGAGCCATCTGGAGGGTTTACCCCGGCATCTCCTGGATATCCAGGATCTCCTCTTGGAACCTATCAACGTAATGGGCCAGCGAATCCTCGGCCCCCTGCCTTCTCAGGAAGATGGACTCAGGACTCTTATTCCTCTTGTTGGAGGTGGAGAAGCGATACTGAAAGCTCCGGCTCAAGTACTCGAACCCATAGATCGATCTTGGTGGGAGTTGGTGGAAACAATCCCTTGCCTTGTCCTTTAATGTGATTGCAAAGAGGTGACAGTTGAAGGCATTCGTCATCGGCCTGATGGAGATGGCATCCTCAAACCTCTGCAGGTGCTGGACGGGGTCATCCTTCCAGATATAGTAAGCCATGTCGGGCTCTCTGAACCCCTCGAGAACGGAGCTGAGATGATCAACTTGCTGAAGGGTGACCCACTGAGGGGTGGTCTCGCCACCTCTACTCGCGTGACCTGCTCTCCTGGAAGGCTTACACTCACCAGGCTGGAGAATAACTCCTGGCCTGTGAGGTCTCACTCGATCCCATCTCCCATCTTCTCCATCCCGGGCCATCTTCCTGGTACACTTCCTTCTCCCCCTGTTAGGGTCACCTCGCATAGACACTTGGGAGTCGACTTGTCGACAGGGGGGAGCTAGCTCTTGGGGGTTGGAGTGAAGCTTCCACCCCGAGGAGCAATACTTCTCAGCATCTCCATTATGCCTTGGATGGATGTCGTGAACTCCTCCCTCCCCACAAAGGGTCCTGGGTTGGGGAGCTCTCCGAGATCATCACTACCTTCTTGACCTCCAGCCATGACACTCTCCCGAGATCTTCTGTGCTGGTCACACACCACGCTCACCTTACCAAGATGTTGAAATCAAGAAATCGGTCTCTGTGGAGTTCGGGGTCCCTTAAAAGGGGTGACCTCACACTTACTGCACTCAAGAGAATGTCACAGACCAAAGTCTCAGGAATCTAGGAACAGACCCTCGACTCTAGCTTGGAGGTCCCACCACACACCCAGAAGGTCACAAGAGAACTTCCCCTCCCTCACCAATGGCTGAACTGGGTATCTTGGAGAGCTCTCAAACTCCTCCAAGAAGAATCCTAAGGAGGAGGAAGCCAAAAAACCTCTCCCTTCCAAAGATACCCAAGGGGGTTTATTTATAGTTTTTTGGGAATGACCTGCAAATAACCAATCCATTTTGGTGAGGACTATACCTAGGATAGATTAGAGATTGTTTTGAGTGCCCCTATTAATCCAGCCATCCAAATTAGTTGAAATTGTGGATGAGGGTTACTCTTGCCTATAACTAAAACATATACAAAAATGGAATTTTTTGGAAAAATTTTTCCTAAAGTTTTTGTAGAAATTTAATAATCAATGTATGAATTATTTAAAGGGTCTGATTACCTCCAAACCCTACCAAATTTTTGTGAGTGGTCCTTTGGGTCAAAATAGGACTTTGTATAAAATTTCATTCCATTTGGAGATGATTTGGTTTGGAATTTGGTAAACCCTAACTTAGGCCAAAAAGGGTTAATTATGTTAAGATGTCCCTTGTGGTATTGAGTGACAAAATCACGTCAACAGAGGTTTAAACTTGGGACACTGATTTATTATGACCTTTAAACAACCTCCCATGGAGTTTGGGGTCGATTAGGGTGGATTTGCCCTAGAACCCTAGTTTAAACCCTAAGGATGAACTTTGGGGGTTTGTGAAGGACATGGGGTGTTATATCCTTGTATGGACTTGGTGTTTAGTCCATGTGATCTTAGGGTTGTGAAATGCCCTAGGAAGGGGTTTGATAGTATTTGGACACATGCACCCCACTTTAATCACTAGGGAATTAATTAGGTCTATACACCTTATGGAATAAATAACAGGTCATATGATCTTGGATATTCATGATACTTTGATAGGAGTAAGTTTATGGTGATATTGATCTCTGAAAATTATTATACGATGTTTAGTGAAGAGTAGCTCATACTTGTAGGTATAATCTCCACCTTGCCCTTTTTGATGATTTTTGAAGTAACCATTGTTAGATTAATTTAGAATGATATGAAACTCTGGTAAGGCTAATTAAATATCATTTAAAGGCACTAGTAAATTAATTGGATCATTTGGGCCTTTCCTCTTACTACTTCATGTGTTAAGTGAACTAGTGCACCATTCATTGATAAATAAAAACAAATACTATATCTTGCTGGAAAATTGTATTTCTTGGCCAGAGAATCTTGCACAATAAAGTTTAGAAAATTATTACATGTTATATTGATGAGTTTACAAGAATGTTGCATCACAAAGTGCACCTTAATGGATTTATTTGAAGTATTTTTATATATAGCCTACTAACCTTGGAATTTTATGAAACTTAGTCAGTAGTGTTTTATGATCATTCTAAAGCTCTGGTATTTTTTATATCATTTTTGGATTATGATTTATGGTACTCCCTTAATTAACTCTAATTACTCAAACTACCATGAATTAATTATTTATAGGTTATTGCCTTTATAAAAGTCTGTGAAATTTGGAATTCATTGATATTTTTTCTATCATACACTGTTCATAATTTTTTGGGTGGCCATAACTTAAGAAAATGTAGTACTTCATGTTCAAAATTACCGCTGGGCTACATTTGGAAAATTTAATAAATGCCAAATTAATTAGGAAAATTTACGAGTCACTGGATTTAGGCTAAATGTGTCAAGATAGACCCACAATAATTATCTTAGGGCTTTGGATAAAAATTTGGAGTACCTCCTCTCATGTACTTCTTATATCTTAGTTTGGTCTGTATTTAGTAAAACTCCAGAATATGTGATATTATGTGGAATGGACATAGAGAGCTGGGTTAATGGTTTACTGAACTTGTGAAATTGAAAAGAAAAAGAGATCTTCATTAGGAGTTATGATGAGGAGATGGTTGAGTTGACTAGTGTTAAGAGGTGCTCGGGATCGACGAAAGATCGTCTTTCCTATGGAGAGAGAGAGAGTCAAAATACACTAGGGTTAGATCTAGAAAGATGTTAAAATGGATCAGGAATTGGGTAATAACCAATAATAGTAAGTGCCTTGCAAAAGGGAGCTTTGGGTTTCAGCCCATCGTCGTTCCTGGTGCACTCAAGAGCCCTTCATAGGGAATGCCTTGGGCAGTACAATGTTAACGTAAGCCATAGGAATGAATGGAATGGAAGAGTAATTAGAAATACTCTAGGGTTACACTTACACTCACACTCCCCGGTGTTGTGGGAGTTAGGTTAGGTCTCATGAGCGAAAGGCTCGGTGGTTTTGGTGATGGGTAGGTTAGCCCGGTGAGATGGTAGGCTCGGAAGGTTGTTGTGACGGAAAGGTTAGTTCGGGGAGCCTACTGCTCGAAGACTTATATCTGTCATTAATGTTGCATGTGCATAAGTATAAGGTGGTGGGTATTTGGTATTAGACGGTCGTTCGCACCGACGTCGATAGGTTGACTCATCGGGTGTGGTGGACACATAGCCAAGGGAAAGACTGACGGTGGGTCAGCATATTATCCAGAGACCCTGGTGTGTCCTTCAGGGGAATACATAAGGGCTAGGCATGGTAGTGTGGATACTCGCCTAGGAGTGGGGTGGCCCGACCCACTGTCTCTGTTTGCCATGGAGGAGGCTCCTGGGAGTGATACTAGCTTCCAAATAGGGGGGACTAAAGGTGTGTGGGAATAGAGTCATCTGTGTGAGTTGCACTTGTGTGAACATAGCATTTTTTCCGCATTACATTCCACTACACTCATACTTGCATAAAATGTGACACCCCATTGTATAATCTAGTGTGGGATAGCTTATACGATGGGAGCCTTGCAAAAGTCCCCTTAACTTATATGTCTGTATGGGCATTCATATAAGTTAAGGTTATTCTTCATTATAGTTTGCTCTCATACTATTCTTGCTTTAATGCCTTACTTTAGTATTTCCATATTACTATTGTACACCTTTATAGCTCTGTGATATCACTGTTACTTTAGGTCCGCCGTCACCTGCTTACTTTGTTACTCTCCACCTTCATTACCTTCCCTTTCCTTCTCCCCTCTCGGTACCTAGGAGCCATGGGGTAGGGGTGGGGGTTGATAGGACTTAGTATTTTAGACTAACGACCATTGACTAAATCATTTTAGGAGATCATGGAGCCGAACAAGGAGATACAACCCTAGAGGTCGGTGTGCTTGGAGACGGGACAGTCTAGCACGGGAGTTCAACCAGCAGGGACAATGAGTCCCGATCATTAGTAGATATTATAGATTTGCTTCCGCATTGAGTGACTTGTAGTGAGGATTATGATGTATTGGGCAGGAGCCCTTTTATTAGTAGTGCTTGGATTTATTGTTACTGTGGACTCTCCCTTCGTCAAGATTTATTATATTCATGTGATTTCTGTGGACAAGTATTTCAGTTTATTTTACTCTCTTATATTTACTCTTCTCTTCTGCGATCGATATGGCCAACAGGATTGACGTTTTGTAGTGACGACCTTCCCCGACATGTTGGTGTAACCGCAAAGTGGTGGTTCTGGGCATAAGACCCCGGTTGGTTTAGGAAAAAAGGCGGGTCTTACATGCGTTGCCGTTATAACATAAAAGAACCCATGAATGTCCACTTAGGAATGAAAATACACATGTTTGAGGAACCTGAGTGTTCCGATGATTGCATCTTGGCAATTTATTTATCGCCTAATCGAGTGTCTTTATAATTATAGGTGACTAGGAGCGGTGCGGGGCAGTCACATCAATAGCACTCTACGGAGAGCAGTGCACATAACGATGCGCCCGCAACCCCTCGTTGTGCAGAAACAATACGGTTGGTGGCAGAAGCAGTGTTAGCTATGATTAATGCACAGCCGGGATGGCAAGTGCAGACTCCTTTACCTGGTGTTGCGGAACCTATAGTTGTGTATCAGGGAGTGGCAGAGCCCGCAGTGTAGAGGAGAGCGATAGAGAAACAGTTAAAGCATATGATTAGCTTTAATCCACCAGTGTTTTGGGGGACTGACACCCCAATGCAGGTTGAGGACTGGCTGTCAAGACTTAAAAGAGTCATGTTCCCAATAGAGACTGAGGAGTGGCATAAGGTTACAATAACCACTTTCCTCCTAGACGACGAAGCAAGGCTATGATGGGATGAGTTAGAGCCTTATCAACTTGCTGGGAGGCAACTTTCTGACATATCGATTGAGGAATTCTCAAGGCTATTTCTGGCACGGTTAGTCTCGATCGCGCAGAAGATAGCTATGAAGAATCAGTTCCAGAGGCTGACTCAAGATGGAGTCCGATGAAGCAGGGCTTCTTAGTCCTGGTCAACACAGCCCGATCTCTGGAAATAGATATGAAAAGTGTACAGGTAAGAATTACATATCAGTGAAGAGCTCGGAGTTCAAAGTACTAAGATCACCGAAGTTTGGGTACCGAAATTGGAACAAGAAGGACAAGTCTTCTAGACCGACATCTTCATCAGTTACTACTGGTTCATCTTCTGGTCAAGAGGGCCCAATTCATTATTACAACTGTGGCAAGCAAGGGCATATTGCCCACAGTTGTTGGAGTGGCAAGTCAGAAAAGATGGTAGGAACTTCCTATGCCGAAAAGGAGAAGGCGGTGGAGTCAACCGCATCCCATCAAGCTCCAGCCCAGCCTAGAGTCTATAACCTTAGGCAGCAGAAGACCATCATGCAGGGCGATGTGGTAACATGTATGTCTTAGATTTTAGTTGTAATATGTTACATACCTTGCGTCTTATGCTTTGGTTGTATGACTATCGTGTTTTAGGCTTTGTCGTGGTCATGGACTGTCCGACTCGAGTACTGTTTGATATAGGAGCTTCACATTCCTTCCTATCCGAGGACTTTGTGTCTCGTATTGGAGTGCCCTCTTCTGTGGTTAAAGATAGATTGGATGTGCTGCTACCCCATTGGTGTTCGATGCGCGTGGATAGAGTCCGTTATGTTAAAGTGCTTATTGGGAGCCAAACTTTTGACTTGGAAGCGTCACTACTACCGATAGTAAAGTTTTACGTAATATTTGGCATAGATTGGCTCTCGGAGCAACGTGCATTCATCGATTATAGTTTGAAGACTGTCAAGTTGGGATTGAATATGAGTCAAGAAACTACTTTTTTAGTATGAAGGGGTCGATCAAGACGATGATGTCTTCCCTTCAAGTTGTTAAGGCTGTTCATGAGGGTGCGGAGTTGTTCTTCACACTTTTAGATGCAAAGAAGCTCAAGTCTATTTTGGCCAGTATTCCAGTGGTGCCGGAATTTGCTGACGTATTCCCTGATGATCTCCCTGGAGCTCCACCTCATTGTGAGATTGATTTCACCATCGAGTTGGTGCCTGGTGCCAAACCCATGTCACAGTATCCTTTCCACTTAGCACTAAGGGAAATGATAGAGTTGAAAGCGCAGCTTCAAGAATTGATAGAGTAGGGGAATGCGCGTCTGAGTATGTCACCTTGGAACGCCCCCGTCCTCTTCGTGAAAATAAGGACGGGAGTCTGCGGCTTTATATCGATTATTGGGAACTGAACAATTTAATAGAGAAGAACAAGTACCTGATTCCGAGAATTGACAATTTGTTCGACCAGCTTGTTGGGTGGACGGTGTATTCTAAGTTAGATTTGAAGTCTGGCTATTATCAGTAAAAATTCAGGGAAAGCGATATTCCCAAGATGGCATTCATTACACAGTATGGGCATTATGAGTTTACGGTCATGCCTTTCAGGCTGACTAATGCGCCCTCGTATTCATGGACTTGATGAACCAAACATTCAAAGAATATCTGGATCGGTTAGTGATAGTGTTCATTGATGATATTCTCGTGTACTCCCAGTCCGAGTTGGATCATGTGGCACATTTACAGATTGTTCTGGTGACTTTGAGAAGTAGTCAGCTTTATGCCAAGTTCTCGAAGTGTGAGTTCTGACTTTCTTTGGTAGCGTTCCTTAGTCATATTGTCAGTGGTGAGGGAATCGCAGTGGATACGACGAAGATTGATGCTATGCAGGAGGGGCCTGTATTATCTTCGGTGGCAGAAGTCTGAAGTTATCTGGGGCTTGTCGGCTTCTACAGGCGCTTCGTGGAAAACTTCTCGTGGATAGCATTGCCCCTCACGACCCTAACAAGTAAAGATCAGAAGTTTGTCTGGACGCCGTTGTGCGCACAAGCTTTTGGAGAACTAAAAAGTCGTCTGACGACGACGCCTGTCCTGTGTTCGCCATGTGGTACTGAAGGCTTTGAGATATACAGCGACGCTTCACGCAGTGTCTTAGGCTGTGTTCTACTTCAACATGGGAGTGTAATATATTACGACTCACGCCAGTTGAAGGTGCACGAGAGGAATTATCCGGTCCATGATTTGGAGTTAGCGGCCTTGATATTCGCTCTAAAGCATTGGAGGCACTACCTATATGGTGTGAAGGTCGATATTTATACTGACCATAAAAGTCTGAAGTATCTGCTGGATAAGAAGGACCTAAACATGTGACAGTGAAGGTGGATGGAGTTCCTTGGGGAATACACCTTCAAGATACACTATGTGCCTGGGAAAGGTAATGTAGTTGCAGATGTGTTAAGTTGTAGAGCTTCCGCGTTGTCCAATTGGTTGTCAATGCATGACGAGTGTTGGTTTGAGAATTGGAAGCATTAGAGATCTCTTGTGTTGAAGCTCAGCAGAACTGGACAGAGGTGTAGTATGACCTGGCTGATCGGATTCAGCAAGCTTTGGAATTGGGTGACAGCATGAAGAGGCTTATGGCTGAGTCTTTGGATGGGTCAAATGCCTAATTTACTGTCGATGATGTGTTATTGTGGAAGGACAGTCGTTTGTGCGTTCCAAGGGTGGGTAAACTACAGGAGAAATTGATGTGTGTAGCTCATCATCCTAAGTACTCGATTCACCTTGGGAGCACAAAAATGTACAGAGATATGAAAAAGTTGTTTTGGTTGCCGGGATTGAAGAAGGACATAACACTTTATGTGGCGAAGTGTCAAACGTGCGCCTTGGTGAAAGCGGAGTGCCAGAAACCCGAAGGATTCTTGAAGTCTTTGCCTATACCAGAGTGGAAGTTCGATAATATATCCAAGGACTTCGTGCATGGTTTATCGAGATCGTAAAAGGGAAACGACGCCATCTGGGTGGTCATAGATCGTCTGACGAAAGTCTCACACTACATCCCAAATAGGAAGGACGATTCAGTTGAGAAACTGGCAAAGTTGTATATAGAAAACATTGTACGACTGCACAGTGTGCCCCGTAGCATCATGAGTGACCGAGATGGACGCTTCACGTCAAATGACTGGAGGTTGTTGATTAAACTATTGGGGACCAAGCTGAAGTTCAGTATAGCCTTTCATCCGTAGGCGGATGGTCAAACTGAGAGGGTCAACAGGATGATGGAGGACATACTTCGCATGTGTGCCCTAGATTTTGGTAAAAGGTGGGAAGATCACCTGTATATGATTGAGTTTGCTTATAATAACAGCCACCAGGCGAGCAATCAAATGGCACCCTTCGAGGCCCTATACGGCAGGAACTGTCGTACTCTGTTGTCTTGGTCGGAGACGGGCGAGTCAAAGCTATATAAGCGGAAGGAAGTTGAAGATGCAACTTCAGTTGCGCGAACAATCCATGAGTAGTTGCTGGTTTCTCAGGATAGGCAGGCTAAGTATTATAATGCCAAGAACAGGAATGTTGTGTTCACCTTAGGCGATTGAGTATATTTGAAAATTATGCCTTTCAAGGGTGTCTCAAGAGTTCGACGCTTGAAAAAGCAGAATCCAAGATATCTTGGGCCATTTGGGATACTGGAACGTGTTGGAGAAACTGCCTATCAGATGAAGTTATCATCAGAATTGAGTGGTCTACACAATGTATTCCACATATCAGTGTTGCGAAAGGTGGTGCAAGAGCCTATGGAAGTGATTGTTGCATACCAAGTACCGGTTGATAGTGGGTTGACAACGAGGGTCAAGCCCATTCGTATTGAGCATGTAGAACTCAAAATACTACGTAATAAAGAGATCAGGATGGTCAAGGTCCGATGGGACAACTGTGGTCGAGGGGAGCTTTCATGGGATCGGGAGAAAACCATGAAGTCGGAGTTCCCTGAGTTATTCAATTAAGGTACACAGTTTAAAGTTGATTTAATTCCTTAATTTTCTGCATAACTTAATTTCGGGACGAAATTCTTTAAGTGGGGGAGATTTGTAACGCCCCAAATTCCTTAAGGCAGGAAATGGTTCTCTGGGGGTTATCGCCCGGCGGTAGCTAGTTACCGCGTGGTGGTAGCTCCAGGGTTAGTGTCGGTAGTGCTGGGAGCTTCGCGAGGGTTGAGTCGACTCAGTGTTGGACTTACCTCGTGGCGGAAAGTTGTTACTGTGTTGGGTCCCGAGTTGGATTTGGGCTAGGTTCACTAAACTAGGATGTTTGACCCTACCTGTATAGCCAGGGTCATGTATGTGTCCTAGAGTATAGGACATGTCCTTAGAGTCAATACTGCACGGATCAGCCAACAACAGACTGCAGAAGACTGAATACTTAGAGAAATTTCAAAGACTCAGGAAAATGAGTTCGACATTCATCGAACTCAGCTCAATAAAAGTTGTGCTCAGCTCGACGAACTCGGAGACAATTCTCTGAGTTGAGCTCGACGAACTTAGTTCTCAGGTCGATGATTTATGGATACTCTACTTCAACATTCCAAGTCCAGAATCATTTCTTTGAACTCCAATCGATGAATTCAAGTTCTTAGCTCGACGAACTTAGACTACAGTCTTGACAAGTTTTATCAAGTAGTTGTTAGCAGTGCTCAGGTCGACGAACTTAGTCCTCAGGTCAATGATTTCTGGATACTCTACTTCAACATTCTTTTCTAGAAACATCTCAATATTCTAAGTCCAGAAACATTTCACTGAACTCCAGTCGACGAAGTTAGATTCTCAGCTCGACGATATTGATGCACAGAATTGGCAAGGTTCTAGAGAAAGCAGTTAACTGTTCTTAGGTCGACGATCTTGGATCTCGGGTTGACGAACAACAATTATCTGGTCGATGAACATAACTTCTCAACTCGACGAACTCTGGACCCAGGTCAATGAATTTTGTTCTTTGCTTGACGATTTCTATGCAGATCCAGATTTGGACTTTTCCCTCCTACTGTCTATAACAGCCCAAATTTTCTCAGCAGCCAATTTTTGGGTGACATGGCCTGGGACACGGGCGTGTCCCAGGGCTTCTCAAGCTGGGGTCGACGATTTGGCCGCGAGGTCGACGAAATTTGGGGTCAACGGTCGTTGGTCAGCAGACACGGCCTGCGACACGGGCGTGTCACAGGGCGTGTCGAGGCCATGTCGACAACTAGCTTGAGTGTCGACATTTTTCGTTCGACGGTGTGTCGAGAGAAGGCACACGGCCCAAGACACGGGCGTGTCCCCGACCATGTCGTGTGCTCGACGACTTTTGCTCGACGATCGTCGAGTGTCGAGTGTCGAGTGTCGAGAAGTTGAACACGGCCTGTGACACGGGCTTGTCATAGGGCGTGTCAAATCATGTCGACGAACTCAGCACGACGAATTTTGCGCTAGGCCGTGTCTGAGTGCTGTGTATGGGCACACGGCCTGGGACACAGGCGTGTCACAGGCCGTGTGAAGTCTTGGGTTGGTTTGGGATTATTTTCGCCGGGGCACACGGCCACAGACACGGGCGTGTCTGGAAGCGTGTTGGGTGACACGGCCCATGACACGGGCGTGGCCCATGGGGGTGTCACGGGTTTGGATCAGTCGGTTGACCACCGCTTGAGGCACACGGCCTTGGACACGGGCGTGTCACAGGCCGTGTCAGGTCAAATTCAGCTTTTCTGGCATTTTTGTGGCCGTCCATTCCTTCAGCCTGGATCCAAGGGCTGAGCTTCTTTCCTCTTTTTCCTAAAGGCCGAAAACTGAGACCTTATTCTCATTTTCCTTAGCCTTCATCTTAAGAGAGAAAGGGAGAGGAAGAAGGAGGAAGAAGAGGAAGGGCTGCTGATGGTGGTGCTGTAGTTTACAGACGAGAGATCTGAAGCCGGCATTGCGGAGGAAAAGCTCTTGTGATTCGTGCAAGCTAGCTTTGAGGTCATGGAACCGAAGCGGTCGTCAAGGGTAACGACTTTTCTTCCTAGCCATGTGAAGGCTTCCTTTTGGCATATATTTGTGATTCCCCCACCAAGAGGTGGCTGTTTTGGGAGTCTTTTAGGTGATTCATGAAATCCCCTTTGTTGGCATATAGATCCGAAAATGGAGTACGGAATATACATGCTGTGTGAAGCCCATCTGGACAGGTTGGTCTGGATTGGTGATGTTGCATATGAACCGGAGAAGACTCCATGATAAACGTGTACTTTAAGGAGTCAACGGGTTATGCCTGCGAAAAGGAGTAGCAGGAAGTACTGGAGTGGTAACCCAGGAAAATATCCGTGTTATAATTTTGGGTCCGACCTGTGAATGAGGCATAGGAAGTACTGGTGTGACCAGGAAAGGACCTTTATGATGCTTGCTGTCGTAGGGTGTCCACCTGTGAAGCGAGTAACATGAAGTACTGGCATGGTAGCCAGGAAAGACCCCTGACATTTGTGATTTTGCGGTGTCCACCTGTGAAGAGAGTCACAGGAAGTACTGGGAGGCCCAGGAAAGACCCGCTGTTGTGCTATGAAAATGGGTGTAGAGAAATACCCAGGCTTGAATGCCAAGAAAAGGATTGGTGAGACCGACCCGCGCCTTTGATTAAGCCATGAGTACACTGTACTCGGAGAAGGCAAGGTGATTTGAGCAACGGGGGGTGGAGGATCCGACCTGCGCTATGTCCGTCCGACGTGAGACCAAAAGGTGCGGTCTGTTGGAGCGCATAGCAAGAGTCTTCGGCCTGTGCGCCATGACACAATGGGGGGGCTACGGGCCATCCCGGTGTAGGAAGACTAACTCCGGCTGCACGCCATGGAGTAAATGCTCAAGAGATTTACCGTTGGGTTTTGTCCCTGATACGGTGGTGGGCAAGAGCTTTGCCAGAACACCAAGAATGTGCCCTGAGTGCACGGACCGTTGGGTTGGGTGGCGAACGGTTGTGATGGCATGTGTGAGTAAAAGCACATTATAAGATATATATTGCCATATTTGTGATATGATATGCCTGCAGGGAAGAATACCACTGCCCCGAGAAAAGGTGTAGGGTCATTATAATTTGGTCAGCTGAACGATGACCGTTGCTTTTGTTTGCCACCGTTGGTGGATTGTCCCTGTATAGGTGCTGGAGAGCCGAGCGGGACGCATAAAGGTTGATGTTCCTGCTGTTGTTGCTGCTGCTGCTAGCTATCCCTCGAAGGCTATAGGTGTTGCGTGTTGTTATGTTTTCTTTTCTTGTGGTCGGCCTGCACGCCCATAGTTGAAGCCACTGTATGACAGCCATGTAAGACCATAAGCCCAACTCTTTTTACTTGTTGTAAGACATTCCTATATCGTATAAAATGTGGAGTTTTATATTTGGACATTCATGAGGAGTTTAAGTTGTAGGATAGGCTTCCGCTAGAATGCTTTGTGATAGTTGTGATGCGCTACTCTAGTATCATCCTGTACCTTCACCGTCTGTTTTGTGATATATATTGTGGGGCCCCAGCCGGACCTTCTAGAATATACCATATGAACGGATGGGGTTGTTACACTGTCCTTATTTTATTGCAGTGATTCCTGAATAATCAAAGCTCGATATTCTCTGAATATTATCGTTAGAAGCAGCATTGATTATGACATTCATCAGGATTATTACTTGCCATTTTTCAATGGGACAGTTGGGGAAATCAATTAATGCAGACATTCTCAAGGCCGTCAGTAATCAATATAGGAAGGAATTCAAAAATTGAAAGGAAGATTTCATAGAAAATATAAAAGGGATTTCCTCCTTCTGCTAGACAGACATAGAGACAGAGAGATAGAACACTTCACTGTAAGAGGGAATACAGAAAGCAATAATACAGTTACAGAGGCAACAAAACAAGCAATCCCATACTAGAGAAATAACACAAGATACAGAAGAAGAAGAAGAACACACATTCAAATCAAGAGACTTCCGCATTCTTCACTCCAGGATTCTTCAAGGACAACAAAACTTTATCAGTCAAGAAGTTCCTGGAGATCCTCTGGTCAAAGCTAAAGATTGAAGACCTACTCACCCTGAAGCGAAACTCAATCTTCCTGAACAACTCTATAACTCAGGGGGAGCTTTGTTAACATCAAATATCCACTAAGTCTTCTCAGTTGTATTTGAGAAAGAGAAGAAACAATCACTCTCTCATCCCCTAACTGTAAAAGTGTTCTTTAACTCCCTTCAAAAGTTATTCCTTGGTTGCAAGTCACCTGATCAAAAGACTTTTCGTTGGTTTTTGAGCACCTGATCAAAAGCTCATTGGTGGTATTCACCTGATCAAAACCTATTCAGACCCCTGACATTTGTGATTTTGCGGTGTCCACCTGTGAAGAGAGTCACAGGAAGTACTGGGAGGCCCAGGAAAGACCCGCTGTTGTGCTAAGAAAATGGGTGTAGAGAAATACCCTGGCTTGAATGCCAAGAACAGCATTGGTGAGACCGACACGCACCTTTGATTAAGCCATGAGTACACTGTACTCGGAGAAGGCTAGGAGATTTGATTAACGGGGGATGGAGGATCCGACCTGCGCTATGTCCGTCCGACGTGAGACCAAAAGGTGTGGTCTGTTGGAGCGCGTAGCAAGAGTCTTCGGCATGCGCGCCATGACACAATGGGGGGCTACGGGCCATCCCGGTGTAGGAAGACTAACTCCGGCTGCACGTCATGGAGTAAATGCTCAAGAGATTTACCGTTGGGTTTTGACCCTGATACGGTGGTGGGCAAGAGCTTTGCCAGAACACCAAGAATGTGTCCTGAGTGCACGGACCGTTGGGCTGGGTGGCGAATGGTTATGATGGCATGTGTGCATAAAAGCACATTATATGATATATATTGCCATATTTGTGATATGATATGCCTGCAGGGAAGAATACCGCTGCCCCGAGAAAAGGTGTAGGGTCGTTATATTTTGGTCAGCTGAACGCTGACCGTTGCTTTTGTTTTCCACCGTTTGTGGATTGTACCTGTACAGGTGCTGGAGAGCCGAGCGGGATGCATAAATGTTGATGTTCCTGCTGTTGTTGCTGTTGCTGCTAGCTATTCCTCGAAGGCTATAGGTGTTGCATGTTGTTATGTTTTCTTTTCTTGTGGCCGGCCTGCGCGCCTATAGTTGAAGCCACTGTATGACGGCCATGTAAGACCATAAGTCCAACTCTTTTTACTTGTTGTAAGACATTCCTATATCGTATAAAATGTGGAGTTTTATATTTGGACATTCATGAGGAGTTCAAGTTGTAGGATAGGCTTCCGCTAGAATGCTTTGTGATAGTTGTGATGCGCTACTCTAGTATCATCATGTACCTTCACCGTCTGTTTTGTGATATATACTGTAGGGCCCCGGCCAGACCTTCTAGAATATACCATATGAACGGATGAGGTTGTTACACTGTCCTTATTTTATTGCAGTGATTCCTGAATAATCAAAGCTCGATATTCTCTGAATATTACCGTTAGAAGCAACATTGATTATGACATTCATCAGGATTATTACTTGCTGTTTTTCAATGGGACAGTTGGGGAAATCAATTAATGCAAACATTCTCAAGGCCGTCAGTAATCAATATAGGAAGGAATTCAAAAATTGAAAGGAAGATTTCATTGAAAATATAAAAGGGATTTCTTCCTTATGCTAGACAGACATAAAGACAGAGAGATAGAACACTTCACTGAAAGAGGGAATACAGAAAGCAATAATGCAGTTACAGAGGCAACAAAACAAGCAATCCCATACTAGAGAAATAACACAAGATATAGAAGAAGAAGAAGAACACACATTCAAATAAAGAGACTTCCTCATTCTTCACTCCAGGATTCTTCAAGGACAACAAAACTTTATTAGTCAAGAAGTTCCTGGAGATCCTCTGGTCAAAGCTAAAGATTGAAGACCTACTCACCCTGAAGCAAAACTCAATCATCCTGAACAAATCTATAACTCAGGGGGAGCTTTGTTAACATCAAATATCCACTAAGTCTTCTCAGTTGTATTTGAGAAAGAGAAGACACAATCACTCTCTCATCCCCTAACTGTAAAAGGGTTCTTTAACTCCCTTCAAAAGTTATTCCGTGGTTGCAAGTCACCTGATCAAAAGACTTTTGGTTGGTTTTTGAGCACCTGATCAAAAGTTCATTGGTGGTAGTCGCCTGATCAAAACCTGTTAGTGATTCCTACCAGGGTGGTAGAAGAGTGGATGTACCCAGGTTGGGGAACCACAATAAAATTCTTGTGTTGTCTGGTTGCCATCTTTTTCTTTTGTTCTTGTTGTGCCTGTGCTAGTTAGGTTTCATGTGCATGTTATAGTTAGTTTAATTTCTGCTATGCCTGTGGTAGTTAAATTTATCCTAGGACTGCTTTTTACTCTCAACCAAGTTATGGTATCAAATAGCTTCCCAGCTCTATAATTTTTATTAATCAGCAAAAATAATCAAAATTGTTAAAGATACTCTATTCACCCCCCTTCTAGAGTATTTCATGTCCAACTCTCACTTTCAATTGGTATCAAAGCAGGTTCCTTTGGTTGTACAAGCTAACCCTTAAACCAAAAGATCCTTTGTTAGATCTGATCTTTTATTTTTATTAAGGATTATATTCACAACATGGAACAAAACAAAGATTATGCAAGCACCCGACCTCCAGTGTGCAACTTAAATAAATTTGCCATCTGGAAGGCAAGAATAAAACTTTATATGAATTCTATTGACGAGGACATCTACAATTCTATCTTGACAGGTCCTCCTCAACCATCTGCATCTACAGCAACTTCCAGCACTCATGTAGTTCCACCACCTGAGTGGACTGATGCTCAGAAGAAAGCCAAGGTTGCTGATGCTAAAGCCATGAACATTCTGGCCCAAATAATGTCTGATGACGTATTCCAGAATGTGGCTGAATGCACTTCAGCCAAGGCCATTTGGGACTCTCTCAACCAAATGGTGGCTGGCTCTACTGATGAGAGGAAAGATAGAAGATCAAATCTCATATCCTTGTATGAGAATTTCAAGAAAGATGAGTCAGAATCTGTTGCTGACATGTACAACAGACTGATATCCATCATCAATGAGCTGAACACTTTGGATAAGGATATCACCCTTACTGAGGTCAATGATAAAATCCTCATGTGCTTCCCAAGCTCATGGGATTCAAGGATCTGGCCAATCGAGGAAGCCAGGAGCTTAAATGAGATTTCCACAGAATCTCTACTTGGAAAGCTCAAATCTTATGAGCTGCTGATAAAGTCCAGAGAAGTAGCTGAACAAAGGACTCCTCCACCAACATGAAAGGAGCACAACTTAACATTCAAGGATCCTGAAGAAACTGAATCTTCAATAGTAAATGAAGAACTGATGAGTCTCTTTGCCAAGAGATTTTTAAAATGTCAAGAAAGGATTTCAGAAGAAAATCATCCAGGCAGGATGATAAGCCAAGGTATGACAAAACTCCTACTAAAGAAGTAGTATGCTTTGGCTGCAGGAAACCTGGACACTTTATCTCAGAGTGCCCAGAGAATCAAAAGAAAGAAGGACTCCGAAAGACAGCGAAGTTCAAGGCCTTCCTCCAGCAAATACAAAAAGAAGGAGAAGAGTTTTGTAGCTGAAAACTGGAGTGACACTGAAGTTGAATCCACATCTTCCAGTTCCAGTGAAGCGGAAGAAGAGTCAAGGGCCAAGGAATTCTGCCTCATGGCCATCAATGACTCTAGAAGTCATTCAGATGATGAAGAAGAATCTGATAATGAAGGAGCTTCAGAGTCAGAAGCTGATCAGGTACTCTCAACTTTTGATTATAGTTCTGACTTCAAAACTGAGTTTAAAACCTTGTGTATTGATCTAATTAACTCAGAAAAAGAAATTAAAATACTTAGGGAAAGACTAGCCAATCAATAAAATCTAATTTCTGAAAACACTAAATTGAAAGATGAACTAACTCTAGCCAATGAACAAATCATGTCTTTAAAAACAGAGTTGTGTGAGGCCAAACAACTTGAGGAATCTCTTAATGGGAGAAGCCTTAAGCTGATGGACATCACAAGCACAATCAATGCCAGACTGAATGACTAACTAGGCTTGGGTGCATCATCAAGTTTACCCCCATACTCAAGATGAACATATTATCCACACCAATAAAATTTGTGACTGAGAAGGGTAAAGAAAAGGTAGATAATATCAATTCCAATCAAACTGAAATTACACATAAAAATAAGAAAAGAAGACATGATAAGAAAAATCATAACCAGAATAATGTTCAGCAGATTTCATCGAACTCAGATTGACGAAATGTGGCCAGTTCGTCGAACTCAAGTCGACGAACTCTGAATGCAAATCTATATAATAATTATTCATCTTACTGCGATCGACGAACTGTGTATGCTTCGTCGAGCAGAGATCGACGAACTTGGGACACAGAAAATGAATATGTTCATTCTCTGAGCAGAGATCTACGATCTCATCCCACTTCGTCGAACTCTGGTCGACGAACTTACAACTTTTCGTCGAACCCAGACAGACTTAATAAAAGTCTTAATTATAACAACAACTTTAATCAAACTAGGAAACCTTTTAATCCACTTGCTGATTGGATAATTACTCCTAGAAAATATCACCCCTTAGGGTATAAATCTCAATCTAAATTTTCAGTAATATCTAGCTTTTCTTATCAACAATATAAAGGACCCAAGGTAACCTGGGTCAAGAACAACTAATTGTTTTCTTTGTAGGTAAAGGGTTGTCCAGTTGTTAATCAAAAATAGTATTTGGATAGTGGATGCTCCAAGCATATGACTGGCAACAAGAATAACTTAAATAACTATAAGTCCAAGCTGGGACCAAAGGTTATCTTTGGTGATTCAAATTGGGGCTAGTTAGAGGGCTTTGGAGAAGTAATGATTGGAGCAGTCACTTTCAAAAAGGTGACATATGTTAGTGGACTCAAGCATAACCTCATCTCCATAAGTCAACTATGTGATGAAGGTTATTAGGTACACTTTAATTCAACATCTTGCATTATTTCTAATAAAGAAAAACAAACTGTTTTAAATGGAAATAGACAAGGTAACATATATATAGTAGATTTTCATTCAGCAAATTCAGATATCTGTTTACTTAACATTTTTAGCAATCAAAATGATCTTTGGCATAAAAGGTTAGGACATGTTAATATGAAAAACATTGCTAGGCTATCTAAAGATAACCTTGTGAGAGGTTTGCCTTCTGGTCCCTAGAAGAAGGAAGACCTTTGTAGGGCTTGTCAACTAGGTAAGCAAACTAAATCTAGTTTTAAATCAGTTAATAAGAGTGATTCACCTAGGATCTTGTACTTGCTGCACATGGACCTTTTTGGACCTATTGTTGTATAAAGCCTAGGAGTGAAATATTATACCCTAGTTATTGTAGATGACTTCGTAAGATTCACTTGGGAGTTCTTTCTGAGATCTAAGTCAGATACATTCAAAGTTATTACAGATTTTCTCAAGACCATACAGATTGAGTACTCTACTCATGTTGCATTGATCAGAAGTGATCATGGTATAGAGTTTGAGTCTCTTCTTATGCATGAGTTCTTTGAGAAGGAAGGTATCAGGAATTTCTTCTCAGCTCCTAGAACTCCTCAATAAAATGGGGTAGCTGAAAGGAAGAATATAACCTTAATTGAAGCTGCAGGCACAATACTTGCAGATGCTTACATGCCCCTATCCTTTTGGGCAGAGGCTGTAAGCACAACAAACTATGTAATGAATAGGAGTTTAATACATAAACTTAAGAATAAGACTCCCTATGAATTGCTCAAAGGGAAGAAACCTAAAATCACCTATTTTAAAGTATTTGGTTGCCTATGTTATATTCATAATAATAACAAAAAATATATTAGAAACCTTGAAGCTAAGGCTGAAGAGGGAATTTTTCTAGGATATTCCCAAGTCAGCAACGCTTATAGGGTGTCCAATAAATCATCTTTGAAAAATGAGGAATCAATACATGTAACTTTTGATGAGGCTAACATGTCTTATAAGGAGAAAGAAATTTCTACCAATAGCACCTTTCAGGTACCTCACTTGTGTGAGAAATTGGGTGAGTTGAACCTTCTACAAGAGGCTATACCACCTCCTCCTCCACAAGCTAATGAAGACAGTGAAGAAGAACTTCTGAAAGAGGTTGAAATTCCTTCAACAACAGGAATTATTCCACAAGAGGAATTAAATCCATATGTTATTGTTGAACCAACTCCACCCACTGATCTTGTCACACTTAGGGATCACCCTAGATCTCAAGTGATTGGAAACATAATAGTAGGTGTACAGATAAGGCATCAGCTCAACCAAGATGTGATGCATGCATGTTTCCTCTCTCAAGTTGAGCCTTAATCCATAAAAGATGTTAAGCAAGATCCCCACTGGATCATTGCAATGCAAGAGGAACTCAACCAATTTGAGAGATGTAGAGTTTGGGATTTAGTTCCAACACCCAAAGACTACCCAGTCATTGGAACTAAATGGGTATATAGAAACAAGCTAGATGCTCAAGGTGTAATTGTGAGAAACAAGGCTAGGCTTGTTGCTCAAGGTTATAGGCAAGAAGAACGAATAGACTATGACCAAACTTTTGCACAAGTTTCAAGGTTAGAAGCAATCAGAATTTTCCTTGCTTATGCTACCTACAGGAAGTTCAAAGTCTATCAGATGGATGCCAATAGTGACTTTCTGAATGGAGTACTTAAAGAAGAGGTTTATGTTGAACAACCTTCAGGTTTTATCTCTCCAACCCATCCTTCATATGTCTTTAGATTGCATAAAGCTCTTTATGGTTTAAAGCAATCTCCAAGAGCTTGGTATGAGACCCAAGCTAGCTTCCTGATAGAGCATAAATTCACTAGAGGCATTGTAGATAAAACATTATTCACTAGACATCATAATGATCAAACTTTGTTAGTACAATTTATGTAGATGACATTATATTTGGGTCTACTGATTCCAAACTATGCAAGAGGTTCTCTAACCTCATGCATTCAAAGTTTGAAATGAGTAGCATGGGTGAGCTCTCCTACTTCCTTGGTCTCCAAGTAAAGCAACTACCTGATGGCATTTTCATATCCCATGCTAAGTATGCTAAGGAGTTTATTAAAAAGTTTGGAATGGTTGATGCCTCAGCAAAGAAAACACCCATGGCCACTAATGCTGTAATAGATTCAGATGCACATGGGAAACCTATTGATCAAAAATTATATAGGGGCACTGTTGGGTCCTTACTATACCTTACAGCAAGCAGACCTGACATAATGTTTGTCACATGTCTTTGTGCTAGATTCCAAGTGAACCCTAAAGAATCTCATCTAGTTTTTCTAAAAAGATTTTTGAGATATATAAAGAGTTGTCCTAGTTTAGGACTCTGGTATCCTACTGAGTCAGAATTTGATTTAACTAGATATTCAGATACTGACTTTGCTGGATGTAGGGTAGACAGGAAAAATACCTCAGGGACTTGCCAGTTCCTTGGTATGAGACTATTGTCTTGATTTTGCAAGAAACAGTCATCTGTGTCTACATCAAATGCTCAAGCAGAATATATAGCAGTTGGTAGTTGTTGTTTCCAGATTTTGTGGATTCAAAACCAACTCCTGGATTATGGGTTCAACTTAAATAATTCAACTCTCTTATGTGATAACACAAGTGCTATATCCATAGCACAAAATCCAGTCCATCACAGTAGAACTAAGCATATAGATATTATACATCATTTCATTAGAGAGTGTGTAGACAAAAACAAAATTAAACTTGTCTATATCTACACTGATTTACAAAGAGCTGATATTTTCACCAAACCCTTGGATGAAAGAAACCACTTATTCTTTATAAATCAACTTGGAATGATCAATGGAGAGGCTTTAATTTAATTTCTGTCTGCAGTCGATGAATTTTTCAAAGTTCTTCGAACGGAGATCGACGAACAGAAGAAAAGTTCTAGAGATATTCGTCGAACGGAGATCGAAAAACTCTATGTGAGTGAACTTTTCATCGAACAGAGATCGACGAATCTGCTTTAGAAAAATTTCGTCAAACAGAGCTCTGCGAAATGTTTTCAAATCTTCAAACTAAGCTCGACGAATTTTTTAACTATAAAATATTTCGTCGACCTCAGATCGAAGAATTATTTTATTTTTCGTGGAACGAAGCTTATCGATTCATATTCTGAAAAACAATATATCTAGGTTTTTCTTCGACCTCTGTCCCGCACTTTCAATTCCATTGCACTTGATCTCTCTTGTTTGTTGCAGACACACTATGGCGGTTCCAGCGGGCAATCTTGCAGCAATGAAATTTGATACTGGATTTGATGTGGACTTCGAATCGTTTCAACACTCTAATCCAATCTTCCTGAACATTCTAAAACTGCTTGAAGATCACCAGTTGAAGCATCTGATGTCCACCAGAATTAAGCTAGCTAGTGCGGTGATCAGGGAATGGGTCTACACTTCCTCCACCATAGATGAAAGCACCATGACAGGCACAATATCGGGTAATGAAGTTTCTATTACACCGGCCGTCCTGACTGAAATTTTTGGATTAACTAATGGTGAAGCAGAGTTGGATATTGACACTGAGGAATATGATGAAAAGTTAAATAAAATGGGTTATTCTGGAGCAACCACCAACAAGCTGCTAAAGAAACCTCTATCTGCTGAGTATAAGTTTCTAGCAGATATTGTGGGGAAAGTACTGCTGGGCAAGCACACAACCCATGACTACATCACTAGGCATCAATTCCTAGTGATGTGTGTTGTGGTCAATAAGAAGCCTATGAACTGGGCTAAGATTATATTTGAACTGATCAGGAAAAAGAACACCAAAAAGGAGGTGTGTTTTGGAAGAATTCTGGGAATCTTCCTCCAGGCAAAGGCTACTGAATCCCCGGTCACACCGACCATATTCATAAATGCCTCCAAGAGGCTCTCCTGTGCCCTCTTTGGCAGGTGGGAGAGGACCATCACCAAGCCCTCCAAGGCTTCTTCCTCTTCCCCCAGGCCTTCTGAGAGTACAAGGGCTACTCCATCCACTCCCCACCCTGCTGAGGATATCCCTCCTCCACCTCCACCACCTCCAGCCATCCACAGTCATCCTCGGATGGTACACCAACTCCCCTCCACAGTTCAAACCACAGTATACACTCCTACACCTCCATCCACTCCAATACATCCATCACAAACTCATATTCACTTTCATACCTCACCTCCTCTTATAAGTTAAGTTACTTTCCTGCTGTTACTTATACATGTTAGTTTGCTATAGCTCTTAAATATTTGATAGATCATGTTGTTGATACTCTTACACTACTTCCACCTGCTTGTACTTCTTTTACTTGCATACTTATTATATATTGTACTCTTGTTCCTCTTCCCCGCCCGATGCGAAGGAGTCGTCGGGGGAGTGGATGTGAAACCACATAGTCGTTTCGACTAACGGTTGCTACGTCTTCCTTTTTAGGAGGTCATGCCACAGGTAGATCAGCCGCAGACTACGCAGCAGGATAGCCAGGCCAGGACGACAGGGCTTAAAGTGACGGTGCCATCGATACCGTTAGTTACGGATGTTAGTATTTTGATACTCAGATGTAGCCAGTTTGGGCAATGTTTAGTTGTACTCTGATATATTGTAGAAGCATGTTTTAGCTTCTCCTTTATTGATGTATTTGGACATTATTACTTAGTGTGGATTTTGACTTATCTTGCTTATTATTTTTGGTTGGGTTGGTATGTTCTATTGATATTGTTGTAGCCGGCGGAATAGGCGTCTTGTGGTACAGGTTAGCTTGCGTGCTAATGCTACCGCAAGGCGGCTGTTCCGGGCATAAGACTCCCCCTTCGTGCCGTGTTTTGGGATCCGGGAGGGGGGGTCTTACAAATGGTATCAGAGCCAGGTTTCGATCCGGGGATGGGTGACCTCCTGGGAAGTCCCTGTAGTGCGGGCTTGACTATCGAGTTTACCCCATCAAAGGGAGGCTGTGGCCACCAACAACACGCCTGTGGAGGGAGAGTGGTTGGGGTGCTTGGGCTGTAGCCCGGTAGCGATGCCTAGAGCGGAGCCGTGACACTGTCACGTTGTATCGGCTAGGGTCGTTATACCTCCATCCCCCCATGGTACCCAAACTCCTTCACACACTCATATTCGCTCTCATAGTCCATCCCCCCATGGTACACCAACTCCATCACAATATGGTACACCACCCTTATCTCCCATACGACCACATTTGGATGATATTCCCCTTTCCAATCTATCATCCCTACCATCCTTCAATCTACTCTCATCCCCCTCTTTATAATCCTTCCTCCCCAGATGAACCTATGCAAGACTCTATACCTTCTCCTCCACCATCATCTCCCATCCCCCATTTTGTCCCCAATGAGACATCTCCTACATTCCTGCCACTGGACCCCTCCATCATTCCACCTCTTCTAGCACTTCTTACTCCCCTCCTCAAAACCCTCATAACAGAGGCTATTTACCCTCTTGCTACCTCCATCTCTTCACTTGCTGCTCAAATCTCTACTCTCTCCATCCGTCCTTCTTCGGTTAGGGGCCTGGCTCCAGTATCCACTGAAACCAGGCAGGGGAAGATACTTTGTGAAGAAGAAGCAGCAGCAGCAGAAACAGTAGCAGTAGAAGCAGCAGTAACAGAAGTAGCAGCAGAAGCAACAGTAGAAGCAGAAGCAGATGCAGATGCAGCAGCATCTGATGATTTAATTGATTTACTTCATTTCATTGAGTCTGATATGGATTTGGATGAGTCTGTTTTGGATGAAAAAAAATCTGCTGGTGATTACATTATAAATTCCATAGTAAATCTTGTAAATTTGTTGAACATGTTTGATATAGTTCATTTGAACTCTCTGCCAGAATACAGCATAAAGCCATCCATGGCTATAGTCCCCTATACCTCCCCAATAAGCCCCAAAGTTGCCAAGCAACTCATGGCTAGTTTTGCTACTATAGAGGCTCCTGCCATCCCATCTCCACCAAAAGCCGATTCCCTCATTGTTGCATCCCCTCCCAGAGACATTTCTACTCCAACCTTTATTATGGATGACTCTCCAATACCTGATCTTGATGAGTTGATCATGGTTGGTATAGAAGAAGAGAATAAATCAGTTGCTGAAAGCACTGATGTGTACAGTTCTCCAGCTCCAGCTCCAGCTCCTCCTACAGCTCCTTCCCACGCAAAAAAACCCTTGATATCTGCAGAGGCTCTGAAAGAAATAAATGCATTATATGATACTCCTCAAGACTCTTCAGATGATGATGATGATGAAGAGGATTCAGATGACAGTCCATCTGCTAAGAAAAAGAAACTTTCTAAGAAGAGGAAAGCTCCTCCACCTCCTGCTCCAAAACCCAACCCAACACATGATACTCCCTACTACATTCTTCAGAACATCACTCCATATAAGGGCATGCCAGCATGGATGTGGCTGTACAAAAACCAACAGAAAGATAGAAAGAAGAGCAAGAAATACTCACCTCCTCCTCAGAGATTCAGAAAAGCCCTCCTCCTCCTCCTTCACCTGCTGCTGGTGCTTCAGGTTCTTCATCTCAAAGGACTACCCAGTATCAAACATATCAGAGACATCAGGGTAGGTCCTCCTTGTAACATCCCATGTTACTTCTAGACCCCTCAACTTAGATTGGGTTAGGCATGGGGTGAGATTTGAGGAGACCAGCTAGGTTTGACCCCAGGTAGTGGGTGGTAGCCATGTGGGGCCCACTATAAGACCATAGTCAAACTAGGTCAAACTAGCCTAAGTGGGGACCCTAGCCACACCATGACCCCACCACATTGCCCTAACCCTAAAGACAATCTAAGTGGCCCCTAGGGTTTGTCACTGGGTCAACATTTTGACCCCAGTTGACCAAGGTCAACCTTGGGCTTAATTTGGTCAAATCCACACCCATAGGCCTAATTAACCTAAGTGGGGCACCCCCTTGACCCAAACCAAGTTGGGTGGTGCCACTAGACCCATTTCCACCAGGTGGGGTCAGTCCACCCACCATAGTTGACCAGTCAACCCCAAAAGTCAAATTGGTCAACAATTTGACCTAAGGAATGAAATGAAGGCCAAGTCATTCCCCCTTGGACCAAGCCCACAAAAATTGGCCCATAGTCAGCCCAAGTGAACAAGACCAACCCTACCCCTCTAAATCAGGAGAGAGAATGCATGCAAGGGGGTAAAATTGGAAATTTTAGGAGAAGAGGAGAGAGAAAGAGGGATGAAGGAAATGGTGGCCACATGGCCACCCCATCAGCTGACTTAGGCTGCCCAAAACCAAGTGGCTGACCTCCCCTCTTCATTTCCAGCAGAATTCCAGAGCTGAGAGCCACATGTCAGCTGGGTGAAATCTCCAAAGCCCAAAACCGAGCTAGCATTGGAGATATCTCCACTTATAGCTCACCTCAGTCCAAACAGAGCTCACCATCAGCTTCAGAAGGCCGAGAGGAGTGGAATTCGACTACTTACTCATGGAAAACGGTGGAGAATTCAACTTTCGGGGAGGAGCTCGCCGGCGCACCACCACCACAGCAAACCGCCGCCTGACCCGCAGCCAAGCCCCGATTATGGTGCGTTTCACTTCACCTCTGCCCGCACTAGCTTCTTAGATCAAATAGGCGAGAGATCGGGCTCAATTGAGCCCGATGCCATGTGAGAAAATCTAGAAAATTCTAAGTTTCTGAAACCGCTCGGGATCGCCGTCGCCGCCGTCTTCCGCCGCCCCATCGCCGGGAAATGATAGCCACCACCACCGTGAAGGTGATGGCACCATTGGCCGGAGGTGGCGACGCCTCAGCTGGCCGGAAACCGCCGGCAAAATCGCTCCAGGTCGGCTCGATCTCAGCCGTTGGCTGGAGGTAGACGATAACCGGATCCCGTCGATTCTTACTTTAAGATTCGTGCGCCGATTATTAATATAAATCAGATTAATATATGAATAGTGTCATTTTCTGTCACACTTAATCAGTACTTTTGCATGTTAAATTTAGGCCTCCTAGAGGCATTTCCAGACCTTAGACCTCAATGAAAAATGTAGCCTAGGGTCTTACCTTTAAAATGCCACCCTAAACATACATTTTGGAGTAGTGTACAGCCCTGTAGGACATTTCTCTTAGGACTGGTCCTAGACTAGGTCAAAAATTATATTGGATGCCCTGGTCTCAATATTAGTCACCATGATCCCAAATTTTGGGCACATGCATGATTAGGGCTTACTTACCTCCTGCCAAAATTTAGGAATTTTTGGAAAATATTTTCCTATAGTTTTTGGTAAAATATCAAAATTTAAATAAATGATATATATGGAGTTCTACTCCTCCCCATGGCCCCAAATTTTGGTGGTGGGTCAGTGGGGTCACCCTTGGTGCATGATAAAATTTTCAGCACCTTGGGATCACTGCATGTGGGAGAATCCACTTGCATGTGCTAGCCTATGTTAAGGCTTGGTGTGCAAATAGCAAAAATGCAAATTGGTGAATTTAGCCCAATGGTTGCATGCAAGAATTATGAAATTAATTATAGTGGCTCATTAGGGTAAATGTCACTCTTCAAATTAATAATGGAATTTTTGGAATCAAAATTCCATTTATTGGAATTTACTTTATAAATAGCTATTTTGGAATTAAAAATTGGAAAATAGGATTTATTCAAGTACAAATCCAAACAACATTACCAAGGCATAGATTACATCACATTTGACTTAGGAAAATTATGATTTCTCTGTTTTGAAGAACCTTGGAGTAGATACCCTAAATTTCCCATTTTACCCTTATCATGATAATTCTTGAAATGATATATTTATACCTCTGAAAAATTTGGGATTTATTCTACTGTCATAAAATGTTGATATTAGTTTATCATGAATTTCTCAGAATTTTATTGGATGCATTACTTGTGTTAAATTAGTACAATGGCATTTTGGTAAATACCTTATAATGGAACCCCATAGGCCATCTTACATTCAATTTTGATGATTCTCTGCCAATAGCCATAATTTAGTGTCTTAAAGGCTCTGTAATTTTTCTGGAATTTTTGAGTATATAATGCTTATACTTCATGTGTAAAATGGAATTTATGTGGGATTGTTATTAAATAGAAAATGACAATAAATAATTTAAGGAAAATTATGAAATTCTGAAGGCAGCAATATTTGGTTAATATACATCTCAGGAAAAATTTCCTAAGTCAGAGGATGCTTAATTAAATCACTTCATGTGTAAAGTGGCCGAGCATTTAAATTAAGAGAATTAATTAAATGACCATTTGGCCAGGAAAAATTATGAGAATCCTTAGGGTAGTTCCCTTAGTCCATAATACCTTAGGATAAATATTTAGAGGCAAGATGCCTTAAGTTTTGGAAGATCACATCTCTAGGGTAAACATAGGTCATGGTCTGCATATAACACAAATAGGTCTTGCCTTAGGGAATTACCAGGGGACTGATTATCGGCAGAAATAAGAGAGAGTTCAACATATGTAACCCTGGTGGGTAGAGTTTTTCTTAGTGAGGGATCAAAAGTGCAAGTCTTAACTAACAACTGGAGTGGGGATCGGCGGAAGACCGTCGGTTTTCCCGGTAATAACTTAAGTCACTAGGGTTATACTAAAGCAATAAGGAGAGCTGGGAAGATACATGGGTAGCCATCAACTAAAATAAATATCCTTGCGAAAGGGAACGCTGGGCGTAATCCCAACACAGTTCCTAGTGCCCCTTGAGAGCCCTTCACAGGGAATACCGGGGGCAGTCCTGGGATTAACCTTAAATCTCTAAGTATAATAAACCGTAGGCAAGAGTAGTTTAATAGGTTAGGACATTGTTGTACCTTCTCGCCCGTGTGTGGGCTGGAGAGATTCATGACATATGCTCACCCGTTTTGGGGTTTGAGGGAGTTGGTATAAAGGCACGGATGTGCGTTCTCACCCGTGTTTGGGTTTGAGGGATTCAGGACGGGTTTTGGTCCTGCGAGCGGAAGGCTCGGTATGAATTACTTGCATGTGCATAAATATCATGGCGGGGCATGCGGTACTGGCCGTTCGTCACACCGATGGCAGTACGGTGCACCAGGCGGTTGTGGGAGTTAGAGGGGCCAGTGGGTTGTTTTACACTGCGGTCTGGAGGACGACCCCCGATAACACAGATCCGACCCAACAAGACTGACGGGTTTGTCAGCAAAGTACGTACGCGAGGCTCTAGAGTGCACCTTGGACGTGTACAGAGGCGTATGAGAGGGGTCTAAGGCTTGGTAGTGTGCATACCGGTCTAGAAGCGGAGACGCCCGCTCCGCTGCTGCCGTAGCCACAGCGGTGGTACCCGAGAGTGATGCTAGCTCTCAAAAAGTGGGAACTAAAGGTCTGTGATCACAGAGTCGTTGTGTGTGAGTTGCACTTGCCTGCGCATAAAATTGCATCATATCATTCATTCATATTAGGTCATACGCTTCATAGATCCTTATCATATAAATTAGTATGGGCTCTTTTATATGATAAGTTAAATTTCCTGGAAATCCTAACTTATATATTTGTATGGGCATTTATATAAGTTAGGGTACGCTTGTGATGATAGCATAGTGGTAGCTTAGCTTATTTACTTGTTCATACTGCTGCATCTTTACCTTTCATTACTGCACTACTTATTACTTGTTACTTGTACCGTACATAGAATTGCTAGAGTAGATCTACAGTATTTATTACATCATTAGTTAGATATTGTCACCTGCTTCCACCTTGTTACCCCTTGTTGTCCTCCGCTTCGTCCTCCCGCTCGGTGCCTAGGAGCTGCGGGGCGAGGTGCGGAGGAAACGACTTAGTCTTTTTGACTAATGGTCGGTGACCAACTATTTTTAGGAGCCCGTGGAGATGGAGCACCAGCACGTCGAGGAGGCAGGACATGAGGAGCAGATACCGCTTCAGCAGGCTACCACTACTACTGCGCGTCCTCAGGTGGGACGAGTCTTGATGTTCTAGTTTAGCTTCCGCATTTACCATTTTGTGAGAGAGAGATTTGATGTACTGGGCATAAGCCCTTTTTACTCTTTCTTCTGTACTTTTCTGTGGACTAGTGATGTACTATTCATTTCCTTTATATGATTGTACTGTGACTTGTGGACTGATGGCATTTTATACTAAATTATACTTCTTATTTCTCATATTGGCCTACAGGTTTATGATCGTAGTAGCCGGCAGAATCGGCGTGTTGCGGTGTCGACTAACCCGTGAGTTAGTGCCACCGTAAGACGGCGGTTCCGGGCATAAGATCCGGTAGCCCTCCTTGGTAAGGGGGAGGGGGGTCTTACAAACTGGTATCACTTGAACAACGATCATATGAGAAAGAAGTCCACAACATGGGACCACCCCCGCCCCAGCATTAGTTTGCGGACAAACTATACAGCGGAAGCAGTGGTGTGCCCATGTGTAAAGTCACATAAATGGTCCACAAAGTACAATTTGTTAGGCCAATTCTGCTTTAACCTTACCTTTATGCAACCTCCACAGGTCGCAGCGCCGCAAAATGTGGCTCCTCCCCCTCCAGCTGCCACTCCATTCCTACATACGGAGATGGGGCAGACCCTGACGGCGATTTTGGATGCCTTTAGAGCCCAGCAAGTCCCGGCTCCACAGCCAAATCCGGGGTCGAGCTGGCTGAGTGCATTCAAGAGCCTGTCCCCACCGACGTACCGTGGGACAGAGGATGCAGTGAAGACGGAAGAATGGCTGGAGGCCATACACGAGATCTTAGCGGGCATCAGCTGCCCAGTCGGCCAGGCAGTACCTCTAGCCACCTCCGTGCTAGAGGCCCACGCGAAGAGATGGTGGAAGTCAGTCCGGGAGACTACTTATGCGGACTTTGAGTTGTCAGAGATTTCTTGGGAGGAGTTTGGCGATGTGTTCCTGGAGCACTTCGTCTCTGCTACGGACAGGGATGCTTTGGAGGAGAGGTTTTTGAACCTCAAGCAGGGGACCAGATCTGTGATAGAGTACCAGAGGGAGTTCTCCCACTTGGCCAGGTTCGCGGGGATTCAGGACACCGACGACAGGAGGTACGCAAAGAGGTTCTACCGGGGCCTCAGGGATGATCTGAGGCAGGCTCTGTTATTCATTTCACATGGCACATCAGGCAGATCATCGAGATGGAGAAGAAACTGGAGGCTGACCAGCTGATGGTGCGAGCCGGAGGGAAGAGACCATTTGATGGATCGACATCAGGTGAGAGCAGTAGGGGCTCTCAGAGGGGCAGGACCATTGGATACAGGAGGGGTGGGGGACGTCGTCGTCCCAACTTCAGGCAGGAGCAGGGGCCTCCTCCAGCTTTGGCTCCCCCACCTCTACAGATGCACGATCCGAGGAGACAGGATGACCGAGGCCACCGACAAGTGGTTTGTTATGGGTGCCGCCAGCCAGGGCACATCAGGTCGGAGTGCCCGCACCGATTCCATCCCCCTCCTCCTCCTCCACCTCCAGTGGCCCCTGTACAGCAGGGCCGAGGACGAGGCCGAGGACGAGGCCGAGGCCGGGGATATCATGGCCGGAGGCGCGAGCAGGAGCAGATATACGCCTTGGACCTCACAGAGCCGAGGAATCCCGAGGAGGTCATTACAGGTACTTGAAGTTAGTTTTGAGTTTCCTTAAATTTTCCAATGATATATATATAGTACCTGGAACCATAGGATAACAATTAACCTTCACATAAACAAACCTCAGGCATAGTCATGATCAGCGGCAAGCCTGCCCATACTCTTTTCGACACGGGTGCGTCACACTCGTTCGTATCCGAGGCCTTCATCGACGGACTCGAAGGCGTGGAGAGGTTCCCTGGACTAGAGATGAGGGTACGCCTACCCGATGGGTCGGAGCTGCGGACTACTGCACATTGCGACATGGAGGCCGAGATTGGCGGCAAGGCTTTTGAGGCGCCGGCGACTATTCTGAAGCTGCAGGACTTTGACTTGATCTTGGGCATGGCCTGGTTGCACCGGAACCATGCCCAGATAGATTGTCCGTCCAGGAGGATCACGCTGAGACATGGCGACTCTCATGTTATCGTTGAAGGTATCCAGCCTATCTGCCACCTACTATTATCTTCTATACAGGCTGTGAAGGCCCATGAGCAGGGCGAAGAAGTCTATATTGTCTGCTTCGAGATGGTGGGGACAGAGGCGACTATCTCAGATATTCCGGTGGTTCGGGATTTCTCCGACGTATTCCCGGAGAAATTGCCCGGGCTACCGCCTGCTAGAGACTTGGATTTCAGGATCCAGCTAGTGCCGGGAGCGAAGCCGGTGTCCCGAGCACCCTACAGGATGGCTCCTAGAGAGTTAGCAGAGTTCAGAACTCAACTGCAGGAGCTAGTCGAGTCAGGATTTGTACGGCCTAGTTCATCGCCATGGGGAGCGCCAGTTCTATTTGTGAAGAAGAAGGACGGATCACTGCGATTATGTATAGATTACCGGGAGCTGAACCGGTTGACGGTCCGAAACACCTACCCTCTGCCTCGGATAGATGAGTTATTTGACCAGCTACAGGGAGCATTCTGGTTCTCCAAGTTAGATTTGCGATCCGGCTATTATCAGCTCCGTATCAGGGAAGAAGACATACCGAAGACGGCTTTCAGTTCGCGCTATGGATTATACGAATTCACGGTGATGCCTTTTGGGCTCACGAATGCTCCTGCTGCATTCATGAGTCTGATGAACCGTGTTTTCGAGCCTTTCTTAGATCGCTTCGTGATAGTATTCATCGACGACATCCTTATATATTCTCGGACTCAGGAGGAGCATACGGAGCACTTGGCACAGGTCCTGCAGAGGTTGAGGGAGACACAGATGTACGCAAAATTTTCGAAGTGCCAGTTCTGGTTGCAGGAGGTGGCTTTCCTGGGGCACACGATCAGCGGGGCTGGGTTAGCAGTGGACCCGGCCAAGATAGAGACAGTGAGGGATTGGCCACGGCCGAAGACCGCATCTGACATCCGCAGTTTCTTGGGACTAGCAGGCTATTACCGCAAGTTCGTGGAGGGGTTCTCGAGGATAGCACTCCCCCTCACGTCCTTGACGATGAAGGATACAGATTTTGTTTGGTCAGAGCGGTGTGAGACGGCTTTTCAGGAGCTGAAGGACCGACTCATCTCATCCCCCATTCTCGCGCTTCCATCCGGGAGCGAAGGATTCCAGATCTACACGGACGCCTCTTATCAGGGGATGGGTGCAGTCTTGATGCAGCACGGACACGTCATCGCTTATGCTTCGCGACTGTTGAAGAAGCATGAGCATAATTATCCAGTACATGATCTAGAGCTCGGGGCTGTGGTTTTCGCCCTGAAGATATGGAGGCATTACTTATATGGGATTCATTGTGACATCTTTTCAAATCACAAGAATCTCAAGTATATCGATACTCAGAAGGACCTAAACCTGATACAGAGGAGGTGGCTGGAGTTTCTCTGTGATTATGATTACAAGATCCACTATCATCCGGGAAAAGCGAACACGGTTGCGGATGCTTTGAGCAGGAGGGCCGGCACTTCTGGACCGGAGCCCCGATTGATGTCCATGGAGCTACTTCAGATGATGGAGGACATGCGTATTACCGTGGTGTCCGAGACTGAGCCAGATGTATATAGAGAGTATTTGAGCTCCGTGATCAGCTGCGATGATATACAGGAGCGCATCCGAGCACATCAGAGGCTGGATGCTGCGTTACAGCCGATTTTCAGTGCCCTAGAGAGGGGCAAGGTCGAGGACTACACGTTGCAGGATGATCTTCTTCGGTTCCGGGGGCGCATCTACATACCAGCAGGAGGCAGTATCCGGGAGGACATACTCCGAGAGGCACATTGCTCGAGATATTCAGTGCACCCCGGCATCACCAAGATGTGGGCAGATTTGCGGAGATCTATGTATTGGCCCGGGATGAAGAGGGAGATCACGGATTTTGTGACTCACTGCGAGACCTGCCAGCGTGTGAAGGCGGAATGCAAGAGCCCGGGAGGTTTACTACAGCCACTGCCAGTTCCAGAGTGGAAGTTCGAGGACATTGTTATGGACTTTGTACACGGATTGCCGCGCTCCCACTCCGGACATGATTCTATATGGGTTATAGTGGACAGATTGACCAAAGTCGCGCGGTTTATTCCAGTTCGGAAGGATGCCCCAGTCGCAGTTCTGGTGAGACTATTTGTGGAGCAGTACATCAGATATCATGGTATCCCCAGGACTATTGTTTCGGACCGTGATGGTCGGTTCACTTCGAGCGAGTGGAGGGCCGTGCATGCTCACTTGGGATCTCGTCTTACCTTTAGTACCGCCTTCCACCCGCAGACTGACGGACAGACCGAGCGGACCATCCGGACCATGGAGGACCTGCTCAGATTATGCATATTGGATACGGGGAGGCCTTGGGAGAGGCTGCTGCCATTGATCGAGTTCTCGTATAATAACAGCCACCAGGCTAGCATCAGGATGGCTCCGTACGAGGCTCTTTATGGGAGGAGATGCCGGACACCGCTATCATGGGTACAGGATGTGGACACCAGGGCTCTGGGATCCGATTATATAGAGGACACTGAGGCTCAGGTTCGATTGATCAGGGATCGGCTACTGGAGGCCCAGAGCAGACATGCAAAGTATTATGATGCTCGGCACCGGCAGGTGGAGTTCCAGGTTGGAGACAGGGTATTCTTGAAGATACGTCCGGTACACGGTGTTTCACGGGTACGGAGGCACAAGAAGCTCAGTCCACGATACATGGGGCCCTACCTGATCCTGGAGCGGATCGGCCCCTTAGCTTACCGACTGCAGCTGCCACCGGAGTTGGGTGCACTACATGACGTCTTCCATGTCTCTTCCTTATGGAGAGCTCTCCTTCGGCCGGAGCAGCACATCACTACTACAGCCGGACCGGTGGAGCCTGACAGATCAGTGAGATTGGAGCCGATCCGGATTGACGATACAGCCATCCGAGTGTTGCGGAAGAAGAAGGTTCCCCTTGTGAAGGTGCTGTGGTCCAACCATGGACGGGAGGAGCACACTTGGGAGCCGAGAGATCTGATGCTGGAGCAACACCCGGAGCTATTCGCATCAGGTACATTTAAGTTATGCTTTTAAGATTCTTGATAATTCTTGCAAATAGAACCCCGTAGACCCGAACTTAAATTTCGGGGACGAAATTATTTTCTTGTTTATTGGAATTTGTAACATCCCATGTTACTTCTAGACCCCTCAACTTAGATTGGGTTAGGCATGGGGTGAGATTTGAGGAGACCAGCTAGGTTTGACCCCAGGTAGTGGGTGGTAGCCATGTGGGGCCCACTATAAGACCATAGTCAAACTAGGTCAAACTAGCCTAAGTGGGGACCCTAGCCACACCATGACCCCACCACATTGCCCTAACCCTAAAGACAATCTAAGTGTCCCCTAGGGTTTGTCACTGGGTCAACATTTTGACCCCAGTTGACCAAGGTCAACCTTGGGCTTAATTTGGTCAAATCCACACCCATAGGCCTAATTAACCTAAGTGGGGCACCCCCTTGACCCAAACCAAGTTGGGTGGTGCCACTAGACCCATTTCCACCAGGTGGGGTCAGTCCACCCACCATAGTTGACCAGTCAACCCCAAAAGTCAAATTGGTCAACAATTTGACCTAAGGAATGAAATGAAGGCCAAGTCATTCCCCCTTGGACCAAGCCCACCAAAATTGGCCCATAGTCAGCCCAAGTGAACAAGACCAACCCTACCCCTCTAAATCAGGAGAGAGAATGCATGCAAGGGGGTAAAATTGGAAATTTTAGGAGAAGAGGAGAGAGAAAGAGGGATGAAGGAAATGGTGGCCACATGGCCACCCCATCAGCTGACTTAGGCTGCCCAAAACCAAGTGGCTGACCTCCCCTCTTCATTTCCAGCAGAATTCCAGAGCTGAGAGCCACATGGCAGCTGGGTGAAATCTCCAAAGCCCAAAACCGAGCTAGCATTGGAGATATCTCCACTTATAGCCCACCTCAGTCCAAACAGAGCTCACCATCAGCTTCAGAAGGCCGAGAGGAGTGGAATTCGACTACTTACTCATGGAAAACGGTGGAGAATTCAACTTTCGGGGAGGAGCTCGCCGGCGCACCACCACCACGGCAAACCGCCGCCTGACCCGCAGCCAAGCCCCGATTATGGTGCGTTTCACTTCACCTCTGCCCGCACTAGCTTCTTAGATCAAATAGGCGAGAGATCGGGCTCAATTGAGCCCGATGCCATGTGAGAAAATCTAGAAAATTCTAAGTTTCTGAAACCGCTCGGGATCGCCGTCGCCGCCGTCTTCCGCCGCCCCATCGCCGGGAAATGATAGCCACCACCACCGTGAAGGTGATGGCACCATTGGCCGGAGGTGGCGACGCCTCAGCTGGCCGGAAACCGCCGGCAAAATCGCTCCAGGTCGGCTCGATCTCAGCCGTTGGCTGGAGGTAGACGATAACCGGATCCCGTCGATTCTTACTTTAAGATTCGTGCGCCGATTATTAATATAAATCAGATTAATATATGAATAGTGTCATTTTCTGTCACACTTAATCAGTACTTTTGCATGTTAAATTTAGGCCTCCTAGAGGCATTTCCAGACCTTAGACCCTCAATGAAAAATGTAGCCTAGGGTCTTACCTTTAAAATGCCACCATAAACATACATGTTGGAGTAGTGTACAGCCCTGTAGGACATTTCTCTTAGGACTGGTCCTAGACTAGGTCAAAAATTATATTGGATGCCCTGGTCTCAATATTAGTCACCATGATCCCAAATTTTGGGCACATGCATGATTAGGGATTAATTACCTCCTGCCAAAATTTAGGAATTTTTGGAAAATATTTTCCTATAGTTTTTGGTAAAATATCAAAATTTAAATAAATGATATATATGGAGTTCTACTCCTCCCCATGGCCCCAAATTTTGGTGGTGGGTCAGTGGGGTCACCCTTGGTGCATGATAAAATTTTCAGCACCTTGGGATTACTGCATGTGGGAGAATCCACTTGCATGTGCTAGCCTATGTTAAGGCTTGGTGTGCAAATAGCAAAAATGCAAATTGGTGAATTTAGCCCAATGGTTGCATGCAAGAATTATGAAATTAATTATAGTGGCTCATTAGGGTAAATGTCACTCTTCAAATTAATAATGGAATTTTTGGAATCAAAATTCCATTTATTGGAATTTACTTTATAAATAGCTATTTTGGAATTAAAAATTGGAAAATAGGATTTATTCAAGTACAAATCCAAACAACATTACCAAGGCATAGATTACATCACATTTGACTTAGGAAAATTATGATTTCTCTGTTTTGAAGAACCTTGGAGTAGATACCCTAAATTTCCCATTTTACCCTTATCATGATAATTCTTGAAATGATATATTTATACCTCTGAAAAATTTGGGATTTATTCTACTGTCATAAAATGTTGATATTAGTTTATCATGAATTTCTCAGAATTTTATTGGATGCATTACTTGTGTTAAATTAGTACAATGGCATTTTAGTAAATACCTTATAATGGAACCCCATAGGCCATCTTACATTCAATTTTGATGATTCTCTGCCAATAGCCATAATTTAGTGTCTTAAAGGCTCTGTAATTTTTCTGGAATTTTTGAGTATATAATGCTTATACTTCATGTGTAAAATGGAATTTATGTGGGATTGTTATTAAATAGAAAATGACAATAACTAATTTAAGGAACATTATGAAATTCTGAAGGCAGCAATATTTGGTTAATATACATCTCAGGAAAAATTTCCTAAGTCAGAGGATGCTTAATTAAATCACTTCATGTGTAAAGTGGCCGAGCATTTAAATTAAGAGAATTAATTAAATGACCATTTGGCCAGGAAAAATTATGAGAATCCTTAGGGTAGTTCCCTTAGTCCATAATACCTTAGGATAAATATTTAGAGGCAAGATGCCTTAAGTTTTGGAAGATCACATCTCTAGGGTAAACATAGGTCATGGTCTGCATATAACACAAATAGGTCTTGCCTTAGGGAATTACCAGGGGACTGATTATCGGCAGAAATAAGAGAGAGTTCAACATATGTAACCCTGGTGGGTAGAGTTTTTCTTAGTGAGGGATCAAAAGTGCAAGTCTTAACTAACAACTGGAGTGGGGATCGGCGGAAGACCGTCGGTTTTCCCGGTAATAACTTAAGTCACTAGGGTTATACTAAAGCAATAAGGAGAGCTGGGAAGATACATGGGTAGCCATCAACTAAAATAAATATCCTTGCGAAAGGGAACGCTGGGCGTAATCCCAACACAGTTCCTAGTGCCCCTTGAGAGCCCTTCACAGGGAATACCGGGGGCAGTCCTGGGATTAACCTTAAATTCTAAGTATAATAAACCGTAGGCAAGAGTAGTTTAATAGGTTAGGACATTGTTGTACCTTCTCGCCCGTGTGTGGGCTGGAGAGATTCATGACATATGCTCACCCGTTTTGGGGTTTGAGGGAGTTGGTATAAAGGCACGGATGTGCGTTCTCACCCGTGTTTGGGTTTGAGGGATTCAGGACGGGTTTTGGTCCTGCGAGCGGAAGGCTCGGTATGAATTACTTGCATGTGCATAAATATCGTGGCGGGGCATGCGGTACTGGCCGTTCGTCACACCGATGGCAGTACGGTGCACCAGGAGGTTGTGGGAGTTAGAGGGGCCAGTGGGTTGTTTTACACTGCGGTCTGGAGGACGACCCCCGATAACACACATCCGACCCAACAAGACTGACGGGTTTGTCAGCAAAGTACGTACGCGAGACTCTAGAGTGCACCTTGGACGTGTACAGAGGCGTATGAGAGGGGTCTAAGGCTTGGTAGTGTGCATACCGGTCTAGAAGCGGAGACGCCCGCTCCGCTGCTGCCGTAGCCACAGCGGTGGTACCCGAGAGTGATGCTAGCTCTCAAAAAGTGGGAACTAAAGGTCTGTGATCACAGAGTCGTTGTGTGTGAGTTGCACTTGCCTGCGCATAAAATTGCATCATATCATTCATTCATATTAGGTCATACGCTTCATAGATCCTTATCATATAAATTAGTATGGGCTCTTTTATATGATAAGTTAAATTTCCTGGAAATCCTAACATATATATTTGTATGGGCATTTATATAAGTTAGGGTACGCTTGTGATGATAGCATAGTGGTAGCTTAGCTTATTTACTTGTTCATACTGCTGCATCTTTACCTTTCATTACTGCACTACTTGTTACTTGTTACTTGTACCGTACATAGAATTGCTAGAGTAGATCTACAGTATTTATTACATCATTAGTTAGATATTGTCACCTGCTTCCACCTTGTTACCCCTTGTTGTCCTCCGCTTCGTCCTCCCGCTCGGTGCCTAGGAGCTGCGGGGCGAGGTGCGGAGGAAACGACTTAGTCTTTTTGACTAATGGTCGGTGACCAACTATTTTTAGGAGCCCGTGGAGATGGAGCACCAGCACGTCGAGGAGGCAGGACATGAGGAGCAGATACCGCTTCAGCAGGCTACCACTACTACTGCGCGTCCTCAGGTGGGACGAGTCTTGATGTTCTAGTTTAGCTTCCGCATTTACCATTTTGTGAGAGAGAGATTTGATGTACTGGGCATAAGCCCTTTTTACTCTTTCTTCTGTACTTTTCTGTGGACTAGTGATGTACTATTCATTTCCTTTATATGATTGTACTATGACTTGTGGACTGATGGCATTTTATACTCAATTATACTTCTTATTTCTCATATTGGCCTACAGGTTTATGATCGTACTAGCCGGCAGAATCGGCGTGTTGCGGTGTCGACTAACCCGTGAGTTAGTGCCACCGTAAGACGGCGGTTCTGGGCATAAGATCCGGTAGCCCTCCTTGGTAAGGGGGAGGGGGGTCTTACACTCCTCCTCTTTTAGAAGCAACCAAAATAGGCTTTCATCAGGCAAGCAGCAACAACAACAGCAACACCAACATCAACATCAATAAATCACTGAACATCAAAAAGCTGAAAACTCAAAAAGACATGCCTCCCCTCCTGTACCTTTTGAGGACCCAGAAACAGCTACAACTACAAGGATGGCCACGTTCCAGGAAATGGTTGGCCTATCCATAATCAACAAGGCAAAAGCTGAAGGATATGATCACTCTCAATACTCAACCATGTCCAAATACAAGAAGGAGGAACTCAACAGGTTTGTCAAAGCTAATAAATTCTTTAATGTTGATGATTATATGAAATTGCATCCAAACGTTGTGGTGCCAAGGGCTACTTCCCTTAATATTATTGGAGCGGCTGATATGATAATGACAAAGACTCAAGCAGCAAATCCAAATAGGGAAATCAAGTTTACACAGCCTTGTGAAAAAGCTAAAGAGGAGAAGCACAAGGAGCAAAAGAAGAAGAAATGAATTTTGAACTGTTTTAGTTTTTTCTGTTGCCCTAAAACTACTTATCTATTTCTTGATACAAAGCTCTATGTACATATATATCTGCTGCATATTTTAAATATTTCCTGCCAGATATATTTTTTTCCTTGCTTTGTAAATATTGTGTGTCCGTATTTAGTGACCTCACACAAATAGGGGAAGATTGTTGGATCCCTAGTTGGATTTGGGCTAGGTTCACTAAACTAGGATGTTTGACCCAACCTGTATAGCCAGGGTCATGTCTGTGACCTAGAGTATAAGCCATGTCCTTAGAGTCAACACTGTATGGATCAGCCAACAACAGACTACAGAAGACTCAAGACTTAGAAAAATTTCAAAGACTCAGGAAAATGAGTTCGACGTTCGTCGAACTCAGCTCGATGAAAGTTGTGCTCAGCTCGACGAACTCAGAGACAATTCTCTGAGCTGAGCATGACGAACTTAGTTCTCAGGTCGACGATTTCTGGATACTCTACTTCAACATTCCAAGTCTAGAATCATTTCTCTGAACTTCAATCGACGACTTCAAGTTCTTAGCTCGATGAACTTAAAACACAGTCTTGACAAGTTTTATCAAGTAGCAGTTAGCAGTGCTCAGGTAAACAAACTTCGTCCTTAGCTCGACGATTTCTGGATACTCTACTTCAACATTCTAGTCCAAAAACATCTCAATATTCTAAGTCCACAAACATTTCACTGAACTCCAGTCAACGAACTTAGATTCTCAGCTCGACGATCTTGATGCACAGAATTGGCAAGGTTCTAGAGATAGTAGTTAACTGTTCTTAGGTCGACGATCTTGGATCTCAGGTCGACGAACAACAATTATCTGGTCGACGAACATAACTTCTCAGCTCAACGAACTCTGGACCCAGGTCGACGAATTTTGTTCTTTGCTCGACGATTTCTGTATAGATCCAGACTTGGACTTTTCCCTCCTTTTATCCTTATTTTATTGCAGTGATTCCTGAATAATCAATGCTCAATATTCTCTGAATATTACCGTTAGAAGCAACATTGATTATGACATTCATAATGATTATTACTTGCCGCTTTTCAATAGGAGAGTTGGGGAAATCAATTAATGCAGACATTCTCAAGGCCGTCAGTAATCAATGCAGGAGGATTCAAAAATTGAAAGGAAAATTTCATAGAAAATGTAAAAGGGATTTATTCCTTCTGCTAGAAAGACATTGAGATAGAGAGATAGAACACGGCACTGCAAGAGGAAATACAGAAAGCAATAATACATTTACAGAGGCAACAAAACAAACAATCCCAGACAAGAGAAATAACACAAGATACAGAAGAAGAAGAACACACATTCAAATCAAGAGTCTTCTTCATTCTTCACTCCAGGATTCTTTAAGGACAATAAAACTTTATCAGTCAAGAAGTTCTTGGAGATCCTCTGGTCAAAGCTAAAGATTGAAGACCTACTCACCCTGAAGCAAAACTCAATCTTCCTGAACAACTCTATAACTCAGGGGAAGCTTTGTTAACATCAAAGATCCACTAAGTCTTCTTAGTTGTATTTGAGAACGATAAGACACCATCACTCTCTCATCCCCTCACTGTAAAAGGGTTCTTTAACTCCCTTCAAAAGTTATTCCTTGGTTGCAAGTCACCTGATCAAAAGACTTGGGGTTGGTTTTTGAGCACCTAATCAAAAGCTCATTGGTGGCAGTCACCTGATCAAAACCTGTTAGTGGATTCCTACCAGGGTGGTAGAAGAGTGGATGTGCCCAAGTTGGGGAACCACTATAAAATTCTTGTGTTGTCTGGTTGCTATCTTTTTCTTTTCTTCTTGTTGTTCCTGTGCTAGTTAGGTTTGCTGTGCATGTTATAGTTAGTTTAATTTCTGTCATGCCTGTGGTAGTTAAATTTATCCTAGGACTGCTTTTTACTCATAGCCAAGTTTTGGTATCAAATAGCTTCCCAACTCTATAATTTTTATTAATCACCAAAAAGAATTAAAAGTGTTAAAGATACTCTATTCATCCCCCTCTAGAGTATTTCAGGTCTAACTCTCATTTTCATACTGCACGGCACTAGTAGGGGAATTAAACTGGCCGAGCTCTCAGGAAGCTATAGCTCGGTGCTAGTGTTACTGCTGGTGATAGCTGTGTCAATTTAATTGTTATGGTTCTCGGGATTCTACCACGCGGCGGTAACCGTTTAGGCGCGATGATAGCGGAAAGTGTCTTGTCATAATCGATGTCTGCTATCGCGTGATGTTAGTGAAAGTAAGGGTTATACCTGATATACTCTAGAGGGGTGGGGGGTGAATAGAGTATCTTTAGAACTTTTTCAGTTTATAAAAACTACAGAGTAAAGCAATTAATAAATACTAAACTTTGTTGTAAGTAAAAGAGCAACCTAAGATAAATCTAACTATCACAGGCACAGCAAAACTAACTAACACAGGCACAACAAGAACAAAAAGGAAAGAGGGAAACCAGACAACACAAGAACTTTTATAGTGGTTCCCCAACCAGGGTACATCCACTCTTCTACCACCCTGGTAGGAATCCACTAACAGGTTTTGATCAGGTGACTGCCACCAATGAGCTTTTGTTCAGGTGCTCAAAAATCAACCCAAGTCTTTTGATCAGGTGTCTTGCAACCAAGGAATAAGTTTTGAAGGGACTTAAAGAACCCTTTGTACAGTGAGGGGGTGAGAGAGTTATGGAGTCTTCTCTTTCTCAAATACAACTGAGAAGACTAGTGGATCTTTGATGTTATTAAAGCTCCCCCTGAGTTATTGAGTTGTTCAGGAAGATTGTAGCTTTGCTTCAGGGAGAGTAGGTCTTCTATCTTTAGCCTTGATCAGAAGAGATCCAAAAACTTCTTGACTGATAAACATTTGTTGTCCTTAAAGAATCGTGGAATGAAGAATAAAGAAGACTCTTGATTTGGGATGAATGTTCCTGTTTTTCTTCAGCAATATCAAGGTGAAGACCAAATTATTTTTTTGCACAAAGAAGAGTTTGAATGTTGTTGCTGTCTATCTTCTCTGTGTGTCTTGTACTCTTTTTCTGGTCAGTATAGTATTGTTGCTTTTCTCTGTATCTGTTCCTCTATCGAGAGGAGGGAAGAGAATCACTTTTTTTAATTTAATTTCTCCTTTGAATGTTTGAATTCCTTCCTGCATTGATTGCTGACGGTCTGGAGAATGTAATACGGATGGAGAGAATATCTGCATTAATTGATTTCCCCAACTGTCCTATTGAAAAATGGCAAGTAATAATCCTGATGAATGCCATAATCAATGCTGCTTCTAACGGTAATATTCAGAGAATATTAAGCATTGATTATTCAGGAATTACTGCAATAGAATGAGAACAATGGAAGAAAGAATCCAAGTCTGGATCTGCATAGAATTTGTCGAGCAAAGAACTGATTTCATCGACCAGGGTCCAGAGTTCGTCGAGCTGAGAAATCATGTTCGTCGACCAGATAATTGTTGTTCGTCGACCTGAGATCCAAGATCATCGACCTGAGAACTGCTAACTGCTATCTGATAAAACTTTCCAATTCCGTGCTCCAAGATCGTCGAGCTGATAACATAGATTCGTCGATTGGAGTTCAGAGAAATGATTCTGGACTTGGAATGTTAAAGTTAAGCATCCAGAAATCGTCGACCTGAGAACCAAGTTCGTCAAGCTCAACTTAGAGAATTGTGTTTGAGTTCGTCGAGCTGAGCGTGACTTTCGTCGAGCTGAGTTCGACGAACGTCAAACTCACTTTGCTGAATCTTTATAATTTCTCTAAGTCTGGAGTTTTCTGCAGTCTGTTGTTGGCTGGTCCAAGCAATGTTGACTCTAAGGACATGGCCTAAACTCTAGGACACAAACATGACCATGGATATACATGTTGGGTCAATAATCCTAGTATAGTGAACATAGCCCAAATCCAACTAGGGATCCAACAGTTAGGATCCTATCGCATGGAGATAGGGAATCCGTAACAGTGTGGCCATATGTCAGCCCGTGATTGGAAGTTTTGGGCAGTTGAGCTCAGAACGAGGTGTTGAATTAAGGCACCGCCTGGCGGTAACTAGTTAACATGCAACGGTAGCTTTATTTATAAGCCTGGTTTGGCTGTTTCTCTTCATCTTCTTTTGAAGAGGGATTGGTGCCCTAATTTTTTGGAGGAGGAGCAGCAGTGCCGGGTAGTGGTGTTCTTGCCGCTGTTCATGTTTCGGGTCTCGGATTCGCAAGACGAGTTCTGATTTGCGGAGGTAAGGTTAGAGCGGTCATTTTCAATCGTCTAGATTTCTCCCATGGCACCAAAGCGTACATCAATGGTAACGATCCATTTCCATGGACATGTGAAGTCATTTTTTTGGCATTAGAGGGTAGACACTCCACGAACACGTGGATGTGGTTCTCTCGATGGTAGATCCGTGTATCCCCGTAGAATTGAATTTTGATTCGGAATCAAAGTACGGAATATGCATGCTGTGTGAAGACCATTCAGACGGGTTGGTCTGGATTGGTGATGTTTCTATGTTTTTTATGCCGGAGAAGACTCTGTGGTTATCGTACAGATTTTGGAGTCACTGGGTGTGCAGATGACTCCGTTGAGAGTACTAGAGGTAAGTCTCTAGGAAAACACCCGAGTAAGGGGAAGAACTGATAGTCTATCCCCTACCGTGCGGTGGTAGTTCTACCGCCGACGATAGCTTCCAGTAAGTTATGTATTATTTGTGAAGCCTGTCTCTAGGAGACAAGATGTATATAATTTGATTGAGCGTGAGCTTGAGTTGCTCAACTTTGGTAGCCATGTGAGCTAGAAAAGGTGATGGCGATGATGCTGATGCAACCGTGGATCCCCGTCATAGATAGTTCGTGGATTGGGACGGTCGTTGCCGTAAGCTCGAGGATGGGAGTCTACCACGATGTTTTCTTTGCCAACGCCGCCGCCGCTACATGTTTTACGCGACGTCCGCTGCCGCCAATAAATGAATTATATAATTATAAATTACATAATTATAAATATATATTTTATCATTTATATTTTATCATTTTTGTTGATGCGTGAAAACGGATGAGGGGAGAGTTTAGAGTGTTATTGTCGCAGGCACCAACAGCTAACAGGGTGTGTTCGGTCTCACAGGCAAGGTGAAGAGGTGAAGAGGTTGATGGTTGCGTGGATAAAGGAGAGGAGAAAGCTTCTGAGTGCTCGAGAGTGGAGCAAATGCTTGTTCAAGAGTTGTTGGGATAGAGGAGAGAAGGGTGTTGATCTGAGTGTGGAGTTGGTTGGGAAGGTTTATCAGGAGCTATCGAGCAGACAGTTACATTGACGGTTGTGCTTGCAGGTTGATGCCAAAAGAGTTGAGCAGAGAAGAAGAGAGGGGCCGCTAGCAGCGGTAACAACAGACTTCGCCCGCCGCGGCTTAAATGCCACTCTAACGACGAGCTTTTCTTTGATTAATATTGAGTATTACAGCTTGAGTTGCACCTTTACATGAAAAGAAAATAAAGGGTACATTGGGGGAAGTTGGAGGCTAAGGAAAGGAAGGTTCCAGAGAGGAGGCCGCTCACACTGAGGAGTAAGGCCGGCAAATCACGCGATTTGTTGAAGTGGGTATGTGGACTGAGAAAGGGAGTCCGTCGGGGTTGAAGACTTGAACTTGTCATTGGGTTCCCTCGAGCGTTAGAGCCCTGCTGAATGAGAGGTATGGGGCGCTATTTATAGGCCCGAGGAGGAAACGACTTTCGGTAACGTCACCCCCGGTGAGTCGGTAACTTGTGCGAGTAGAGAGTGGAGCGCGTTGGGTCATCGCCAAGCCGCGCGGTCTGGGACTTGCTTTTGGAGCTGGTCCTGCTGTTGGCAGACTTGGAGGAGTCCTCCCCTGCTATGCCGATCGAGCCTGCGCTAAGTCTATGAGCTGGGGGATTACCCGCCCGCTTTTGGGAAGCGGGTACTGAAGCTGAGTGGCGGACTGCACAATGAGTCTGCCTATGTTGCAGGAATAGGAGCGGGGCGCCTACTGCTGAAAAGCTGGAGCAGGGGTTTCATCAATGTAGGTGGACTGGAAGGTTAGACTGCACGACGAGTCTACCCAGTCCGCGACATACGGACTGCTGAATGTTATGCGGAGAGCTGAGGCAAGTCCAGACACTTGGGTGGACTGAGATGGAGTCCGCGAAGCTTTTGATCGGATGAGCTGACATGGGCGACCTGGCGGACTGGCTAAGCAGGTCGCCCCTTCTACTGAAGTCTGCCGCCTGTTGAATGGAACGGCTTGCCGTCCCTGCTAGACGGCCTGGGCTTAGTGACCTCGTAGGTTGCGCATACTGGCGAAGTGGAACCAGGTATTGCCGGCTGGCAGCCTGGGGGCAGGTCGCCATTCTTACTATTCAGCGAGCTAGAGGGTTGTTGACACTGCTGATGGTGGGCGGCCTGGAGGCAGGCCTTTTGACGATGTGGCGGTCTGGTCTGCTTGATGTGCGACCTGCAGGAGCGGGCTGAAGGAGACTAACTCCTGCAAAGTACATGGCTTATTACCGGTCTGGGCGGATAGGTATCCAAGTCCTCCAAATTTGGTCGTCACCTATCGGGATGGAGAGGAGATTGGGGCGGTTAGCTGATCAAAGTACGCATCCTGCAGGGGAAGACTGAGGAAGCAGTCCGCGTGTAACACCCCCATCTGTCAAATGACATATAACAGAAGGTCCAGCTAGAACCCGACGCCATATACCACGGACAGACGAAAGGGTTATATAAGAATATAAAAAATCCAACTTTAACTACTCGCCCTAACACAGAGCATTCTAGCGGAAGCTTTTAAATAGTTGGAAAGAACTCATAATTGAATAACAACTATCATGAATCTCCACATACTACCATAGGAATAAAATAACAAATACACTGAAAGTACTTGGTCTTATGGCCTTACAAGAGTTTACTTAACAAATTATTGATTTACATACATCGGCTCGCAGGCCGGCCACACATGACAAAAATAAAAACAACAATTCGCTTTGGCCTTCGAGGGCCAGCTCAGCAACATGGGCTTCAGCCCGCTATTTGGTACTTGGCTCCGCAGCACCTGCAAGCAACATTCCACCGCACGGTGGCAAACAAAGTAACGGTCAGCCAAAGCCGACCAAATTATAATGACCCCGCCCCTTACTCGGGACGGTGGAGCTCGTTCCCTGCATTTCATTAGCCCAGCTAAACAATATAGTACAAACATACTTCACCACAGGTGTAGGCTCACACGACCAAACACCCCATGCACTCAGGGCACATTATCGGTGAATCCGGTCAATTCCGTGGATTCACCACCATCCCTGGGATGGCAACATCATGAGCATTTTAGTCTTTCTGACCACAGTCTAAGACTCCCGACTATGCCAATGGCCAGTCACTCTATGGGTATCTAGCACCGAACCACATAGCCTAGGTCCGATTCCACTTGCCCGTTGCTCACTCCGCATTGTCACTTTAAAACGTACGCACGGGCCAAGCTTCTCTCAGATCCCAAAACATTTCCAAACATCACATAGCCCAGTTATGTTCAAGGCTGGCTCCCCGACCGCCAAGTTAGCAGAACAACGTTTCCACTCATTTTTTCGGGTGTGCCTTAGAGTTAATCCCCAAGGATCCCTACTGTAATCTACCATGTAGAAACCCGAAAACACAAATCACGGAGTCTTGTTCGGCAAACCATACAATATGCAACATCACTGATCAAGACCAACACGTCCGGGTAGGCTTCACACACAATGTTTATGTCCGTACTTCGGTTCCGGACTCTATATGCAACACAAAGGGGACTATTTACGTCAACCCCAAGGAACAACGCACACTCACCACACACTCGCGGGAGCGGGTTTCCTTATGCAAAATAAAGAGAGCTTCACATGCTTAAGTAGAGAATCATTACCCTTGTAGTTCGCTTTTGCGCCATGGGAATCTATCCAGATGGAAAGCTTCGCAAGGGAATTTCCTCCACAAATCCAGTCCCGGTTCTCGATTCGGTGCTTCGATGCTCTGCCGGTGGCTGGAATCCTCCTCTTCCTTCCTCCTTGCTCTCTCCTTTCTCTAACTCCTTAGAAAGAGAAAGCTTAAGAGAAAATGAGGAATTAATCCTCAATTCCCGGCCTTAACAAAGCAGGAACACACCTGGTCCGTCAGATCTTATATAAAGAAAAAGAACGGCTCAGATCTGCCCAAAATTCCTCAGTCCTGGGCTGAACACGGCCTTGCACACGGCCGTGTCCCAGGCCACGTGCCCCGATCCAGGCACGATCGTCGAGCACAGAAAAGGACACCGGTCAAGACACGCCCGTGTCTCAACCTGACATGCCCGTGTCGTGTCCTGACACGCCCGTGACCTAGGAGCGTGTCACAAATAACCATGACGCCAACCGTCACGTCCCTTAGGAACATGGGTGGTGACACGGGTATACACACACCCGTATCAAACTTGATACGCCCATGTCGCTTCTGTGTTTCCTGCCGTGTCCTTGTCTGGACACAGCCGGCCAACACAGAGGAAGACACGACCTTGGACACGCCCATGTCACAGGCTGTGCACCCCTATTAAGGCAGCAAAAATTCCTTTGGATGCGACCTGTTCGATTACGATTTTCGGGGTGTTACAAATCTCCCCCCTTTAAAGAATTTCGTCACGAAATTATGTAAAGGCACACAAAATTTAAATGTTACCTGAGTGGAATAACTCGGGGTATTCCTCCAACATACTTTACTCTCGCTCGCATGAAAGCTCCTCATGTCCGTATTTATCCCAACGGACTTTAACAATTCGTATTTCCTTGTTGCGGAGTCGTTTGACTTCAAAGTCTTCAATGCGTACTGGTTTGACCTTTGTCGTCAACACGTAATTAACCGGCACTTGATTGACCGAAAAGACCTGTGAAGGCTCTTGCACCGCCTTCCGCAACACCTATATATGGAACACATCGTGTAGCCCACTCAACTCCACTGACATCTTCAATCGATACGCTGCTTCACCAACCCGCTCCAGAATTTCAAACGGTCCAAGGTATCTCAGACTCAACTTCTTCAAGCGTCAAACTCACGAGACACCCTTTAACGGCTTGATTTTCAAATACACCCTGTCGCAAACACCAAACTTCACGTTCCTATGCTTAGCGTTATAGTATTTTGCCTGCCTATCTTGAGCGATCTTCAACCATTCCTGAACTATACTTATCATTGAACTGGCATATTCCACCGCTTGACATTTGAATAACTTTGACTCGCCTGTCTCCAACCAAGACAACATCATGCGACACTTTATCCCTTACAAGGACTCAAAAGGCGCCATTCTAATAGTCGCTTGATAGTTGTTGTTATATGCAAACTCCACCAAGTACAGGTGATATTCCCACTGCTATCCGAAATCCAGGACATATATGCAAAGCATGTCCTCCATCGTCATGTTGACCCTCTCGGTCTTACCATCCGTTTGTAGATAAAGGCTATGCTGAAACTCAACTTAGTTCCCAACAGACTATGCACCAACCTCCAAACATTCGAAGTGAAGCGTCCATCTCGGTCACTAACAATACTGTGGGGCAGACCATGCAATCAAACAATATTATCCACATAGAGTTTGGCTAACGTTTCCACCAGATCTTCCTTCCTGTTCGGGATGAAGTGCGACATTTTTGTCAATCTATCTACGACCACCCAGATGGCGTTGTTTGCCCTCTGCAACTTTGGTAAACTATGCATAAAATCCAAAGAAATGTCGTCGAACTTCCACTCCTGGATAGGCAAGGACTTCAAGAAACCTCCGGGCTTCTGGAACTCTGCCTTCACCAAGGCAGATGTTTGGCACTTGACCACATAAAGTGCTACATCCTTCTTTAATCCTGGCCACCAGAACAACTTCTTCATGTCTTTAGACATCTTCGTGCTCCCCGGGTGGATTGAGTACTTGGTATGATAGCCACGTACATCAACTCCTCCCGAAGATTATTCGCACTAGGGATGCATAGATGACCGTTCCTCCATAGCAGTTCATCCTCAACAACAAATTGGGAATTTTACCAATCCAAAGATTCATCTAAGATCTGCTTCATGCTGCTATCCTGAACCAAAGCCCGCCAAAACCTATCAGCTAGGTCATACTGCACCTCTGTCCAATACAATTTCACCTCGACACTAGTCTGCTTGTCGATGTAGGAGATCTCTAATCACTCTAAATCACGGACCAAACTCTCATCATGTACCGACAACCAGCTGGCCTGCGCAGGAGCCATGCGACTCAATGCATCCGCCACTGCATTTCCTTTCCCAGGAACATAATGTATCTCGAAGGTGTAGTCCCCTAGGAACTCCATCCACCTTCGCTGCCTCATGTTCAGGTCCTTCTGATCTAACAAGTACTTCAGGCTCTTATGATCGGTGTAGACAACACAGGCCACTCCCGTATCACCATTATCTTCGTCGGATCCACCGCTATCCCTTCACCACTAATAATATGACCAAGCAACGCTACCGAGTATAACAAAAACTCACACTTGTAGAACGTAGCATACAACTGATTCCTTCTCAATGTCTCCAACACCATATGTAGATGCTTGTAGTGATCATCCTAACACTGCGAGTCTACCAAGATATCGTCGATAAATACTATCACGAAACGGTCTAGGTACTCTCTGAACGTCCTGTTCATCAGATCCATAAACACGGATGGCGCATTGGTCAACCCAAATGGCATGACCGTGAACTCGTAATGCCCAAACTGCGTGCTGAACGCTGTCTTTGGGATGTCGCTTTCCCTTATCCTTAATTGGTAGTAGCCGGATTTCAGATCTAACTTCGAATATACTGTTGACCCAACCAACTGATCAAACAGGTCGTCAATCCTTGGGATCGGGTACTTATTCTTTTCCGTAAGCTTGTTCAATTCTCGATAGTTGATACAGAGTTGCAAGCTCCCATCCTTCTTCTTAACGAAGAGGACCGGTCAACTCCAAGGCGACGAACTTGGACGCACATACCCTTGTTCTAACAACTCTTGCAGTTGCACCTTCAGCTCTACCATCTCTCTTGGCGCTATCCGATATGGAGAGCGTGACACCGGTTTGGCACCCGACACATGCTCAATAGTAAAATCAATCTCCTGTAGGAGAGGGGCTCTTGGGAGATCATTTGGGAACACATCAGGATACTCAGACACAACTGGAATACTGCCCAGACTTGGCTTAGGCGTTGAGGTCTGCACTAATATGACAAACAGCTCTGCCCCAGACCGAACTGCCTTGATCACCTGAAGGGCCGACATCAAAGTCTTACTCGACCCATTCATTCTCGCAAACGTAGTCTCCCGATCAGTATTCAGTCCCAACTTAACCTCCTTTCAGTTGTAATTAATGCATGCTCGCTGCTCCGAGAGCCAGTCCATACCAAATATTACGTCAAACTCTACTAATGGCAGTACCGACGCTCGCAAATCAAACTCCGGGTCCCCAATCCATATCTTTACCACACAGATTCTATCCGCGCGCATTGAGCACCCTTTGGGCAACAACACATCCAACTTGTATTTTATCATCGAGGAAGGGACTCCGATGAGCGATACGAATCTTTCGGACAAGAAGGAATGTGAAGCTTCCGTATCAAACAGGGCTCTCGCCGGACAATCGAAAATCAACACAAAGCCTAACATCAACATTTATAAGGTAACATATAAAAAGGTAGCAACTACATAAAGTTAAACTGCTATAATTTAACTCATACCTGTCACCACATCAGCTTGTTTTATGCCCTCTGACAGACCAAGATTATATACTCTAGGCTGGGCTGGAGCATGGTGGGACGTGGTTGACTCCACCGCCTTCCCTATTTCTTCATATATTGCTCCAAGCTTCCTGTCGGACTTTGCACGTCCGCTCCAACATTCACGAGCAAAATGCCCCATATTTACACAGTTGTCACAAGATCCTGGGACTCGACTTGTGGTTGCCCCCATCGCACCAGACGAAGGGGCTGAGCTCGAAGTCTTCAGCTTCTTGTTCCATCTGCGAAAACCCGACGTTGCATTTGGTACTTTGAACTCTGACTTCTTATCCCCTGGGTCCTTCTTCTCTTATACTTTCTTCACGACCTTCTCCAATGACCGGGCCAAATTGACCAAGGCTAGGAAGCCCTGCGCCTTAGTCCCAGCAAGGAGTAGCTGTAGGTTGCCACGTAGACCATCATAAAATCAGTTGGTCTTTCGCTCCTCCTCAGTAAACGTAGTACCAGCATAACGACCCAACCGTGTAAACTCGTGGAGATTCTCATCCATGCTTCTGTCTCCCTGAGTCAAACCAAGGTACTGATTCTCCATCTCAAGATTCTGAGCAGAGGATAGATATCTGGCCAAGAACAACCTTGAGAATTCCTCCATAGGCACATCTGCAAGTTGGCTTCCCACTAAGAGGTGAACCTCCAACTCGTCCCACCACAGCCTCGCCTCACCAGCCAATAGGAAGGTCGCTATAGTGGTTTTCTACCACTCCTTAGATAACGTGGCCGTTAAGAGTCTCTTTATCGTAGAGAGACAATCCTCAGCTTGAGTTGGCATTCCAATCCTGTCGAACATCGGAGGATTAAAGCTCATTACATGCTTGAGCTGCTTCTCCGTAGCTCTCCTTGGTGCTACTTGATCAACTACCACACATTCTACCACTCCCGGCTCTGCCACCCTAATCGGTTCGTACTCATTAACAGGTGGTACATGGTGCATTTGTCCTGCAGGTTGGGCATTTATCATAGCAAAGACTGCTTCAGCCACCAATCTGATGGTTTCTGCTGAAGGAGGTGTTGTAGGCACATCATTCGGTGCACTAATCGGTTCTGCCACTCCCGGATCTGGCTTATTAACAGGTGGTGCGTGGTGCATTTGCCCTACAGGTTGGGCATTTATCATAAAAAAGACTGCTTCAACAACCAATCTGATGGTTTCTGCTGAAGGAGGTGTTATAGGCACGTCATTCAGTGCACTACTTTCTGCCAATCGCAGATGTTCCGATTGCCCAGCACCACTCCTAGCTGCCTATAATAGCATAAACCCTTAATTTGGCGACAAACAGATTGCTAAAAGCAATCATTGGAATACTCAGGTTCCTCAAAATAAGTGTATTTTCATTCCTAAATGGACATTCATGGGATCTTTTATGTTATAACGATGACGCACATACATGTGCTCACCACCCCTTAAAAGAATTTGCCCACGAATTCAAATAAAGGAGACCGACACCGAGCTCTGATACCAAATTGTAACACCCCCATCTGTTGAATGGCATATAACAGAAGATTCAGCTAGAACCCGACGACATATACCACAGACGGTCGGAAGGGTTATATAAGAATATCAAAAATCCAACTTTAACTACTTGCCCTAACACAGAGCATTCTAGAGGAAGCTTTTAAACAGTTGGAAAGAACTCATAATTGAATAACAACTATCATGAATGTCCACATACTATCATAGGAATAAAATAACAAGTACATTGAAAGTACTTGGCCTTATGGCCTTACAAGAGTTTACTTAACAAATTAATAATTTACACACAATACCTATGTCTGTACTTCGGTTCCTGACTGTATATGCAACACAAAGGGGACTATTCACGTCAACCCTAAGGAACACCGACACTCGCCGCACACTCGCGGGAGCGGGTTTCCTTATGCAAAAGAAAGAGAGCTTCACATGCTCAAGTAGAGAATCGTTACCCTTGTAGTTCGCTTTTGAGCCATGGGAATCTATCCGGATGGAAAGCTTCGCAAGGGAATTTCCTCCGCGGATACGGTCTCGGTTCTCGATTCGGTGCTCTGATGCTCTGCCGGTGGCCGGAATCCTCCTCTTCCTTCCTCCTTGCTCTCTCCTTTCTCTAACTCCTTAGAAAGAGAAAGCTTAAGAGAAAATGTGGAATTAATCCTCAATTCCCCGCTTTAACAAAGCAAGAACACACCTGGGCCTTCAGATCTTATATAAAGAAAATGAACGGCTCAGATCCGCCCAAAATTCCTCAATACTGGGCCGAACATGGCCTTGCACACGGCCGTGTCCCAGGCCGTATGCCCCGATCGAGGCATGATCGTCGAGCACAAAAAATGACACGGATCAAGACACGCCCGTGTCTCAACCTAACACGCCTGTGTCGTGTCCTGATACGCCCGTAACCTAGGGGCGTGTCACAGATAACCGCCACGCCAACCGTCATGTCCCTTGGGAACACGGGTGGTGACACGGGTATACACACGCCCGTGTCATGCTTGACACGCCCGTGTCCCTGCCGTGTTTCCTGCCGTGTCCTTGTCTGGACACAGCCGGCCAACACAGAGGAAGACACAGCCTTGGACACGCCCGTGTCCTAGTCCATGTACCCCTATTAAGGCACCAAAAATTCCTTAGGATGCGACCCGTTCGATTATATGTTTCGGGGTGTTACACCGCGATCCCTGCCTAACAAGGGAACGCTGCGCGTCCAGGTCGGTTAGACCGCTGAGACAACACAAGCCGTGCGGCATGAGCGGACAGAGAAGCCTGTCCTCCCATCCTGTGATGTCGCGACCTCCAGGGAGAACTAGGAGTAGGCCGCGAGTAGCGAGCTGGCTACCTTGAGAAGGATCGCCCATTTCTGGGTTACCAATTTTTATTTTCCAAGCATTTCATTATTATTTTAATTTCATGTAATGATGGGTGCCTATAACCATCAAGAGTATTTTAATTTCATGCATTTAAATTTTGTATTGTTTTTATTTCATGATAGGTGCATATAACCATCATAGTTTCATTTTGAATTTTGAATTGGAGGAGATGAAATGTTGTAAGCCTATATTTAAGCCATGATATTTGTCATATTGTTTAGAGAATGAATGAAAAGAATTTGAGATCCCTAAATCTTCCTTGAGTTCTTTTTTCCCTCTCCTTCTCCTCTCAAATTTTGGCCCCTCCCTTAGGCTTCTTCCTCTTGGCTGCCGACCATTTCCCTCCTCCTCTCTATTCTCTTTTCCTCGTATCCTCCTCCTCCTTTGCTAATCTCGGCCTCCCTACCTGTGCCTCTCCAAAACCTCTCGGCCACCCTCCCTTTCCACCAACCCGAGCCCCATCTCCCTCCAAGCCGCCGACCACCACCACCCTTTAATCCCGACCAAAGTACTAGCTGCCACCTCCTCTACCTCCTTTACAACTCCCGACCACCTTTCCACCACCAACCAAACCCGAGAAGCCATCACCCTCACAAAAACCGAGCCACCCCCTTGAAAGGAATAGGTCACCATCTTTCCTCTCTCTTCTTTCCTTATATACATTGGATTCATAAATTCTCCCTCTTCTAGGGTTTAACAAAGGAAGAATGACTTGCGATTTCATCGTCTGGCGTGGTACCGTGGACTTTGAGTGGAAATAGAAAATCAACCACCGTCGTGTGCGATTCCTCCACTCATCTTGTGGACGGACTTCTTGGGATTGGGTAACGATCTTCTATACTTTTCTTTGTGTTTCTTCTAAAATATTTTGAGCTTTGGTAAAATAGAAGGCTAGTATTTTGTCCTGATTTATTTTGAATATTGTGCTAGACTAAATCCAAATTTTAAAGCGTTAATTGCCCGAATATTTTTCGTATAAATTGGAGCGGGTAAATCTCATGAACGCCTGTAGAAATTGGTTTTCCTTAGCCTTGGTTTCTTTGGTGTTCAAGTGATTTGACAACCCTCATATTAATTAATTTTGGATATTAATTTAGGACATCATTTTAATCACTAATTTAGTCCGGAATTTCTTTTATTGGAAATGCGAATTGCTTGCATATAATTTAATTTGAATAGCTATTTGTCCGGATCGTGTGAGTCCTTTTTGCTTGAGCGAATATTGTCCTATAGCCCTTGTTCAATCTAAAAAAGGGGTAGAGTCCCTTTGTTTTATGTGTTGCTAAATTAGTTGAGTAGTCGGTATAATTGTTTTTAGAGAAAATATTGCGCGCTGCATATTTTATTTAATCTTCAAACCTGAGAGCGCGTAGTTTAACACGTCGAAACCATGGGTCTGCATCAATTTGGTATCAGAGGGAGGTTCATGTCCATTTCCTAATTGACACCCTCCCCCTTTTATTATTTTGCCGACACGCACTTGCATGTTTCTATGTCAAAATAATAAAACAATTTTTTTAGTTTTGGTCTGCCAATAGCAACTTAAAATTCTCAGTTTTTCTCAAAATTTTAAAAATTTAAACTCTAGAAATTCTCCATCATTTTATTATTAAGAAATCAAAAAAATATTTTATTTTTATAAAGTCATTATTTTTATTAAGTCATTATAAAATTTTAATTTTGGTATGCAAATAGCGGTATATATTTTTATTTTTCTGAAACAAAATAAAAATTTTTTTATTTAATAATCTTCATAATATTTTCAGCAAGAAAATCGAAACCATTTATTTTTTACCCTAGTTGCTAAGCGGGAACAATTCCGTCATTCCTAGAGTTTAGTTGGTCAGGTTCATATCTCATTGCATGTTCATCAGATTCGAGTAGAATTTTATGTCCCGTCACCACTAGAAAATGGCCTATGACGTGTATTCTAGAAGACAGGCACCCACTTATGACGGTTATGACTATTTGTATGCTAAAGTCGTGGCTAAACATACCACAGCCTTGCCTTCATACCATAGGAATACCAACCGTCCCCGCGCTTAGCCTCCCACTAGTAGTGAGGCACCTACTTATGATGGTTTAGGGTGTCCCCAAGTTTTCCTAGACAAGGTTAAGGAAATAGAGTGCTACTTTGAGTGGTACAAATGGACATACGCGGATAAGGTGCGAGTGGCGAGAATAAAGTTGTTAGGTAGAGCTAAGATATTTTGGTTGAATGAGGAATGACGTCTGAGAGTCGAGAACGGTAAATTACGTATTGGTTGGGCAGACATGAAGGCCATGCTTATCGAACAGTATGTCCCTACGTACCATCAAACTCAGATGTTAGATTATTTGGCTACCATTAAATAAGAGAATAAGTCGGGCCCTGATGTTGATGCAGTATCTCTTGATTCTGAGGATGACCCCGTAGTTGAGAGTATTCCTGTAACACCCCCTATCCGTCGCATAACATATAGCAGTAGGTCCGGCCGGGGCACGATGTCATATACCACAGACAGACCGGGTGGTTACTCAATGGAAACCATCCAACCAATCACAACGTCCTACACAGAGCATTCTAGCGGTAGCAGTTTAAATAGTTGCAATAAAAAGAACCCAGCAACAAGCATGAATGTCCACTAACAAGTCAAAAAGGAATGAAGTACATACACAAGTACTGGCCTTAAAGACTTACAAATGGTTTACTCATATTACATGTTTTCCATATCACGGCACGCAGGCCGGTCATACATGAACAAAAACAAGTAAACACTCCAATTAGTCCATCGAGGGCGGGCTTCGCAATTTGTGCTTTTGCCAGCTATTGACCGCTTGGTCCATCAACACCTGCAAGCACAATCCACCGCACGGTGACAAACAAAAGCAACGGTCAGCAATGCTGACCGAATTATAACGATCCCACCCCAAATTCGGGGCTGCGATGCTGCTTCCCTGCACTTAATAGCATAACCAAGCAGTATATATATACATTGCATCACAAGCGTTGGCACACAAGGCCACACACCCCGTGCACTCAGGGCATATTCTCGGTGAACCGGTCAATGTCATGTCAATTTAAGCCATAAATACCCCAATCTCACCACCGCCACTTTGACGGCCACACTATGAGCATTTTGTCTTCCCCGCATGGGTCACGTCATTTTAAGCCATAGACCGCCGAAGACCCTCATCTATGCCAATGGCAAGTACCACGTACCTTTAGGTCGCTTTAACCGAATGACATAGAACGGGTACGGTTGCATCTAACCCGTGCTCACATCGTAATGACAATTTAAGCCATATGCGCGGGTCAAACTTCTCCCGAGTCTCATTTCCGTTACACACTTCATATAACCCCGTTATGTTCAAGTTGGCTCCCATGCCTCCAAGTTGGTAGAACCACGCGTCTGCCATGTTTTCCGGGTGCACCTTGGAGTTAATACCTAAGGCTCCCTATTGCAATCTACCTCGTAGAAAACCCAAAAAACAAACATTCGCACGGAGTCTTCTCCGGCCATTATGCAATGTGAAAGTCCACCTAGTGTCAACAAAGTTCACCTATGGGGGGGGGAATAGGTGACGTGCAACGCTTTTGCGGAATTTACGACGGTACCTGCACAATAAAAATAAAAAGCACAGCACACAGAATACACACGCAATTTATAGTGGTTCCGCGACTTGGGTACATCCACTTTCCCCCTTCGACCTATCTCCCAACAAGGGACGACTCGGTCACTTCTCCAACAGGATTGAAATCCAATCCTTGCACTATCGGAAGGAACCCTTCCACACGAAGGAGTCAACACTCCCACAAACCGGGTTGCACTCAACCCTTACAACACGGAACAATCGTTCCTTTATAACAAAAGTTATAAAATAGAATGTACACGAGATACAAACTTCGTTGGGAGACTACGGTGTTCCTCTTCGTTCGACGATGTGTTCGTGAAGTCAACGAAGAATCTACAACCTTGGTCTCTCTTGGAAAGGATCTCCCCAGAACCGGCGGCGGCAAGACGAGCGGCGGCTTGCTTCAGGATCGGCGGCTATGATGATGAGCGGCTGCTGAACTTAGAGATCCAATCTTCGTAGCGAAGCTAGCTTGGTCTTCCAACGGTCACACGAGGATCGGTCGTCTCGATCGATTCGGACGGGGAAGTTATTCCCGATCAACAAATCGAGAGACAAGAGATCTCTGGATAGACACGTGAGACTCAAAGCTTTGCTAAGCTTCTGTCGCCGGAGATCGAGAGGAAACGCGATCAACAGCGGCGTCCAAATAGCGCGAGCGGCGACGGCGGCGGAGGAGCGATTTCGCGATTTTAGGGTTTTCTCTTGCTCGGCTTCTTTCTGTCTAGGTATTCCGTTCAAAATACCCGTATATAAATACTGTAGACGCCTTCAAAAATGACCGTTGTGGGACCCACAAGCAGAATCCCTAAGTCCCGGTCCAGAACCTTAACAGCGGCAGAATCCGGTTCAGGAAGTTCCAGAAAAACGCCCAAGTCAAAATCGGTGAGAATCGAAAGTGATTCTCGCCGAGTCGCCGAGAATCAAAGGTGATTCTCGACGATTCGGCGAGAATCAAAGATGATTCTCGTCGAATTTGCCTTGGTTGCACGCACTGCTTTAGGCCAGGTCGAGACGGTGAGAATCACTTGGTGATTCTCGTCGATTCTTACTTAGAAGCAGAGGTGCTCGCTTAGAAGAGGCTGGAACGAGTTCGGCGAGAATCAACCACTGATTCTCGACGAATCGGAGAGAATCCCTTTGTGATTCTCGTCGAATCGGCGAGAATCACTTGGTGATTCTCGTCGATTTACACTTAGACGAATTTTCGTCTTTCCACCCAAGAGCTGCTCCTCGACCCATCCGTGCTCCTTGTCTTCTCTTGCATAAACACGGCCCTGTACTTGAAAGTAAGTGCACTCCAATAGAGAGAGTACACGTAGGCCAACACACTGATCTGCTCAACGAGGGATTACGTCGTGCAGACCCGTGTATATTGACCTACTGCACCCTGACATTGTTGTGCACTTAGCGTGGAAGAACTGCAAGCACAACTTAAAAGATTTTATCAAATACATTGTCTATTGACCTTAGCTTGTCCAGGGGATTCTTCAAATCAGGTACATTGTGGATACAATACCCAACACAATGCAACATCACCGATCAAGACCAACTTGTCCGAGTAGGCTTCACACATCATGACTATGTCCGTTCTCGAATACGGACTCTAAACAACAGGTACTTTACATACCTACCAGAAGGAATGCCTCCAACTCACCGCAAACTCGCGAGAGCGTGCTTCCTATACAAAAGAAGGAGAGCTTCACATGCTCAAGTAGAGAATCGTTACCCTAGCGTTCTTCCTTGGCGCCATGGAAATTTACGCGGATGAAAAGCACAGCAATCTCCTTGCCTTCATAGATCCAAAGTCGGCTCGCGATTTAGAGCTCTGAAACTCCTGCAATGACTGGATCTAGACTTCTTCTTCCTCCTTTGCAATCCCCTCTCTCTAAGATTTAGACAGAGAACTATGACCGAAAAATAAGGGTTTTGAAACCCTTCTCTCTGGTATAACCCCTTCGGGATAACCACAGCCGTCGAATCCCACAAAAGGGATGCACGGATACGATCCAGGTCCGACCTGGACAAATGGGGCTAAACATCGCACGAATCACAAACAGGAGCAGGACACGTCCACGTCAAAACAGTGTCGGAATAATTAGTTAACTCCCGCCAAAACCCGTGTGTCGACACTACGCGTCGACAGAGTCAAACACGCCACAATCCGCCCCGCGCTCGACGATCGTCGAACCAAGATCGTCGACCGCTGCCAGATCGTCGAACGGAGATCTCTGGCAAAATCATCGAACGCAGCCAGATCGTCGAACGAAAATCTCTGGCCAAATCATCGAACGCAGCCAGATCGTTGAACGGAGATCGCTGGCCCGATCGTCGAACCCACGGCCCGATCGTCGAACCCACGACCCGATCGTCGAACTACACTTGACACACCCTTGGACACGCCCGTTTCCAGGGCTGTGTTTGCTGCTCGACGATCGTCGAACCCAATTTCGTCGACCTCTAGGCCAAATCGTCGAACCCAACACGACACGCCCTGGGACACGACCGTGTGCCTCCTGCCAAATTCCAAATTTGGCCCGGAACGCCTCCCGTCGCTCTTTTTAGTTTCGGGGCGTTACAACTCTCTCCATCTTAAGAGAATTTCTCCCACGAAATTTCATAAATGAAAGATAAGCACAAAACTAAAATTGTACTTGAGCGGAACAACTCCGGGTACTCGTCAAGCATAGTCTGCTCTCGCTCCCAAGAGAGCTCCTCTCCACCACAATTGTCTCATCGGACCTTGACCTTCATGATCTCTTTATTGCATAGCCGCTTGACTTCTGAGTCTTCAATACACACGGGCTTGACCTTTGTCGTCAACCCACTATCAATCGGCACTTGATCGACCACGATCACTTGCGTAGGCTCTTGCACCGTCTTCCGTAGCACCGATATATGGAATACATCATGTAGACCACTGAGCTCCACTGATAGCTTCAACCGATAGGCTGCTTCACCAACCCGCTCCAGAACCTCAAATGGCCCAAGGTACCTCAGGCTTAGCTTTTTCAATCGTCGCACCCGCGAGACACCCTTGAACGGCTTGATCTTCAAGTACACCCAATCGCCCACAACGAACTCCACATTCCTGTGCTTGGCATTATAGTACTTCGCCTGACGGTCATGAGCGATTAGCAACCTCTCCCGAATGGTTCACACCAATGAAGTAGAATCCTCCACCTCTTGACGCTTGTACAACTTTGACTCACCCGTTTCCAACCAGGACAACAACCTGCGACATCTTCTACCATAAAGGGCCTCGAAGGGCGCCATTTGAATACTTGTCTGGTAGCTATTATTGTACGCAAATTCCACCAAATAAAGATGGTCTTTCCATTGCTTTCCAAAGTCCAAGACACACATGCGGAGCATGTCTTCCATAGTTCTATTGACCCTCTCGGTCTGCCCATCCGTCTGCGGATGGAAGCCTATGCTAAAACTCAGCTTCGCTCCCAACATTTGCTGCACAAGCCTCCAATCATTGGACGTGAACCACCCATCTCGGTCAATCACGATGCTCCGGGGCACACCATGAAGCCGCACAATATTGTCTACATACAACTTTGCCAATTTCTCAACCGGATCATCCTTCCTTTGCAGAATGAAATGCGACACCTTCTTTAAACGATCTACGACCACCCAAATGGAGTCGTTCCCTTTTTCGACCTTGGCAACCCATGCACAAAGTCTATAGTAATGTCATCGAACTTCCACTTCAAAATAGGCAAGGATTTCAAGAATCCTCCCGGCTTTTGGCACTCTGCCTTCACCAAGGCACAAGTTTGGCACTTCGCCACGTACAACGCCACATCCTTTTTCAGTCCTGGCCACCAGAACAATTTCTTAACATTGAGTTACATCTTCGTCCTCCCCGGGTGAATCGAGTACTTGGTATGGTGCGCCTCGTACAATAATTCCACCCGGAAACTGCCCACGCTTGGGACGCAAGGACGACCGTCTTTCCAAAGCAATCCATCCATAACTTCATATTGGGAATTTGACTCATCCAGAGCCTCTATCATGAGTTGCTTCATGTGGCCATCCAAATCCAAAGCCTGTCGAATCTGATCAGCCAGGTCATATTGAACTTCAATCCAATTCAAGAGTGCTTCAGCACTTGACTGCTTGTCTACGCAAGAAATCTCCAACGCCTCTAACTCCCGAACCAACCGCTCGTCATAAACCGACAGCGAATTGGCTTGAGCTGGGGCCCGATGACTCAATGCGTCCGCAACCGCATTACCTTTACCAGCCACGTAGTGGATCTTGAATATATAGTCCCCTAGGAACTCCATCCATCTACGCTGCCGCATGTTCAGGTCTTTCTGATCAATCAAATACTTCAGGCTCTTGTGATCGGTGTAGATATCAATCTTCACACCGTACAAATAATGCCTGCACAGCTTCAAGGCAAAAATTACGGCCGCTAACTCCAAGTCATGGACCGGATAGTTCCTCTGGTGCACCTTCAGCTGTCTCGATCCATATGCTATAACGCTTCCATGCTGTAACAGCACACAACCCAAACCACTGCCCGAAGCATCGCTATAAATCTCATAACCTTCAGTCCCACTCGACAAACTCAGCACAGGCGCCTTGGTCAACCGAAATTTCAACTCCTCAAAAGCTCGCGCGCACTCCGGCGTCCAAACAAACTTCTGCTCCTTCCTCGTCAAAGTAGTGAGAGGTAACGCTATCCGCAAGAAGTTCTCTACAAAGCGCCTATAATAGCCGACAAGCCCCAAAAAGCTCCGGACTTCCGCTACCATAGAAAGCTTAGGCCACTCCCGTATCGCAACAATCTTCATCGGATCCACTGCAATACCTTCCCCACTCACTATATGACCGAGGAACCCCACTGAGGACAACCAAAACTCGCACTTCGAGAACTTGGCGTACAATTATTTCCTCCTTAGCATCTCCAAAACCAAATGAAGATGCCTGAAGTAATCTTCCTCAGTCTGCTAGTACACCAAAATATCATCGATGAAGACGATCACAAAATGTCCAAGTACTCCCTGAAGGTCCTGTTCATCAAATCCATGAACACTGACGGCGCATTAGTAAGCCCAAACGGCATGACCGTAAACTCGTAATGCCCGTATCTCGTACTGAACGCTATCTTCGGGATATCACTCTCCCTTATTCGCAACTGATAGTATAAGAACTTGAGGTCCAAATTTGAGTATATCGTCGACCCGACTAACTGATCGAATAGATCATCAATCCGGGGGATCAGGTACTTGTTCTTTTCTGTCAACTTGTTGAGCTCCAGATAATCAATACATAGCCTCAAGCTTTCGTCCTTCTTCTTAACAAAGAGGACCGGCGCGCTCCAAGGAGAAGAACTTGGACGCACATACCCTTGCTCCAACAACTCTTGCAGTTGAACCTTCAGCTCCGCCATTTCCTTAGGAGAGCGTGACACAGGCTTTGCACCTGGTACGAGCTCTATCATAAAATCTATCTCCCGCTGCGGCGGGTCTCCAGGAAGATCGCTAGGGAACACATCAGGGTACTCTGATACCACTGAAATACTGTCCAATGCGGTCTTAGGCTTTGCAACCTCCACTAGTGTAAAGAACAGTTCTGCACCGGCACGAACTGCCTTAACCACCTGAAGAGCAGACATCAACGTCTTGCTCGACCCCTTCAAGCCAGTGAAAGTCGTCTCACGACCTGCTCCCAGCTTGACTTCCTTGCTACCACAATGAATATAAGCTCGCTGCTCCGAGAGCCAGTCCATGCCAAATATAACGTCGAATTCCACTAGAGGCAATAACGACGCTTGAAAATGGAACTCCTGGCTCCCAATTCGAATCTTCACGCCACAGATTCTAACCGCGCGCATCGAACACCCATTGGGCAACAACACATCCAACTTGTCCTTCGCCATCGAAGAAGGTACTCCGATGCATGGTATGAATTCTTCGGACAAAAGGGATTGTGAAGCTCCTGTATCGAAGTGTGCTCTTGCCAGAATTTCACAAATCAAAACAAATCCTACACAAGCAGTGGTAAAGTAACATGTGCATAACAAGTATTTAAAGAAATTTAACTTGCTACAATTTTAAATTTTACCTGTCACCACGTCTGCCTGTTTGATGGCCTCTTGTTGGCCAAGATTATAAACCCTCAGTTGGGCCGGAGCATAATGGGATGCAGTTGACTCCACCGCCTTGCCCTTCTCTTCATAAGTCGCTCCCGGCTTCCTTTCGGACTTGGGAAATCCGCTCCAGCAATCGCGGGCAAAGTGCCCCAACTTTCCACAAGTAAAGCATGCACCCGGGGTACGACCCGTAGTCTCCCCAGAAGCAGCAGAAGAGGGGGCTGGACCCGAAGTCCTAGCTTTTTTGTAGAACCTTCGATAGCCGGACTTAGAAGTACTCGGCACCTTGAACTCAAACTTCTTGTCACCAATGCTTTTCTTTGCCTGTATATTCTTCATGTCCTTCTCCAAGGTCCGGGCCATGTAGACCAAGGTCAAGAAACCCTACGTCATCGGCCCCGAGAGTAGTAGCCTCAAATCATCACTCAACCCTTCATAGAATCGATTCATCTTGCTCTCCTCATCCGCGATGGTGGAGCTAGCATAACGACTCAATCGAGTAAACTCGTGGAGATATTCATCCACGCTACTCTCTCCTTGAACCAACTTCATGATCTCGTTCTCCATCAAAATCCTCTGAGTAGAAGGGAGGTACCTTGCTAAGAACTGTCCCGAGAACACTTCCATCGGGACGTCTGTGAGTTTCCTACCTCTTAAATGATGAAGCTCCAAGCCTTCCCACCACAATCTCTCTTCACCGTCCAGAAGGAACGTAGCAATAGTTGTCATTTGCCATTCTTCCATCTCCGTTGCTGTCAAGACTCTCTTCATATGGGAGAGCCAGTCTTCAGCTTGAGATGGGTTTCCCAACCCCGAGAATACCGGAGGATTAAAGCTTATGACATGTTTGAGCTGTCTCTCGGTTGCCCTCCTCGGCACCACCATTTCCTCTACTACCTATTCCACCCTTCTCTGCTCAGCCGCTTGCAGTGGTTCCTGCTCCATCGTAGGAGCGGGCTGCTGCACCTGCCTTGTAGGCTGCTCACTGTTCATTGCAAACACTGCTTCAGCCACCAGTCGAATGGTTTCGGCCGAAGGATGTGTTGCAGGAGCATCATTTGGTACTTCAATGCGTACTGGTTTGACCTTTGCCGTCAACCCATAATTAACTGGCACTTGATCGACCGCAACGACCTGTGAAGGCTCCTGCACCGCCTTCCGCAACACCTATATATGGAACACATCGTGTAGCCCACTCAACTCCACTATCATATTCAATCGATATGCTGCTTCACCAACCCGCTCCAGAATTTCAAACGGTCCAAGGTATCTCGGACTCAACTTCTTCAAGTGTCGAACTCGCGAGACACCCTTGAACGGCTTGATTTTCCAATACACCCAGTCGCCAATACCGAACTCCACGTTCCTATGTTTGGCGTTATAGTATTTTGCCTACCTGACTTGAGCGATCTTCAACCATTCCTGGACTATACTTATCATTGAAGTGGCGTATTCCACCGCTTGACATTTGAATAACTTTGACTCGCCTGTCTCCAACCAAGACAACATCATGCGACACTTTATCCCATACAAGGCCTCGAAAGGCGCCATTCTAATACTCGCTTGATAGTTGTTGTTATATGCAAACTCCACCAAGTACAGGTGATCTTCCCACTGCTATCTGAAATCCAGGACACATATGCAAAGCATGTCCTCCATCGTCTTGTTGACCCTTTCGGTCTTACCATCCGTCTGTGGATGAAAGGCTGTGCTGAAACTCAACTTAGTTCCCAACATACTATGCACCAGCCTCCAGACATTCGAAGTGAAGCGTCCATCTCGGTCACTAACAATACTACGGGGCACACCATGCAATCGATCAATATTATCCACATAGAGTTTGGCTAACGTTTCCACCAGATCTTCCTTCCTGTTCGGGATGAAGTGCGACATTTTTGTCAATCTATCTACGACCACCCAGATGGCGTTGTTTCCCCTCTGTAACTTTGGCAAACCATGCATAAAATCCATAGAAATGTCGTCGAACTTCCACTCCTGGATAGGCAAGGACTTCAAGAAACCTCCGGGCTTCTGGCACTCTGCCTTCACCAAGGCACATGTTTGGCACTTGACCACATAAAGTGCTACATCCTTCATTAATCCTGGCCACCAGAACAACTTCTTCATGTCTTTATGCATCTTCGTGCTCCCCGGGTGGATTGAGTACTTGGTATGATAGCCTCGTACATCAACTCCTCCCGAAGATTATCCGCACTAGGGATGCATAGATGACCTTCCTCCATAGCAGTCCATCCTCAACAACAAATTGGGAATTTTACCAATCCAAAGATTCATCTAAGATCTGCTTCATGCTGCTATCCTGAACCAAAGCCCGCCGAACCCTATCAGCTAGGTCATACTGCACCTCTGTCCAATACAATTTCTCCTCGGCACTAGTCTGCTTGTCGATGCAGGACATCTCTAATGCCTCCAAATCACGGACCAAACTCTCATCATGTACCGACAACCAGCTGGCCTGCATAGGAGCCATGCGACTCAATGCGTCCGCCACTCAATTTCCTTTCCCAGGCACATAATGTATCTCGAAGGTGTAGTCCCGTAGGAACTCCATCCACCTCCACTGCCTCATGTTCAGGTCCTTCTAATCTAACAAGTACTTCAGGCTCTTATGATCAGTGTAGACAATACAGGCCACTCCCGTATCACCATTATCTTCGCCGGATCCACCGTTATCCCTTCACCACTAACAATATGACCAAGGAATGCTACCGAGGATAAACAAAACTCACACTTGGAGAACGTGCCATACAACTGATTCCTTCTCAATGTCTCCAACACCATATGTAGATGCTTGTAGTGATCATCCTCACACTGCGAGTACACCAAGATATCATCGATAAACTATAACGAAACGGTCCAGGTACTCTCTGTACGTCCTGTTCATTAGATCCATAAACACAGATGGCGCATTGGTCAACCCAAACGACATGACCGTGAACTCGTAATGCCCAAACCACGTGCTGAACGCTGTCTTTTGTATGTCGCTTTCCCTTATCCTTAATTGGTAGTAGCCGGATTTCAGATCCTACTTCGAATATACTATTGACCCAACCAACTGATCAAACAGATCATCAATCCTTGGGATCGGGTACTTATTCTTTTCCGTAAGTTTGTTCAATTCTCGATAGTCGATGTAGAGTCGCAAGCTCCCATCCTTATTCTTAACGAAGAGGATCGGTCCCCTCCAAGGCGATGAACTTGGACGCACATACCCTTGTTCCAACAACTCTTGCAGTTGCACCTTCAACTCCGCCATCTCTCTTGGCGCTATCCGATACGGAGAGCGTGACACCGGTTTGGCACCCGACACCAGCTCAATAGTAAAATAAATCTCCCACAGAGGAGGGGCTCCTGGGAGATCATCTGGGAACACATCAGGATACTCAGACACAACTGGAATACTGCCCAGACTTGGCTTAGGCGTTGAAGTTTGCACTAATATGACAAACAGCTCTGCCCCAGACAAAACTGTCGCGATCACCTGAAGGGCCGACATCAAAGTCTTACTCGACCCATTCATTCCCGCAAACATAGTCTCCCGATCAGTATTCAGTCCCAACTTAACCTCCTTTCAGTTGCAATCAATGCATGCTCGCTGCTCCGAGAGCCAGTCCATTCCAAAGATTACGTCAAACTCTACTAACAGCAGTACCGACGCTCGCAAATCAAACTCCGGGTCTCCAATCCATATCTTTACCACACAGATTCTATACGCGCGCATTGAGCACCCATTGGGCAACAACACATCCAACTTGTATTTTGCCATCGAGGAAGGGACTCCAATGCGCGATACGAATCTTTCAGACAAGAAGGAATGTGAAGCTCCCGTATCAAACAGGGCTCTCGCCGGACAATAGAAAATCAACACAAAGCCTAGCACCAACATTTATAAGGTAACATATAAAAAGGTAACAACTACATAAAGTTAAACTGCTATAATTTAACTCATACCTGTCACCACATCAGCTTGTTTTATGCCCTCTTGCAGACCAAGATTAAATACTCTAGGCTGGGCTGGAGCATGGTGGGACGCGGTTGACTCCACCGCCTTCCCTTTTTATTCATATGTTGCTCCAAGCTTCCTCTCAGACTTTGCACGTCCGCTCCAACAATCACGAGCAAAATGCCTCATATTTACACATTTGTAGCAAGCTCCTGGGACTCGACATGTGGTTGCCCCCATCGCACCAGACGAAGGGGCTGAGCTCGAAGTCTTCAGCTTCTTGTTCCATCTGCAAAAACCCGACTTTGCATTTGGTACTTTGAACTCTGACTTCTTATCCCCTGGGTACTTCTTCTCTTGCACTTTCTTCACGACCTTCTCCAATGACCGGGCCGAATTGGCCAAGGCTAGGAAGCCCTGCGCCTTAGGCCCTGCAAGGAGTAGCTGTAGGTCGCCACGTAGACCATCATAAAATAGGGTTGTCTTTCACTCCTCCTCAGTAAACGTAGCACCAGCATAATGACCCAACCGTGTAAACTCGTGGAGATACTCATCCACGCTTCTGTCTCCCTGAGTCAAACCAAGGTACTGATTCTCCATCTCAAGATTCTGAGCAGAGGATAGATATCTGGCCAAGAACAACCTTGAGAATTCCTCCATAGGCACATCTGCAAGTTGGCTTCCCACTAAGAGGTGAACCTCCAACTCGTCCCACCACAGCCTCGCCTCACCAGCTAATAGGAAGGTCGCTATAGTGGTTTTCTACCACTCCTCAGTTAACGTGACCGTTAAGACTCTCTTTATCGTAGAGAGACAATCCTCAGCTTGAGTTGGCGTTCCAATCCCATCGGACATCGGAGGATTAAAGCTCATTACATGCTTGAGTTGCTTCTCCGTAGCTCTCCTTGGTGCTACTTGATCAACTACCACGCATTCTACCACTCCCAGCTCTGCCACCCTAATCGGTTCTTACTCATTAACAGGTGGTGTGTGGTGCATTTTCCCTGCAGGTTGGGCATTTATCATAGCAAAGACTGCTTTAGCCACCAATCTGATGGTTTCTACTGAAGGAGGTGTTGTAGGCACGTCATTCGGTGTACTAATCGGTTCTGCCACTCCCGTCTCTGCCACCCTAATCGGTTCTTGCTCATTAACAGGTGGTGCATGGTACATTTTCCCAACAAGTTGGGCATTTATCATAGAAAAGACTGCTTCAACAACCAATCTGATGGTTTCTACTGAAGGAGGTGTTGTAGGCACGCCATTCGGTGCACTACTTTCTGCCGATCGTAGACATTCTGATTGCCCAGCACCGCTCCTAACTGCCTATAATAGCATAAAACCTTGATTTGGCGACAAACAGATTGCTAAAAGCAATCATTGGAACACTCAGGTTCCTCAAAACAAGTGTATTTTCATTCCTAAATGGACATTCATGGGCTCTTTTATGTTATAACGATGACGCACATACATGTGCTCACCACCCCTTAAAAGAATTCGCCGACAAATTCAAATGAAGAAGACCGACACCGAGCTCTGATAACAAATTATAACACCCCCATCTGTCGAATGGCATATAACAGAAGGTTCAGCTAGAAACCGATGCCATATACCATGGACAGTCGGAAGGGTTATATAAGAATATCAAAAATCCAACTTTAACTACTCTCCCTAACACAGAGCATTCTAGAGGAAGCTTTTAAACAGTTGGAAAGAACTCATAATTGAATAACAACTATCTTGAATGTCCACATACTACCATAGGAATAAAATAACAAGTACACTGAAAGTACTTGACCTTATGGCCTTACAAGAGTTTACTTAACAAATTAATGATTTACATACATCGGCTCGCAGGCCGGCCATACATGACAAAAATAAAAACAACAATTCGCTTTGGCCTTCGAGGACCAGCTCAGCAACATGGGCTTCAGCCCACTATTTGGTACTTAGCTCTGCAGCACCTGCAACCAACATTCCACCGTATGGTGGAAAACAATGTAACGGTCAGCCAAAGCAAACAAAATTATAACGACCCCTCCCCTTACTCGGGACGACGGTGCTCTTTCCCTGCTTTTCATTAGCCCAACTAAACAATATAGTACAAAAATACTTCGCCACAGGTGTAGGCTCGCATGGTCAAACACCCCGTGCACTCAGGACACATTATCGGTGAATCCGGTCAATTCTGTGGCTTCACCACCATCCCCGGGATGGCAATATCGTGAGCATTTTAGTCTTTCTGACCACAGTCTAAGACTTCCGACTATGCCAACGGCCAGTCCCTCTATGGGTCTCTAGCACCGAACCACATAGCCCAAGTCCGATTCTACTTGCCCTTTGCTCACTCCGCATAGTCACTTTAAGACGTACACACGGGCCAAGCTTCTCTCGGATCCCAAAACATTTCCAAACATCACATAACCCAGTTATGTTCAAGGCTGGCTACCTGCCCGCCAAGTTAGCAGAACTACATTTCCGCTCAGTTTTCCAGGTGCGCCTTGGAGTTAATCCCCAAGCATCCCTACTGCAATATACCATGTAGAAACCCCAAAACACAGAGCACAGAGTCTTCTCCGGCAAACCATATAATATGCAACATCACCGATCCAGACCAATAGGTCCGGGTAGGATTCACACACAATACCTATGTCTGTACTTCGGTTCCGGGCTCTATATGAAACACAAAGGGGACTATTCACGTCAACCAAAAGGAACACCGCACACTAACCGCACACTCACGGGAGCGGGTTTCCTTATGCAAAAGAAAGAGAGCTTCACATGCTCAAGTAGAGAATCGTTACCCTTGTAGTTCGCTTTTGCGCCATGGGAATCTATCCGGATGGAAAGCTTCGCAAGGGAACTTCCTCCGCGGATACGGTCTCAGTTCTCAATTCGGTGCTCCGATGCTCCGCCGGTGGCCGGAATCCTCCTCTTCCTTCCTCCTTGCTCTCTCCTTTATCTAACTCCTTAGAAAGAGAAAGTTTAAGGGAAAATGAGGAATTAATCCTCAATTCCCCGCTTTAACAAAGCAAGAACACACCTGGGTCATCAGATCTTATATAAAGAAAATGAACGACTCAGATCCGCCCAAAATTCCTCAATACTGGGCCGAACATGGCCTTGCAAACGGCCGTGTCCCAGGCCGTGTGCCCCGATCGAGGCATGATCGTCGAGCACAAAATCGAAACGGGTCAAGACACGCCCGTGTCTCAACCTAACACGCACGTGTCGTGTCCTGACACGCCCGTAACCTAGGGGCGTATCACAGATAACCTCCATGCCAACCGTCATGTCCCTTGGGAACACGGGTGGTGACATGGGTATGCACACACCCGTGTCATGCTTGACACGCCCGTGTCGCTGCCATGTTTCCTGCCGTGTCCTTGTCTGGACACAGCCGACCAACACAGAGGAAGAGACAGCCTTGGGCACACCCGTGTACTAGGCCATGTACCCCTATTAAGGACCAAAAATTCCTTAGGATGCGACCCGTTCGATTATATTTTTCGGGGTGTTACACCGCGATCCCTGCCTAACAAGGGAAAGCTGCGCGACCTGGTCGGTTAGACCGCTGAGACAACACAAGCCGTGCGGCCTGAGCGGACAGAGAAGCCTCTCCTCCCATCCTTTGACATCGCGACCTCCAGGGAGAACCCAGAGTAGGCCGCGACTAGCGAGCTGGCTACCTTGGGAAGGATCGCCGATTTCTGGGTTACCAATTTTTATTTTCCAAGCATTTCATTATTATTTTAATTTCATGTAATGATGGGTGCCTATAACCATCAAGAGTATTTTAATTTCATGCATTTAAATTTTGTATTGTTTTTATTTCATGATGGGTGCATATAACCATCATAGTTTCATTTTGAATTTTGAATTGGAGGAGATGAAATGTTGTAAGCCTATATTTAAGCCATGATATTTGTCATATTGTTTAGAGAATGAATGGAAAGAATTTGAGATCCCTAAATCTTCCTTGAGTTCTTTTTTCCCTCTCCTTCTCCTCTCAAATTTCGGCCCCTCCCTTAGAGTTCTTCCTCTTGGCCGCCGACCATTTCCTTCCTCCTCTCTATTCTCTTTTCCTCGTATCCTCCTCCTCCTTTGCTAATCTCGGCCTCCCTACCTGTGCCTCTCCAAAACCTCTCGGCCACCCTCCCTTTCCACCAACCCGAGCCCCATCTCTCTCCAAGCCGCCGGCCACCACCATCCTTTAATCCCGGCCAAAGTCCTAGCTGCCACCTCCTCTACCTCCTTTACAACTCCTGACCACCTTTCCACCACCAACCAAACCCGAGAAGCCGTCACACTCACAAAACTCGAGCCACCCCCTTGAAAGGAATAGGCCACCATCTTTCCTCTCTCTTCTTTCCTTATATACATTGGATTCCTAAATTCTCCCTCTTCTAGGCTTTAACCAAGGAAGAACGACTTGCGATTTCATCGTCCGGCGTGGTACCATGGACTTTGAGTGGAAATATAAAATCAACCACCGTCGTGTGCGATTCCTCCACTCATCTTGTGGACGGACTTCTTGGGATTGGGTAACGATCTTCTATACTTTTCTTTGTGTGTTTCTTCTAAAATATTTTGAGCTTTGGTGGAATATAAGGCTAGTATTTTGTCCTGATTTATATTGAATATTGTGGTAGACTAAATCCAAATTTTAAAGCGTTAATTACCCGAATATTTTTCGTATAAATTGGAGCGGGTAAATCTCGTGAACGCCTATAGAAATTGGTTTTCCTTAGCCTTGGTTTCTTTGGTGTTCAAGTGATTTGGCAACCCTCATATTAATTAATTTTGGATATTAATTTAGGACATCATTTTAATCACTAATTTAGTCCGGAATTTCTTTTATTGGAAATGCGAATTGCTTGCATATAATTTAATTTGAATAGCTACTTGTCCGGATCGTGTGAGTCCTTTTCGCTTGAGCGAACATTGACCTATAGCCCTTGTTCAATATAAAGAAGGGGGTGCGTCCCTTAGTTTTGTAAGACCCCTCCTCCCGGATCCCAAAACACGGCACGAAGAGGGAGTCTTATGCCCGGAACAGCCGCCTTGCGGTAGCATTAACACACGGGCTAACCTGTACCACAAGACGCCTATTCCGCCGGCTGAAACCATATCAATATATCATGCCAACCCAACCAAATAAATAAGCAAGAGAAGTCAAAATCCACACTAAGTATGTAATGTCCAAAAACATCAATAATGAGAAGCTAAACATGCTTCTACAAAATATCAGAGTACAGCTAATCATTGCCCAAACGGGCTACATCAGAGTAAGCAAAACACTAACATCAGTAACAGACGGTATCGACGGCACCGTCACATCAGGCCCTGTCTCCCTGGCCTGGCTGCCCTGCTGCGTAGTCTGCGGCTGCTCTACCTGCGGCGTGACCTCCTAAAAAGGAAGACGTAGCAACCGTTAGTCGAAACGACTAAGTGGTTTCACATCCGCTCCCCCGGCGACTCCTCGGCACCGGGCGGAGAAAAGGAACAAGAGTATAGTATCTATCAAGTATGCAAGTAAAGGAAAAACAAGCAGGTGGCAGTAGTGTAAGAGTATCAATGTATAACTAGCAGTTCTATAAAAGCTACCAATATGTAAACTAACCATTCTACAAGAGCCATCAAGGTATAATAACAAGTGTAATAAAGCTACAGCAGGAAAGTAACTTAACTTATAAGAATGCCCATACAAACTTATAAGTTAAGGATCGGGTTACATAAAGTAACTCATCGTATAAGAGTGCCCATACAAACTTATACGATGAGGATCTTGTTGTGCAATGATATGAAATGCTATGAATGCTATGCAATGACTCACCCATGCACACCCATGTAATTGCTATGTCGACACAGACTGTAGTTCCCACTTTTCGAGCAGGTAGCTAACCTCTCAGGCATCAGCCGCCGTGGCCAGGCGGTGACAGTAGAACGGGCACTTCTACTACTAGGCGGGTATCACACTACTTCACCTAGGCCTCCGTACGCCTCAACGCTAAGAACACAACAGCGGAGCCCATGCGTACTATGGCCCAGCGGGGTCTTGGGTAGAGGTGCACCAAGAACACAGCCCGAACTGGCCTTGCGTGACCCGGAAGGGGCCTCGGAAGAAAGCACGAGGACACAGCCCAACCGTCCACATGGTCGGAGGGGCCTCGGGACGTGAACACCGAGGACACAGCCCAAACCGACCAAGTCTAACTGCCAACTCCCGTCGGTGTGACGACTGGCGAGCCCGTAGACCTGCCACACTATCCTTAACCCGGGATTACGACACCGCGTGTCGACTCACACCACATGCAAACACCACATCAACATATCATGGAAGGGGCCTCGGAAGTAAACACGAGGACACAGCCCAACCATCCATCCACACCTATCTCAACACAACAAACGAGTGACGGTCAACACCGCACTTTCATTCTTCCACAATACTACCCGTAGGGAGACGACGCTCTAAGTATTGGACTAATAAATTTCATTTCACCAAATCAACATATCATGGCCATAGTTTAATCTTCTAAATGTCATTCCATATGAACTCTACATAAGACTTATATGATGCGCATATGTTATAATCTATCAACATCTTATCAATTCGATTCGATTAAACATAAAGGAAACCATCCAAATCTCAAGACAACTTGCAATAATAAATCAATTGTATGCATCCTAAATAATAAACACCATCATTCAAAGTTCTTCGGTGATTAGCATCAATTATCTAATCTTGACAGAATTCCACCGACTCTAATTGCACTTTATATTAAACCAGAATTCTAAGTGTATCACTAATCTGGACAGCAATTTCGACCGGAGATTCCCGAGGATACAGGAATCCGGTGAAGTCGTGCAACCCCTCGTTGGAAAGATCTTTTCGTGATCTACAACTTTCATATTCAGGTCACAACCCAGATCTGACAATAACTTACTCGAAATCGGCTTCAAAGTTCACTGCGCACAGAACACAATTTCTGTGTACAGGAATTGCCGGACAGCAAACTCGATTTGGTTTTCCCGGGGCCACAGACATCACCTGAAGTCGTGCAACCACTCGTTGGAAAGGTATTTCCAAGGGCTACAACTTTCATGTTTAGCCGAAAGCCCAGATCTGCCCATATCCATCGGGAAAATGGCCTAGAAGATCGCTGCGCGCAGAATACAGATTCTGCGCGCATCTTAAAGAAAATGAACGGCATCGGTTCGTCTTCCTCGTCAAGGCGATCGTTCCTAAATTTTCCAGAATTATTCTCCTCCCTTATTCAACCTCAAAGGCCATAAACTCCTCACGAGACCATCCACCCATCGTCATATTGAAGAAAAGGGGAAGGGTTGAAGAGATCTAAAACCTAGGATTCAAATCCTAACATGGCCAAACCTAGAAATCTTCTCCTCTCCATCAAGTTCTCTTGAACCGATGTCTCTCCTAAAGCATAACTATAGATCTAGCACCAAGGGAGAGGGTAGGAAACTCACGTTGACTCCAGCGGTACCACCATTTCCGGCCATGGATCGCGTAGTTCTCCTTGGCGGCATCTTCTCTCTCGCGGCGATGGCGGATCTCCTTCGGTAAAACTTGCTCCTGCAGTTTTTCTCTCACCAGGAAGTCTCACAGGAAATAGGGGAAGGAAAAGAGAATGAAAAACGGCTAGGGTTTCTCTGCCCCTTATAAGCAAAATGTGACACGGGTAGGGACACGGCCGTGTCCGTACCCGTGTCCTGCTTCCGCGAAACGGCCGTGGCGGTTTCCATGTCGGTTCACTGTTTGACACGGGTAGGGACACGGCCGTGTCCCAACCCGTGTTCACATGACACGGCCGTGTGCCTGGCCGTGTCATTGGCCGTGTGCATCTTCAGTTACATCTCGCCACTTCTCGTCGAGCCCAACTCGGCGCACACGGGTAGGGACACGGCCGTGTCACTACCCGTGTCACCATCTCGACGACTCTCGACGATTCTCGACGATCTCGACACGCCTCGTCGAGATCGTCTCGACGCACACAGGTAGGGACACGGCCGTGTCACTACCCGTGTCACTTCTCTCTACACTGATTTCTCCACTTCTCCACAAGTGCAGCCCAACTCCCTGCACTTCTCAGGACTTGAGTCAACCCTCCTGACTCAAAAACTCACACACTAGGGGCCTAGAGCGATTCGGGTCGTTACAAATCCTATAAACAAAATAAAAGATTTCGTCCCCGAAATCAGGCTTAAGCTGTGTGGAGAAAACTTAACAGGAAGTTTATCACATGTTTTTAAATAAGGTTACCTTGGGCAAACAGCTCCGGGTAGCGTTGCTGCATCAAATCCATTGGCTCCCAAGTGTACTCCTCCTTCCCATGATTCAACCATAGCACCTTTACTAAGGGGACACTTTTGCGGCGTAATGTTCTTGTCTCGCTGTCAACAATCCGCACCGGCTCTAGTCGCACAGATCTATCCGACGCCACTACACCATCAGTAGTTGGAATAAATTGGTCGGGCCGCAACAGTGCTTTTCGAAGCGACGACACATGGAACACGTCGTGGAGATTTTCTAGTTCTGGCGGTAACTCCAACCGATAGGCCAACGGGCCAATCCTTTCCAATATAGTATAAGGCCCAACATACCTTGGGCTGAGCTTTTTCATTCCACGCACCCGCGACACTCCATGCATCGGCCGAATCTTAAGGAACACTTTTTCGCCCACCTGGAACTCCACCATCCGATGCTTTTTATTATAATATTTCGCCTGTCGACTTTGAGCCTCCAACATGCGATCCCGTATCAATCTGACCACCGCATCAGTATCATCTATGTATTCGTTTCCCAATGCCTTCGGATCTTCATCTTGCACCCAAGACAAGGGAGTCCTGCACCTTCTTCCGTAAAGGGCTTCATGGGGCGCCATACCGATGCTTGCTTGATGACTATTGTTGTAGGAGAATTCCATCAGGGGCAAGAGTCTTTCCCATGGCTCTCCTCTGTCCAACACACATAGCCTCAACAAATCCTCCAGCGTTCTGATTGTCCGCTCTGACTGTCCGTCAGTCTGAGGATGAAAAGCGGTACTAAAGGTTAGGCGTGAGCCCAAATACGCCTGCACCGCCTTCCACTCATTTGATGTAAACCGACCATCCCTATCCGAAACAATCGTCTTGGGCACGCCATGATACCGTACAAATTGCTCCACAAAAAGGCGTACCAAAACATCCACGTGTGCTTCCTTCTTCATTGGAATGAACCGGGCCACCTTTGTCAGTCGATCCACAATAACCCACACCGAATCATTCCCGGAGCGGGAACGAGGTAACCCATGAACAAAGTCCATGGAGATATCCTCGAACTTCCATTCGGGGATGGGCAGCGACTGCAACAAACCACCGGGACTCCTGCATTCAGCCTTCACTCTTTGGCAAGCTTCGCAATGTGTAACATAGTAGCGAACATCCTTCTTCATTCCCGGCCAACACATGGTCTTCCGCAGTCCGGCATACATCTTAGCAATACCCGGATGCACTGAATATTGAGAGGAATGCGCCTCTCTCAATATATCTTCCCGAATTTTGCCGCCCTTGGGAATATAAAGTCGGCCACGAAAATAAACGAGGCCGTCTTTTAGTGTGTACTCATCGGTGGTCCCATCTTCAATTGCCTTGATTGCCGGGGCCAAGGCCGCATCCATACCTTGCTCCACCCGAATCCGATCTCGGATATCACAAACTATGCTCACGTTGGCCAAATACTCCGCATACTCTGTCGAAGGATCCTTGAATACTAGAGTAATTTCCATCTCCTCGATCATCCGAGCCAACTCCATGCTCATCAGCCGAGACTCTGGGCTAGAGCCTGGCACTTTTCTACTCAAGGCATCGGCTACCGAGTTCGCTTTCCCGGGGTGGTAGTTCATGGTGAACTCATAGTCGCATAGAAATTCCAACCACCGCCGTTGTCTCAGGTTCAACTCCTTCTGAGTGTGAACATACTTCAAGTTTTTGTGATCGGAAAAGATCTCGCAGTGGACGCCATATAAATAATGCCTCCAGACCTTCAAAGCGAACACCACTGCTCCTAACTCCAAATCATGAACCGGGTAATTGATTTCATGTTTCTTTAACTGCCTTGAAGCATAAGCGATCACATGCCCGTGCTGCATCAGTACCGCTCCCATCCCTTGATATGATGCGTCTGTGTAAACCTGAAATCCTTCCTTCCCAGACGGAAGTGCAAGGATGGGGGCGGAGGTAAGCCTATCCTTCAACTCTTGAAATGCTGCTTCACATTTAGGAGTCCACTCAAATGGCACACCCTTCTTCGTCAAGGAGGTAAGAGGAAGGGCAATCTTGGAGAATCCTTTCACGAACTTGCGGTAGTAGCCAGCAAGTCCAAGAAAGCTTCGTACATCGGCCGCCGACTTCAAGGGCGACCACTCCTTCACGGCCCGCACCTTAGCTGGGTCCACAGCTAATCCTGCTCCACTGATCACATGCCCTAAGAAGGCAACCTCCTTAAGCCAGAATTCACACTTGCTAAACTTGGCATACAAGGCGTGCTCCTTCAATTTCTTCAAAACTAAGGTCAGGTGCTCGACATGCTCCTCCTCCGTCTTTGAATAGACTAAGATATCGTCGATGAAAACGATGACGAAGATGTCCAAGTATGGTTCAAACACCTTGTTCATCAGGCTCATGAAGGCCGAAGGTGCATTCGTGAGCCCAAACGGCATTACTGTGAACTCATACAAACCATATCTCGAACTGAAGGCTGTTTTCTGAATGTCCCCCTCTTGTATCCTGTCTAGCCATTCCTCTGTACGTACGGCTGACTCCGTCCCAAGGTAGACGGGAGGGGAGAGAGCCCGAAAGGTGCTCAGCCAGTTGGAGCTCGGGGCCTGTTGTTGCACCGGAGCCTGCTGTGCCTTAAAAGCATCAAGAATGGCGGTGAGTGTTTGCCCCAACTCAGACTGTTGGAACTGAGTGGGTATGGGAGGTGTAGGAGTACCCCTCATCGGCTCAACATGCAGTGAAACCTACACGTACACGACAAATTTGTGGTCAGGTTGGCTAATCGTAGGGTCAAAGTTGGACAAACTTAATGTGAATTACATATGAGCACACCACTGCTTCCGCTAAGTCAGTTTGTCCCCAAACTGACTAACCAAACGGGGGTGGCACCATTGTTGAATGACTTCGTAGTTGAGGATCGTGGCAAACTGATACCATTTGTAAGACCCCTCCTCCCGGATCCCAAAACACGGCACGAAGAGGGAGTCTTATGCCCGGAACAGCCGCCTTGCGGTAGCATTAGCACACGGGCTAACCTGTACCACAAGACGCCTATTCCGCCGGCTGAAACCATATCAATATATCATGCCAACCCAACCAAATAAATAAGCAAGAGAAGTCAAAATCCACACTAAGTATGTAATGTCCAAAAACATCAATAATGAGAAGCTAAACATGCTTCTACAAAATATCAGAGTACAGCTAATCATTGCCCAAACGGGCTACATCAGAGTAAGCAAAACACTAACATCAGTAACAGACGGTATCGACGGCACCGTCACATCAGGCCCTGTCTCCCGGGCCTGGCTGCCCTGCTGCGTAGTCTACGGCTGCTCTACCTGCGGCGTGACCTCCTAAAAAGGAAGACGTAGCAACCGTTAGTCGAAACGACTAAGTGGTTTCACATCCGCTCCCCCGGCGACTCCTCGGCACCGGGCGGAGAAAAGGAACAAGAGTATAGTATCTATCAAGTATGCAAGTAAAGGAAAAACAAGCAGGTGGCAGTAGTGTAAGAGTATCAATGTATAACTAGCAGTTCTATAAAAGCTACCAATATGTAAACTAACCATTCTACAAGAGCCATCAAGGTATAATAACAAGTGTAATAAAGCTACAGCAGGAAAGTAACTTAACTTATAAGAATGCCCATACAAACTTATAAGTTAAGGATCGGGTTACATAAAGTAACTCATCGTATAAGAGTGCCCATACAAACTTATACGATGAGGATCTTGTTGTGCAATGATATGAAATGCTATGAATGCTATGCAATGACTCACCCATGCACACCCATGTAATTGCTATGTCGACACAGACTGTAGTTCCCACTTTTCGAGCAGGTAGCTAACCTCTCAGGCATCAGCCGCCGTGGCCAGGCGGTGACAGTAGAACGGGCACTTCTACTACTAGGCGGGTATCACACTACTTCACCTAGGCCTCCGTACGCCTCAACGCTAAGAACACAACAGCGGAGCCCATGCGTACTATGGCCCAGCGGGGTCTTGGGTAGAGGTGCACCAAGAACACAGCCCGAACTGGTCTTGCGTGACCCGGAAGGGGCCTCGGAAGAAAGCACGAGGACACAGCCCAACCGTCCACATGGTCGGAGGGGCCTCGGGACGTGAACACCGAGGACACAGCCCAAACCGACCAAGTCTAACTGCCAACTCCCGTCGGTGTGACGACTGGCGAGCCCGTAGACCTGCCACACTATCCTTAACCCGGGATTACGACACCGCGTGTCGACTCACACCACATGCAAACACCACATCAACATATCATGGAAGGGGCCTCGGAAGTAAACACGAGGACACAGCCCAACCATCCATCCACACCTATCTCAACACAACAAACGAGTGACGGTCAACACCGCACTTTCATTCTTCCACAATACTACCCGTAGGGAGACGACGCTCTAAGTATTGGACTAATAAATTTCATTTCACCAAATCAACATATCATGGCCATAGTTTAATCTTCTAAATGTCATTCCATATGAACTCTACATAAGACTTATATGATGCGCATATGTTATAATCTATCAACATCTTATCAATTCGATTCGATTAAACATAAAGGAAACCATGCAAATCTCAAGACAACTTGCAATAATAAATCAATTGTATGCATCCTAAATAATAAACACCATCATTCAAAGTTCTTCGGTGATTAGCATCAATTATCTAATCTTGACAGAATTCCACCGACTCTAATTGCACTTTATATTAAACCAGAATTCTAAGTGTATCACTAATCTGGACAGCAATTTCGACCGGAGATTCCTGAGGATACAGGAATCCGGTGAAGTCGTGCAACCCCTCGTTGGAAAGATCTTTTCGTGATCTACAACTTTCATATTCAGGTCACAATCCAGATCTGACAATAACTTACTCGAAATCGGCTTCAAAGTTCACTGCGCACAGAACACAATTTCTGTGTACAGGAATTGCCGGACAGCAAACTCGATTTGGTTTTCCCGGGGCCACAGACATCACCTGAAGTCGTGCAACCACTCGTTGGAAAGGTATTTCCAAGGGCTACAACTTTCATGTTTAGCCGAAAGCCCAGATCTGCCCATATCCATCGGGAAAATGGCCTAGAAGATCGCTGCGCGCAGAATACAGATTCTGCGCGCATCTTAAAGAAAATGAACGGCATCGGTTCGTCTTCCTCGTCAAGGCGATCGTTCCTAAATTTTCCAGAATTATTCTCCTCCCTTATTCAACCTCAAAGGCCATAAACTCCTCACGAGACCATCCACCCATCGTCATATTGAAGAAAAGGGGAAGGGTTGAAGAGATCTAAAACCTAGGATTCAAATCCTAACATGGCCAAACCTAGAAATCTTCTCCTCTCCATCAAGTTCTCTTGAACCGATGTCTCTCCTAAAGCATAACTATAGATCTAGCACCAAGGGAGAGGGTAGGAAACTCACGTTGACTCCAGCGGTACCACCATTTCCGGCCATGGATCGCGTAGTTCTCCTTGGCGGCATCTTCTCTCTCGCGGCGATGGCGGATCTCCTTCGGTAAAACTTGCTCCTGCAGTTTTTCTCTCACCAGGAAGTCTCACAGGAAATAGGGGAAGGAAAAGAGAATGAAAAACGGCTAGGGTTTCTCTGCCCCTTATAAGCAAAATGTGACACGGGTAGGGACACGGCCGTGTCCGTACCCGTGTCCTGCTTCCGCGAAACGGCCGTGGCGGTTTCCATGTCGGTTCACTGTTTGACACGGGTAGGGACACGGCCGTGTCCCAACCCGTGTTCACATGACACGGCCGTGTGCCTGGCCGTGTCATTGGCCGTGTGCATCTTCAGTTACATCTCGCCACTTCTCGTCGAGCCCAACTCGGCGCACACGGGTAGGGACACGGCCGTGTCACTACCCGTGTCACCATCTCGACGACTCTCGACGATTCTCGACGATCTCGACACGCCTCGTCGAGATCGTCTCGACGCACACAGGTAGGGACACGGCCGTGTCACTACCCGTGTCACTTCTCTCTACACTGATTTCTCCACTTCTCCACAAGTGCAGCCCAACTCCCTGCACTTCTCAGGACTTGAGTCAACCCTCCTGACTCAAAAACTCACACACTAGGGGCCTAGAGCGATTCGGGTCGTTACAAGTTTTATGTGTTGCTAAATTAGTTGAGTAGTCGGTATAATTGTTTTTAGAGAAAATATTGGGCGCTGCATATTTTATTTAATCTTCAAACCTGAGAGCGCATAGTTTAACCCGTCGAAACCGTGGGTCTGCATCAATTTGGTATCAGAGGGAGGTTCACGTCCATTTCCTAATTGACACCCTCCACCTTTTATTATTTCGCCGACACGCACTTGCATGTTTCTATGTCAAAATAATAAACCAAATTTTTTAGTTTTGGTCTGCCAATAGCAACTTAAAATTCTCAGTTTTTCTCAAAATTTTTAAAAAAATAAACTCTGGAAATTCTGCATCATTTATTAGTAAGAAATCAAAAAAAATATTTTATTTTTATAAAGTCATTATTTTTATTAAGTCATTATAAAATTTTAATTTTGGTCTGCAAATAGCGGTCTATATTTTTATTTTTCTGAAACAAAATAAAAAAATTTTTATTTAATAATCTTCATAATATTTTCAGCAAGAAAATCGAAACCATTTATTTTTTACCCTATTTGCTAAGCGGGAACAATTCCGTCATTCCTAGAGTTTTGTTGGTCATGTTCATATCTCATTGCATGTGCACCAGATTCGAGTAGAATTTTATGTCCCGTCACCACTAGAAAATAGCCTATGACGTGTATGCTAGAAGACAGGCACCCACTTATGACGGTTATGACTATTTGTATGCTAAAGTCATGGTTAAACATACCACAACCTTGCCTTCATACTATAGGAATACCAACCGTCCCCGCGCTTATCCACCCACGAGTAGTGAGGCACCTACTTATGATGGTTTAGGGTGTCCCCAAGTTTTCCTAGACAAGGTTAAGGAAATAGAGTGCTACTTTGAGTGGTACAAATGGACAGACGCGGATAAGGTGCGAGTGGCGAGAATAAAGTTGTTAGGTAGAGCTAAGATGTTTTGGTTGAATGAGGAACGACGTCTGAGAGTCGAGAACGATAAATTACATATTGGATGGGCAGACATGAAGGCCATGCTGATCGAACAGTATGTCCATACGTACCATCAAACTCAGATGTTAGATGATTTGGCTACCATTAAATAAGAGAATAAGTCGGGCTCTGATGTTGATGCAGTATCTCTTGATTCTGAGGATGACACCGTAGTTGAGAGTATTCCAGTAACACCCTCTATCCGTCGCATAACATATAGCAGTAGGTCCAGCCGGGGCCCGACGCCATATACCACAGACAGACTGGGTGGTTACTCAATGGAAACCATCCAACCAATCACAACGTCCTACACAGAGCATTCTAGCGGAAGCAGTTTAAATAGCTGCAATAAAAAGAACCCAGCAACAAGCATGAATGTACACTAACAAGCCAAAAAGGAATGAAGTACATACACAAGTACTGGCCTTAAAACCTTACAAATGGTTTACTCATATTACATGTTTTCGATAGCACGGCTCGCAGGCCTGTCATACATGAACAAAAGCAAGTAAACACTCCAATTAGGCCTTCGAGGGCCGGCTTCGCAATTTGGGCTTTAGACCGTTATTGACCGCTTGGTCCAGCAACACCTGCAAGCACAATCCACCACACGGTGGCAAACAAAAGCAACGGTCAACAATGCTGACCAAATTATAACGATCCCGCCCCCAATTCGGGGCAGCGATGCTCCTTCCCTGCACTTATTAGCATAACCAAGCAGTATATATATACATTACATCACAAGCGTTGGCACACACAGCCACACACCCCGTGCACTCAGGGCACATTCTCGGTGAATCGGTCAATGTCACGTCAATTTAAGCCATAAACACCCTGATCTCAACACCGCCACTTTGACGGCCACACTATGAGCATTTTGTCTTCCCGGCATGGGTCACGTCATTTTAAGACATGGACCGCCGAAGACCCTCATCTATGACAACGACAAGTACCACGTACCTTTAGGTCACTTTAACCGAACGATATAGAATGGGTACGGTTCCATCTAACCCGTGCTCACATCGCAACGACAATTTAAGTCATATGCGCGGGTCAAACTTCTCCCGAGTCCCATTTCTGTTACACACTTCACATAACCCGGTTATGTTCAAGTTGGCTCCCAGGCCTCCAAGTTGGCAGAACCACGCATCTGCCCAGTATTTCGGGTGCACGTTGGAGTTAATCCCCAAGGCTCCCTGTTGCAATCTACCTCGTAGAAAACTCGAAAAACAAACATTCGCACGGAGTCTTCTCCGGCCATTATGCAATGCAACATCACCAATCCAGACCAACTTGTCTGGGTAGGCTTCACACATCATGCCTATGTCCGTTCTCGAATACGGACTCTAAATAACGGGGACTTTACATATCTACCCGAAGGAATGCCTCCAACTCACCGCAAACTCGCAAGAGCGGGCTTCCTATGTAAAAGAAGGAGAGCTTCACATGCTTAAGTAGAGAATCATTACCTTAGCGTTCTTCCTTGGCACCATGGAAATGTACACGGATGAAAAGCACATCAATCTCCTTTCCTTCGTAGATTCGAAGTCGGATCGCGATTTGGAGCTCTAAAACTCTTCCAATGACTGGATCTAGACTTCTTCTTCCTCCTTTGCTCTCCGCTCTCTTTAAGATTTAGACAGAGAACTACGACAGAAAAATAATGGTTTTGAACCCTTCTCTCTGGTATAACCCCTTCGGGATAACAACAACCGTCGGATCCCACAAAAGGGATGCACGGATACGATCCAGGTCCGACCTGGACAAATGGGGCTAAACACCGCACGAATCACCAACAGGAGCTGGACACGTCCGCGTCAAAACAGTGTCAGAACAATTAGTCAACTCTCGCAAAAACCTGTGTGTCGACACTTCGCGTCGACAGAGTCAAACACGCCACAATCCGCCCCACGCTCGACGATCGTCGAATCAAGAATATCGACCGCTGCAAGATCATCGAACGAAGTTCTCTATCCAAATCATCGAACGCAGCCAGATCGTCGAACGAAAATCTCTGGCCAAATCGTCGAACGCAGCCAGATCGTCGAACGGAGATCGCTCGCCCAATCGTCGAACCCACGGCCCGATCGTCGAACCCACGACCTAATCGTCGAACGACACTCGACATGCCCTGGGACACGCCCGTGTCCAGGGCCGTTTTTGCTGCTCGACGATCGTCGAACCCAATTTCGTCGACCTATAGGCCAAATCGTCGAACCGAACACGACACGCCCTGGGACACGCCCGTGTCCAAGGCCGTGTGCCTCCTGCCAAATTCCATATTTGGCCCGGAACGCCTCCCATCGCACTTTTGAGTTTCGGGGCATTACAACTCTCTCCCTCTTAAAAGAATTTCACCCATGAAATTTCATAAAGGAAAGATAAGCACAAAACTAAAATTGTACCTGAGCGGAACAACTCCGGCTACTCGTCAAGCATAGTCTGCTCTCGCTCCCAAGAGAGCTCCTCTACACCACAATTGTCCCATCGGACCTTGACCATCCTGATCTCTTTATTGCATAGCCGCTTGACTTCTGAGTCTTCAATACGCACGGGCTTGACCTTTGTCGTCAACCCACTATCAATCGGCACTTGATCGACCGCGATCACTTGTGTAGGCTCTTGCACCATCTTTCGTAGCACCGATATATGGAATACATCATGTAGACCACTGAGCTCCACTGATAGCTTCAACTGATAGGCTGCTTCACCAACCCGCTCCAGAACCTCAAATGGCCCAAGGTACCTCGGGCTTAGCTTTTTCAATCGACGCACCCGCGAGACACCCTTGAACGGCTTGATCTTCAAGTACACCCAATCGCCCACAGCGAACTCCACGTTCCTGTGCTTGGCATTATAGTACTTCGCCTGTCGGTCCTGAGCGATTAGCAACCTCTCCCGAATGGTTCGCACCAATGAGGTAGAATCCTCCACCTCTTGACGCTTGTACAACTTTGACTCACCCGTTTCCAACCAGGACAACGACGTGCAACATCTTCTACCATGAAGGGCCTCGAAGGGCGCCATTTGAATACTCGCCTAGTAGCTATTGTTGTACTCAAATTCCACCAAATAAAGATGGTCTTCCCATTACTTTCCAAAGTCCAAGACACACATGCGGAGCATGTCTTCCATAGTTCTATTGACCCTCTCGGCCTGCCCATCCGTCTGCAGATGGAAGGCTATGCTAAAAATCAGCTTTGCTCCCAACATTTGCTGCACAAGCCTCCAATCATTGGGCGTCAACCGCCCATCTCAGTCACTCACGATGCTGCGGGGCACACCATGAAGCCGCACAATATTGTCTACATACAACTTTTCCAATTTCTCAACCAGATCATCCTTCCTATGCGGAATGAAATGCGACACCTTCGTTAAACGATCTGCGACCACCCAAATGGCGTCGTTCCCCTTTTGCGACCTTGGCAACCCGTGCACAAACTCCATAGTAATGTTGTCGAACTTCCACTCCGCAATAGGCAAGGATTTCAAGAATCCTCCCGGCTTTTGGCACTCCGCCTTCACCAAGGCGCAAGTTTGGCACTTTGCCACGTACAACGCCACATCCTTTTTCAGTCCTAGCCACCAGAACAATTTCTTAACATCGCGGTACATCTTCGTGCTCCCCGGGTGAATCGAGTACTTGGTTTGGTGTGCCTCGTACAACAAATCCACCCACAAACTGCCCACGCTTGGGACGCAAAGACGACCGTCTTTCCTAAGCAATCCATCCATAACTTCATATTGGGAATTTGACCCATCCAGAGCCTCTATCATGAGTTATTTCATGTGACCATCCAAATCCAAAGCCTACCGAATCCGATCAGCCAGGTCATATTGAACTTCAGTCCAATTCAAGAGTGCTTCAGCACTTGACTGCTTGTCTACACAAGAAATCTCCAACGCCTCTAACTCTCGAACCAACCGCTCGTCATGAACCGACAGCCAATTGGCTTGATCTGGGCCCGGTGACTCAACGCGTCCGCAACCGCATTAGCTTTACCAGGCACGTAGTGGATCTTGAATGTATAGTCCCCTAGGAACTCCATCCATCTACGCTGCCGCATGTTCAGGTCTTTCTGATTAATCAAATACTTCAGGCTCTTATGATCGGTGTAGATATCAATCTTCACACCGTACAAATAATGCCTGCACAGCTGTAAGGCAAAAATCACGGCCGCTAACTCCAAGTCATGGAACGGATAGTTCCTCTCGTGCACCTTCAGATGTCTCGAGCCATATGCTATAACGCTTCCATGTTTTAACAGCACACAACCCAAACCTCTGCCCGAAGCATCGCTATAAATCTCATAACCTTCAGTCCCACTCGGCGAACTCAGCACAGGCGCCGTGGTCAACCGACATTTGAACTCCTCAAAAGCTCACGCGCACTCCGGCGTCCAAACGAACTTCTGCTCCTTCCTCGTCAAAGTAGTGAGAGGTAACGCTATCAATGAGAAGTTCTCTACGAAGCGCCTATAATAGCAGGCAAGAACCAGAAAGCTCCGGACTTCCGCTACCGTAGAAAGCTTAGGTCACTCCCGTATCGCAACAATCTTCGCCGGATCCACTGCAATACCTTCCCCACTCACTATATGACCGAGGAACGCCACTGAGGACAACCAAAACACGCACTTTGAGAACTTGACGTACAATTGAATTCTCCTTAGAGTCTCCAAAACCAAATGAAGATGCCTGAAGTGATCTTCCTTACTCTGCGAGTACACCAAAATATAATCGATGAACACGATCACAAAATTTCCAAGTACTCCCTGAAGGTCCTGTTCATCAAATCCATCAACACTGGCGGCGCATTAGTCAGCCCAAACGACATGACCGTAAACTCCTAATGCCCGTATCTCGTACTGAACGCTGTCTTCGGGATATCACTCTCCCTTATTCGCAGCTGATAGTACCCGGACTTGAGGTCCAACTTTAAGTACACCGTCGACCCAACTAACTGATCGAATAGATCATCAATCCGGGGGATCGGGTACTTGTTCTTTTCCGTCAACTTGTTGAACTCCAGATAATCAATACATAGCCTCAAGCTTTCGTCCTTCTTCTTAACAAAGAGGACCGGCGCGCTCCAAGGCGAAGAACTTGGACGCACATACCTTTGCTCCAACAACTCTTGCAGTTGAACCTTCATCTCCGCCATTTCCTTAGGCGCTAGCCAATATGGAGAGCATGACACAGGCTTTGCACCTGGTACGAGCTCTATCGTAAAATCTATCTCCCGCTGCGGTAGGGCTCCAGGAAGATCGCTAGGGAACACATCAGGGTACTCCGATACCACTGAAATACTGTCCAACGCAGGCTTAGGCTTTGCAACCTCCACTAGTGTAAAGAACAGTTCTGCACCGACACGAACCGCCTTCACCACCTGAAGAGCAGACATCAACGTCTTGCTCGCCCCCTTCAAGCCTGTGAAAGTCAACTCACGACCTGCTCCCAGCTTGACTTCCTTGCTACCGCAATGAATATAAGCTCGCTGCTCCGAGAGCCAGTCCATGCCAAATATAACGTCGAATTCCACTAGAGGCAATAACGATGCTTGCAAATGGAACTCCTGGCTCCTAATTCGAATCTTCACGCCACAGATTCTAACCGCGCGCATCGAACACACATTGGGCAACAACACATCCAACTTGTCCTTCGCCATTGAAGAAGGTACTCCGATGCACGATATGAATTCTTCGGACAAAAAGGAGTGTGAAGCTCCTGTATCGAAGAGTGCTCTTGCCGGAATTTCACAAATCAAAACAAATCCTAAACAAGCAGTGGTAAGGTAACATGTGCATAACAAGTATTTAAATAAATTTAATTTGCTACAAATTTAAATTTTACCTGTCACCACATCTGCCTGTTTGATGGCCTCCTATTGGCCAAGATTATAAACCCTCGGTTGGGCCGGATCATAATGAGATGCGGTTGACTCCACCGTCTTGCCATTCTCTTCATAAGTCGCTCCCAGCTTCCTTTCGGACATGGGACGTCCGCTCCAGCAATCGCGGGCAAAGTGCCCCAACTTTCCACAAGTAAAGCATACACCCGGAGTACGACCCGTAGTCGCCCCAGAAGTACTAGAAGAGGGGGCTGGACACGAAGTCCTAGCCTTTTTGTAGAACCTTTGATAGCCGGACTAAGAAGTAGTCAGCACCTTGAACTCAGACTTCTTGTCACCAATGCTTTTCTTTACTTGTACATTCTTCATGTCCTTCTCCAAGGACCGGGCCATGTTGACCAAGGTCAAGAAACCATACGTCATCGACCCCGAGAGTAGTAGCCTCACATCATCTCTCAACCCTTCGTCGAATTGATTCATCTTGCGCTCCTCATCCGCGATGGTGGAGCTAGCATACCGACTCAATCGAGTAAACTCGTGGAGATATTCATCCACGCTACTCTCTCCTTGAACCAACTTCAAGAACTCGTTCTCCATCGAAATCCTCTTAGTAGAAGGGTGGTACCTTACTAAGAACAGTCCCGAGAACTCTTCCATCGGGATGTCTTTGAGTTGCATACCTCTTAAATGATGAAGCTCCAAGCCTTCCCACCACAATCTCTCTTCACCATCCAGAAGGAACGTAGCAATAGTTGTCATTTGCCATTCTTACGTCTTCGTTGCTGTCAAGACACTCTTCACACTTGAGAGCCAGTCTTCAGCTTGAGATGGGGTTCCCAACCCCGAGAATACCGGAGTATTAAATCTCATGACATGTTTGTGCTGTCTCTCGGTTGCCCTCCTCGGTACCACCAGTTCCTCTACTACCTGTTCCACCCTTCTCTGCTCAGCTGCTTGTAGTGGTACCTGCTCCATCGCAGGAGCGGGCTGCTGCACCTGCCTTGTAGGCTGCTCATTGATCATTGCAAACACTGCTTCAGCCACCAGTCGAATGGTTTCGGCCGAAGGATGTGTTGCAGGAGCATCATTTGGTGCACTGTTAGCCTTAGAAACACGAAGTTTCGACGGCCCAGCACCGCTTCTGGTCACCTATAGTGGCACAAAATACCGTTAAGCGACCAAACAAAAGTGTAAACAGCAATTATAGGAACACGCAGGTTCCCCAAATATGTGTATTTTCATTCCTAGGTGGACATTCATGGGTTTTTTTGTTGTTATAACGATGACGCACATACATATGCTCACCACCCCTTAAAAAGAATTCGTCCACGTATTCATTTAAGCCTGACCGAAACCAGTAGTCTGATACCAAATTGTAACAAAACCTATCTGTCACATAACATATAGCAGTAGGTCCGGCCGGGGCCCGACGCCATATACCACAGACAGACCGGGTGGTTACTCAATGGAAACCATCCAACTAATCACAACGTCCTACACAGAGCATTCTAGCGGAAGAAGTTTAAATAGTTGCAATAAAAAGAACCCAGCAACAAACATGAATGTCCACTAACATGCCAAAAAGAAATGAAGTACGTACACAAGTACTGGCCTTAAGGCCTTACAAATGGTTTACTCATATTTCATGTTTTCCATACCACGGCACGCAGGCCGGTCATACATGAACAAAAACAAGTAAACACTCCAATTAGGCCTTCGAGGGCCGGCTTCGCAATTTGGGTTTTAGGCCGCTATTGACCGCTTGGTCCAGCAACACCTGCAAGCACATTCCACCGCACGGTGGCAAACAAAAGCAACGATCAGCAATGCTGACCAAATTATAACGATCCCACCCCCAATTTGGAGCGGCGATGCTCCTTCCCTACACTTATTAGTATACCCCAGTAGTATATATATATATACATTGCATCACAAGCATTGGCACACACGACCACACACCCCGTACATTCAGGGGACATTCTCGGTGAACCTGTCAATGTCACATCAATTTAAGCCATAGACACCCCGATCTCACCACCGCCACTTTGACGGCCACACTATGAGCATTTTGTCTTCCCAGTATGGGTCACATCATTTTAATCCATAGACCGCCGAAGACCCTCATCTATGCCAACGGCAAGTACCACGTACCTTTAGGTCGCTTTAACCGAACGACATAGAACGGGTACGGTTCCATCTAACCCATGCTCACATCGCAATGATAATTTAAGCCATATGCGCGGGTCAAACTTCTCCCGAGTCCCGTTTCCGTTACACACTTCACATAACCCGGTTATGTTCAAGTTTGCTACCAGGCCTCAAAGTTGGCAGAACCACGGGTCTGCCCAGTTTTCCGGGTGCACCTTGGAGTTAATCCCCAAGGCTCCCTGTTGCAATCTACCTCGTAGAAAAGCCGAAAAAGAAACATTCGCACGGAGTCTTCTCCGGACATTATGCAATGCAACATCACTGATCCAGACCAACTTGTCCGGGTAGGCGTCACACATCATGCCTATGTCCGTTATCGAATACAGACTCTAAACAATGGAGACTTTACATATCTACCCGAAGGAATGCCTCCAACTCACCGCAAACTCGCGAGAGCGGGCTTCCTATGCAAACAAAGGAGAGCTTCACAAGTAGAGAATCGTTACCCTAGCGTTCTTCCTTGGCGCCATGGAAATGTATGCGGATGAAAAGCACCGCATTCTCCTTGCCTTCATAGATCCGAAGTCTACTCGCGATTTGGAGCTCTGAAACTCCTCCAATTACTGGATCTAGACCTCTTCTTCCTCCTTTGCTCTCCCCTCTCTCTAAGATTTAGACAGAGAACTACAACAGAAAAATAAGGGTTTTGAAACCCTTCTCTCGGGTATAACCCCTTCGGGATAACCACAGCCATCAGATCCCACAAAATGGATGCACGGATATGATCCAGGTCCGACCTGGACAAATGCGGTGAACACCGCATGAATCACCAACAGGATCAGGACACGTCCGCGTCAAAATAGTGTCGGAACAATTAGTCAACTCCCGCCAAAACCCGTGTGTCGACACATCGCGTCGACATAGTCAAATATGCCACAATCCGCCCCGCACTCGATGATAATCGAACCAAGATCGTCGACCGCTGCCAGATTGTCGAACAGAGATCTCTGGCCAAATCGTCGAACGCAACCAGATCGTCGAACGGAAATCTCTGGCCAAATCATCGAACGCAGCCAGATCGTCGAACGGAGATCGCTGGCCCGATTGTCAAACCCACGGCCCGATCGTCGAACCACACTCGACACGCCCTGGGACACGCCCGTGTCCAGGGCCGTGTTTGCTGCTCGATGATCGTCGAACCCAATTTCGTCGACCTCTCGGCCAAATCGTCGAACCGAACACGACACGCCCTGCGACACGCCCGTGTCCCAGGCCGTGTTCCTCCTGCCAAATTCCAAATTTGGTCTAGAACGCCTCCCGTCGCTCTTTTGAGTTTTGGGGCATCACAATTACGACATGTACATTAGTGCTCGATGAATCTGATGAGTCAAAAATTGAAGGAATACCTAGTGATTTAGAAGACGATGTATGGGATGATTACGTTCCGATATGTGAGAGTATTACGTGGCCTATTACGTGCCCTACTAGCATTGTGTCTGATCACCCTAGTTTTGAGTGCCCTCTCCAGGATACGATCCTCATCATGATAGAGCCTACGATTACATCCACTGAGATTGTATCTGAGTTATCTGAGGAGTCTGAGAGTGATGATGACCATAGTGATATTGTGGATAAATTACCATCTGAGGGAAGGGGACTTTTGGGCGATTATTTTGTACACCCGGCTTAGAGTTCTTTCATGATATCTCCATTGTGTGAAAATTATATTGATTTGGATGTTACTCCGGGTTTGATTTTGCCAACCCTTCCTCCTGTTCATTTGCCCTCATTGGATGACTTTTTAGGACGTGGAACCAGTAGACCTAGTCTGAGTTTTTGTGTCACACCCACTTTATTAGGTCCTACTTTGGCATTGTCTCAGCGTATAGATATTACTATGTTGATCGCACTAGTATCTGGACTTTTCACTGCACCTCATAGATATGACTACGTGTCACTTTTGACAGCTCATTTTTCTACATGTCCGTCTACGGTTCCGTCCCCTACTACGACTGATTCTGATTCTTTGGTAATTATGCCTCTGGATGTGGTGTCCCCTATATATACTTATATACCACACCCAGTTGCACGCATTTACCCACTGCCTTTTGATGACCCTTATTTCCCCATGTTAGTGACTACAGTTGGGTCCCTTGAGTTGTATTGCTTGCGCATCTTTTCACATCATGGAGCATCCAACTCTATTTTTCACGATGAGTTGTTCCCCTTAGCATATCTTCAAGCCAAGCATGAATATTTAAAATATAAAATTAAAACTGCGAATTCGGAGCACATTAAAATCATCTCTGATTATATGGCTCCCATGCCACCTGACATAACCCCCTTATCCTCCGTGTTTGGATCTAGTGATGTAGCACATGGATTCTCTCCTCATGTATCATGGACCTTAGTATTTCACCTTAAATTATATCGCACGCCCTTCCACTCCTTTCTGAGACTGTCCGACGCTAGAGTTAGTGATTTGGGTTTAGTCTGGTCAGTCATCGAGTGGATGCCTTCTGACTTCGTTAATAAATTAATACGTAGGAACGCCGACCCATCCATAATTATGAAGAACGTCTGATTTCATGCTTTTATTTTAGATTTTTAAACAGCACAGGGTGTTTCACTTTATTTCAAGTTTTCAGACTTTTTACTGTACGTCTCTGTTCCACCTGAGTGGATTTCTCCATCGTTTCTTCCTACCACTAAATATTCTCTTGGGTTGGGGAGTGTTAGTACTGTCATGTCTATTTTCCACATGGACTCCTTGGTTCTTGAACTGAATGGTAAGATTCAAGTTAATTTTCTTTTGCCTGACACCATTTCGAGTTCTGCTATTTCTACACCTGACAGGTTCTTAGTGCTATGGGATGTTCATGCTACTACGACATGGATTACTGGGCTAGATTTGCCCCATGTTGCGGCTGCTTTGGACTGTTCTTCCCTCACAGGCCACTCATCGGTGATGAGTAATTTTGAGTGGGGGAGGATTGATGGAGATGATGCTGATGCTGCCGTGGATCACCGTCATAGAGAGTTCGTGGATTGGGACGGTCGTTGCCGCAAGCTCGAGAATGAGAGTCTACAATGACGTTTTCTTCGCCTATGCCGCCGCCTCTACATGTTTTGCGCGATGTCCGCCGCCGCCAATAAATAAAATATATAATTATAAATTACATAATTATAATTATATATTTTATCATTTATATTTTAACATTTTTTACTTTCCAAGCATTTCATTATTATTTTAATTTCATGTAATGATGGGTGCCTATAACCATCAAGAGTATTTTAATTTCATGCATTTAAATTTTGTATTATTTTCATTTCATGATGGGTGCATATAAACATCATAGTTTCGTTTTGAAATTTGAATTGGAGGAGATGGTGTGGTGTAAGCCTATATATAGGCCATGATATTTGTTGAAATCCCTAAATCTTCCTTGAGATCTTTTTTCCCTCTCCTTCTCCTTGTCTCAATTTTCGCCCCCCCCCTTAGGCTTCTTCCTCTTGGCCACCGACCATCTCCCTCCTCCTCTCTATTCTCTTTTCCTCCTATCCTCCTAGTCCTTTGCTAATCTCAGCCTCCCTAGCTCTCCCTCTCTAAAACCTCTCGACCACCCTCCCTTTCCACCAACCCGAGCCCCATGTCCCTCCAAGCTGCCGGCCACCACCACCCTTTAATCCCGACCAAAGTCCTAGCTGCCACCTCCTCTACCTCCTTTACAACTCCCGACCACCTTTCCACCACCAACCAAACCCGAGAAGCCATCACCCTCACAAAAACTGAGCCACCCCCTTGAAAGGAATAGGCCACCACCTTTCCTCTCTCTTCTTTCCTTACATACATTGGATTCCTAAATTCTGCCTCTTCTAGGATTTGACAAAGGAAAAACGGCTTGTGATTTCATCATCCGACGCGGTACCGTGCACTTTGCATGGAAATAGAAAATCAAGCACCGTCGTGTGCGATTCCTCCACTCATCTTGTGGACGAACTTCTTGGGATTGGGTAACGATCTTCTATACTTTTCTTTGTGTGTTTCTTCTAAAATATTGTGAGATTTGATGGAATAGAAGGCTACTATTTCATCCTGATTTATATTGAATATTGTGCTAGACTAAATCCAAAATTTAAAGCATTAATTGTCCGAATAGTTTTCGTATAAATTGGAGCGGGTAAATCTCGTGAACGCTTGTAGAAATTGGTTTTCCTTAGCCCTGATTTCTTTGTTGTTCAAGTGATTTTGCAACCCTCATATTAATTATTTTTGGGGATTAATTTAGGACTTCATTTTAATCACTAATGTAGTCCGGAATTTCTTTTATTGGAAATGCGAATTGCTTGCATATAATTTAATTTGAATAGCTACTTGTCTGAATCGTGCGGGTCCTTTTCGCTTGAGCGAACATTGTCATATAGCCCTTGTTCAATCTAAAAAAGGGGTAGCGTCCCTTTGTTTTGTGTGTTGCTAAATTAGTTGAGTAGTCAGTATAATTGTTTTTATAGAAAATATTGCTCGTTGCATATTTTATTTAATCTTCTAACATGAGAGCGCATAGTTTAACCCGTCGAAACCGTAGGTCTGCATCACTAGGATCCTTACAGAGTTATGAATCATGCGGAAAAGGGAAAGCATTTGCTGACCCGCGTCAGGCCTGCGAGCCAGACGATTTGAGCATTGGATATGGCTGAACTGTACCCTCTCCTATGCTGGTAGACTCGGAGTGGTCAATGTGTAAATCACATGACTTGTCGTAGCACTGGGGCGTTGTCTCTAGCCTTGGCCCTTGTGAGATCGAAAGCTTAAACTTTGTTGACCGTCACAAAGAATGGTGGTTCGACCCTTGAGGTCCGATGCACCAATAATGTGCTGAAAATATTTTAAGTTGTCTTACCTAAATCACCTAGAGGGGGTGAATAGGTGAGTTGAGCGTCTTTTGCAAAATAAAAAATTTAGCGATCTAAGCACAGAATAACAACCAAGCAATCACAGAGGACACAGAGATTTATAGTGGTTCCCCAACCTTGGGTACATCCACTTTCCACTCACCAATCTAGCGAAGAACTAGACTCGGCTACTCCACTAATCTCGGATTGAAACCAATCATACACCTCGGAACAACGTTCCTACAACTCGATCCCAAATCTAGATCTACACTCCGAAGATGAAAACGTCCTTCAATAACTCAGAGTAAACAACTCCTATGACTCGGATAAAGATCTCCTACAAGAATAAAATGAAAAGCAAATACAGACAGTGATTATTCTCAGATCTAAATTGAATCTGCATGTTCTTATTCCTTGGAACTGTGCAGCTTTATTAGAATATGTTGAAGAGGAATCGATAATTTTTGGATCTGAAAACTTCTGGACTCACACGATCGAGTAGAGGATTTATGATTGACACAAATCTCGATCTTGTGAATCAATCTTGTCAGAATCAAACTGAATCAAAAGCCCTTGTCGATGAAGAAGAGATATGCAGCTCTCGATTTAGAAATAAAAACCGGATTCTGAAATTTGGAATTTGTTCTAGCGGCGGCTGAAAAATACTTCTTAAAAAACTTCTTGAAAACTTCTTGGGGTTAGTCGAAAATGACAAGACCTTTTATAGGATTACCCTAACGGTCATAATAGTCATTAATGACATCCACGTGGACCAATCACGCGTTAATTATGTCTGAAATAATTGTCTGTCTGGACATAGATATTTTCAGAAAAATGGACCAGGGTGTTCTCGAGAAGAATGTTTTTACTCGATAAGTAATGAGTTCTGTTACTCGAGATCAATAAGACAGTTCTCGAGAGAAAGACTTAGAGAAAAATGATGAGGTGGAAGAAAACAGCTTACTCGAGAAAGAAGAAAATTACTCGAGAAAATTGTTGATTGTTCTCGAGAAGAAATTATTATGTACTCGAGAACAAAAGACTGTCTCGAGAAATATACTTAGAAAAATATGTGGAGGTGTAAAACTGTAGTCTTGAGAAAGAAAGGAAGTACTTGAGAAAGATGATGTAGTGTTCTCGAGAAGAAACATTCTGGTTCTCGAGAACAAAAAATCATCTCGAGAACAAATGTTTGGTTTTCGACAAATACATTCTGCATCTTGAGAAAAAAGATAGTCTTCTCGAGAAAAACATTGGTCTTCTTGAGAAAAAGACTTAGAAAAATTTTATCTGAAAAACAAATATCCCGAGAAGAAATGCCATATATTACTCGAGAACAAAATCCCTTCTTGAGAACATCAAGAATCTTTCTCGAGAACAACTTTTGTTACTCGACATGAAGGCAAGTCTTACTCGAGAATAGCCATAATTCCTTCTCGAGTACAACTTATAGTACTCGAGAAAAAGACTTAGACTTTTTCTGAAAAACTTAAAATCTTGGTTCTTTATAAAAATCAGCATCTTTCTATAGCTCTTTCCCTTAGTGCTTGAAAAGAAAGTATGTCCTAATAGAGAGGCTACACATGAGTCAACACCATGGATCACACAATGAGAGATTACATTGTATGGTCCTGTATTTGGAGACTCATTGCAGACTGACATTGGTCTACACTTTAACAATTAAGTCCTGTAAACACTTAACAAAAAGAACATCAAATACAAACTTAATTCATGTTATTTTAAGTGTGACTTCATACAAATCTGAGCTATTGTGGATGCAATACCCAACATGTACCCTGAGAGCACGGGGCGTTCGGCGTTTGAGACAACGTCTATGACTAATGGTGCTTAAGCTGCACATTTTGATGGCCAAGTATTGTTTAAGCTAATGCATGCAGGGAAGGATCACCACCACCCCGAGTGAGGGGTGAGGGCATTATAATTTGGTCATCTACTGCTGACCGTTGCTTTTTTTTGCCACCGTGCAGTGGATTATTGTGTGCAGGTGCTGCCGAGCCAAGCTGGAAGTAGTTGGTTGATGCGCAGAAATGTTGTGCTACCCATCGAAGGCAAAAGCGAACCCTTGTGTTAACTTATCGTTCATGTGTGGCAGGTCTGCGTGCCGAAGTATATAACACACTTTAATTCAATTTGATCATTGTAAGGACTTAAGGCCAAAACCTTATTTGTGTATTATTTTACATTTCTAGTTGTGGTGGTTGACATTCATGTTTCTGTTGTGTTCTATATATAACCTTTTTATACTTCTGCTAGAATGTACTGTTGGTGCAACCATAGTGATCTGCAAGTGATCAAGCATGTACCCGCACTGCCAACTCAGTATGAGCCTATCATGGTCGCACATAAGATTGCGTAGAAATTGGGAGATTGGAACTGCACTATCTAGCTCATATGATGAGTTGAAGGATATTGAATAAGGGGGCTAAAAATATTCTAAGGCATTTGGCGTTGAGTGTGTATAGCTCACTTAAGTCCATGGGGCTGAAGGCGTTTAGTGTGTTTAGTTCATTCAACGCCTTGGATGTTGAAAGATTTTAAGGCATTAGGCATTGAATGTGTTTCGCTCAATCAATGCTATCAGGCTGAAAGCGTTGAGAGGACTGAGTCCAGTAAACACTTCCGCGGGTTAAGTGTTAACTCTGCGAATGTTGGCGTTGAGTGCATTGAGTGCGTTCAGTGTATTGACTGTCGCACTTAAGAGTTGAGTGTGTCGAGTCCACTCAATGACCTCGTCGAGTAAAGGGTTTACCTGGCGAATCGGGCTCTTAGGTGTTGAGTGTATAGTATTCACTCAATGTCGTTCGACGAATGAAGTTCGATGTGCTGGCCTTTGGCGCAGATTTTGCTGAGCTGAGTTCGATGAGTGAAGTTCGACGTGCTGGATTTTGGCTCAGATTTCGTCGAGCTAAGTTCGACGAATCATGTTCGACGTTCTGGCCTTTGGCACAGATTTCGTCGAGCTGAGTTTGACGAATTGTTTGTCGAGCTGAGTTCGACAAGTTCATGTGCTGAGTCAAATGTTAACTTGCTGAATCCATCTTCTTGGATATAAATAGGATGCTTTACTGTTATCTGGGGATGGTTCTTTTCTTTCAGCATACGAGCGGATACTATGCGATAAGAAGAAAACCTAGAAACCCGACAGAAGTGTTCCACCAATCCTGTCGCCGATTCCGATCCCGATCCCGGTGAGTGTCATCGCTTCCTCTCCTACAACAGATCTAGCTATCTGTGGAGATGCTGAGTGTCCTCTCCCGACCTAGTGCTTGTGTGACAAGTTGCTGGTTGTTCTCCCGATCATGTGAATTACTGTAGATGCACATATATACTTTCTGTACTCAAGATTCCAGCCACTGTGTGGCTGGCCTGATTTTTCTGGAGCATCTAGGTTGAGTTCTGACTTAATCCCTCAAAGGTAATTTTTATTACAGTATGCTTTACTTCTTGATTCATGAATATTGCGAGATCCGAACTCATTTGGGTTTTTCTTGTTCTTTTTCCGCTGCGTGCACCAGTGTTGTGCCATCCCCAAAAACCCAACAGTGGTATCAGAGGGAGGTTGCCGACAATATTCGTTATTTCAGAAGTTGCTGAATCCATGACATGTAGATTTGGTGATTTTGATGTGTTCCAAATGCCCAAATCTAGTCTTGGATCTTTCCAAGAACGCATGTGATTTCTTTGAGTTTACTCCTTAACAGTAACCGTCACTGTGTTGGTTTGTGAAACTAAGTATGTGTTAGATTTTGAATCTTACATAAAGTGATGAGCTTGTCTGCTATATAAGTGGAGTTGGTATTACTCATATCCCGTGCATATTGGTCTGAAGATTTGGACATGTTATAGATGTTCAGACTTAGCCCGGCCAGTTCATCAAGTGTTGATGATTCTTGTGCACATCTGGGATGCATTTGGATTATGCTTGTTGTAATTCATTATGCTTGATGTGTATGCTGGATAAGTGTTAACCATGATTAAAGAGTTAATCAGCTATTTAAAATCCCTTAAGCAATGTTAAGTATTCAGATACCTACTGATGGATGACACTCTTCCTGCCTCGATCGATGAAGTGTGGGCTTGCCAAAGTAAGGTTCATTAATCTTTCTTAGTAAGGGTTTGAGCGGATAATTGTGACATCCCACTGTCGACATTGGGTCTAGCTTAACTGGGTGACCTCAAAGGTTGAGTGCCCAGAGGCATGGGGTTGGTATGCACGATATGATGGATGCGAATAAAGAGTTATTCACCAACTATACAAAAATTGCATTGTGATGCAATTGGCAAGCGTTGCCTACCTAAATAACTTCATTGTGAGAGAAAAGCCAAAGCTAACTCATAATGTTTGTGAAATATGGATCTTGTCCACTAAGAGGGTTACTCGTCAAACTCTTCGAATTGATATCGAAGGTTATCAGTTTTATAAAAATAGTTGGTTCTTTTGATTAAAGTCCTAATTGAAAGATAAATTGTATTTTGAAATGTGTTACTAATTTACTTTGCTTGTATTCTTGTAGAATTTCAATGGCAAGTGGTTCACACTCCACCCTATCCCTCAGAGCGATCCTTGAGAAGGAGAAGATAAGTGGTACAAATTATTTGGACTAGTACAGAAACCTGAGAATTGTTCTCAGGCAAGTGTGCAAGCTCTATATTTTGGAAGAGGTATCCCCTGATGAGCCTACTGGGAATGCACCCCGTGCTGATAAAGATGCTTATAAGAAGTATCTTGATGACTCCTTGGACATCGAATGTCTCATGTTAGCGACCATGAACTCTGAGATTCAGAAGCAACATGAGAACATGCGTTGTAAGGACAATGATGAGCATCTCAAGAAAATGTTTCAAGGACAAGCTCGTTAAGAGATATTCGACGTCACCAAGGCATTGTTACAGTGTAAGATCGGAGCTCAGGAGCTAGTAGGGACTCACGTACTCAAGATTATTGGGTATATCGAGAACCTTGAAAGACTAGGTTTCCCTCTGGGCCAAGAGTTGGCTACAGACCCGATCCTGAAGTCATTGCCGGACAGTTATGAGCAGTTTGTCTTGAACTATAACATGAATGAAATAGACAAGACATTGCCCGAGCTCCTAGGCATGTTGCGAACTGCCAAGATTAATATGAAGAAGGCCAAGTATGCTAGCCCCATATTGATGGAGCAGAAAGGCAAGGGCAAGGCCAAGGGATTCAAGAAGACGAAGGTGGTACCTAAGTTTGGACTGGATCCCAAGTATTCTACACTAAAAAAGAAAGGCTCAGGGAAAGAAGGGAAGTGCCACCATTGTGGCAAGGCTGGTTATTGGAGGAGGAATTGTACTTCATACATTGAGGGTCTGCAAAAAAATGAGAGCAGGTATGCCCTCCACTTCAGGTATATATGTTATAGAGATAAACGTTTCTCCTCCTTCATCCTGGGTATTCGATACCGGATATGGTTCACAAATTTGTATAAATGTGCAGGAACTGGGAAGGAGAAGAATGCTGAGTAAACACTAGTAGAAAATCGACTTTTAGCGACGAATTTTTTCGTCACTAAAAGTTCTATTTTAGTCACTAAAAATATTTAGTGATCAAATATTGTCCGTCACAAAGTGGTCACGAATGCCCCGCCACTAAATGTTTTTAGTGACCAAAATGAGTTACGTCACTAATCGTATATATTTAGTGACTCAATTAACTATAGTCACCAAAAGATTCTTTTGTGACAAAATTGATTTGTTTACTAAATTAATTTATAGTGATTAAGTTGAATTAGTCACTGAATGAACATTTAATGACTATATTGATTCGGTCACAAAATGTTTTCTGGTGACCGAATTAATTTGGTGACTAAATAAATTTTTGGTGACTACGTTAAGCCGGTCACGAAATACTATTTTAGTGACCATTCTATTTCGGTCACTAAATAATTCTTTAGTGACCAAATTGATTAAGTCACTAAATAATATTTTAGTGACCAAATTATTTCGTCACTGGATGTGTAATTTCAGTGAAGAAATATGTGGTCACTAAAGAGACAAAACGATATAATATTTTTAGTCAATAAATGCTATTCAATATCTCAAATAATACCATATATGTTCATTTTTTATTCCTTATATTCAATATTAAGACATTCAAACGAAAGAAAAAATTAAATACACAATCATAACAGAAATTTGTTCAAAATTATTTTATTGGTAAAGAAAAAAGTGGGAGATAACTTAAATCCCTCAATACTAAATAATAGTTTTAAACCATATTTAAACTAAATACATATTCATTCTTTAGCTTATTTAAATGTATATTTGAGATAATGATAGTCCAGATTAGAAGCAAGCCCAACATCTCAAATCCAGTGGAAGATCTGCATGCCCTTCTTGAACTTCATCCGTGAGATGTTGTTGGGGACATGAGTTAGGTACTCACGGATCTCCACCTCACAATTGTTGATAGCAACGGCGGCGACGATCAACATATTGATAGTCTTCTTTGTATGCTTAACCATGCCCTCATTGAAGCATTGCCAAACTCTAGCCTTCTTAAGATTACACCATATAAACTAGACCGGAAGGTAGAGTAATATTCATTATACCAATACAAATGATTTATATAATTTTAGATTATTAATAAGCATCAAGATTACACCATACCATTTTTCCCCAACTACCAAAATAATGAGCACGAGCTTAAAAGACTCGTAACATTCAATCACAAAGCATTTTATGTACTCATCAGCACAAATTCATCTCCAGAGATCAACATCCTTGGATGTAAATGGGGCTGCCATATCTAATGCAATTGGAATCTGCATCAATTTTGAAAGGATTCACTACTCTCGGATATTAAGCATTTTTTACTTGACATGAAATTATATTTTCAACAAAACAAAAGGTTGATAATAAATATCTTGGTAGCAAGTAAAAATGGACGCCATCGAACCATACTGAGACTTGGATATGATGAAAAAAAGGAACTAGAAAAAGATCCATCTCCCTAAATCATGTTAACTTAAGTGTTAGATTATATGCAAGATAATTAACATTGAAGTAAAAGAAAAGAAATTAAATATCATGTCATTTAATTTTTAAGAATTCTATTGAAGTCTTACCGGTCAATTATAAGCAGTGGCGGGCGCAGGATTTTCATCCGTTATTGTCGTTGTCATCGTCGCTGTCTGAGCAGAGGGTCTCAATGAGGCTCGATGCTCCCAACGTCCTTCAGCCGCATCGAGGCGGGCTTTTCCTGCCTGCGCACGGGCTTCGCCCGCCTGCATATGAGCTTCACCCGCCTGCGCACGGGCTTCGCCCGTGTTTCATGCTCCAGGAAGCCTTCAACCGTATAGAAGCGGGTGTCACCCGTTTCTACGCAATCCACCACATAATAAAGTCCTAATACAGTCAATTAAAAATTAATCAACGAACTTGCAGTTGAGAAAATTGTTACATGTGAACATACCAATGCCTGTTTGAAAGAAATACAAATACCATGCATGGATTATAATATAAACCATGGTTCTCATAGTTGAACGTATGTTTAAATTAGCAGAAAATAGATATAAATCATGTAATTTAAACCATGGCTTTCATTGAAGCATTCTGACAAACAATTACTGGGCAATAGAGATGACAGTGGATAAAAACTACCGGGCAAACAACTACTGGGCTCTCATTCGTAGTTTGTCAGTGGATAGAAATTGCAGAAAAACCCAATGACAAAGCCAGGAATGGGCAATAGAAATGAAAGGAGGGTTTCTGCGTGCCTATTCATCTGTTTGGATGAGGCGGTGTTTTGTTCGCTTATTACCGGTATGGGTTAGGGAAGAGGAAGTTACGGGATGATGTGGTGTTCGTGTGTTATGGGAAGTTAAAGAGTTAGTGGGATGAGTGTTCGTGTGAATGTTCATGAGAATGTTTTGATATATTGTCTTATATAAATTAAAATAATGTTAAAAGTGCAAGATTAGTAAATGTGTCTTATTTTTTTGACACATTAATGTAGATTATACAGTCGGCAATAATGTGCTTTGAGCCCTCAACTTCATCCTCGTCTGCAAGAAGCTTCTTCGTCCACCTCCTCATCATCCCGCCGCCGTCAAATTCCATTTACATAACAACAATCTTTCTGTAGAAGCTAAGAACTCTCCTGGCATACTCATCATGGTTGACTAAAATCAGATGTCAAAAGATTGGAGGATGAAGCGGTCAGATGCTTGATAAAACTCAAGATCTGTAACTTGGATTTTTGTTTTGTTCTATAAAGAAGATTTTGGGGGTACAAATAGTAACTTAGATTACAATTATAATTTCAGGATTTACAAATAGCCAAATATAATTTACGAATATCAGCACCTATTAAATATTAAATAAGTGGGAAAAAATAATAAATGAGGAAAATAAAACCTATTATGTTTTTGTAAGTATAAATAATTAAGTATAATGAAAATGAAATATCATTTTTTGGGGATCACTCAAAGCTGGTGACATGTAGAGAAATGACTCGTGCAGATGCACCCAACACGTCGATGTATCCTTCGTCTGCACGTCGCTGGAGTTGTTCAGCCATAACTTAAATTGTGACAAAGTTAAAGCTTTCTTCTTGCGAAAATGAAGGTCAAACTATCTAGTAGGCATATATTTTTAATTATAGACATGCTAACTTTCTTATAAATTAAGATAGATATATATTATGTCTCTTAGTATTTTGATTATTAAGTAAATTATTTTGTAACAAAAAAAATTATCATTAAATATGAGTTATGTTGAAAATTTTATGAGTCCCACTAAAAAACATGCATTTAGTGACGAAATATATTTTATCACAAAATCTTTGTCAATGAATGTGTACATTTAGTGACCGAACTTTAATTTTATCACTATAGACATGTCTTTAGTGATTGAACATTAATTTTGTCACTAAAGACGTCTCTTTAGTGAATGACATTATTTTTGTCACTAAAGATGTATTTTTAATGACTGAAGTTATTTTTGTCACTAAAATCACGTATTTAGTAATGAAATATATTCTATCACTAAAATTTGGTCACTAAAACCTTATTTTCTTGTAGAGAAAGGAGAGGTGGACCTGCGCGTTGGCAATGGAGCAAGAGTTGCTACCATTGTCGTTGGGGTTTATTGTCATGCTTTGACCAGTGGGCTTGTAATAGAACTAGATAATTGTTATTTTGTTCCTTCCATAACTAGAAACATTATATACATTTCATGTTTGGACAGGGTGGGTTTTTCTTTTATTATTAAGAACAACTGTTGTTCAATATTTAAGAATGATATTTGTTATGATGTAGCACAAATGTTTAATGGTCAGTATGTTTTGAACTTAGACCATCCGATCTATAATATTGAAAATACTAAAAGACTAAGAACAAATGACTCGAACCCTACATATCTTTGGCATTATCGTTTGGGCCATATAAATGAGAAACGTATATCCAAGCTCTATAGAGATGGACTATTGGAATCATTTGATTTTGAATCATTTGAGAGATGTGAATCTTGTTTGTTAGGCAAGATGACTAAAGTTCCCTTCACTGGCTTCAATGAGAGGGTTGATGATCTCTTCGGTATATTACATAGTGATGTATGTGGACCCATGAGTTCTATGGCAAGAGGTGCGTTCTTCTACTTTATTACATTTACTGATGATTTTAGTAGATACAGATACGTGTATCTTATGAAGTGCAAATCCAAAATCTTTGAAAAGTTCAAAGAGTTTAAAAGAGAAGTAGAAAACCAGCTGGGTAAGAAGGTTAAAGCACTCCGATCTGATCGAGGTGGCAAATACCTAAGTCGTGAGTTCCGTGATCATCTGATAGAGTGTGGTATTGTATCACAGCTCACTACACCTAGAATACCACAACATATTGTTGTTTTAGAGGAGGAATCGTACTTTGTTGGACATGGTACAGTCGATGATTAATCATGCATTTCTTCCTATTTACTTTTGGGGCTTTGCTATAGAAACTACTGCTTTAACATTAAATTGTGCTCCAACGAAAGCTGTTCTGAAGACACCATATGAGATATGGACTAGGAAGCGTCCCAGTACGTCGTTCATTAAGGTTTGGGGGTTTGAGGCATACATGAGACTTCAAATGCCTGATAAGCTGGAACCCAAATCAGATAAGTGTTATCCTGTGGGGTATCTTAGGGAAACCAAACGGTACTATTTCTACCAACCATCCGAGTGCAAAGTGTTTGTTGCAAGGAATGGTGTGTATTTTGAGAAAGAGTTTTTAAGTAGAAAAACAGCCAGGGTAGAACTTGAAGAAGTTCAGAAACCACAAACAGTGAATGAACCAGAATTGGAACCTTATTCAGGACTATAAGTAGTTGTAGCTGGAGAACCTGCTCAAGAAACACAAGTTCCATGTAGATGTGGTAGACCAAGATTTGAGCCTGAGAGATATGGATTTCTCTTATCTCAAATAGGTAATGTGTTGCTTATGGATCATAGTGATGACCATGCAACCTACCATGAGGCTATGTGTGGACTGAACTTCTAGAAGTGGCTTGAGGCCATGAAATTTCAAATGGACTCCATGTATGGAAACCAAGTATGGACTTTGTGGAACCACCTGAAGGTGTAAGACCCATAGGGTGCAAATGGGTCTTCAAGAAGAAGACTGACATGGATGAGAATGTACATACATTCAAAGGCCGACTGGAGGTAAAGGGTTTTAAGAAAATTCATGGTGTTGACTAAGATGAGACTTTTTCACCTATTGCCATGGTTAAGAAATCAGAATTCTGCTTGTTATTGATGCGTATTATGACTACGAGATCTGGTAGATGGATATCAAAACGGCTTTCCTTAATGGGAACCTCCTCGAGGAAGTGTACGTGACACAACCCGAGGGTTTTGTATCTCCAGGTGAAGCCACTAAAATATGCAAGCTGTAGAGATCTATTTATAGATAGAAACAGGCTTCTCAAAGTTGGAATCTTCATTTTGATGAAAAGATCAAAGAGTTTGGTTTTATCAAGAATGAGGATGAACCTTGTGTTTACAAACGGATTAGTAAGAGCATTGTAGTCTACCTGATATTATATGTAGATGACATACTATTGATCGGGAATGACAAACCGACCCTGCAAGTTATTAAGAACAACCAAGGGGACTACTTTTCGATGAAGGTCTTAGGGGAAGCGACTTATATACTCAGTATTAAGATCTACAGAGATAGATCGAAGAAGTTGCTGGGTTCGACTCAAAGTACATACATTGACAAGGTGTAGAAATGGTTCAGCATATTTGAGTCCAAGAAAGGATTCTTGTCCATGGCTTGTGGTGTGAGTTTCTCTAAGGACCAGTGTCCTAAGTCTTGTGAAGATAAGGACTGCATGAAGTTGGTTCCATATTCTTCGGCAATTGGATCAATCATAGATGCAATGTTATGTACTAGACCTGATGCCTCTTAAGCTTTGAGCATGACTAGCAGGTATCAGTCTGATCCCGGTGAAGGTCACTAGATAGCCGTCAAGAATATCCTCAAGTACTTGCGAAGAACTAAGGATATGTTTTTGCTATTCGACGGAGAGGAAGAGCTCGTTGTAAGTTGTTATAAGGATGCCAGCTTCCAAACTGATAGGGAAGATTCAAAGTCTCAGTCAGGGCATGTGTTTTGCCTGAATGGAGGTTCTGTTAGTTGGAAGAGTTCCAAGCAGGATACATTATCGAGTCTACTATTGAGGCTGAGTATATTGTCACTGCAAATACAGTTAAGGAGGCTATATGGATTAGGAAATTCATCGGCGAGTTAGATGTAGTTCCTAGCATTGTTCGTCATGTAGATATCTACTGTGACAATAACTGTGCAATTGCACTTGCTTCAGAACCTAGATCTCAGTTCTCCAAACACATACTCCGGCGGTTCCATCTAATTCGAGAGATTGTCGATCGAGGAGATGTGAGTATATGTAGAGTGCCGATTGAGGAAAACATTACGGATCCACTGACAAAGCCTATTACACAGAGAAAACATGATGGTCATGTTAGATCTATGGGTATACGATACCTAAATGATCAACTCTAGTTTGAGTCTTGTGGATTGTATGTTTGTTGGCTGTATAATATTTCATTTGATGAATAAAAGTACTATATGCATTTCATTTTATATATTTTGGCAAGTTATTTTATTATGAAGTTATTTCTATTGTGATACAGTAGTTCAATTTAATAAATGCCCTTAGAGCGTTTGCTTTCATAGGTCAAGTAGTGACTTGATGTGAGAACCTATGATTTCAGAAGCTTCATTCTTAAAGGTCCCTGGTCATTGTATCATCTTAGAAGCTAATGGCGATGATGATACCTTTAAGACTAGTATGTGCATTGACTGATGACCCGTCCTCACAAGTCATGATATTGTGATATCAAGTCATCACATGTGTACTTGTTATGAACAAGTTGCACTGGACAAACCCACCATGAGAATACTTTGTGGATTGTTATATGAACATGTCACAAGTATGGCTCAAGTGGAAATGGTGTTTGTGGTCCTTTGACCTGAAGTCACAGCTTTCATTGGGTGAGGAAGAGCGTGATTTGATGCCATCAAAAGTCCAGTCTCGAGAAAGTTTGATGATAAAGGTGGTTATTGAGTACGTTACAAATCATTTGGGTGTTTCCGTGCGAGCAGAAATGAGATTTGTCCTCCTATATGACATGAGTTGCATCCATGGGGCCCCTTGATGGAATGGGTCTGAGAAGTGCATGGCCATGCTTGGTTTTGTTAATATATGATATTGGACACACAAATTTTCTGCAAGTCAATTCTAGATCAAGAAACTCGGATTGAACATTTATGAGGGTGGCACGGTCTATACCTCTAGTTCTATTCGGATGTAAGGGACGAAGGGACATGAAAATACTGTAACATTGGTCACAATGGATTTTGAGATTTATAAACTCTTAATGTTTGGGGAGTAATGATGTAATGCTAGATACTGCTCATTGTTTGTGTAGCTTTTGTTTGAAACTTTCTAGATCAAGTGGGAGACTGTTGGTGCAACCATAGTGATCTGGAAGTGATCAAGCGTGTCGCGCATAAGATTCTGTATAAATTGGGAGATTGGATCTGTATTATCGAGCTCATATGATGAGTTGAAGGATATTAATTAAGGGGGCTAAAATATTCTAAGGCATTTGGTGTTGAGTGTGTTTAGCTCACTCAATGCCATGAGGCTGGAGGCGTTGAGTGTGTTTAGTTCATTCAATGCCTTGGAGTTTGAAAGATTCTAAGGCATTAATAGTTGAGTGTATTTAGCTCACTCAACGCCATAGGGATGAAAGCGTTGAGAGCGTTGAGTCCAGTCAATGCTTTCGCGGGTTAAGTGTTAACTCTATGAATGTTGGCGTTGAGTGCGTTGAGTGCATTTACTGTCGCACTTAAGCATTGAGTACGTCGAGCCCACTCAAAGACTTCGTCGAATAAAGGGTTTACCTGGAGAATCTGGCTTTTAGGTCTTGAGTGTATTGTATTCACTCAACGCCGTTGGATGAATGAAGTTCGACGTGCTGGCTTTTGGTACAGATTTCGTCGAGCTAAGTTCGATGAATGAAGTTCGACGTGCTAGCTTTTGGCGCAGATTTCGTCGAGCTGAGGTCGACGAATGAAGTTTAACGTGCTGGCTTTTGGCACAGATTTCGTCGAGCTGAGTTCGATGAATCATGTTCAACGTTCTGGCCTTTGGCGCAGATTTTGTCGAGCTGAGTTCGACGAATTGTTCGGCGAGTTGAGTTCGACGAATGCCCGTGCTTAATCAAATGTTGACTTGCTGAATCTATCTCCTGGGATACAAATAAGATGTTTTAGGGTTATCTGGGGGCAGTCCTTTTCTTTCAGCATACGAGCTGATACTATGCGATAAGAAGAAAACCTAGAAACCCGACGGAAGTGTTCCGCCAATCCTGTCACCGATTCCGATCCCGATCCCAGTGAGTGTGCCACCACCTCTCCTACAATAGATCTAGCAGTCTGTGGAGACCCTGAGTGTCCTCTCCCGACCTAGCGCTTGTGTGACAAGTTGTTGTGGGTTCTCCCGATCGTGTGGATTACTGTAGAGGCGCGGATATACTTTCTGCGCTCAAGACTCTAGCCGCTATATGGCCGACCTGATTTTTCTGGAGCATCTAGGTGTAGTTCTGACTCAATCCCTCAAAGGTAATTTTTATTACAGTATGTTTTACTTCTTATTTCATGAATATTGCTAGATCCGAACTCGTTTGGGTTTTTGTTGTTCTTTTTCTACTGCGTGCACAAGTGTTGTGCCATCCCCCAAAACCCAACATGTACTCTGTGGTATGACGTGAAATATATTGGATTGTGGTTTCAATTTAGTAACTTCTTGATCTATCCATTGTATATAGCGTCGGGCCCCGACCAGACCTTCTGTTATATGCTAAGCGACGGATGGGGGTGTTACACGCATAAGTAAAACGCAGCACACTTGATTTGTAATATTATTAATCCAATGCTAATGCACGGGTTCACCACACCCTTAGAGATCAAATAAAATCTATGTGCCAATATTCTCTCACGCGAAAAGGATATACCCGATCCGATCGAGCGTGTGTTGTACCAAAAGAGATCCACCGAAAGATAACGATTTCGGAAATGGTAGATCTCTCACAATAAAAGAAAACGAGGTCCGCCAATCCTCACGAATTTAAATAGATCATTAGAAAACAACAATAATCGATTGTATCAAAACTACGATGAAATCAAGATTCACAAACAATGCAAAAGTTTACCACCACAAGATTTATCGAGGAGGGAACACACAAGACTCTAGATTTTCATTACCCCACTCGGAAGATGATTCCTTGGAAGAGGATTGCTCTTCTACGGTTCCGCCGGAGTCACACCGAACGAAGAGAAACACGTGCTCCATCCTCGTTTCACGCATGCAGAGGATTCTTCATTACAATAGAACTTGTCCTTGGCCGAAAATGCACCTAGAGGGAGGGTTCAACGTTGGACCAAACTCTAGTTGGGGATACTTGGTGTAGCCGTAATCTTCTAGGGGAAGGCCTTCGTTTTGTAAGAAGTTGGGGAAGAGAGGGGAGGTGTTATGGTGGAGAAGAGAGGAGGAGAGAGGTGGTCGGACAACTAAGGAAAGAGAGGGAGGCCAATGGCCAAGGTGGGGAGATGGAGAGGGGGTGATCTGATTTCAGATTTTAGGATTTTATTTTCATTCAATCTCTCTATAATTCATCAACGCATAGACTTATAAAAGACTAACAAAAATTCGGGCTATACACAACCCAACTTAAAACACCATATAGCTAAACGCAGGCCAAACTAAAAAAAAGAATTTGGATAAATATAGTCCATATTTTAAAGCAAATAAATAAGGAAAATAAATATAACATGAGCAAGATAATCATCAAAAGAAAATCTTGCGCCGAGGGCGGAGGTTGTAGCATCGAACAACAATATTTCTGCGGTGCCACAAGTCTTTGGTTGGAGAGGATGAGAGATCTTCCGTAAGAATGCCAGCACCATTATTAACATACCGGGGGTCGTCGTCTCCATCAACGGCCCCTTCCGCAATGGCTTGGTAAAAATGTCCGCCACATTATCCTAACTCCGCACGTAGTCAACCATCAAAGATCCCTCCAACACCTTCTCCCATATGAAGTGATGCTCACTCTCGATATGCTTCATCCACGTGTGACAAACTTGATTGTTCACCAGTTTGAGAGCACTCTCATTATCACCACGAATCAGAGTAGGACGTCGCACCTTCTCATGGGTGTCATCCACTAACCACCTAAGCCAAATGGCTTCCTGAGCAGCCAAGGCTGAGTCCTTGTACTCCACTTCAGTAGTGGTGATGGACAATGAATCCTACTTCTTACTGCACCACAAAACTGTCGCCGATCTCGTGAAGAAGATGTAACTAGATGTCTACTTCCGATTATCAGGAACTTTCCCATAATCACCATCCGTGTAGCCATGTAGACAAAATCCCATGTCCTTCTTATACAAGAGACCCATCTACAAGGTGGACTTGACATACTTCAAGTGTAAGACCCCCCTCTCGGAACACAAAACACGACATGAGGGGAGTCTTATGCCTAGAACAGCTGCCTTGCGGTAGCATTACCACACGGGCTAACCTGTACCACAAGACGCCTATCATGCCGGCTATAATCAATATCAAACATTGCCAACCAAACCAAGATTGTATAACAGAAGTCAAATCCACACATAAGTAAATAGTCCAAAAGTACATCAAATAAAAGAAGCATCAACAAGCTTCTGTAATATCAGAGTACGAGTAAAACTTGCCCAAAGGGGCTACATAATGAGTCTCCCAAAACTCACATCAGTCACTGACGGTAGCGACGACACTGTCCCTTCAGGCCCTGTCATCCTGGCCTGGCAGTCCTGCTGCATAACCTGCTGCTGCTCTATCTACGGGGTTTCCTCCTAAGAAGGAAGACGTAGCAATTGTTAGTTATAAGACTAAGTGGCTATCACATCTGCTCCCCCGGCGAATCCTCAGCACCGGGCGGATAAAAGAAGAAGGGTACAATATATATAAATATAATAGTAGTATAAATAGGTGGTATAGTGTGAGTAATATCAAGTATATCAGCAGTATAATAAAAATGTAAAGCTACAATAGAAAGTAACTCAACATATATGAATGCCCATACAAACATATAAGTTGAGGATCGACTCGACAGTAAAGTAACTCATCGTATAATAGTGCACATTCAAACTTATACAATGAGGATCTTGTGTATGCAATGAAATGTAATGTCATGAATGCAATGCAATGACTCACCCGTGATCACGCACATGCAATCGCTATGTCGACATAGACTTGAAGTTCCCATATTTCGAGCAGGTAGCTAACCTCTCAGGCGTCAGCCGTCATGGCTAGACGGTGATAGTGAAGCGGGCTTCTCCACTACTAGGCGGGCATCGACACTACCATGCATAGGCCTCCATACGCCTCAATGCTAAGAACACAACATCAGAGCTCACATGCATACTACAACTCAGTAGGAGTATCGGGTAGATGTGCACCGAGAACCAAGCCCTGAACTGGCCTATGTTGTGACCCGGAAGGAGCCTCGAAAAAAGCACGAGGACCAAGACCAACCATCCACTTGGCATGAAAGGAGCCTTGGGAGTGAACACCAAGGACCAAGCCCAATCACCCAAAGTCTACCTGTCAACTTCCATCGGTGTGACGACTGGCGAGCCCGTAGACCTGCCACACTATCCTTAACCCAGGATTATGACACCACATGCCAACTCACACCACATGCATTTCACATACGGGGTCGACAAGGACCCTCCTTTTCATTATTCACATTTCATGCTCAACAACATGCAAGAGCTCCACACCGAGTCTCTTACCATTACATAATTCCAGTCCATCAACACTCATGCAGTTTCAACCCTTCCACATTTTTGTGAATCCAAGCACACTAAGGGTTCACCATCAACATAATGGTAATCCACACATATTCACCAACCATTTGGTTATCATAATTAATAGAAGTTATGTACATCAAACTTCAAGTCAACTTCATCATTATTCAATGTGTTACCATTATCGAGTACATCCCTATCGATTCACGTATTTAAATCATTCCAACTATCACAACATGTCAATCCATTTGTTAACTAACCTCCACCAAATCGCCTCGATCAAGTACACTTTACTACACCATTTGTTCATTATGGATCTATCCAACAAATGTCATTAACATATTTTATCTCAATTACTTATAGACTAAATTCAACAAAACATTAACGTTACTGTACTACAATATTTCTACCAAACCCAAAGCCGATACAAAACAAACATGAGAATTATATATGTAAGAATAATTACTGTACAACAACTTCGATCGGGTATACCTGAGGCTACAGGAATCCGATGAAGGTGTGTAACCTCTCATTATAAAGGTATTTTCAAGGGCTACGACTTTTGTGTTTAGTCGAAATCTCAGATCTAGCCACATCATGTCTGAAAATGGCCACGAAGATTGCTACGCTCCTCTTAAAGCAGATCGAATGTCATCGGTTCGTCTTCTTCCCCCAACCAAACTTTCCAAATAACATCCAGAGTTTCTCCTCCCTTATTCACCCTCATATGACCACTTCTCTTCACGAAACCAGTGCACAAACTTCATTTGAAGTGAGGAGAGGTTGAAGACTCTAATTCCTATGACACAAGTCCTAACATGCCCTCTTCCTAGAAACCTTCTTCTCACAAATCAAGACTCTTTTGAGTCGATATCTCTCCTAGGAATAACTAGAGATCCGACATTTCCACCGTTTCTAGCCATGGATCTTTTCACCCTTCTTGACGGCATCTTCTTCTCCTTGGTTGGTGTTCATTCTTCACGGAAAAGAAGATCTACTCCAACAATCTCTTCCACTCCGACGGTTTCTTACATCGACGGCTTGAGAAATGAGATAATAAAGAAGGCTAGGGTTTTCTCCTATTTTTATAGTGAGAAATTAGGGTAACTGCATCGCCAAGTGTCGGCCTGACATTGGACCTCCAAACATTGCTTTAATTGAGTCATTTTGAAAAGTTGTGGCCCATTTAAGTCGATTTGGCGCAATTCCCGAAAAATCCGGGAAAACAGGGCCGAAAATTCGCACAGATAGAACTATGGCGTTCGACGAATTCTGCCCGATGATTCATCGCGCTCTGCCCGATGATTCTTTGTATTCCGCCCGACAATTCATCACGCTCCGCTAGACGTTTCGTCGAGCCCCGCTCCATGATAATTTCCGAGCTCTGGTCAATACCCAAGTCATGGGTAGTCTTGGATTGGGCACACACGGGTATGGAAACGCCTGTGTACTACCCGTGTCCTTCTCGGGAAAAATCACAAAACAGGCGCAAAATTTACAAGAGTACCACATGGGTAGGGACACACCTGTGTCACTGCTCGCGTCCTTCTCTGGGTTCGACGAAATTACCTCATCTTTGGCCGAAATCATTCTAAGTTATATGGCGTCGAGGGCGTTGAGTCCACTCAATGCTCTCGACGCCTTAACCTGGCCAGAATGAACTATCATTTGGCATCGAGAGTGTTGAGTCTCAATGCTCTCAACACCTCAACCCAACCAGAATGAACTATAAGTTTTATGGCATTGAGAGCATTGAGTCCACTTAACGCTCTCAATGTCTCAACCCAGACATAATGAACTCTAAGTTATATGGCATCGAGAGTGTTGAGTCCACTCAACTCTCTCAACGCCTCAACCCGGCCAGAATGAACTGTAAGTTATATGGCGTAGAGAGCATTGAATCCACTCAACGCTCTCAACGCCTAAACCACCAGAAGCTAAGATATATGACATCGAGAGTGTTCAATCCACTCAACGCTTTCAACACCTTAACCACCAGAACATAAACTAAGTTAAATGCCGTCGAGGGCATTGAGTCCACTCAACGCTCTTAGCGCCTAACCCACCATGATTTAAAAGTCAAATGGCATCGAGTGCATTGAGTCCACTCAATTCTCTCGACGCCTATCCTGCCAAAATTTCGAAGTTAATTGCCGTCGAGAGCGTTGAGTGGACTCAACGCTCTCAACGCCTTAGCCCAACAGAAACTTTCTAAATTAGATGACGTCGACCGCATTGAGTCCACTCAACGCATTCGACGCCCCCGAACCTGAGTCAATCTTCTTGACTGACAACACATGCGAGGGGTCTGGTACGAAATAACACGTTACAAATCCTATAAATAAAATAAAAGATTTCGTCCCCGAAATCAGGCTAAGGTTGTGGGGAGATAAAAGCATGAAATGAAATAAAATATGCTTTTAAAATTTACCTTGAGGAAATAACTCTGGGTAGTGCTTCCGCATCAAGTACACTGGCTCCTAAATAAATTCTTCCTTCCCATGATTTGACCACAACATTTTTACCAAAGGAAGACTCTTGCAATGCAAACTCCTTGTCTCGGTGTCCACTATCCGCACTGGCTCTAGTCGTACAGATCTATCGGTCGCTACTGCTCCATCAGTGATGGGGATATATTGATCGGGCCACAATAGCGCCTTCTGAAGTGATGACACATGGAATACATCATTAAGATTCTCCAGCTCTGCGGTAACTCCAACCGAGAGGCCAAAGGGACAATCCTTTCTAATATTGTATAAGGCCCAATATACCTTGAGATGAGCTTCTTCACACCACATACCCGTGACATTCCATGCATCGGCTTGATCTTCAGAAACAGTTTGTCACCTACTTGAAATTCCACCATCCGGTGTTTTGCATTATAATATTTAACCTGCCGACTTTGAGCCTCAACCATGCGGTCCCATATTAGTCTAACAACGACATCAGTATCATCGATGTACTCAATTCCCAAAATATTCGGGTCTTCATCTTGTACCCATGACAAGGGGGTTCTATACCTTCTTCTCTAAAGGGCTTTATGGGGTGCCATCCCGATATTGGCCTGGTGACTGTTGTTGTATGAGAATTCTATAAGGGTAAGACCCTATCCCATGACTCTCCTCTATCCAAGACACACAGTCTCAATAGATCTTCCAAAGTTCTGATGGTCCTCTCAGACTGTCCGTATGTCTGAGGATGAAAGGCTGTGCTAAATGTAATGCATGAGCCCAAATAAGCCTGTACCGCCTTCCATTCTTTAGTGGTAAACCGACCATCCCGGTCAGAAACAATTGTCTTTGGCACGTCATGGTACCGTACAAACTGCTCCATAAAGAGGCGTACCAAGATATCCACATGGGCTTCTTTCTTCGTAGGAATAAACCTGGCTACCTTTGTGAGGCGGTCAACGATTACCCAAACTGAATCATTCCCTGAGCATAAGCGAGGCAACCCGTGGATGAATTCCATGGAGACATCCTCGAACTTCCACTCAGGGATGGACAATGACTGTAATACCCCACCGAGGCTCTTGCATTCCGCCTTCACCCTTTGACAGGCCTCGCAGTGTGTAACAAAATATCTGACGTCCCTCTTCATTCCCGGCCAATACATGGTCTTCCACAAGTCAGCGTACATCTTGGCAATCCCAGGATGCACTGAACACTGAGAGCAATGTGCCTCTCTCAAGATATCTTCACGAATTTTACCGCCTTTGGGAATGTAAAGCCGACCATGGAGATGAACGAGGATGTCTTTTAGAGAATACTCACCAGTAGTCCCATCTTCAATTGACTTAAGCACCGGGGCTAAAGCAGCATCCTTTCCTTGCTCTGCCCGGATTCAGTCCCGGATATCACAAACTATGCTCTTCGCGGTCAAGTACTCCATATACCCTTCCGAATGGTCGTTATATACCAGGGTAATCTCCATTTCTTCGAGCATCCAAGCTAATTTAATACTCATCAATCGGGACCCAGGGCTCGATCCCGGTACATTTCTGCTCAAAGCATCAGTTACGAAATTTGCTTTTTCGGGGTGGTAGTTCAAAGTAAATTCATAATCACATAAACATTCTAACCACCGCCGTTGTCTCAAATTCAATTCCTTCTGAGTATGAACATACTTTAAATTCTTGTGGTCCGAAAATATTTCGCAGTGGATGCCATATAGATAGTGTCTCCAAACGTTCAAGGCGAACACCACTACTCCCAATTCAAAAGCATATACTGGATAGTTAACTTCATGCTTCTTCAGCTAACTGTCAAAATAAGCATTTGGCTTTCGGAAATACTTTGGAGGAAAATAGTTTTCACAACCATCAGAAAAAAAGACAAACTTATTTCCCCTGGCTCTTCCGGAACTGTCTGTCAAAATAAGCCTTTGGCTTTCGGAAATACTTTAGAGGCAGAGGAGGGGCATCTATATCATCCCTTCTGAATTTTCTAAAGTGAATTCTTCTCCTGGAATTGACCACTTCATGTTTTTGCCACGCATCCCTGCTATAGTGATTGTACCTGTGTTCATTTACTACATCGACTAATATGAAGGTGTCCAAGATGATACTTTTTTGAGATCAGATTCCACACTTCACATAGTTCTCTGTTAGGATCTGAGCTGATTGCAAAAAGATATCTCCATACTTTCTTATCTTAGGAGCTGTTTGAGAGAAATCGTCAACTACCTGAATTCTGGTCCAGCAGTAGCTGTAACATCTGTTCCATATTAAGAGAAATATTGCACATTTGACCAGTATTGAGAATAATACTGTGCAAGATGAACGTCATAAGTTCTTGCATCCTTACCTCAGTAAAACCTTGTCCACCAAACAGTTCTTTATGAAGCCAGTTGAAGTTATCATAACTATAGATGTTGGGAGCCTTAAAATGTTCTTTCATGGAGGCTTCAATAGTATTACCCTTAGTTTTCAATTCTTCCTCCCCCTTTCTGACTTCTTTAAGTACTTCATCAGCAATCACATTATTGTAATAGACCATCTGATTGTCAACGTGGTTCATCCCTGTATTTTGGGCATTTATCACAGTGTTGTCATTTTCATCAATATTATGAGTACTTCCAAATTGTTCTTAAGTACAACCATAGTGGGATTAATGGCCTGCTCACCTTTCACAAACCAGCTATCCAAATTCAATTCCAGTTTATCAAAACGCACCTTGACTTCAGCAAGGCCATTATTCATATCTCGTCCAGTCTCTTTTATTTTCTTCATAAATTTCTTCAGAGATAGATCAAAATGAGCTTGCTTCCTAGCCAGAATTGCTTATATAGACTTTAGTAAAGAATTATCTGAACTAGTACTAGGAATGTCTTTAGTAGGAATACTTGGAGAGGGTATATCTTCACTCTCCTCAGAGTCACTGGAAGACTCTGCCATGGGGGATAGAAGGGATTTCAACATAAGAGCTGTATATTCATTTTCTAAGCCAGGAGGGAGTACCTCATCCTCCCTTCCTCATCAGAAATTTCAACAATTTCTTCTTCCTCCATGGGAGGTCCACCTGGAATCTTTGCAATACTTCTTTGTAGGTTACACAAAAACCTGTCAATCTGGGTATTAAACGAGACAGAAGAGTGAATCTGCTCCCCACATACATAGCTTGATGAAACTCTGGGAGACTTACAATCATGTTCTCTATAAAAGCATCAATAGTAGAACCATTACATTATCAACAGCCAACAAATCATCATCATAATCAAAAGCATCAACATCCACATTATCATTAGTACCTATCTCATTATCAGCCTCATCAGGCACATCCTCAGCAGCAGCAGCACAACCAATCTCAGCAATCACTAAATATAGATCAACTATCTCTACAACTGTATCTGGTATCTCTGTATCTGGAACATCTATCATTGAATAAGAAGGAGCAATCAATAGCACATGAGAATCAATAGCCACTTGAGTTTCAACAGACTCCCCTACAATTCCTACACTCGAGCTCTCTATAATTTCATGGGGGGGAAGGAGGAAGAATCCTATCCTCAGGTACATGTTCCTCATCTTCCTTAGGCACTTCCCGGAGTCCACCTTGCCATGGGATCCTTCTTTCCTATCTTGAGAAGATTGAAGAATCTATTTTTTTCAAGTGATGAACTGATACTCCTTTTGTCATGTCAAACATATCTTTGTGCAACTGATTCAATTATAGGCTGAGTATTCTTTCAAAGTTCGGTGCACGAAGACTATCCTTTATTTGTCCAAACAACACTACTCCCCAGTCAATTCGTTTTTGGTAGATGATAGCGACCAGAATCTTGAACATCTTTGAGGAAAGGTAATTATGTGAACCAACTTTACACAAAAGAACTTTTTCAATTATGTCAGAAAGTAGTTTTCCTGTATCATTCATCCTTTTCCTCTTAACTGCTGTAGTTCCTCTCGACAGACCATAGAACAACAATGCAAGACCCCCCCCCCCCTTACCAAGGAGGTTACCCGATCGTAAGTCTAGAACCGCCACCTTATGGTGACACTAACACACGGGCTAGTCGACACCGAAAGACGCGAATCCTGCTGGCTAATACGATCACTTACCTGTAGGCCAATTGAGAATAGATGTACAATAAGAACCTACCAAGTCCACAAGTCACAGTAATAATAACACACACACATATATATATATATAATGAAAAGGTACAACAGTCCATAATGAGTACAAAACGAGAGAAGGGCTTATGCCCATACATGCCAAATAAAATGTATAGTAAATCTCTCTCTCTCACAATAACAATGTGCAGAAGCAAACTCTAAACAAGCATACTCGTCATCACCTGACACTGAGATACGGTAGTAGTTCGTAGTATCTGCTCCTCAAGTCTCGCCACCTCATCTTGCTGGCTGTACTGGTGCTACAGCTCTTTGAGATCCTAAAATTATATGGTCACAACCGACCGTTAGTCCAAAGACTAAGCCATTTTGTCCTCGTTGCACCCCCGTGACTCCTAGACACCAAGCGGGAGAAAGAAAGCGGAGGACAACAATGCAGTATCAAAATGGAAGCATGTGATAGTGGATTTATTCTATCATGGATATATTTCTAACTGTTATGTCATTACATTAACAGTTCTATATATATAACATAAGTAATGTAAGTAAAGTAGTACTAAAAGAAGTGTAGCAAGTAAAGTAGTAATGAAAAGAAGTTCAGTAAGTAAAGTAAAGAAATTGAGCAGAAGGTAAACTATCTATCGTTATACTAACATCACATTAGTACCTTAACTTTTATGAATATCAATACAAACTTATAAGTTCAGGTTTCAGGAATTATAACTTACCATATAAAAGTGCCGATACTAATTTATATGATAAGGATTTGCAGTGCGTATGATCTAGTTATGTATGCTATGATATGTTATATGGGTTATGGTTCATACAAGTGCAACTCACACACACAACTCTGTGATCACAGGCCTTTAGTTCCCAAATTTTAGAGATAGCTAAACTCTCTGGTAACACCGTTGTGGCTACGACAGCAGTGGAGTGGGTGTCTCCACTTCCTAGGCAGGTATGCACACTACCAGGCCTAGACCCTTTGTACGCCTCTGTATACATTCGAGCTGTACTCGAGTGTCACTATATACTAATTTGCTGGCAAATCCACCTGTCTTTTTGGTCTGGTGTGCATTTTCGGGGATCATCCTCCAGACCGTATTATAAACAACCTACTGGCCCCTCAAACCCTCACACCTCACCCGAGTCACCATACTACCATCAGTGAGACGACTGGTGTAACGCCACCGGTTTTCCTGTGATTGTTTAATCATTGTTTGGCATTACGTTGACGTGTTTCCGGCCTTTGCTGTTGTTAAAACATCGTCTTAGCTCTTGAGGAGTTCTTAGTGGCTTTTTTGTAGCCTGTTTGCAAGGTTCCCCAGATAGCCGAAGTCTGTTTTTGGTGACTCGGCAGAGCCTCTCAGGGAATGCTTGTGTTTTGGCTTCGGGAGATGCTAGCCCGAGTTTTGATCATCAGATGTTATTCTCGACTTCGCCGTTGTTTTCGAAGCATGGGTGTTTAGTTACGGTACGAGTTTCGTCGAATTCCGAGATCATTTGTTTCTCGCGTCAGTGGCCGGTTTTGCTTAGCTTCATATGTATGTATATATATATATATATATATATATATATATATATATATATATATATATATATATATATATATATATATATATATATATATATATATATATATATATATTAGCTTGATTTTTAGCTTGGGATTTAGCTTGTTTTACATTTATATATATATGTGTTTAAGGTTGAGTGCTGGTGCTCAAGTGGCTGATTATATATGATAAGTTTTACCTAAGTGGCCGACTATACTTGTATAATATTAGTGGCTTATATTATATTATATGCTTTGTTGCTAGTGGCCGGTTATTTTATCATGGTTTAGATAGTGTTGGTATGATAATAATATTATAATACTATAGTGGGTGAGTATTATTTTAGCTTATCCCTATTCCTCTTTCCCAAACCCGACGGGAAGCTTCTAGTGGAAGGAATCAAGGAATAGGAATAAGCTCCCAGATAATCGAATGCAATGTTTTGATTCTTCGTATGGCGGGCCTGCTTCAGGTTTCCACGCGTCTTCTGGTATGCTCACAAGCTGAGCATTGGGTAACCTCTTCCCTTAGCTTTTTATGATTTTAATTTCTCCATTATATGCTGCTTTGTTTAGTTTAAGTCTGGGGGAGAGATTTGTTACCTATTGCACGTACACATCTCATGTGCATACTAGAAGCTTTTATTGTTTTATTTTGCTTAGTTCATTGCATCACACACCACTGCACCCACATGAGCGCGTGCTTAGCTTTTTGCGTGCTGCGAGTTAAACTCATTTCTTTGTTAGATTTGGGAAAATTATGGTGCTGGTTTAGGATTGTGAGACTGAGTAAAATGTTGGCCTTGTTGTGTTTCTAGTCAATTGCTCTCGTCTCGTGTAGAAATTGAAGTAGATTTAATTTTTCTATATGCTTATAGTTTTATATCTTTCTACTTGTGTAAAAACTTTTTATTCTACTCAAAAGTTGGTGAATCCGGTGTGAATCCGACGGTAGCTTAGGGATGTGTGTAGACGGCCGTTAGTTTTATATTGCTCGAGTCGGGAGGAGGGATAGTCTTTCTCACTGGCTAAGAACTTTCCCCAAGCTATTCTTGAAGCATGTGTATAGGTTAGTCATGCATGAGTGTGATGTAGGCCATCAATTTGGTCGGGTTGAGCTTTGTACCATTCCTAACGTCTTGTCCTCGCTAGCCCCGTTGTGCCTACCCTTCTTTTGATTCAGCTCCACCTTCATTCACCAAAGCCTCATAGCCAATCCTAGTTGCACACCCAAGTCGAGTTTAGAGTTTTATATTTTCATGTTGGGATGTGATGTGGTGTTATTATTTATGAAAATGTGGAAGTGCTCTCAAGTTTATATCTGCTGAATTGTGCAAATAAAATGAAGAAAAAGAAAAAAAAAACAGAGAGAAAAATATTTGTAAAGAAAAAGAAAAAAAAAGTGAAAAGGAAAAGTAAAATTGAAAATCCTATTTGAGATGTGCTTATTTTTGGTGTAGGCGGTGCACACACCCAAATGTTAAAAGTTTAGTTTGGGGGTATGGTGTACCCGCATATATTTTGGTTAGCTGATGGATTCCCTTCATACTAGCTCATTTGGGTTAGGTGCACAGCCTTCTTGTTTATCCTTATTTACCTCACCAAAACCCAAGCCCCATCTCTTCACCTAAAGTCCTTCTGATTCGTGTGTGAACCAAACCAGTGCCGTGGAGAGAATGTGAAAGGGCAAGCATATGGTCACCGACATTGGTTGATTCCTTTGGAGGTTATCCGGAGCCCCGATCTTTGGCAATGCTCGCCTAGCGATTAGTCTACTTTCTCCCTACGCATGACCGTATGATTCACCGTGATTCCATTTTTGAGTAATAATAAAATTTTGATACGCCTTGTGAAAAGTATAAACTATTTTGTATACTTAGAAATTTCTTCTATTATATTTTTACGCGCGTGAGCATGCGACTTCGCATGGTACTTCGTATCGCAATTTCTTTGTTAACTAGTATTTTTCCCTATCTGCTTAGATTTTGTTTGCTCGGGACGTGCAAACAGTTAAGTCTGGGGGTGTGATGAGTCCATGTTTTATACCTATTTCCGGACTCATCTAGGCTTGTTTTCCTTCGCTTGCACTTCACTTTTAGTTCGTTATCGTATATATTTCATCTTATCTTTATTTATATAGGAAGTACACATTTATGCCCGTGGTTGTGTATTTTGTTATTTATATAGTTTGTACTCCCTTTTGTGATTGTCTGGAATGTCTGCACAGATTAGTGATTGGTTTTTCCTTTCGGTACAGGGGTCGTGTGCGTGTTCCGGGATGGTTGTGAAACAGGAATACTGCGCACGACCACTGGTCGTGCGCCCCTGATCGTGCGCACTACTCTACGTTTTCCAGAATCAGCCTGGGGTAAGCGCACGACCACAGGACATATTGCGCACGACCACCGGTCATGCGCCACTGATCGTGTGCATTGATTCCTCATTTCTGGAGTCCTGTCTGGGTAATCGCACGATCATTGGACTTAGTGCGCACGACCACTGGTCGTGCGCCACTTCTCGTGCGCATTATCCCAGTTCTTCTTCCTGATATTCCATGCCAGTGCGCACGAGCACAGGACATAGTGCGCACGACCACTGGTCGTGCGCCTGGGATCGCTCATTTTCCTCCGCCGTTTTCCGCCTTCTCCGTGGTTCCCCTTCATCTTCCACCCTAGGGAGGTGCTCCGGGCAAGCTTTCACCGCCAAATCCGAGTCGGAGCTTCCTCTCGGCCTTCTCCTTCATCCGTGAGCTTCAAGTAGTGTTTGACGCCATAGCCATCAAGCAAAGGAAAGCTAGCAAACTTCGTCCGCTATCGTGAGACGAAGAAGACGGGCCATTGGAAGGTGATGACAGCCCTTCTCTATCCCGGACACAGTTGAGGACCGAGCTTGGACGCGGAATGACAACCCGACGATTCCAACCGTGAATCCTCAGCAAGGCTTCGGATTCGGTCGATATCTTGACTTGTTCTTGCTTTCTTGTTGAATATTGGTGTTTAACTTTAGTTATATTGTCTAAGTATGTTTAGTTTGTAAAACGATTTTATACAATCATGTCTATGTGATTTTGTATGTTTTCGTTATTTGCTTGAGTTGCGCCATATTCCATCCACCACCATCCATCCTTGCCGCACTAGCAATTGCTAGTGGCGTGCGTAGCGAAGAGGTGCTCACGACCATCATTCCGCCGTTCTAACCACCTCATCTGCTAGCCTTCTCGTCCATCCGCCTAGTGTTTCGGTGCATAGCGGCCCGACTAGTCTTCCATCCCGCCTTGCGAAGCATCGCATAGCGGCGTTGCATAGGAGTAGTTGATAGCTTTTTATTTTCTGTTTCCGCAATATCAAAACCTCCCCTTAGATAATTCCGACTTGAGGACTTCAATCTTAAGTCCTCCTCGAAATTAACTCCACCTTACTGTGTTCCTTGTGAGATCGATACATGGGAAAACCCCCATTTTATATTACTTGTGCGAGTGCTTCACTGTCGTGATCTTTAGCATCAAGTTTTTGGTGTCGTTGCCGGGGAACACAGTCGTGTGAGTTTGTGGAGAGGGAGATAATAGATTGAAGCCCTTTTCCATTTGTGCATATCATTCTTTTTTCTTATTTGCTTTGGTTATTATAATTTTTCTTTTGCTTATTTCTTTTTACACCCCTTTTCTGATTTTTAATTTAGATAGCAGATCAGTGCTATTTTTATTTTAGCTGTGTAGCACTTTTTCAGCAATTATTTTTGTTCGTGATGGATTCTGATACTGAGTGTCGTATCCTTGACACTTTGCGCCGATCCATCGATTCCATTGCTGTTATGAATACCGAGCATTGCATTCGGTGTTTGTTATGTCAAGGTGTGGGCCACATGTTGAAGGATTGCCCTCGTTTGTGCAAGCCTTCTCCCTCTGATGGCGTGTAGACAACAACCTCCCATTCGCGGAATACTGTTGTGGACAGGCCTACCGGGGTGTTACCTGGCCCATACACTGATATAATTCACTTTGCTCATTCTTTACCCGTTTAGATTACTGAAGAATCTCTGGCCGCATACAACTCTTTCATGGGTCCCTCGATCCCTTTTTACGAGCTTTCCTCGAGTGATGATGATCACTCTGGTGTTAGCCAACAAAAAGAGGAGCAGGAACTCATGGGCGCTCCTGTATGGGACGATGAGATTGTTCCGGTCATCGACGGGGTGGCGTCAGTGAATGATTTTGCGATGGGACCTGCTCATTCAGTGCTTGATTTTGAGAGCAGCCTTGCCCCTCCGCAATTTTTGCCGGATTGTGCTATTCCTCTTTCTTGTGAGTCGGTTGATGATGCCGTGATTGTGGATGACTCGGTGCCCGAGGTTGTGCCGAAGTGGGATGATGATTCCTCTATCTCCGACGGAGAAGGTGGATCTTCGGAACACTTTTACGCACCCCGGTGGGATGAGGAATACCCTCTTTCCGATGCAGAGGTTTGCACCTCCTTATTGGATGAGGCTGTTCCTCTTACCACCGTGGACCTCGAGTTCTCGGATTCCCCTCGGTACGACTCGTATGATACCGATGATGATCTATGCTTGGATCCTGCTGAGAGTGATACCGGGATCACTCTCCCTATTTCTGATTATTTTAGTTCTTCTTCTCTTTTATTACTTGATCCCCCTTCTTTATCTGAGCCTATGCATGATGAGTCTCCATAGGTACGTTGGGATGACGATGAGCTTTGTGCTCATGTCGTTGCCATCGCCTCCTGCGGGCCTGTGATAGACGATACCTTGCTAGGCAAGGATTTATTTTGTGGTGAGATGAGTGAGGACCACGCCTCCTCCTCATCCTACTTCCTATTTCCTCTACCTGTGTTGGGCAGGTATGATTATTTAGGTAGATGGGTAACTGCTCTATCACCGTATTGGTACCCATTATCGAAACGGATATTAGGCCAGTTACCTGTGCACTTTTTATTTCATAGACCCATTAGCAAGAACTGTTTAGAATTTAATAAGTCGTCCTGGGATGACAGTAACGCCAGTACTTATCTTTCATTTTCCGCATTTTATTTTTCATGTTTATTTTAGTTTTAGCATTTCTTTTTGTATATTTTTCTTTTGTTTTTGCGGAGCTCACCCCTGCAGGTATTCATAGCAAATCGCATTGGCGGGATTCTGATTCTTCGTATGGCGGGCCTGCTTCAGGTTTCCACGCGTCTTCTGGTATGCTCACAAGCTGAGCATTGGGTAACCTCTTCCCTTAGCTTTTTCTGATTTTAATTTCTCTATTATATGCTGCTTTGTTTAGTTTAAGTCTGGGGGAGAGATTTGTTACCTATTGCACGTACACATCTCATGTGCATACTAGAAGCTTTTATTGTTTTATTTTGCTTAGTTCATTGCATCACACACCACTGCACCCACATGAGCGCGTGCTTAGCTTTTTGCGTGCTGCGAGTTAAACTCATTTCTTTGTTAGATTTGGGAAAATTATGGTGTTGGCGTAGGATTGTGAGACTGAGTAAAATGTTTGTCTTGTTGTGTTTCTAGTCAACTGCTCTCGTCTCGTGTAGAAATTGGAGTAGATTTAATTTTTCTGTATGCTTATAGTTTTATATCTTTCTATTTGTGTAAAAACTTTTTATTCTACTCAAAAGTTGGTGAATCCGGTGTGAATCCGATGGTAGCTTAGGGATATCTGTAGACGGCCGTTAGTTTTGTATTGCTCGAGTCGGGAGGAGGGATAGTCTTTCTCGTTGGCTAAGAACTTGCCCCAAGCTATTCTTGAAGCATGTGTATAGGTTAGTCATGCATGAGTGTGATGTAGGCCATCAATTTGGCCCGGTTGAGCTTTGTACCATTCCTAACGTCTTGTCCTCGCTAGCGCTGTTATGCCTACCCTTCTTTTGATTCAGCTCCATCTTCATTCACCAAAGCCTCATAGCCAATCCTAGTCGCACACCCAAGTCGAGTTTAGAGTTTTATATTTTCATGTTAGGATGTGATGTAGTGTTATTATTTATGAAAATGTGGAAGTGCTCCCAAGTTTATATCTGCTGAATTGTGCAAATAAAATGAAGAAAAATAAAAAAAAAACAGAGAGAAAAATATTTGTAAAGAAAAAGAAAACAAAAGTGAACAGGAAAAGTAAAATTGAAAATCCTATTTGAGATGTGCTTATTTTTGGAGTAGGCGGTGCACACACCCATATGTTAAAAGTTTAGTTTGGGGGTGTGGTGTACCCGTATATATTTTGGTTAGCTGATGGATTCCCTTCATACTAGCTCCTTTGGGTTAGGTGCACAGCCTTCTTGTTTATCCTTGTTTACCTCACCAAAACCCAAGCCCCATCTCTTCACATAAAGTACTTCTGATTCGTGTGTGAACCAAACCAGTGTCGTGGAGAGAATGTGAAAGGGCAAGCATATGGTCACCGACATTGGTGGATTCCTTTGGAGGTTATCCGGAGCCCCGATCTTTGGCAATGCTCGCCTAGCGATTAGTCTACTTTCACCCTACGCATGACCGTATGATTCACCGTGATTCCATTTTTGAGTAATAATAAAATTTTGATACGCCTTGTGAAAAGTATAAACTATTTTGTATACTTCGAAATTTCTTCTATTATATTTTTACGCGCGCGAGCATGCGACTTCGCATGGTACTTCGTATCGCAATTTCTTTGTTAACTAGTATTTTTCCCTATCTGCTTAGATTTTGTTTGCTCGGGACGCGCAAACAGTTAAGTCTGTGGGTGTGATGAGTTCATGTTTTATACCTATTTCCGGACTCATCTAGGCTTGTTTTCCTTCGCTTGCACTTCACTTTTAGTTCGTTATCGTATATATTTCATCTTATCTTTATTTATATAGGAAGTGCACATTAATTCCCGTGGTTGTGTATCTTGTTATTTATATAGTTTGTACTCCCTTTTGTGATTGTCTGAAATGTCTGCACAGATTAGTGATTGGTTTTTTCCTTTCGGTACAGGGGTCGTGTGCGTGTTCCGAGATGGTTGTGAAATAGGAATACTACGCACGATCAAAGGATATAATGCGCACGACCACTGGTCGTGCGCCCCCGATCGTGCGCACTACTCTACGTTTTCCAGAATCAACCTGGGGTAAGCGCACGACCACAGGACATATTGCGCACGACCACCGGTCATGCGCAACTGATTGTGTGCATTGATTCCTCATTTCTGGAGTCCTGTCTGGGTAATCGCACGATCATTGGACTTAGTGCGCACGACCTCTGGTCGTGCGCCACTTCTCATGCGCATTATCCCAGTTCTTCCAGATATTCCATGCCAGTGCGAACGAGCACAGGACATAGTGCGCACGACCACTGGTCGTGCGCCTGTGATCGTGCGCATTGTTCATTTCTGCTTTTGTATAAATAGTGCAGGTCTCGCCCTAATCCGGGGATCCGGAGATCGCTCATTTTCCTCTGCCGTTTTCTGCCTTCTCCGCCGTTCCCCTTCATCTTCCACCCTCGGGAGGTGCTCCGGGCAAGCTTTCACTGCCAAATCCGAGCCGGAGCTTCCTCTCGGCTTTCTCCTTCATCCGTGAGCTTCAAGTAGGGTTTGACGCCATAGCCATCAAGCAAAGGAAAGCTAGCAAACTTCGTCCGCTATCGTGAGACGAAGAAGACGAGCCATTGGAAGGTGGTGACAGCCCTTCTCTATCCCGGTCGCAGTTGAGGACCGAGCTTGGATGCGGAATGACAACCCGACGATTCCAACCGTGAATCCTCAGCAAGGCTTCAGATTCGGTCGATCTCTTGACTTGTTCTTGCTTTCTTGTTGAATATTGGTGTTTAACTTTAGTTATATTGATGAAGTATGCTTAGTTTGTAAAACGATTTTATACAATCATGTCTATGTGATTTTGTATGTTTTCGTTATTTGCTTGAGTTGCGCCATATTCCATCCACCACCATCCACCCTTGCAGCACTAGCAATTTTTAGTGGCGTGCGTAGCGAAGAGGTGCTCACGACCCTCATTCCGCCGTTCTAACCACCTCATCTGCTAGCCTTCTCGTCCATCCGCCTAGTGATTTGATGCATAGTGGCCTGACTAGTCTTCCATCCCGCCTGGTGAAGCATCGCATAGCGGCGTTGCATAGGAGTAGTTGATAGCTTTTTATTTTCTATTTCCGCAATATCAAAACCTCCCCTTAGATAATTCCGACCTGAGGACTTCAATCTCAAGTCCTCCTCGAAATTAACTCCACCTTACTGTGTTCCTTGTGAGATCGATACATGGGAAAACCCCCATTTTATATTACTTGTACGACCGGTTCACTGCCGTGATCTTTAGCATCAGTCGACACCTTCTGGATTAGTGTCGACACCTTCTGGCTTAGTGTCGACAGCTTTTATCTTAGTGTCGACACCTTCTGGATTAGTGTCGACACCTTCTAGCTTAGTGTCGACACCTTCTAGCTTAGTGTCGACACCTTATGGCTTTGGTGTCGAGAGGGACTCGACACCTTGTGCTGAGTGTCGAGAGGGACTCGACACCTTCTGTCTTAGTCTGGAGAGGGACTCGACGCCTTTCTCCTTAGGCTGGTGTTTTCTCCTGAGTTGGTTAGGATGGGTTTATTTCGGGTTGTTGATGTTTCTCGGCTAGTTTTGAAGGCCGAGTCGTGAATTATGGCAGGTGGTTTTGTTTGATGGCTCTGTGAGGGGTGGAGTGGTGTAGAGCCTTGGTCGCCACCATTTTGGCCCCGGGATGGGCTGTTTGTTTTGGTGTATTGCCACCATTTTTGCCCCGGGATGGGCTGGTTATTTTGGTGTGTTGTCACCATTTTGGCCCTGGTTTGGGCTGGTTGTGTTGGTGTGTTGGACCTTAGGGCTGCCGCCGTTGACCCTTGAGTATTTATGGGTATTTTGTTTGGATGAGGACTGTTTTTGGTCACCAACCCAGACCCATGGCTTTACCACTGCTAATGATGCACAAGTTAGAACTGTTAGTTCCTTTCGGTAAAGTTGTTATTTTCGCATATGCTTGCCTTGTTGCTGGTGCAGGTTTTTAGCAGGGCATGTTGTTTATTTCTCGCACTTGGTGCGTTTTGATCTTGCCTTGGGCAGTGTTTTACCCTTGCTGTATTGTTCATTTTACCTTCGCTCTTTTGATAGCACTTGTTGTGTGGTAGGTAAGCCTCTCTTTTATTACTTATGAATCTAATGCTCCACTTCTTTTCATTTATTCTTGCTGAGGTATTCTTTCTTTGAATGCCTCAGGTTCAGGTTGTGGCTGATTGAGCGGCTAGTGTTCTGGTGGAGCTTGCTTGTGGCCTCCAGGGTAGCTGAGTTTGCTGTTCCTCGATTTGGTGAGGTAGTTTTCTTCTTTCTGTATAGACATACATACTCACCAGTGGGTTCTTGTCAGTTTGTTGACGCCCACTGGTGGCTTGCTTGTGATGGTGGATATGAACTCAGAACTGCCATTTTTGCCTTTTTGGAGGTTGTTTACTTGCTTCTGGGAATGTTTTATGCTAGGTTGCATGTTAGGTATTTTTAAACCCTAAAAGCATTACTATCTGTACCTCATGCACGTCATGTTTATAAAACTAAAGCATTACTTTCCCAAGTTACAAAAAAACTATGATAAATCTAGAGTCCTGCATTCCATGAGTTGTTCTTCGGGGTCGTTTACACTCATGTAGGATGTCAAATCAACTTAACCAAAGTATTTTCCGCTACGTATAAATATATTTTTTAATTGTGGACTAGCTGATCCACTGTGCCGAGGGACACGACCATCTAACTTAACTGGTTTTCTTTCATATTAAATTATGATTTTATCTAAAGAAATAGATTATGGGGTATTGCCTGAGTGTGTACAGTTATCCCCTGCACGATGTGGCATCATGACATTGATTTTCTCTTGCTCTGATATGATTTAATTGTTGAGAAAATGTGGGTCGGGACAGTTAGTATCAGAGGGAGGTTTCTTGACAATTGGTCTGGCAACGTTCCCTTGTTAGTGTTAGTTGTTTAGTGTCATATCATACACACATCGATGTGTCATCAGTACGTCTTGGCTGAAGCATGAGCACTACGCTCATAAGCATGACAAGAAGTATACGGGGCATATTATGTACTATGGGATGCATAATATGAGTTTGTATATGGATCCACCATAGGTGGCAACATGTGAGGGTTATGTAGTATGAGATGCATAACCTCACCACATGAATGCCCTTTAGCACGTTTTCTTTTTTTTCGTTGCATGCAATGTCATGTAGTATGGGATGCATAACATTGCATGTGTACGCCGCTCATAACATGCATTAAGTCCTTTTTAGAATGCATAACACAACATTTATAGCATAACATAGCATAAGCACAATGTGCCAAGCTAAAGATTTACATGATGACATATGTACACACATTGTTTTGAGTCAAAAGGAATATAAATTCATGCATTCATGGTCTAAGCACATGAGTTAGTGTAATGATGGTGAATCATCCTAGGTTATGCATAACATCATTATTGAAATCCCAGAGCAAGTTAGCAGTTGAAGCTCATATTTAAGTATGTTTTGTCTGTACCGGATAGTTTTGTGCTAGCAATTGGGCTAGGACTTGATTGGTGCCAATTAGATTATAGGATGTCGAAGCGTCCTTCGACGAGGCTAACTCCCCAGTCTGAGGGTGAGTCTTAAGGTGCGCAGAGCAATACGATGATGGAGAGTCTGCGACAGAGCAATGAGGCCTTGTCAAGGTAGATGGTGGATGTGCAGTCCCAAATCCAGTCTATGTTATCAATTATTTCTGGGCTAGCTCCGAGAGTGCAGGACCCTGCTGTGGGTCTAGCTATCCCTGCCCCTCCTGCTCCTCTGGTGCCTCTTGTAGTGGTTCCACCAGAGTTGATTTTTATCTCTCAGTTTCAGCGACTCAGGCCTCCTACTTATGATGGAAAGGCAGACTTTATCGTCTTGGATGATTGGCTTATATCGATCGAAGAGATGTTTTCATACTTTGGAGTTACTCACGATCAGAGAGTGTTGATCGCCGCCTACCAGCTCAAGGGTTTAGCAAAAAGTTGGTGGCTGAGAGAGAAGGAGAGCTTGAAAGAAAAATGCTCTTGGGAGTATTTTAAGGAGATGCTACTGGGAAAGTTTCTACCCTTAGTCGAGCGGGACCGCCTGACAAATGATTTCTTACATTTGAAGCAGAGATAGCTCACAGTTAGTGAGTATGAGATCGAGTTCAGTAAGTTGAGTCGGTTTGCCCCCGGCTTGGTAAGCTCCGAGGCGGATCAAATTAAAAGATTTCTGGGTGGTCTAAGAAGTGACATCCAGTAGCTAGCTGGTGCTTATGGAGCAGTGAGTTATACCAGTATGGTAGAAGCTGCCTTGAAAGTCGAGGCAATCGACAATGTTAAGAACAGAGGCCAGCAAATGAGAAAGGATAAGAGGAAATTTTTTGAAGGAAAGAGCCCTCAGGTGCCTGATGCTGCTTCAAGGAAGAAGACCAAAGAGGTTTGTAGCTTCTGTAGCCGTTCAGTCCACCCCTTTGAGAGATGTTTCAAGAGTATCAGAGCTCAGAAGAAGGAGCAGGTTCTTGCGATTAAGGTTGCTCCTAAGACGGACTTGGAATGTGCCTTGTTCAAGAAGAAGGGGCTTGATGTTGCCCTGTTGGGTACATTGGAAAATGTGTACCAGATTTGGAGAAGCCTAACATAGCTCAATGATATTCATCAAGGTGTATTTGATGTTGTTTTGAGTTTATATGTGCAGGTTAAGAATATGCAGGAAAAGTTTCTAAGTCCATTAGTCGACACCAGAAGAAGTTGTGTCAACACTTGTGAAGACTTGTGTCGACACTTGAGAAAAGCTGTGTCGACACCTGGAGTCAATTGTGTCGACACTTGGAGAAGTAGTGTCGACACAGAGGACTTGTGTCGACACACAGAAAGCTCAGTCTGTAACGCCCCGAAAATTGTATTTGAGTTGGTCGCGTAAAAAGGGATTTTTGGTGCCGGTATAGGGGTACACGACCTAGGACACGGGCATGTCCAAGGCCGTGCCTGGCTGGTATTTTGGCCGTTTTCATCCCGTGAAGGACACGGCTAGAAACACGGCTGAATGACACGGGGGGTCATTTGACACGGGTGTGTGCCTAACCGTGTCTGTACCCGTGTTCCTGAAAGTCGATTGAGTTCGACGAAAAGTGTTCGGGAGGAACACGCCAGGCGACACGGGCTTGTCTGGAGGGCGTGTCCCCCTGCATTCGACGATTGCCGAACGACGCTCGATGATTGTCGAGTGACCCTCTGCGTTCGACGATCGACGATTGTCGAGTGACACGGGCGTGTTCATACCTGTGTCCCTACCCATGTTCAGTTGGGTCGTGTTCGTTGTCTTGGCGGTTATATGTGATACGTCCCATGGTCACGGGCGTGTTGAGGACCCGACACGGGCGTGTCTGGTGAGACACGGGCGTGTCTATGCCAGTGTGTCTTTTCTTCGTTTGACGATCGTGCCTCGATCAAGGCACACAGCTTGGAACACGGCCGTGTGCGAGGCCATGTTCGGCCCAGGTCAGGGGATTTTTGTGCAGATCTAAGCCGTTCATTTTCTTTAATTGAGATCCAATGGCACAGGTGGTTTACTGCTCTGTTAAGGCCGGGAATGGGGGAGTTAACTCTTCATTTTCTCCAAGCCATTCTATTTCCAAGGAGTTAGAGAGAGGAGGAAGAAGGAGGAGGATTCCGGCTGCTGGCGGAGCATTGGAGCACCGTTTGGAGAACCGAGAGCGGATCCATGGAAGAAATTCCATTGTAAAGACTTCTATCCATGTAGTTTTTCCATGGGACAAAAGCGGACTTCAAGGGTAACGATTCTCCACTTGAGCATGTGAAGCTCTTCCTTTCTGCATAGGGAATCCCGCTCCCGCGTGTGTGCGGTGAGTGCGTGGTGTTCCTTGGGGTTGAGTGAATAGTCCCCCTTGTGTAACATATAGAGTCCGGAATCGAAGTACGGGCATAGGCATTGTGTGTGAAGCCTACCCGGACATGTTGGTCTGGATCGGTGATGTTGCATTGGTTATGTTTTGCCGGAGAAGACTCCGTGCTTTGGGTTTTTCGTGTTTCTACGCTGTATATTGCAGCAGGAATCCTTGGGGATTAACTCCAAGGTACACCCGGAAATCTGAGCGGAAACATGTTCTGCTAACTTGGCGGTCAGGGAACCGACCTTGAACATAACTGGGTTATGTGATTGTTTGGAAAATGTTAGGATCCGAGAGAAGCTTGGCTCGTGCGTACGTCTTAATGTGAACTACGCGGTTGAGCAATGGACAAGTGGAATTGGACCTGGGCTATGTGGTTCAGTGCGAGAGATCTGGAAAGGGGACTGGCCGTTGGCATAGTCGGGAGCCTTAGACTAGACAGGGTCAGGAAGGCTAAAATGCTCATGTAGTTTCCATCCTGGGGGTGGTGGTGAAGACGCTGAAGTGTCAGGATTCACCGTTAATGTGCCCTGAGTGCATGAGGTGTTTGGCCGTGCGAGCCTACACCTGTGGCGAAGTATGTTTTTTTTAAATAGTTGTTTAGCTGGGCTAATGATATGTATGGAAGGAGCACCGCCATCCCGAGAAAGGGACGGGGTCGTTATAATTTGGTCGTCTTTGGCTGACCGTTGCTTTGTTTACCACCGTGCGGTGGAATGTTGCTTGCAGATGCTGCGGAGCCGAGTGCTAGATAGCGGGCTGGAGCAAATGTTGATGTGCTAGCCCTCGAATGCCATAAAGAATAGTTATTTTTATTTTGTCATGTGTGGCCGGCCTGTGAGCCGATGTATGTAAGACATTATTTTGTTAAGTGAACATTTGTAAGACCATAAGGCCGTGTACCCTTTTCAGTGTATTTGGGTTTCATTCCTGTTGTTTGGATGTGGACATTCATGATTATGGATTTAAGATTTAGGTTCTTTCAACTATTTAAAAGCTTCCGCTAGAATGCTCTGTGTAGGACGAGTAGTCTTAATTGGAATGTTTGAATATTCTTATGTAACCCTTCCGATTGTCTGTGGTATATGGCGTTGGCTTCCAGCTTGAGCTTATATTATACGCCATGTGACGGATGGGGGTGTTACAATTTGGTATCAGACTTCTGGTTATGGTCAGGCTTAACTGAATTCGTGGGCAAATTCTTTTAAGGGGTGGTGAGCACATGTGTGCGTCATCGTTATAACATCAAAAAGAACCCATGAATGTCCACTTAGGAATGAAAAATACACTTGTTTTGTGGAATCTGAGTGTTCCAATGATTGTTTTTAGCAATTTGGTTGTCGTCTAATCGTGTGTCTTTGCTTTTATAGGCAGCTAGGAGTGGTGCTGGTCAATCAGAGCATCCGCAGTCAGCGGAAAGTGGTGCACCGAGAGACATGCCTACTACACCTCCTTCAGCGAAAACCATCAGGATGGTGGCTGAAGCCGTATTTGCGATGATTAATGCCCAACCTGTAGGGAAAATGCATCACACACCTCCTGCGAATGAGCAAGAACCGGTTAGGGAGGCAGAGTTGAGAGTGGTGGAGCGCGCTGCAGTTGATATGGTAGAGCCGAGGAGAGCTACGGAGAAGCAGCTTAGGCATGTAATGGGATTTCATCCTCCAGTATTTGACGGGACTGGAACGCCAGCTCAAGCTGATGACTGGCTCTCTATGATAAAGAGGGTTTTGACAGCCACATTAACTGAGGAGTGGCAGAAGACCACCAGAGCGACCTTTCTTTTGGCGGGTGAAGCGAGGATGTGGTGGGATGAGTTGGAGTTTCATCTTCTAGTGGGAAGGAAACTTGCTGATGTGCCGATGGAGGAATTCTCTAGACTATTCTTTGTCAGATACCTACCCTCTGCTCAGAAGTTGGAGATGGAGAATCAGTATCTTGGGTTGACTCAGGGAGCCAGAAGCGTGGACGAGTATCTCCATGAGTTCACACAGTTTGGTCGGTATGCTGGGGCTATGTTTACGGAAGAGGAAAGGAAGACCAACCGATTTTATGAGGGTCTTCGTGGTGTCCTACAGTTACTCCTTGCTGGGCCTAAGGCACAGGGCTTCCTAGCTATGGTCAACTCGGCCCGGTCTTTGGAAAAGGTTGCGAAGAGGGTGCAAAAGAAGAAGGACTCAGGAGAAAAGAAGGTAGAGTTCAAAGTGCCTAGTACAAAGTCAGGATTCCGTAGATGGAACAAGAAGAAGAGGACTTCGAAATAAGCCCCTTCGGCTGGCGCATCGGGGGCAACCACAAGACGAGTCCCAGGAGCTTGCTACAACTGTGGGAAGACGGGGAATTTTGCTTGTGAGTGTTGGAGCGGACGTTCAAAGTCCGAGAGGAAGTCTGGAGCGACAAATAAGGAGAAAGGGAAGACGGTGGAGTCAACCGCGTCCCATCATGCTCCAGCCCAGCCTAAAGTTTACAACCTTGGCCTGCAAGAGGCCATAAAGTAAGCGGACGTGGTGACAGATATGAGTTAAATTACAGTGGTTTAACTTTTATAGTTGTTACCTTCGTATTTGTTAGCTTACTTTCGTTGGTGCTAGACTTTGTGTTGATCTTTGAGTTTCCGGCAAGAGCCCTGTTTGATACGGGAGCATCACATTCCTTCTTGTCCGAAAAATTCATATCGCGCATCGGGGTTCCGTCCTCGATGGAAAAAGACAAATTGGATGTGTTGTTGCCCAATGGGTGCTCAATGCGCGCGTGAAAGAAATTGTACCTAATCACCTAGAGGGGGGGGGGGGAGTGAATAGGTGACTAAATCTTTTTAGACTTTTTAGGCAGATTACAGATTATATCACAGAGTTATAATTACTTCTTCACAGAAAGCAATCAGCAATCACAGAATCAAACATGCACACAGTGAACACACAGATTTATAGTGGTTCCCCAAGGTTTGGGTACATCCACTTTACCCCTTCGCCTATCTAGTAGTGTACTAGATTCGGCCAAACTCCACCACTATCTCAGATCCTCAGATCTTACACTCAGAACCCCAAATGGTTCCTACAGCTCAGGCCCAAGGCCCTACAACTCAGTCTTCTCCAAAGACCTACACTCAGCCATAAGGCCTACACTCAGCCACAACAGGCCTACACTCAGAGATATGGATCTCCTACACTCAGGCACACAGGCCCTACCACTCAGCCTTTATAATTACAGGCTTACAACTCAGATCCCTAAGGATCCTACAAAAAATATAGAATACAAAGTATATACCTACAACTCAGAAAAAGAGAGATGAGTTGACAGGTTCTTGATGAGTTCTTGGAAGAACTCTGCTGAGATCAACCTCACTTGGCTTTCTTCAAAGCTTCTTAAATGTAGAACACAATAGGATTGATTCTCTACAGCTGATCTTCAATCACTGCAACTTAAGATTCAGAACTAGGTCTGAACCCTTCTTCACAGCCTAGTTCCAACGGCTGTCTTCTTGGAAGGAGCTCTCTCTCTCCAACTTCTTAGATCCTCACTTGATTCTTCAATGAATAGCTAGATGTTCTTCTTTGATTGTTGATCTCTTATTGTTAATCTATACAACTACTTTTCTGTTGACAAAATAAGCCTTTATATAGGCCTTCTTCATGGTGACCGGCTGATCCGGTTCCTAACAACTTTCTGGCAACTCTGACAGTTGCAGTAGACCGGCTGGAATGGCAGCTGTCATGTCATCCAGTCAATTCTTGAAATATCTATAACTGTCTGGAAGTGTCGAGACAATCTGTCTTTAAGTGTCGACACTTATAGAGCAAGTGTCGACACAAGTAGACTAAGTGTCGACACTAGCCTTCAAGGTATCGACACAACTCCTTGTGTTGTAGAATTTATATCTCGACACTGCTTCTTCAATATGTGTCGACACAGAAATTGTGTGTCGACACAACTCCTTGTTCTTCAGTACTCAGTTGAATTCTTGTAAGTGTCGACAAAACTCCTTTGTGTCGACACATCTTCATGTGTTGAACTTGTTCAGTGTCGACACATCTTCTTGGTGTCGACACATGTCTTCTGTGTTGATACTTGCTGAGTGTCGACACATCTCCTTGTGTCGACACATTCTTCTTCTGTTGAGACTTTGGCTGAGTGTCGACACATCTCCTTTGTGTCGACACTTGTACTTAGAATTTTTGTTGAACTTTGCTGAGTGTCGACACAGCCTCCTAGTGTCGACACTTTCTTCATGTATTGAGTCTTCTGCTGTGTGTCGACACATTCTTCATTGTGTTGGCACTTACTTCATGTGTTGAGTCTTCTGCTGTGTGTCGACTCATTCTTCATTGTGTTGACACTTTCTTCATGTGTTGAGTCTTCTGCTGTGTGTCGACACATTCTTCATTGTGTCGACACATATACTTAGACTCTGTTGAATTTGCTGAGTGTCGACACAGCCTCCAAGTGTCGACACTTTCTGATGTAGACACAGTTCCTCTGGGTGTCGACACTGCTTCTAAGTGTCGACACTTCTTCACTGGACATTTCTTCATTGAGTGTCGACACAGCCTTCATGTGTCGACACTTTCTGTCTGGTGTCGACTCTGCATCCCTGGTGTCGACACAATTACTCCAAGTGTCGACACTGCTTGTCTGGGTGTCAACACAAGTCTTCTTAAGTGTCGACACTTTTCTTCTGGGTGTGGACACATTTACTTCTTAAGTGTCGACACTTTCCTTCTGGGTGTCGACACATGGACTTAGAAACTTTTCATCTTTCCCTGCAAATACTTAACCTGCACAAGGCAACTCAAAATACATCAAATACATTTTGATGTATATCATTGAGTAGGGTGAGGCTTCTTCAAATCAGGTACATTTAAACCAATGTACCCAACAATCTCCCCCTATTTGGTGAAGTCATAACCCTTAGTCAATGATATACACCATACATAACAAAATTACAGTATGATGTAAAACAGGATTATGCAATTAAGGAAAGTACATAAACATATATTAAACAAAACATGTGAACACAGATATCTCAAAACAATTATGTAATAGATTTATCACACATCATATTGTTCTAACAACTTTGTCATATTCATTATACAAAAGTTTACAGAGTGTTTAAAATCAAAAGATTACAACTGTAAACTAAAGATAATTCTATTCTATTTTTGCACAGCCTCCTTGATAACTATTGTAACACCCCCTATCCGTCACATAGCATAAAGCAGTAGGTCCGGCCGGGGCCCGACGCCGTATGCCACAGACAGACCGGGTGGTTACTTATGGAAACCATCCAACCAATCTCAACATCCTACACAAAGCATTCTAGCAGAAGCAGTTTAAAAAAAGGTTGTAAACAAGAACCCAGCATCAAAGCACGAATGTCCACTAATATAAAATAGGAATGTTATACAAAAATACCTAAAACAAGCCTTAAGGCCTTACAAAATGTTTCACTTGAATATTACATGTTTTACAAACCACGGCACGCATGCCGGTCATACATGAATAAAACAGTAAACATTTCCATTTGGGCCTTCGAGGGCCGGCTTCACAAAAAGGGCTTTAGCCCGCTATTGACCGCTTGGTCCAGCTGCACCTGCAAGAAACAAACCACCGCACGGTGGCAAAACAAGGCAACGGTCAGCTATGCTGACCAAATTATAACGATCCCGCCCCCAACTCGGGGCGGCGATGCTCCTTCCCTGCATTTCATTAGCATAAGCGAGCAATGTATATATATATAGCCATTTCATCACAGACGTTGGCTCGCACGGCCACACGCCCCGTGCTCTCAGGGCACATTCTCAGTGAACCGTTCGATGTCACGTCAATTAAAGCCATAGATATTCCGGACTCACCACCGCCACTTGTCTTCCTGGCCTGGGTCACGACAATTTAAGCCATTGACCGCCGAATACCCTACTCTATGCCAATGGTAAGTGCCACGTGCCTTTAGGTCTCTTTAACAGAACGACATAGAACGGGTACGGTTCCATCTAACCCGTGCTCACATCGCAACGACAATTTAAGCCATTTGCGCGGGTCAAACTTCCGCCGAGTCCCATTTCCATCACAAGTCACATAACCCGGTTATGTTCAAGTTGGCTCTCAAGCCACCAAGTTGGCAAGATCTCGTATCCGCCCAGTTTTCCGGGTGCACCTTTGGGTTAGTCCCCAAGGCTCCCTGCTGCAATCTACCGCGTAGAAAACCCGAAAAACAACCAATAGCACGGAGTCTTCTCCGACATTATGCAATGCAACATCACCGATCCAGACCAACATGTCCGGGTAGGCTTCACACATCATGCCTGTGTCCGTTCTCGCTTACGAACTCTAAACAACGGGGACTTCACATATCTACCCGAAGGAACGCCTCCAACTCTCCGCAAACTCGCGAGAGCGGGCTTCCTATGCTAAGAAAGAGAGCTACTCATGCTCAAGATGAGGATCGTTACCCTTGAGTTCCTCTTTGGCGCCATTGAAAAGTAATCGGATGGAAATAACCGCACTAGCATTGCCTCCGTGGATCCGGAGTCGGCTTGCGATTCGGAGCTCCGAAGCTCCTCCAATGGCGGATCTAGCTCCTTCTTCCTCCCTTGGCTCTCCTCTCTCTCCAAGGATTTAGAAAGATGATAAGGTATGAAAAGTGAGGGTTTTCCAAGTCCACTCACGGGTATATCCCTTCAGGAACAACCCCCAGCCGTTGGATCTTCAGTTAAAGAAATGAACAGCTTCGATTCGGGGCTGAAATGCCCAATCTGGACCGAACACGGCCTGGCACACGCCCGTGTCCAGGGCTGTGTGCCGCATTCGCCGTGAAAATCGAATCGCCTGGAACCTCACACGGGTATCAAACACGCCCGTGTTCGAGCTGACACGCCCGTGTTCCACCTCACACGGCCGTGTGGTCGGCCGTGTACCCCATGATTTTTCCCCATTTTTAACCGGAGCACTGCACGGGTTCTAGTACATGCCCGTGTCCTTGCCCGTGTCACCTTGACACGCCTGGGCCCTAGGCCGTGTACACGGGACACTTCGTCGAGTGAAGATCGACGATTTGATGACACGGCCTTGGACACGCCCGTGTCCTAGGCCGTGTGCCTTGCCTCGACGATCGTCGAGGGAATCTCGACGACTCCCCGGGACGATCGTCGACACGGGTCGACACGCCCTGCGACACGCCCGTGTCGCAGGCTGTGTGCCCACTCTCGACGAATCGTCGAGTAAATCTCGACGACTTCGTGGCTAAGTGTCGACACGGGTCGACACGCCCTGCGACACGCCCGTGTCGCAGTCCGTGTGCCCACTCTCGACGAATCGTCGAGTAAATCTCGACGTCTTCGCGGCTAAGTGTCGACACACGCTTGACACGCCCTGGGACACGCCCGTGTCCCAGGCCGTGTGCCTGCTGCCAGAACCCAAACTGGCCCAAAACGTCCCCCTTTTGCTCCTTTGAGTTTCGGGGCGTTACAACTCTCCCCCTCTTAAAAGAATTTCGCCCACGAAATTAAATAAAGGAAAGACATGTACAAAACCAAAATTTGTACCGGAGCGGAACAACTCCGGATATTCGTCAAGCATAGTCTGCTCTCGCTCCCAAGAGAGCTCCTCACGACCGCAATTGTCCCACCGGACCTTGACCATCCTGATCTCTTTATTGCGTAGCCGCTTGACCTCCGAGTCCTCGATCCGCACGGGCTTGACCTTTGTCGTTAACCCACTATCCACCGACACTTGATCAACAGCGATCACTTGCGTGGGCTCTTGCACCGCCTTCCGAAGCACCGAAATGTGGAATACATCATGTAAACCACTAAGCTCCACTGAAAGCTTCAACCTATAGGCCGCTTCACAACTCGCTCCAGAACCTCAAACGGTCCAAGGTACCTCGGGCTTAGCTTTTTCAATCGCCGCACCCGCGAGACACCCTTGAACGTCTTGATCTTTAAGTATACATAATCGCCCACAGCAAACTCCACGTTCCTGTGCTTGGCATTATAGTACTTTGCTTGCCGATCCTGAGCGATAAGCAACCTCTCCCGAACGGTTCTCACCAAAGAAGTAGCATCCTCCACTTCCGATCGCTTATACAACTTTGACTCACCCGTTTCTAACCAAGACAACGGCGTCCGACACTTCCTACCATATAGGGCCTCGAAAGGCGCCATCTGAATACTCGCTTGGTAGCTGTTGTTGTATGCGAACTCCACCAAATAAAGGTGGTCTTCCCATTGCTTTCCGAAATCCAAGACACACATGCGAAGCATGTATTCCATAGTTCGGTTGACCCTCTCGGTCTGCCCATCCGTTTGCGGATGGAAGGCTGTGCTGAATTTCAACTTTGTTCCCAACATTTGTTGCACCATCCTCCAATCATTGGACGTGAACCGCCCATCTCGGTCACTCACAATGCTGCGGGGCACACCATGAAGCCGTACTATGTTATCTACATAGAGCTTTGCCAACTTCTCCACCGGATCATCCTTCCTATGCGGAATAAAATGCGACACTTTCGTTAAACGATCAACAACCACCCAAATGGCATCGTTTCACTTCTGCGACCTTGGTAAACCGTGCACAAAGTCCATAGAGATGTCGTCAAATTTCCACTCCGGAATAGGCAAGGACTTAAGAAATCCTCCCGGCTTTTGGCACTCCGCCTTTACCAAGGAGCAGGTTTGGCACTTCGCTACGTATAACGCCACATCCTTTTTCAAACCCGGCCACCAAAACAGTTTCTTCACATCACGGTACATCTTCGTGCTCCCCAGGTGAATCGAGTACTTGGTATGGTGTGCCTCGTACAACAACTCCACCCGTAAATTGCCCACACTTGGGACGCACAATCGACCGTCTTTCCAAAGCAATCCGTCCTCCACGACGAATCGGGAATTTGACCCATCCAGAGCCTCTACCATGAACTGCTTCATATAAGCATCCATATCCAAACCATGCCGAATACGATCAGCCAGGTCATATTGGACTTCAGTCCAATTCAGAACTGCTTCAGCACTTGATTGCCTGTCCACACAAACAATCTACAAAGCCTCCAACTCCCGCACCAACCGCTCATCATGCACCGATAGCCAATTGGCTTGAGCTGGGGCTCGACGACTCAACGCGTCCGCAACCGCATTCCCTTTGCCAGGCACGTATTGGATCTTGAATGTATAGTCCTCCAGGAATTCCATCCATCTACACTGCCGCATATTTAGATCCTTCTGATCAATTAGATACTTTAGGCTCATGTGATCGGTGTAGATATCAATCTTCACACCGTACAAATAGTGTCTCCACAGCTTCAAGGCAAAAATCACGGCCGCTAACTCCAAGTCATGGACCGGATAATTCCTCTCGTGCACATTTAGCTGTCTCGAGCCATAAGCTATCACGCTTCCGTGTTGTAGTAGCAGGCAACCCAAACCGCTACCCGAAGCATCGCTATATATCTCATAGCCTTCGGTTCCACATGGAGAACTCAGCACAGGCGCCGTGGTCAACCGACACTTCAACTCCTCGAAAGCTCGCGCGCACTCCGGCGTCCAAATGAACTTATGCTCCTCCCTCGTCAAAGTAGTGAGAGGTAACGCTATCCGCGAGAAGTTCTCTACGAAGCGCCTATAATAGCCGGCAAGCCCCAAAAAGCTCCGGACTTCTGCTATCGTAGCAAGCTTAGGCCACACCCGTATCGCAACAATCTTCGCCGGATCCACAGCAATACCCTCTCCACTCACTATATGACCGAGGAACGCTACTGAGGATAGCCAAACTCGCACTTCGAGAACTTGGCATACAACTGATTTCTCCTTAGCGTCTCCAACACCAAATGAAGATGCTTGAAGTGATCTTCCTCACTTTGCGAGTACACCAAAATATCGTCGATAAAGACAATCACAAAATGGTCCAAGTACTCCCTGAACGTCATGTTCATCAAATCCATGAACACCGACGACGCATTAGTCAGCCCAAACGGCATGACCGTAAACTCATAATGCCCGTATCTCGTACTAAACGCTGTCTTCGGGATATCACTCTCCCTTATCCGCAGCTGATAGTACCCAGCCTTGAGATCTAACTTCGAGTACACCGTCGACCCGACTAACTGATCAAAAATATCATCAATCCGGGGGATCGGGTACTTATTCTTCTCCGTCAGCTTGTTTAGCTCCCGATAATCAATACATAGCCTCAAGCTTCCGTCCTTCTTCTTAACAAAGAGGACCGGTGCGCAAGAAGGCGAAGAACTCGGGCGCACATACCCTTACTCCAACAACTCTTGCAGTTGAACTTTCAGCTCCGCCATTTCCTTAGGCGCTAGCCGATAAGGAGATCGTGACACAGGCTTTGCACCTGACACTAGCTCGATAGTAAAATCTATCTCCCGCTGAGGCGGGGCTCCCGGAAGATCTGCGAGGAACACATCAGGGTATTCCGATACCACTGAAATACAATCCAACGCGGGCTTCGGCTTTGCAACCTCCACTAGTGTAAAGAACAGTTCTGCTCCAGCACGAACCGCCTTCACCACCTGAAGAGCAGACATCAATGTCTTGCTCGACCCCGTTAAGCCCGTAAAAGTCGTCTCACGACTCGCTCCCAGCTTAACTTCCTTGCTACCGCAATCTATATGGGCCTGCTGCTCCGAGAGCCAGTCCATGCCAAATATGACGTCGAACTCCACTAACGGAAGTAAGGATGCCCGCAGGTCGAACTCCTGCTCCCCAATACGAGTCTTAACATTGCAGATCCTATCCGCTCGCATCGAACACCCACTGGGCAACAACACATCCAACTTGTCCTTCGCCATCGAAGAAGGGACTCCGATACGTGATATAAATCCTTCGGACAAGGAGTGTGAGGCTCCCGTATCGAAGAGTCCTCGTGCCGGATTTTCACAAATCAATACAAATCCTAAACAAGTAGTGGTAAGGTAACATGTGCATAATAAGTATTTAAAGAAATTGACTTGCTATAAATTAAACCGTACCTGTCACCACATCAGCTTGTTTAATGGCCTCTTGTTGGCCAAGATTGTAAACCCTTGGTTGGGCCGGAGCATAATGGGATGCGGTCGACTCCACCGCCTTACCCTTCTCTTCATAAGTAGCTCCCGGCCTCCTCTCGGACTTAGGACGTCCGCTCCAACAATCACGGGCAAAGTGCCCCGTCTTTCCACATGTAAAGCACGCGCCCGGGGTCCGACTCGTAGTCTCCCCAGAAGCACCAGAAGGAGCTGGACCCGAAGTCCTATGCTTATTGAAAGCCCTCCGATAGCCGAACTTTGTAGTAGTCAGCACTTTGTATTCAGATTTCTTCTTACCCAAGCTTTTCTTTGCTTGTACGTTCTTCATGTCCTTCTCCAAGGACCGGGCAGTATTGACCAAGGTTAGGAAACCCTGCGTCATCGGCCCCGAGAGTAGTAATCTCAACTCATTTCTCAATCCTTCATAGAAACGATTAGTCTTGCGCTCCTCATCCATAATGGTGGAGCTAGCATAACGACTCAGACGAGTAAACTCGTGGAGATATTCATCCACGCTCCTCTCACCCTGTACCAACTTTAGGAACTCATTCTCCAACGCTATCTTCTGCGTCGAAGGGAGGTATCTAGCCAAGAACAATCCCGAGAACTCTTCCATCGGAACGTTTACAAGTTGTCTACCTCTCAAATGATGCAGCTCCAATCCTTCCCACCACATTCTCGCTTCACCGTCCAAAAGGAACGTAGCGATGGTGGTCATTTGCCACTCCTCCGCCTCCGTTGCTATCATAACTCTCTTCACCCTGGAGAGCCAGTCTTCAGCCTGATATGGGGTTCCCAACCCCGAGAATAACGGAGGGTTAAAGCTCATTACATGCTTTAGCTGCCTCTCAGTTGCCCTCCTTGGCACCACCGGTTCTACAACCACTTGCTCCACTCTCCTCGGCTCAGCCTCTTGCAGAGGTTCTTGCTCCATCACAGGAGCGGGCTGCTGCGTTTGTCTTCCAGGCTGCGCATTAATCACGGCCAACACCGCTTCAGCCACCAATCGAATATTCTCGGCCGACAGAGGTGTTGCGGGAGCAACATCCGGTGTGTAACACCCCGAAACTCAAAGGAGCAAAGGGGGACGTTTTGGGCCAGTTTTGGTTTCTGGCTGACGGCACACGGCCTGGGACACGGGCGTGTCCCAGGGCGTGTCAAGTGTGTGCCGACACTTAGTCGCGAAGTCGTCGAGTTATACTCGACGATTCGTCGAGAAAGGGCACACGGCCTGCGACACGGGCGTGTCGCAGGGCGTGTCGACCCGTGTCGACACTTAGCCGTGAAATCGTCGAGTTATTCTCGACGATTCGTCGAGAATGGGCACACGGCCTGCGATACGGGCGTGTCGCAGGGCGTGTCGACCCGTGTCGACGATCGTCAAGGTGAAATCGTCGAGATTCACTCGACGATCGTCGAGACAAGGCACACGGCCTAGGACACGGGCGTGTCCAAGGCCGTGTCATCCAGTCGTCGTTCTCCCCTCGACGAAATGTCCCGTGTACACGGCCTGGGGGCCCAGGCGTGTCAATGTGACACGGGCAAGGACACGGGCGTGTCCTAGAACCCGTGCAGTGCTCGGGTTGGAAACGGGGGAAAAATCATGGGGTACACGGCCGGCTACACGGCCGTGTCATCTGGAACACGGGCGTGTCAACTCGAACACGGGCGTGTTCGATACCCGTGTGCGTGTTCAGAAGATTTGATTTTGACGGCGAATGCGGCACACGGCCCTGGACACGGGCGTGTGCCAGGCCGTGTTCGGCCCAGTTTGGGCATTTCAGCCCCGAATCAAAGCCGCTCGTTTTCTTAGGTTGAGATCCGACGGCTGGGGATGGTTCCTGAGAGGATATACACGGGTTTGACTTAAGAAAAATCCATTTTTCCTTCACTTGATCATCTCTCCAAACCCTTGGAGAAAGAGGAAAGCTATTGGAGGAAGAAGAGCTAGATCCGCCATTGGAGGAGCTTCGGAGCTCCGAATCGCAAGCCGACTCCGGATCCACGGAGGCAACGCAAGCGCGGTGATTTCTATCCGATTACATTTCGATGGCGCCAAAGAGGAACGCAAGGGTAACGATCCTCACTTGTGAGCATGATAGCTCTCTTTCTTAGCATAGGAAGCCCTCTCTCGCGAGTTTGCGAAGAGTTGGAGGCGTTCCTTCGGGTAGATATGTAAAGTCCCCGTTGTTTAGCGTCCGTATGCGAGAACGGACATAGGCATTTTGGTTAAAGCCTACCCGGACATGTTAGTCCGGATCGGTGTTGTTGCATTGCATAAGGCCGGAGAAGACTCCGTGCTATTTGGTGTTTTTCGGGTTTTCTACGCGGTAGATTGCAGCAGGGAGCCTTGGGGACTAACCCAAAGGTGCACCCGGAAAACTGGGCGGACACGAGGTCTTGCCAACTTGGTGGCTTGGAAGCCAACTTGAACATAACCGGGTTATGTGACTTGTGATGAAAATGGGACTCGGTAGAAGTTTGACCTGCGCATATGGTTTAAATTACCGTTGCGGGCGCATATGGTTTAAATTACCGTTGCGTTGTGAGCACGGGTTAGATGGAACCGTACCCACTCTATGTCGTTCGGATTAGGGCCGTTGGCATAGATGAGGGTCTTCGGCGGTCTATGGTTTTAATTACCGTGACCCATGCCAGGAAGACAAACTGCTCATTGTTTGGCCGTCCAAGAGAGGATGGCGGTGAGTCGGCAGACTTAGACTGCGTTCACCAAGAATGTGCCCTGAGTGCACGGGGTGTGTGGCCGTTGAGCCTCCGCCTGTGATGAAATGACTATATTTAAAATGCTCGCTTATGCTAATGAAATGCAGGGAAGGAGCATCGCCGCCCCGAGTTGGGGGCGGGATCGTTATAATTTGGTCAGCATTGCTGACCGTTGCTTTGTTTGCCACCGTGCGGTGGTTTGTTTGCTTGCAGGTGCAGCTGGACCGAGCGGTCAATAGCGGGCTAAAGCCCTTTTTTGCGAAGCTGGCCCTCGAAGGCCCAAGTGAAATGTTTTCTATTTTTATTCATGTATGGCCGGCCTGCGTGCCGAGGTTGGTAAATCATGTAATAGACAAGTGAAACTTTTTGTAAGGCCTTAAGGCCAATGTTTGGGTATTTTTGTATACATTCCTAAATGTGGTATTAGTGGACATTCGTGCTCTTATGCTGGGTTCTTGTTTACAACTTATATTAACTGCTTCCGCTAGAATGCTCTGTGTAGGACGTTGAGATTGGTTGGATGGTTTCCATAAGTAACCACCCGGTCTGTCTGTGGCATATGGCGTCGGGCCCCGGCCGGACCTACTGTTATATGCTATGCGACGGATAGGGGGTGTTACAATTTGGTATCAGACTACTGGTTTTGGTCGGGCTTAAAGGAATTCGTGGTCGAATTCTTTTTAAGGGGTGGTGAGCACATTGTGTGCGTCATCGTTATAATGGTAAAAGAACCCATGAATGTCCACTTAGGAATGAAAATACTCGTGTTTGAGGAACCTGCGTGTTCCTATAATTGCTGTTTGCAATGTTATTTGGTCGCTTAACGGTGTTTTGTACCACTATAGGTGACCCGAAGTGGTGTTGGGCCGTCAGAACGCCGAGGTTCTGAGGCTAGTAGTGCACCAGAAGTTGCTCCCGCAACACCTTTGTCGGCTGAAAATATAAGATTGGTGGCTGAAGCGGTGTTGGCCGTGATAAATGCGCAGCCTGGGAGGCAAGCGCAGCAGCCCGCTCCTGTGATGGAGCAAGTACCTCTTCAAGAGGCTGAGCCGAGGAGGATGGAGCAAGTGGTTGTAGAACCAATAGTGCCAAGGAGGGCGACTGAGAGGCAGTTGAAGCATGTAATGAGCTTTAACCCTCCGTTATTCTCGGGGTTGGGAACCCCATCGCAGGCTGAAGACTGGCTCTCTAGGGTGAAGAGAGTCATGACAGCGACGGAGACGGAGGAGTGGCAAATGACCACCATCGCTACGTTCCTTCTGGATGGGGAAGCGAGGATGTGGTGGGAAGGTTTGGAGCTGCATCATTTGAGAGGTAGACAACTGATAGACGTTCCGATGGAAGAGTTCTCGGAATTGTTCTTAGCAAGATACCTCCCTTCTAATCAGAGGATTTCAATGGAGAATGAGTTCCTGAAGTTGGTGCAGGGTGAGAGGAGCGTGGATGAATATCTCCACGAGTTTACGCGGTTGAGTCGTTATGCTGGCTCCATCATCATGGATGAGGAGCGCAAGACTAATCGTTTTTATGAAGGCTTGAGGGATGAGCTGAGACTATTACTGTCGGGGCCGATGACGCAGGGTTTCTTAACCTTGGTCAATACTGCCCGGTCCTTGGAGAAGGACATGAAGAGTGTACAAGCGAAGAAAGGCTTGGGCGAGAAGAAATCTGGGTTCAAAGTGCCGACTACTTCAAAGTCTGGCTATCAAAGATTCTTTAAGAAGCATAGGACTTCGGGTCCAGCTCCTTCTGGTGCTTCTGGGGCGACTACGAGTCGGACCCCGGGCGCGTGCTTTACTTGTGGCAAGACGGGGCACTTTGCCCGTGATTGTTGGAGCGGACGTCCTAAGTCCGAGAGGAGGCCAGGAGCTACTTATGAAGAGAAAGGTAAGGCGGTGGAGTCGACCGCATCCCACTATGCTCCGGCCCAACCAAGGGTCTACAATCTTGGCCAACAGGAGGCCATTAAACAAGCTGACGTGGTGACAGATATGGTTTAATTTATAGCAAGGCAATCTTTATATGCTTGTTATGTATATGTTACCTTACCACTGCTTGTTTAGGATTTGTAATGATTTGTGAAAATCCCGCACGAGCACTCTTCGATACGGGAGCTTCACACTCCTTCTTGTCCGAAGGATTTATATCACGCATCGGAGTCCCTTCTTCGATGGCGAAGGACAAGTTGGATGTGTTGTTGCCCAATGGGTGTTCGATGCGAGCGGTTAGGATCTGCGAGGTTAAGACTCGTATTGGAGAGCAGGAGTTCGACCTGCGGGCGTCTTTACTTCCGTTAGTGGAGTTCGACGTCATATTTGGCATGGACTGGCTCTCGGAGCAGCAGGCCCATATAGATTGCGGTAGCAAGGAAGTCAAGCTGGGAGCAAGTCGTGAGACGACTTTTACGGGCTTAAAGGGGTCGAGCAAGACGTTGATGTCTGCTCTTCAGGTGGTGAAGGCGGTTCGTGCCGGAGCAGAACAGTTCTTTACACTAGTGGAGGTTGCAAAGCCGAAGCCCGCGATGGATTGTATTTGAGTGGTATCGGAATACCCTGATGTGTTCCCCGCAGATCTTCCTGGAGCCCCGCCACAACGGGAGATAGATTTTACGATCGAGCTAGTGCCAGGTGCAAAGACTGTGTCACGATCTCCGTATCGACTAGCGCCTAAGGAAATGGCGGAGCTGAAAGTTCAACTGCAAGAGTTGTTGGAGCAAGGGTATGTGCGCCCGAGTTCTTCGCCTTGGAGCGCACCGGTCCTCTTTGTTAAGAAGAAGGACGGAAGCTTGAGATTATGTATTGATTATCGGGAGCTAAACAAGCTGACTGAGAAGAATAAGTACCCGATCCCTAGGATTGATGATCTCTTTGATCAGTTAGTCGGGTCGACGGTGTACTCGAAGTTAGATCTCAAGTCTGGGTACTATCAGCTGCGGATAAGGGAGAGTGATATCCCGAAGACAGCGTTTAGTACGAGATACGGGCATTATGAGTTTACGGTCATGCCGTTTGGGCTGACTAATGCGCCGTCGGTGTTCATGGATTTGATGAACAGGACGTTCAGGGAGTACTTGGACCATTTCGTGATCGTCTTCATCGACGATATTTTGGTGTACTCGCAAAGTGAGGAAGATCACTTCAAGCATCTTCATTTGGTGCTGGAGACGCTAAGGAGAAACCAGTTGTATGCCAAGTTCTCGAAGTGCGAGTTTTGGCTATCCTCAGTAGCGTTCCTCGGGCATATAGTGAGTGGAGAGGGTATTGCGGTGGATCCGGCGAAGATTGTTGCGATACGGGAGTGGCCTGAGCTTGCTACGGTAGCAGAAGTCCGGAGCTTTTTGGGGCTTGCCGGTTATTATAGGCGCTTCGTAGAGAACTTCTCGCGGATAGCGCTACCTCTCACTACTTTGACGAGGAAGGAGCATAAGTTCGTTTGGACGCCGGAGTGCGCGCGAGCTTTTGAGGAATTGAAGTGTCGGTTGACCACGGCGCCTGTGTTGAGTTCGCCGGTTGGGACCGAAGGCTATGAGATATATAGCGATGCTTCAGGCAGCGGTTTGGGTTGTGTGCTACTGCAGCACGGAAGCGTGATAGCTTATGGCTCGAGACAGCTAAAAGTGCACGAGAGGAATTATCCGGTCCATGACTTGGAGTTAGCGGCCGTGATTTTTGCCTTGAAGCTGTGGAGACACTATTTGTACGGTGTGAAGATTGATATCTACACCGATCACAAGAGCCTAAAGTATTTGATTGATCAGAAAGATCTGAATATGCGGCAGCGTAGATGGATGGAGTTCTTAGGGGACTATACATTCAAGATCCACTACGTGCCTGGCAAAGGGAATGCGGTTGCGGACGCGTTGAGTCGCCGAGCCCCAGCTCAAGCAAATTGGCTATCAGTGCATGATGAGCGGTTGGTGCAGGAGCTGGAGGCGTTGGAGATTGTTTGTGTGGATAGACAATCTAGTGCTGAAGCAGTGCTGAATTGGACTGAAGTCCAATATGACCTGGCTGATCGGATTCGGCAGGCTTTGGATATGGATGCTCATATGAAGCAGTTCATGATAGAGGCTCTGGATGGGTCAAATTCCCAATTCGTTGTGGAGGACGGATTGCTGTGGAAAGACGGTCGTTTGTGCGTCCCAAGTGTGGGCAATTTACGGGTGGAGTTGTTGTACGAGGCACACCATACCAAGTACTCGATTCACCCGGGGAGCACGAAGATGTACCGCGATATAAAGAAACTGTTTTGGTGGCCGGGTTTGAAAAAGGATGTGGCGCTATACGTAGCGAAGTGCCAAACCTGCGCCTTGGTAAAGGCGGAGTGCCAAAAGCCGGGAGGATTTCTTAAGTCCTTGCCTATTCCGGAGTGGAAATTTGACGACATCTCTATGGACTTTGTGCACGGTTTGCCAAGGTCGCAAAAGGGAACGACGCCATTTGGGTGGTGGTCGATCGATTAACGAAGGTGTCGCATTTTATTCCACATAGGAAGGACGATCCGGTGGAGAAGCTGGCAAAGCTTTATGTGGATAACATAGTACGGCTTCATGGTGTGCCCCGCAGCATCGTGAGTGACCGAGATGGGCGGTTCACGTCCAATGATTGGAGGCTGGTGCAGCAAATGTTGGGAACAAAGCTGAAGTTTAGCACAGCCTTCCATCCGCAAACGGATGGGCAGACCGAGAGGGTTCAATAGAACCATGGAAGACATGCTTCGCATGTGTGTCTTGGACTTTGGAAAGCAATGGGAGGACCACCTTTATTTGGTGGAGTTCGCATACAACAACAGCTACCAAGCAAGTATTCAGATGGCGCCTTTCGAGGCCTATATGGTAGAAGATGTCGCACGCCGTTGTCTTGGTTAGAAACGGGCGAGTCGAAGTTGTATAAGCGATCGGAAGTGGATGATGCTACTTCTTTGGTGAGAACCATTCGGGAGAGGTTACTCATCGCTCAGGACGGCAAGCAAAGTACTATAATGCCAAGCACAGGAACGTGGAGTTCGCTGTGGGTGATTATGTGTACCTAAAGATCAAGCCGTTCAAGGGTGTCTCGCGGGTGCGACGGTTGAAAAAGCTAAGCCCGAGGTACCTTGGACCGTTTGAGGTTCTGGAGCGAGTTGGAGAAGCGGCCTATAGGTTGAAGCTTTCTGTGGAGCTAAGTGGTTTACACGATGTATTCCACATTTCGGTGCTTCGGAAGGCGGTGCAAGAGCCTACGCAAGTGATCGCGGTCGATCAAGTGCCGGTGGATAGTGGGCTAACGACAAAGGTAAAGCCCGTGCGGATTGAGGACTCGGAGGTCAAGCGGCTACGCAATAAAGAGATCAGGATGGTCAAGGTCCGATGGGACAATTGCGGTCGTGAGGAGCTCTCCTGGGAGCGAGAGCAGACTATGCTTGACGAGTATCCGGAGTTGTTCCGCTCAGGTACAAATGTTGTTTTTGTATATCGTTTCCTTTATGTAATTTCGTGGGCGAAATTCTTTTAAGAGGGGGAGAGTTGTAACACCCCGAAACTCAAAGGAGCAAAGGGGGACGTTTTGGGCCAGTTTTGGTTTCTGGCTGACGGCACACGGCCTGGGACACGGGCGTGTCCCAGGGCGTGTCAAGTGTGTGCCGACACTTAGTCGCGAAGTCGTCGAGTTATACTCGACGATTCGTCGAGAAAGGGCACACGGCCTGCGACACGGGCGTGTCGCAGGGCGTGTCGACCCGTGTCGACACTTAGCCGTGAAATCGTCGAGTTATTCTCGACGATTCGTCGAGAATGGGCACACGGCCTGCGACACGGGCGTGTCGCAGGGCGTGTCGACCCGTGTCGACGATCGTCAAGGTGAAATCGTCGAGATTCACTCGACGATCGTCGAGACAAGGCACACGGCCTAGGACACGGGCGTGTCCAAGGCCGTGTCATCCAGTCGTCGTTCTCCCCTCGACGAAATGTCCCGTGTACACGGCCTGGGGGCCCAGGCGTGTCAATGTGACACGGGCAAGGACACGGGCGTGTCCTAGAACCCGTGCAGTGCTCGGGTTGGAAACGGGGGAAAAAATCATGGGGTACACGGCCGGCTACACGGCCGTGTCATCTGGAACACGGGCGTGTCAACTCGAACACGGGCGTGTTCGATACCCGTGTGCGTGTTCAGAAGATTCGATTTTGACGGCGAATGCGGCACACGGCCCTGGACACGGGCGTGTGCCAGGCCGTGTTCGGCCCAGTTTGGGCATTTCAGCCCCGAATCAAAGCCGCTCGTTTTCTTAGGTTGAGATCCGACGGCTGGGGATGGTTCCTGAGAGGATATACACGGGTTTGACTTAAGAAAAATCCATTTTTCTTCACTTGATCATCTCTCCAAACCCTTGGAGAAAGAGGAAAGCTATTGGAGGAAGAAGAGCTAGATCCGCCATTGGAGGAGCTTCGGAGCTCCGAATCGCAAGCCGACTCCGGATCCACGGAGGCAACGCAAGCGCGGTGATTTCTATCCGATTACATTTCGATGGCGCCAAAGAGGAACGCAAGGGTAACGATCCTCACTTGTGAGCATGATAGCTCTCTTTCTTAGCATAGGAAGCCCTCTCTCGCGAGTTTGCGAAGAGTTGGAGGCGTTCCTTCGGGTAGATATGTAAAGTCCCCGTTGTTTAGCGTCCGTATGCGAGAACGGACATAGGCATTTTGGTTGAAGCCTACCCGGACATGTTAGTCCGGATCGGTGATGTTGCATTGCATAAGGCCGGAGAAGACTCCGTGCTATTTGGTGTTTTTCGGGTTTTCTACGCGGTAGATTGCAGCAGGGAGCCTTGGGGACTAACCCAAAGGTGCACCGGAAAACTGGGCGGACACGAGGTCTTGCCAACTTGGTGGCTTGGAAGCCAACTTGAACATAACCGGGTTATGTGACTTGTGATGAAAATGGGACTCGGTAGAAGTTTGACCTGCGCATATGGTTTAAAATTACCGTTGCGGGCGCATATGGTTTAAATTACCGTTGCGTTGTGAGCACGGGTTAGATGGAACCGTACCCACTCTATGTCGTTCGGATTAGGGCCGTTGGCATAGATGAGGGTCTTCGGCGGTCTATGGTTTTAATTACCGTGACCCATGCCAGGAAGACAAACTGCTCATTGTTTGGCCGTCCAAGAGAGGATGGCGGTGAGTCGGCAGACTTAGACTGCGTTCACCAAGAATGTGCCCTGAGTGCACGGGGTGTGTGGCCGTTGAGCCTCCGCCTGTGATGAAATGACTATATTTAAAATGCTCGCTTATGCTAATGAAATGCAGGGAAGGAGCATCGCCGCCCCGAGTTGGGGGCGGGATCGTTATAATTTGGTCAGCATTGCTGACCGTTGCTTTGTTTGCCACCGTGCGGTGGTTTGTTTGCTTGCAGGTGCAGCTGGACCGAGCGGTCAATAGCGGGCTAAAGCCCTTTTTTGTGAAGCTGGCCCTCGAAGGCCCAAGTGAAATGTTTTCTATTTTTATTCATGTATGGCCGGCCTGCGTGCCGAGGTTGGTAAATCATGTAATAGACAAGTGAAACTTTTTGTAAGGCCTTAAGGCCAATGTTTGGGTATTTTGTATACATTCCTAAATGTGGTATTAGTGGACATTCGTGCTCTTATGCTGGGTTCTTGTTTACAACTTATATTAACTGCTTCCGCTAGAATGCTCTGTGTAGGACGTTGAGATTGGTTGGATGGTTTCCATAAGTAACCACCCGGTCTGTCTGTGGCATATGGCGTCGGGCCCCGACCGGACCTACTGTTATATGCTATGCGACGGATAGGGGGTGTTACACGGTGCACTACTAGCCTCAGAAACTCGGCGTTCTGACGGCCCAACACCACTTCTGGTCACCTATAGTGGTACAAAACACCGTTAAGAGACCACATAAATTGTAAACAGCAATTATAGGAACACACAGGTTCCTCAAACACGAGTATTTTCATTCCTAAGTGGGCATTCATGGGTTCTTTTTACTGTAATTACGATGACGCACACAATGTGCTCACCACCCCTTAAAAAGAATTCGCCCACGAATTCAGTTTAAGCCCAACCAAAACAAGTAGTCTGATACCAAATTGTAACACCCCCTATCCGTCACATAGCATAAAGCAGTAGGTCCGGCCGGGGCCCGACGTCGTATGCCACAGACAGACCGGGTGGTTACTTATGGAAACCATCCAACCAATCTCAACATCCTACACAGAGCATTCTAGCGGAAGCAGTTTAAAAAAGGTTGTAAACAAGAACCCAACATCAAAGCACGAATGTCCACTAATATAAAATAGGAATGTTATACAAAAATATCCAAAACAAGCCTTAAGGCCTTACAAAATGTTTCACTTGAATATTACATGTTTTACAAACCACGGCACGCAGGCCGGTCATACATGAATAAAACAGTAAACATTTCCATTTGGGGCTTCGAGGGCCGGCTTCGCAAAAAGGGCTTTAGCCCGCTATTGACCGCTTGGTCCAGCTGCACCTGCAAGCAACAAGCCACCGCACGGTGGCAAAACAAGGCAACGGTTAGCTATGCTGACCAAATTATAACGATCCCGCCCCCAACTCGGGGCGGCGATGCTCCTTCCCTGCATTTCATTAACATAAGCGAGCAATATATATATATAGCCATTTCATCACAGACGTTGGCTCGCACGGCCACACGCCCCGAGCTCTCAGGGCACATTCTCGGTGAACTGGTCGATGTCACGTCAATTAAATCCATAGACATTCCGGACTCACCACCGCCACTTGGACGGCCAAACCTATGAGCAATTTGTCTTCCTGGCCTGGGTCACGACAATTTAAGCCATTGACCGCCGAAGACCCTACTCTATGCCAACGGTAAGTGCCACGTGCCTTTAGGTCTCTTTAACCGAACGACATAGAACGGGTACGGTTCCATCTAACCCGTGCTCACATCGCAACGACAATTTAAGCCATTTGCGTGGGTCAAACTTCCGCCGAGTCTCATTTCCATGACAAGTCACATAACCCGGTTATGTTCAAGTTGGCTCTCAATCCACCAAGTTGGCAAGATCTCGTATCCGCCCAGTTTTCCGGGTGCACCTTTGGGTTAGTCCCCAAGGCTTCCTGCTGCAATCTACCGCGTAGAAAACCCGAAAAACAACCAATAGCACGGAGTCTTCTCCGGCATTATGCAATGCAACATCACCGATCCAGACCAACATGTCCAGGTAGGCTTCACACATCATGCCTGTGTCCGTTCTCGCTTACGTACTCTAAACAATGGGGACTTCACATATCTACCCGAAGGAACGCCTCCAACTCTCCGCAAACTCGCGAGAGCGGGCTTCCTATGCTAAGAAAGAGAGCTACTCATGCTCAAGATGAGGATCGTTACCCTTGAGTTCCTCTTTGGCGCCATTGAAAAGTAATCGGATGGAAATCACCGCACTAGCGTTGCCTCCGTGGATCCGGAGTCGGCTTGCGATTCGGAGCTCCGAAGCTCCTCCAATGGCGGATCTAGCTCCTTCTTCCTCCCTTGGCTCTCCTCTCTCTCCAAGGATTTAGAAAGATGATAAGGTATGAAAAGTGAGGGTTTTCCAAGTCCACTCACGTGTATATCCCTTCAGGAACAACCCCAGCCGTTGGATCTTCAGTTAAAGAAATGAACGGCTTCGATTCGGGGCTGAAATGCCCAATCTAGACCGAACACAGCCTGGCACACGCCCGTGTCCAGGGCCGTGTGCCGCATTCGCCGTCATAATCGAATCGCCTGGAACCTCACACGGGTATCGAACACGCCCGTGTTCGAGCTGACACGCCCGTGTTCCACCTCACACGGCCGTGTGGCCGGCCGTGTACCCCATGATTTTTCCCCATTTTTAACCTGAGCACTGCACGGGTTCTAGGACACGCCCCTAATAGTGTGGGTCACCTCGATAATGCAACTTTAGGCCTCTTTGATTTGTAAAGAGATTTCGATCAAAGCATCTATAAGTTAGGAGACTTAATGCTCTTGCGAGATTTTGTCTTATTTTCGGATCCGTCACGGTCGAGTATGATTTGCAAATTTAAAACTATGCCTTTTCATCACTCTCATTTCGTTTTATGGTGAATCTTCGATCGAATGCTAGCCTTTTATTATAAAGTATTTTCGTCTAAAAAATTCTCTTTCGTTTTAGTTTAAAAATTCTCAAAACCCATTTTCTTTCGGTAGGATAATAGTTCAAGCGTGAGTAGCAGTACTTGACAACCCCGTTTTTAAATACAACCTTGATACTACAATTCGACAGGTACACTTGCCTGTTCGGGTTTTAGCCCATCAGGATGTTATAGCTGCACTAGAATCAAGTCTCGGGCCGCTCTTGCCAATCAACAATAGGTATTTGAAGTTAAACTTGGGGGTGGAGGCCTAGGTTAAAAGATCAGAAGGGAAAACAAAAGTTAGATCCAACAATCTCCAGTCAAGCAGGAGTGGCGATCCGAGATCTCAGCAACGGTAAAAGAAGGCGAGTCACGTTCTTTGGGGAAGGATCTAGAATAAGGGTGCACTCGCCTACGTCAACAACAAAAAGGCGAGTCGAACCGCATCCCTAGCTCATACATAGCTTCTGGAGGGATACACGAGAGTTGCCGAACGAGTCAAGGCTATTGCCGGCAACAACATTCCAACCTACAAAGATTTTACTTGGGAAATTTTGGCCTAGAGGAAAGAAACCCCGAGGCAAGCTGGATGGTCGCGGGTCCAGTGCGGCGAGTGGTCTGTCCCTACCATTAAGGGGTGGCGGGATCTTAAGGCCTCTGCGCGGATATGTGTCCTAAATCAATAAATACATTCTAGCGACGAGTTATACCTTAGAGAGGTCGCCTAGCGAGGGGGTGATGCACACGCATGAGTGTAATACATAAAGTAAATATAGTAGAATTTGAAAATACACTAAGTCTTTTAATTGATGTATATCTTCTATTACAAAAGCACTTCCCTCGGCGAGGTTACAAAATAGGGGGGAGATCATTACAAAAATAAAAAAATATGCGAGCTAGTTCTCGCCATCCCCTCCAGAACGGTCATCCTTGAAGCCTGGTAGATATTTGAAGAGTGAGTTGAAGTTGTCCTGCATCTCACTAGGGGGAAGCGGGGGGGGGGGGGGGGGATAGCTCCGGCACCAGGTTCTTTGCAATCATCTCCTCGCAATCTGTCATCAACAACTGCATATCTCGTGTGACCTGCAGGGTGTAAACATCAGTGCTAATAGAGTTAACCTGCAACTTCTCGGCGACCTCCACCTCACTGAATATCTTCAGCCTCTTGGATGGGATGCCCGACTTTCTGCTAGAGGGGGGAACGAAGTTGTCCATCAGGCGAGTGAGCTGGCACTTGAGCCACTTATTGTGAACTTCCAATTTATTATTTTTCTCCTCCAACTTGGCGGAGCGAGCTGTAACATCCCTCAAACAACTAGACCCCTAGGAATGGTTTTGTCATGAGCAGGTCATGACAAAACCCATGTAACCCCAAAGAGACCTAGGTCAAACCAACCCTATTTCTGGTCAACCAAGACCAAATAGGCTAACCCAAGCTCAAACCTCCTCATGTGGCTTCTTTAGCGAATAATGTGCGAGGAAGGGCTGCAAATAGTCCTTCAGATTGACCAAGTCAACTTGGTGCTTGGAGAGAGGGTGAGTGTAACAACCCAAATTCTGGGAGTAGCAAAATTTGGGTGACACGGCCTGGGACACGGGCGTGTCCCAGGACGTGTCCCGCTCGGGTTGGAGAGTTGGGCACTCCGTCGATGAATTTTGGTCAACAAAGTTTTTGAGTGGTCACGCACTATAACACGGGAGTGGCAGGGGGCGTGGCCCCTCGGTTCGACGAACTATCGAGCGTCGATCATCGAGTGCCGATCGTCGATCTTCGAGTGTCGATTGTCTAGCATGGGGTACACGGCCTGTGACACGGGCATGTTACAGGGCGTGTCCCGCTGTGTCGAAAGGTGAGTGTCGATCATCGATCGTCGATCGTCGAGTGCCGATCATCGATCATCGAGTGTCGATCGTCGAGCATGGGGTACCCGGCCTAGGAAATGGTCATGTCGTAGGGCGTGTCCCGCTGTGTCGAAAGGTGAGGGTCGATCGTCGATCGTTGATCATCGAGTGCCGTTCGTCGATCGTCGAGTATGGGGTACACGGAATATGACACGGGCGTGTCACAGGGCGTGTCCCGTTGTGTCATCGACGATTTTCTCTCGATTGGGTGTCGGGTGGGTTATACGCCCTGCGTCACGGGCATGTATTGGACGACACGATCGTGTCTTGGCCGACACAGGCGTGTACCGCGCGTCACAGTAAGCTCCTTATCTGTGATAATGGAGGAGAGATAAATGAGGAATAAGGGGGAAGGAAACGGTTTGAGGGGAGGCCAAAGGCCACATTTAATTGCTGAATTCAATTCCCCAGGGAAGGGGAGAAGTTTCCAGCCGTTTCCCCTGGCCATCAGACTCTATTCATCCCCCCTCCTCCATGGCCGAGCCTATCCATTAATGGATTTGAAGGACATTAATGATCCAGCCCATCCTCTCCCCATCTGAAGCTTTAAACACCACCAGTGAGTTGACAGGAGGCTTTCCCAATCCTTACCCGAAGAAACCGAGCCTACCCACCTTCCATTTGTAGAAACCGAGCGACGCACGCTTTCAGAAATGGCTTCCCGGCGATCTTCCCGACTTCAGGCCGCCAACAAGGTCTAATCCTTCTCCTCTCTATGCGTGCTAGATCTAGACTTATTTAGGTTGAGAAATCGGTCTCAATTGAGCCTGATTAGGAGCTTGTAATTTCAGATTTTCATGGAAAATGGTGGTGTTGAGTTCGTCGGAAACCGCCGCCTCCGGCGGCATGCTCTCCGCCAAACGCTAGCCACCACCTCATTGGAGGTGGTGGTGGTGGTGGCCGGCCAGGGAGGTGGTCGGGGTGGCCGGAAAGTTGGCTGGAAGAGGCTCCAGGTCGGGCCCATCTCGGCCCTTGGCTGGAGGTTGAGGATGAGCAGATATTGTCCGTTTTGATCAAATATTTTAATAATATTAATTGATTTCCTGGAAATTATTAACAGTAGATGGTTTTAATTATTAAAAATATTTAGAGGCCTCTACTGCAAAAGTGTTCAACATGAACAATGTAGCCCTTGATGTTTAGTGTAATTCAAAATTGATTTCACTCAATTTGGAGTCTTGGTGTGACCACAACACTCGTTTTGGGGCAACCTATATATAGGCATGACCAGACATTAGAATTAGTGCTCACACCAAACCACTCATCCAAATGCTTTGAAACTTTAAACATATTCTCCTCATAGCCTACATCTTAGACTTTCCAAAAATAAGAATTTTTGGAAAATAATTTTCTATTGTTTTTAGAAAAATTTAATAAATCAATTATAAATCAATTAGGGGTCATAAACACCTCAAAATCCACCAAATTTGGGTGGGTGATCTTAGAGAGCATGTTAGGTCTCTGGTAAAAATTTCATCTCCTTTGGAGATGTTTTGATTAGGTTCTATCCAACCATAAGTTGACCCTTATAGGGTTAATTAGGTCAAAACACCCCCTTTGGGTTTGAGTGGTCAAATCACCTCAACAGAGGCTGATATTTTGGCCACTGATTCTCTATGGTATGACACACCCTCCAATGGAATTTGGGGTGGTTAAGAGTAAGGTAGCCCTAGAACCCTAGTGTAGGTCCCTTAATGTGGATTCTTAGGGTTTGAAGGTCATGGGGCCAAATGACCTTGGAATGACTTGAAAATTGGTGGAGAGGACCATAGGGTTGGTAAAGTCCTCTGGTTAAAACTTTAGGGAATTTGGAAGCCTCAAACCACCTCATACCCTAACCCTAGTTTAGGGCACCAAACCTAATTTGGAGTATTAGGCTAACAAATCACTTTAAAATCACTTGAAAATTTGGGTAGAGTAGTGTTTAAAGTTAGTACAAGCTTTGGAGATTTTGTTTTGAATTTAGGATTATTATTTTGGATACTTCATTAACAATTTAGCAATTTGTATTATTTACATAGAAATTTATTATGAAGTAACTACTTGCTGGAAATTGATGAACATAAGCTGAAGGACTCCTTATTAAGTTTTAAAGCTCTGTGAATTTTTATGGGATTTTTGGAAGACTATTTCTAAGGGTTGCTTCATTAAGTAGTGTTTCCCATGAAAAATTAATATAATTTATTTTGGAGTTTAGCAAGCCTCTAAAATTATGATTTTGTACAATAATCTTTTCTGAACCATAGTAAGATTCTGTAACTTTTATATAATTTTCTGATGAATAATTTTGATACTTCCTTCTTTACATACGATTAAGGGAATTATTTTGGATAAATTAATTAGAGGTCACATATTTTCTGAAAAATTATGGAAATTACTATCTAGTAATAGATCTCTGCTATTTAGTGATCAAATGTTTTGGGTGGCCATTACTTGAGTAGATCATATAGTTCATGTTCAAAATTTCCCATTGCCAAACATTTGGGAAAATTCAATAAATATCAAATTAATTAGAAAAATTATGATTCTCTGATTTTAGACTAAACTTGTTATGATATACCTCTGGTAAATTTTATAGGAGATTTGGAAGACAATCCGGAGTACCTCCTTTATACATCTCATATAGTATAGGGTGGTCTGCATATAGTAACTGCGGAAACTGAACTAGAGTGGGTAATTAATTTGAAGAGTTGAATCCTTAGTAGGTTGCTGGTTTGGGGAAATAAATGAGAGATCTGATCAAGGGTAGAAATCAACAATATTAAGTGTCTTGTGAAATGGAGCTTTGGGCGTAATCCCATCATAGTTTCTAGTGCCTTCGAGAGCCCTTCACGGGGAATACCTTGGGCAGTCCTGGCCTAATGTAAACTTTAGGAATAAATTGGGCAAGAGTAACCCTAATAATAGTTTCACATTACACTCACACTTGTACACGTAGGGAGATGAATTGCTAGTGAAAGGATAGCATAGGCATGTGGCCCAAGGGCTTACTGGTAGAGTTAAATGGACTCTGTATTGATTTGGAAGTCCGGGGAGCTATATGCTCGGGGATATGGAAACAAAAGAGACTTGATTAGTCCAGGGAGCCGTGGGCTCGGGAATATGGTGAACTAGTAGGCTTGGTAGTCTAAAGAGCTGGAGGATCAGTATTATAATTAGATACAACTATCATGGTTACATGTGCGTAACAGTGGTGGGTCCTTGGTATTGGTCGAGCGATCACACCGTCGTCGGTACGTTGACTCGGGGAGACTACATGGTTTGCTAGGAATAGTACGAAAACGTACGAGAGGGGCTAGGCATGGTAGTGTGGTTACCAGTCTAGGAGTGGAGAGGCCCAACCCACTGTCTCCGTTGGCCACGACGAGAGGCTCCTGAGAGTTTAGCTAACTCCAAAAAGGGGAACTAAAGGTTTGTGCGCATAGAGTCGTGTGTGTGAGTTGCACTTGCATGTGCATACCATAACATACATGTATGTCATAGCATAATCATTGCATTTAACCCCTGACACCTATCATATAAAATGGTATGAGACGTTTTATAAGATCAGCACCGCAAAACGACCCCTTGGTCTATAGGGGTAATCCCTATAAATCAACAGTTATATTTCTCGTTGCTCTTACTTACTCTTCTTGCTACTTTTACTTACTTGCTACTCCTTACTGCTTACTTTTGTAACATACTTGTTTACTCATGTTTAATTATTGTGATACCCCTGCTATACCTTATTATTTTATTCCTTAGGGTAGTTGTCACCTGCTTGATTATGCCCTGCTTTTGGTACTCCTTTTCACTCCTTTCTGCCTGGTGCCTAGGAGCCACAGGTAGAGGGGTGGGGGATTGTTGACTGAGTTTAGTTTGACCGACGGTCGTTTGACCACCATATTTTAGATGCTCCGGATGGGAGACAGGGAACAGCCACAGGAGACGCAACCCCAATAGGGTACGGTGCAGATGGTGATGGGCCAGTGTAGCTCGGGTGTACATGCATCCAGATCCGTGAGTGGAGCCGAGTATTAGTAGTTTTACTTTTATGAGTGAATTGTAGTGAGGTTATCATGTACCAGGCTTAAGCCCGTATTAACTTTTTGGTGTTGACTTGTTTTATCGCACGATTTCCTCCTTTATACTATTGTGGACTTGGATGCTTACACTTTCATTCATTATACATTTTGTCGATGGTGATCGATTTGGCCGGCAGGATCGGCATTTTGTAGTGATGACCTTCCCGGGTGCGAAGGTGTCACCGCAAAGCGGCGGTTCTGGGCCTAAGACCCCGGTGGTTGTTGCAAAAAAAATGGGATCTTACAAGTGGTATCAAAGCGAAACTTCGATCCGACAAAATGTAGTCCACAAAACATGGGACACCCCGCGCGGGCTTAGTTTGAGGACAAACTAGCAACGGAAGCAATGGTGTGCCCATGGGAGGATTCACGTGCAATGCTCACCAGTAACAAAGAGTTTTAGGTCAATTTACTAAACTTAAGACCGTCTTTTGTATTGTATGATGAATCCTCCCCTGCCGCAGGGGACACCTCCAACCCCGATTGTGATTCCACCCCCGCCGGCTCCGACCCCGTTGCAGCAGACGGAGCTGGGACAAACTTTGACAGTCATCTTGGAGGACTTTAGGGCACAGGAGGCTCCGGCTCCTCAGCCGAACCACGGAGCGAACTGGTTGAGTGCATTCCGGGGCCTTGCCCCCCCATCCTACTTGGGGACAGAGACGACAGTGCGCACGGAGGAGTGGCCAGATATTATGTACGAGATGTTGGTGGGAATACAGTGCCCGGTGGACCTGGTAGTATTGTTGGTGGTTTCTTGTCTAGAGTCGCATGCGAAGAGGTGGTGGAAGTCGGTGATGGACACCACTTATGTGGGAGTGGAGATCGCGGTCATTACTTGGGAGGAGTTTAGGGCGGCACTACTGGAGCATTTTGTGTCGCAGTCCGCAAGGGATGAATTAGAGGATAGATTCTTGCAGTTGAAGCAAGGGAACAAGACAGTTCTGGAATATCACCAGGAGTTTACTCATTTGGCCCAGTTTGCGGATTCTTACAAGCTGGATGACGTGGGTTACGCCAAGAGGTTCTACAAGGGCCTCCGTGATGACCTGAGGCAGGCCCTCTTGTTCGTGTCTGATGGTACCATGGCCAGGATCTTAGAGATGGCCAAGAAGCTGGAAGTGGACCAGCTTGCAGTCCGGGGCAGGAAGAGACATGGGGAAGAGGCAGTGCTAGGAGGGATAAGGGACCCACAGAGGGGCCGGGTCATGGGAGAGAGAAGGAACAAGGATCAACCCGCCAGGAGGAAAGGCAGGAACCAAGGGAGCAGACAGTGCTGGCCCCGCAACCGCTACAGATGAGGGAGGTGCCTAGGATAGGGCAGGGACCACCCACACCACAGCGTTGCTATCACTGCCATCAGCCAGGGCACATTCGGATTAATTGTCCGACGAGGAATGGTGCCATACCTGGTGCACAGGGTGGCCCACAGGCTCACCATATGGGAGGTCGTGGACGTGGTCGCGGATGCAGATTTCAGGGCGGTGAACACAAGTAGGATGGGGAGCAGGTCTACGCTCTGGACTTAGAGCAGCCCCAGAACCCGAACAGGGTTATTGCAGGTATGAGAGTAATTTTTAGTATTGGTAGAATTATTACACAACCTAGGTTAGAAAACTTTAGACCTAAGCTATTTTTCCTTTAACTAATTTAGGAATAGTGATGGCGTGCGGCAAACCTGTCCGTACCCTGTTCGACACGGGGGCATCACACAACTTTGTGTCGGAGGATTTCATCAAGGATCTGGGCCAGATTCGATATTATACGGGAGATGCCAGGAGGGCACGTCTCCCCAATGCGATGGAGATCCAGTCCATAGAGAAGTGCCTCCTGACGGTTACCATAGATGGGTTAACACTCGAGGACCCGGCGACGATCATGAGAATGCCGGACTTCGACCTTGACTTGGGCATGATATGGCTTGTCTGGAACTATGCCCAGATTGACTGCCCGACGGGGAGGGTCATGGTGAGACACAACGACACTTATACGACATTCGAAGGTACTACTCCGGTTTCCCGCCGCCTCCTTTCATCTATTCAGGTCGTCAAAGCCCACCTACAGGGAGAGGAGGTATATCAGGTGCTGTTCGAGATGACTGAGGAGAAGAACCTGATTGTTAGCATTCCGGTGTTCTGTGACTACACCGATGTATTTCCAGAGAAGCTGTCAGGACTGCCTCCGCAGAGGGAGAAGGACTTTCAGATTCAGTTGGTTCTAGGGGCTAAGAATTTATCCAAGGCCCCTTACCGGATGGCCCCAAGGGAGCTGGCAGAATTTCGGACACAGTTGCAGGAGTTGGTGGAAGCAGGATTCATCAGACCAAGTTCCTCATCATGGGGAGCTCCGGTGCTATTCGTGAAGAGGAGGAATGGCACTCTTCGCATGTGCATCGACTATCGAGCACTAAACAGGCTGACCGTCTAAAATACCTATCCTCTCCCAAGGATAAACGAGTTGTTCGATCAGCTGGAGGGAGCCCATTATTTCTCGAAGATGGACTTGAGGTCCGGCTACTACCAGCTGCGGATCTAGGAGGAGGATATTCCGAAGACGGCCTTCAGTAGAAGATATGGACTGTATTAGTTCATCGTGATGCCCTTCGGGCTCACGAATGATCCATCCGCATTTATGTGCCTCTTGAACCGGGTCTTCGAGACTTATTTGGATTTGTTTTTCATAGTATTCATAGACGACATCCTTATCTACTCTAGGACGGAGGAGGACCATGCACGGAACCTGGCACTGACTTTGGAGAGATTGCGGGAGCATCGCCTCTATGCAAAGTTCATCAAGTGTCAGTTCTTATTGAAGGAGGTGGCTTTCCTGGGCCACATTATCAGCAGAGCTGGGTTAGTGGTGGACCCTGCAAATGTACAGGCAGTTAGGGATTGGACACCACTGAAGACGGCCACGGACGTGCGGAGTTTCCCGGGGCTTGCCTGTTATTACCAGAAATTTGTGGAGGGGTTTTCTCGGATCTCCCTTCCACTCACTTTGTTGACGAAGAAGGACGTGCCCTTTGTATGGATGCCACAGTGTGAGGTAGCCTTCCAGGAGTTGAAGAACCGACTCATCTCAGCCCCTATTCTGGCCCTTCCATCTGGGAAGGAAGGATTCTAGGTGTATACTGACGCATCAAATCAGGGGATGGGAGAGGTGCTGATGCAAAACAGACACGTCATAGCATATGCCTCCCGCCAGCTGAAGACCCATGAGAAGAACTATCCAATACATGACCTGGAGATGGGAGCAGTTGTATTCATATTGAAGATATGACGACACTACCTATACGGAGTCCACTGTGATATATACTCAGATCATAAGAACCTTAAGTACGTGGACACGCAGAAGGAACTGAACATCAGGCAGAGGCGGTGGGTGGAGTTTCTATCTGACTATCAGTACGAGATGCACTACCACCCGGGAAGGCGAACGTGGTAGCGGATGCACTGAGTAGGAGAGCCGCCACGGCGGGATCAGAGCCTCAACTGATATCTATGGAGCTGCTGCAGAGACTAGAGGAAATGCACATTACTCTGGTGTTGTCTGACGACCCTGAGATCTATGAGGAGTACTTGGCCGGGATGGGCGTCACCGATGACATCAGAGACCGAGTCAGAGAAGGACAGAGGCAGGATGCCAAGTTAGAGCTCATCTTCCAAACCTTGGAGGCAGGCACAACAGGAGATTACACACTGAGGGACGGCCTGGTGTGCTTCAGAGGACGGGTGTATATACCGGAGGGAGGCCAGAACCGGGAGGATATTATGATGGAGGCGCACTACAGCCGGTACTCTGTGCACCCGGGTATCACAAAGATGAAGGCTAATTTAAAGAAGACTATGTTCTGGCCGGGCATGATGAAGGATGTCACTTACTTCGTGACCCATTGTGAGACATGTCAGCTAGTGAAGGCGGAGTGCAGGAACCCCGCAGGATTGTTGCAGCCACTCCCGATTCCAGAGTGGAAGTTTGATGACGTAGCCATGGACTTCATACATAGGCTTCCCTGGTCTCGGACAGGGAACGACTCGATCTGTGTGATCGTTGATCGGTTGACGAAGGTGGCTCGATTTATACCGATCAGGAAGGACGATTCAGTGGGAGTACTGGTGCGGAAGTTTGTGGAGCAGTTCATTCCCTACCATGGCGTGCCCAGGTCAATAGTGTTAGATCGTGATGGGCGGTTTACATCCAGGGAGTGGCGGTCAGTTCAGGTATACTTGGCCACCCGACTAACCTTTAGCACATCCTTCCACCCTCAGACGGACGGGCAAATAGAGCGCACAAATCGGACATTGGAAGACCTGCTACGTCTGTGCATTCTAGACCGAGGAGAGCCATGGGTGAAGATGCTGCCACTGGTGGAGTTCTCATACAACAACAGCCATCAGGTTAGTATAGGTATGGCCACTACGAGGCTCTATATTGACTAAGGTGCAGGACTCCCCTGTCATGGATACAGGATGAGGACACAAAGGTCATGGGCTCAGAATTTTTGGAGGACACCGAGGCCAAGTGAGACTGATACAGGACCGGATGTTGGAGGCACAGAGCAGACATGCCAAATATTACGACGCACGACATCGACAGGTGGAGTTTCAGGTAGGAGACAGAGTGTTTTTGAAGATACGGCCGATGCACGGTGTCTCTCGAGTTCGCGGGTGGAGGAAGAAGCTCAGCCCGAGATACATGGGGCCCTACAGGATCCTGGAGCGGATCGGCCCCTTAGCATACATGCTGGAGCTGCCGCCAGAGCTGGAAGGCCTGCACGATGTTTTCCATGTCTCCTCCCTCAGGAGGGCCTTATTACGTCCAGAGCAGTAGATAGACACCATGGATGGGACAGTAGCATCTGTCCGGTCAGTGCACATGGAGCCGGTCCGGATTGATGACACGGGTATGCGGGTCTTATGCCGCAAGAAGGTCCCACTGGTCAAGGTTCTTTGGAGAAATCACGGCCCGGAGGAGCACACTTGGGAGCCCCAAGACTTGATGCAGCAGCGGTACCTGGAACTCTTCAGTCAGGTATTACTCTCAGCCTTTCGGGATGTTACAATTTTTCTTGCATACTTGAAACCCCGTAGGCCTAACTAGAATTTCGAGGACGAAAATTTTTTGTTATATATTGGGATTTGTAACATACCTCAAACACCTAGACCCCAAGGAATGGTTTTGTCATGACCAGGTCATGACAAAACCCAAGTAACCCCAAAGAGACCTAGGTCAAACCAACCCTATTTATGGTCAACCTAGCACAAATAGGCTAACCCAAGCTCAAACCTCCTCATGTGGCTTCTTTAGGGAATAATGTGCGTGGAAGGGCTGCAAATAGTCCTTCATATTGACCAAGTCAACTTGGTGACTAGGAGAGAGGGTGAGTGTAACAGCCCAAATTCTGGGAGTAGCAAAATTTGGGTGACACGGCCTGGGACACAGGCGTGTCCCAGGGCGTGTCCCGCTCGGGTTGAAGAGTTGGGCACTCTCTCGACGAATTTTGGTCGACGAAGTTTTTGAGTGGTCACGCCCTATAACACGGGAGTGGTAGGGGGCGTGTCCCCTCAGTTCGACGAACTATGGAGCGTCGATCTTCGAGTGCCGATCGTCGATCGTCGAGTGTCAATCGTCGAGCATGGGGTACACGGCTTGTGACACAGGCGTGTCACAGGGCATGTCTCGCTGTGTCGAAAGGTGAGTGTCGATCGTCGATCGTCGATCGTCGAGTGCCGATCGTCGATCATCAAGTGTCAATCGTCGAGCATGGGGTACACGGCCTATGACACGGGCGTGTCACAGGGTGTGTCCCGATGTGTCGAAAGGTGACTTCGATCGTCGATCGTCGATCGTCGAGTGCCGTTCGTCGATAGTCGAGTATGGGGCACACGGCCTGTGACACGGGCGTGTCACAGGGCGTGTCCCGCTGTATCATCGATGATTATCTCTCTACTGGTTGTCGGCTGGGTTACATGCTCTGCATCACGGGCGTGTATTGGCCGACACGGGCGTGTCTTGGCCTACACGGGCGTGTCTTGGCCGACACGGGCGTGTACCGCGGGTCACAGTAAGCTCCGTTTCTGTAATAATGGAGGAGAGAGAAATTTGGAAGAAGAGGGAAGGAAACAGTTCGAGGGGAGGCCAAAGGCCACATTTAATGTCTGAATTCAATTCCCCAGGGAAGGGGAGAAGTTTCCAGCCATTTCCCCTGGCCATCAGACCCGATTCAACCCCCCTCCTCCATGGCCGAGCCTAGCCATTAATGGCTTTGAAGGACATTAATGATCCAGCCCCTCCTCTCCCCATCTGAAGCTTTAAACACCACCAGTGAGTTGAGAGGATGCTTTCCCAATCCTTACCCGAAGAAACCGAGTCTCCCCACCTTCCAGTTGCAGAAACCGAGCGACACAAGATTTCAGAAATGGCTTCCCGACGATCTTCCCGACTTCAGGCCGCCGGCAAGGTCCTATCCTTCTCCTCTCTATGCGTGCTAGATCTAGACTTGTTTAGGTTGAGAAATCGGGCTCAATTGAGCCTGATTGGGAGCTTGTAAATTCAGATTTTCATGGAAAATGGTGGTGTTGAGTTCGCCGGAAACCGCCGCCTCCGGCGGCATGGTCGCCGCCAAACGCTAGCCACCCCCTCAACGGAGGTGGTGGTGGTGGTTGCCGGCCAGCGAGGTGGTCGGGGTGGCCGAAAAGTCGGCTGGAAGAGGCTCCAGGTCGTGGCCATCTCGGCCCTTGGCTGTAGGTTGAGGATGAGTGGATGTCGTCCGTTTTGATCAAGTATTTTAATAATATTAATTGATTTCCTGTAAATTATTAACAGTAGATGGTTTTAATTATTACAAATACTTAGAGGCCTCTACTGCAAAAGTGTTCAACATGAACAATGTAGCCCTTGATGTTTAGTGTAATTTAAAATTAATTTCACTCAATTTGGTGTCCTGGTGTGACCATAGGACTCATTTTGGTGCAGCCTATACATAGGCATGACCAGACATTAGAATTAGTGCTCACACCAAACCACTCATCCAAATGCTTTGCAACTTTGAACATAGGCTCCTCATAGCCTACCTCTTAGACTGTCCAAAAATAAGAATTTTTAAAAAATAGTTTTCTATAGTTTTTAGAAAAATTTAATAAATCAATTATAAATCAATTAGGGGTCATAAACACCTCAAAATCCGCCAAATTTGGGTGGGTGATCTTAGAGAGCATGTTAGGGCTCTGGTAAAAATTTCATCTCCTTTGGAGATGTTTTGATTAGGGTCTATCCAACCATACGTGGACCCTTATAGGGTTAATTAGGTCAAAACACCCCCTTTGGGTTTGAGTGGTCAAATCACCTCAACAGAGGCTGATATTTTGGCCAATGATTCTCTATTGTATGACACACCCTCCAATGGAATTTGTGGTAGTTAACAGTAGGGTAGCCCTAGACCCTAGGGTAGGTCCCTTAATGGGGATTCTTAGGGTTTGAACGTCATGGGGCCAAATGACCTTGGAATGACTTGAAAATTGGTGGAGAGGACCATAGGGTTGGTATAGTCCTTTGGTTAAAACTTTAGGGAATTGGGAATCCTCAAACCCCCTCAAAACTCTTACCCTAGTTTAGGGCATCAAACCTAATTTTGAGTATTAGGCTATCAAATCACTTTAAAATCATTTGAAAATTTGGGTAGTGTAGTGTTTGAAGTTAGTACAAGCTCTGGAGATTTTGTTATGAATTTAGGATTATTATTTTGGATACTTCATTAATAATTTAGCAATTTCTATTATTTACTTAGAAATTTATTATGAAGTAACTACTTGCTGGAAATTGATGACCATTAGTTGAAAGACAGCTTATTATGTTTTAAAGCTCTGTGAATTTTTATGGGATTTTTGGAAGACTATTTCTAAGGGTTGCTTCATTTAGTAGTGTTTCCCATGAAAAATTAATATAATTTATTTTGGAGTCTAGCAAGCCTCTAAAATTATGATTTTTGTACAATGATCTTTTCTGAAGCATAGTAAGATTCTGTAATTTTTATATAATTTTCTGATTAATAATTTTGGTACTTCCTTCTTTACATACGATTAAGGGAATTATTTTAGATAAATTAATTAGAGGTCACATATTTTCTGAAAAATTATGGAAATTAGTATCTAGTAATATATCTCTGTTATTTAGTGATCTAAAGTTTTGGGTGGCCATTACTTGAGTAGATCATATAGTTCATGTTCAAAATTGCCCATGGCCAAATATTTGGGAAAATTCAATAAATATCAAATTAATTATAAAAATTATGATTCGCTGATTTTAGACTAAACTTGTTATGATATACCTCTGGTAAATTTTATAGGAGATTTGGAAGACAATCTGGAGTACCTCCTTTATACATCTCATATAGTATAGGGTGGCCTGCATAAAGTAACTGCGGAAACTGAACTACAGTGGGTAATAAATTTGAAGAGTTGAATCCTTAGTAGGTTGCTGGTTTGGGTAAATTAATGTGAGATCTGATCAAGCGTAGAAATCAATAATATTAAGTGCCTTGCGAAAGGGAGATTTGTGAGTAATCTCATCATAGTTCCTAGTGCCTTCGAGAGCCCTTCACGGGGAATACCTTGGGCAGTCCTGGGCTAACATAAACTTTAGGAATAATTTGGGCAAGAGTAACAATAATAATAGTTTCATCTTACACTCACACTTGTACACGTAGGGAGATGAATTGGTAGTGAAAGGATAGCGTAGGCCCGTAGCCTAAGGGCTTACTGGTAGAGTTAAATGCACTCGGTATTGATTTGGAAGTCCGGGGAGCTGGATGCTCGGGGACTTGGAAAAAAAGAGACTTGATTAGTCCAGGGAGCCATGGGCTCGGGAAAATGGTGAACTAGTAGGCTTGGTAGTCTAAAGAGTTGGAGGCTCGGTACTATAATTAGATACAACTATCATGGTGGAATGTGCATAACAGTGGTGGGTCCTCGCTATTGGACGATCGATCACACCGTCGTCGGTACGTTGACTCAGGGAGACTATCTAGTTTGCTAGGAATAGTACAGAAATGTACGAGAGGGGCTAGACTGAGTAGTGTGATTACCAGTCTAGGAGTTGAGATGCCCAACCCATTGCCTCTGTTGGCCACGACGAGTGGCTCCCGAGAGTTTAGCTAACTCCAAAAAGGGGAACAAAAGGTCTGTGCGCATAGAGTCGTGTCTGTGAGTTGCACTTGCATGTGCATACCATAGCATACTTGTATGTCATAGCATAATCATTGCATTTAACCCCTGACACATATCGTATAAAATGGTATGGGACATTTTATACGATAGGCCCCGCAAAATGACCCCTTAGTCTATAGGGGTAATCCCTATAAATCAATGGTTATATTTCTCGTTGCTCTTACTTACTCTTCTTACTGCTTTTACTTACTTTCTACTCCTTACTGTTTACTTTTGTTACATACTTGTTTACTCATGTTTAATTATTGTGATACCCCTATTATACCTTATTATTTTATTCCTTAGGGTAGATGTCACCTGCTTTATTACGCCCTGCTTTTGGTCCTCCTTTTCACTCCTTTCCGCCCGGTGCCTAGGAGCCACGGGTAGAGGGGTGGGGGATTATTGACTGAGTCTAGTTTGACTGATAGTCGTTTGACCACCATATTTTAGGTTTTCTGGATGGGACACAGGGAACAGCCGTAGGAGACGCAACACCAGCAGGGTACGGTGTAGATGGAGATGGGCCAGTGTAGCTCGGGTGGACTGGCATCCGGATCTGTGAGTGGAGCCAGGTATTAGTAGTTTTACTTTTAAGAGTGAATTGTAGTGAGGTTATCATGTACCGGGCTTAAGCCCGTATTCACTTTTTGGTGTTGACTTGTTTTATCGCATGATTTCCTCCTTTATACTATTGTGGACTTGGATGCTTACACTTTCATTCAATATACATTCTGTCGATGGTGATCGATTTGGCCGGCAGGATCGGCGTTTTGTAGTGATGACCTTCCCGGGTGCGAAGGTGTCACCGCAAAGCGGCGGTTCTGGGCCTAAGACCCCGGTGGTTGTTGCAAAAAAAATGGTCGTAGACGAGCAAGCAGGCGGCTCGCGGTTTCGGCATCCTGCGATGCATGTGAGGGTAAGGGAAGAAGTCATAAAACTTTAAGCAAAATGAAGAGGGGTTTGCTGACACTTACCACCCTGCCGGTTCCCTTTAGAATGACGAACTCAACCATTCCCATTCGCCTCGCCAAGTCGCCGGCATCGTCCATGGCTGTGTCCCGCTCCTGCACGGCCTTGAGCAGGTTATGGCTGAGGCTGAAATCACGGCGAACCGCCATGTGCGCCAGCTCTATAGCCCATATTTGAGCTCGCGAGCTCTCATGGCTGATCCGCTGGAGGGACATGCCCTTATAGGCCTCGACATCCTCGCGGACAAATAGCCCGAAGCTGTTGGGAATTGTTTCCTACAATGTTCCTCAGGCTTTGAAGAGGCATCACCAATCATGGTAAGGGGCATAATGTATTTGATGTGTGCTTTAATTCATGCAAGCAGGTTGTCCATGATTGGACAGGTGAACAAAAAGAGTATGATGAAAGATCTAGAATTCGTCGAGCTGAGTTCACAATTCGTCGAGCTCAGCTCCCCATTCGTCGATCTGAGCTCACCATTCGTCGAGCTAAACTCAGAAGTGTGGGACTCAGAATTCGTCGAGCTTAGCTCACCATTCATCGATCTGAGCTAACCATTCATAGAGTGAAATTCAGAAGTTTGGGATTCAGAATTCATTGAGCTCAGCACACCATTCATCGAGCTGAACTCACCATTCATTGAGATAAATTCAGAATCTTGGGATTCATAATTCGTCGAGCTCAGCCCACTGATCGTCGAATACAGTTCAACATTCGTCGAACTAAAGCCAGACAATTTAACTAAGGCAAAACTGCTGAGACAGCTGAGAAGTATATCTCAGCATAACCGCTGAGACAAAGCAAGCTGGATTTCATTAAGTCCAGAAGCATTGAGTGAAGCATGTTCACTCAACGCTTCTAATGAATAAGAAAGCATTGAGCCTGCTCAGAAGAAACCGCTGAGACAAGAGACAGTCTCAACTGAGAAGAAGAAGCGTTGATACCGCTGAGAAGAAACCGCTGAGACAGGAGATAGTCTCAGCTGTGAAGAAGAAACCGCTGAGACAGCTGAGAAGTAACCGTGGAGACAAAGCCAGTGAAATTTCTCTAAGTCCAGAAGAGTTGAGTGAGATAGTGAAAGATAATAGTTGCCAACCTAAATCACCTAGAGGGGGGTGAATTGGTGAGTTGTGCGTCTTTTTGCAGAATAAAAAAAATCTCAATCAAAGCACAGAACTATCTACCAAACAAGCAAACACAGACGAGGCAATATTTATAGTGGTTCCCCAACCTTGGGTACATCCACTTTCCCACACCGATCTAGCAATATAATAGACTCGGCTACTCCACTATCTCGGATTGGAAAACAATCTTACCCTCGGAACAAGGTTCCTACAAACTCGATCCACAAACGGATCTACACTCGGAAGACAAAACTTCCTACAATCTCGGAGTTGAACAACCCCTACACTCGGAGAAATCTTCTCCTACAATAATAAAATACAGCAGTACAGAAATACAAATTGTAAATATCTAGTTCAGATCTGCAACAGAAATCAGAAAATCCTTCTTCTAGGCGTGCGGCTTTATCAGAATATTGAAGAAGAATTTCGGCAAGATCAGATCTGAACCTTCTCGACTTTACACGATCGAAAGAGTAGATGAACCATTGAGCGGAGATCTCGATCTGTAGAGTCTACTTAATCTGAATCCTCTGAAAAGAAGAAACCCTAGCCGGTCGGAATTTAGCGATGGCGGCGGCGGTGAGTTTCCGGTTCTTGCAGAGAGAGAGAGGAGACAGAGTTCTTTTGGAAAGAGACGGCTGCAAAAACTTAGAATAATTTTCTTATTGAAAACTTAGGGTTTGTCGGTTTGACAAGACCTTTTATAGGAGACAAGAAGATTAGACTTAAATGATTCATAAAGAGAAAGACACGTGGACCAATCACATCGAAGTTTAAGAATAAGACCGTTAGGTTTGGACTTAAGGAATTTCTGAAAATTGTAAGTTAGTTACTCGAGTCAAGCAGAACTACTCGAGTATATGTAGCACTACTCGAGTAGGTAGAAAGGACTACTCGAGTACATGATAAAACTTACTCGTGAGATATAGAAATCATCACTCGAGTGCATGGAATCAACTACTCGAGTAAATAAGAATGAGAGGGACTCAGTTTCTCGAGTAACAAAAATGACTTACACGAGTACTTAGGTACTTACACGAGAGGTGGAGTATATTACTCGGGTTCAAGAAGTACTACTCGAGTATATAAAAATGAACTACTCGAGTATATCAGAAACTTACTCGAGACAAACACTTGGAAAAAATTCTGGAGCAGGAAAAATTGAACTACTCGAGTATGTAACATGGACTACTCGAGTATATAACATGAACTACTCGAGTAAATCACTTAGTGAAATTTTTCTAGAAAAGAATTCTGGATTACACGAGTAAAATCATTTAACTACTCGAGTAGTAGATGAACTACTCGAGTATATGAGTTAGACTACTCGAGTAACTAGAAACCTCACAAGAGTCAGAATACCATTAACTCGAGATAGAAGATAGAACAACTCGAGTATATATAATACTACTCGAGTATTTCACTTAGACAAATTTGAGAAGAGAGAATCTAGAAACTCAAGAGATAAGAGGAAATTACTCGAGTATACAAGATGAATTACTCGAGAACCATAATTGGATGACTCAAGTACATCATGACTACTCGAGTAAGTGAATTACTACTCGAGTATAAACTCAGTAACTTACTCGAGTAAATAAGAAGGTACTCGAGTACTTTACTTGGGAATTATTTTTCTGACAGATTTTCTTCTTCTAAGGGAAATCAGCATCAAGTCTTTTTCTCATAGTCCTAGAGCTTGAATATGAAGTGTATCCCAATAGAGAGGCTACACATGAGTCAACACTTTGGAACACACAATGAGGGATTACATTGTATGGTCCTGTGTTTGGTGACCCATTGTAAACTGACATAGGTCTACACTTCCTATTAGAATCCTGCAAACACATAACTCAAACCAAGCATCAAATATAACTTAATTCATCTTAGTTCAAGGGTGACTTCATCAAATCTGGGTTAGTGCGGATACAATACCCAATAATTTCCCCCTATTTGTAGAAGTCAGAACCCTTTACACTAAGGTGAATTATATACATAAAAAGAATGCTAAGTAATCAAGTAGTGTAAGCAAACAAGGAACTATGAAAAAGATAATAAGATCAAAACTTTGAATTATATAAATATGATTATCCAGAAATATCATAAACAACTAAAATCCATTTCCATGGCTCATGAGTCTATTGGGCTTGCTCTGATGATGTTGCTTGTCTTGTTTCTCTTGCTGTCTTCTCTGATAGTTATAGGGTTTAGTATAATATTTGGGTGGTCTGGGAGGAGCAGCTGGATTATTTCTTCCATACTCTCTGTCATAGATTCTCCTTTTGGTCATGGACTTCTCATACAACTCCCATTCATGGGAACTGTACTGAATGTTTCTGCTTTCATGGAAATCCAGAACTAACTTGAGAGTGTCCAGTATGAGAGACTTGGAAGTAGGAGACCAGACTTCAGCATGTTCAGGAGCTTTAGCAGGAACAGACTTGCTAGCAGAAGGACCTTCACCATATTTCCTTTTCTTCTTGTAAGTCAATATCTCAGGAGGGGCTTTGAGAAAGATATCAGCAGGATCATCTTCCCAATCCTGAGCATAAGAGTCTAGAGGAGCAACAGAATCACCAGGCTTTGGAGAGAATGTTGGTTGCAGAGGAGGAGCAGGAGCAGGAGCAGGAGCATCAACAGTAGCTAGTAGATTTAGGTGATGAGGAATAATGTTAGGATCAACAACAAATTCTGGCAGAATCTGGTTGTGCATCCAAACAACAGTATCATAAGTTTGGAATTTGACACTCTGTATCTGAGCTAGAACATCATCATGAATCTCTTTAACTTTAGCTTCCCATACTTTTTTCTGGATAGCATTAGATTGTTCTAAATGTTCTTTTACCAACTTCTCCCCCTTTCTGACTTCAACAGATAGCAGGGAGATGGCATCATCTTTGAAAATTCCAACTTCTTCATATATCTTCATCTTGTCTGTTTCAGCCCTTTGTCCAGTTCCATTTGATTGTTGGCAAGAGTCAGGCCTTGCTTCATAACCTGTCCAATACTGGTGATGGTGTGGTCTAAAGCTTTGCCACTAATCTAGAAGAGATGTTTTAGCTGATCAATGTTGTGCTAAATCTCAGCAAATCCTCTGCTCATCTCAGTTTCTAGAGCAGTAACTTTGTCTGTGATAGTCTTGATACAAGTATCAAAGTATGTTTTCTGGTTTTGAAGAAGAAGTACAATCTGATTTATCAAGTCTGTGGAGGCAGGAGCTGGATCAGCAAGAGGAGCAGAAGTTGATGGAGCAGAAGGAATGGGAGGAGCGACCCATGGAGAAATTTTAGAGAGAGTGACTGAGCTCTGAGCTCTCGTAGTGGGTATCATGGCATCCTCTTCATTCATAATCTGAGGGATAGTAAAATCCAAATTTCTGGGAGGAGCTTCAGCTTGCTCGGGTGAGAGCTCATCAGAAATGAGAATTGTGTCTTGTTGATCTTTGGGGGCAGCAGGAGATTGTGCTGGTGTCCTTGCTGGAGAATTGTCTGGAGATTGTCTCGGAGTTGGGTCCTTGTGAATTTCAGTGGATGGAGCTGGAGGAGATAGAGGAGGAGGAGGAGGAGGTATATCTGCAGTTAACTCTTCTATCATTTCATTTATAGCAGCATCAGTAGAAAGCAGTGCTTCTTGAACTTGTTGATCTGAGAGAAAATCTTCTAGAGTGACTGGAGGAGGAGTAGGTGGCCTGGCCTGAACAGTAGGAGCAGGCTCCCCCTCAATAGGTGCACCAGAGGAGCTGGGGACCTGATATGGAGAAGGAGATGGGGTCTTGTCCTCTATGTCTGCAACTTCAGTAATTTTGGCAGCTTGAGAGGGATTTTGCAACTTCAACTCCCATCTTTGGATGGAGGATATGGAGACCTTCTTCATGTGGTGAATGATACTTCCTTTAAGAAACTAAAAACCTCTGGATTGGTCTCATGGAGAAGCAGAGAAATTATCCTTTCATAGTTTGCAGACTTTATACTCTCCTTAATCTTAGTCAGAATTAACATGCCAAATTGAAATGCTTTTCTACAGACTATTGCTTGCATCAATTCAAAGAAATAAAGGGGTATGACCCTGATGGATTTGGTTTTTCATAGAAGAATCTTACCAATAACATCAGCCAGAAATTTCCCTTCAGCATGCATATCAGACCTATTGATGTATCTAGCATCAGTAGAAAGTCCACAGAATGAACAGGTTCTGGAATAGTCTTCATTGTTAGAAAGTAGAGAACAAGAAGCGAAAAGAAGAGAACAAGCGAACAAACTTTTGAATAATTGAAATTTTATTATCCAAAAAAGATATCATTTACAAAGGTATGGCCTCCCTTATATAGAATGGAGGAGATAAGAAAGAGAGTATACAAACAATGTGGGACTAAACATTTACAGTACTGAGCGGCTAGAATAATGGAGACCGCATAGGCCGCGCGGTTAGACAGATGGGCTAACCGCTCGGCAACTCCAGCAGGATAGAACAAACCGCAGAGGTAGACCGACAGACCGCCCGGTCTACAAACCGCTGGATCAGACCGCTAAGCCGCTCGGTCAACAAACCGCTGGATCAGACCACCAAGCCGCCCGGTCTAATACTTCAACACTCCCCCTCAAGCTGGAGCATAGATATCAATCATGCCCAGCTTGTCACAAATGCGGAAGAAGGAAGTAGAAACCGGCTTGGTGAAGATATCTGCCAACTCCTTGTCAGAGGTGACAAAAGGAGTACAAATCTGATTCTTCAAAATCTCCTCCCGAATGAAGTGACAGTCAACCTCTATATGCTTCGTTCTCTCATGGAAGACCGGATTTCTGGATATGTGTATAGCGGCCTTGTTGTCACAGAACATAGGGAGAGGACAATCATATACCTCGCCCAGGTCAAGCATGAGAGCCCGCAACCACTTTAACTCACACGTAGTTGACGCCATACTCCGGTATTCTGCTTCAGCACTGGATCTGGAAACAACAGACTGTTTCTTGCTCTTCCAACTCACGAGATTACCTCCAACAAAGGTACAACAACCTGACGTGGATTTACGATCGCCTTTGTCATCCGCGTAACTTGAGTCTGAGTAGGCCTCAACCCTCAGATGGCCATTTTTCTGGAAGAGTAACCCTCTGCCCGGTGCTGCTTTGATATACTCTAAAATCTTCAGGGCGGACTGAAGATGACACTCCCTGGGAGCTTGCATAAACTGACTGACCTTTCCTACAGCGTAGGCGATGTCGGGTCTAGTCACCGTGAGATAGATGAGTTTCCCTACCAAACGTCTGTACCGTGTGACATCAGATAGAGGAGGCGATTCATCCGTCCACGTTTTGTCTTCTCCAACAGCCATGGGAAGATGAGCTGGTTTGGCACCTGTCAAGCCTGCTTCTCGAAGAAGATCAAGGGCATACTTCCGTTGAGAGAGAACCAAGGAGTCAGGTTTCCGAGAGATTTCTATCCCCAAAAAGTATTTTGGGGAGCCCATATCCTTCGTGACCAAGTGCTGACGGAGGTGCTTCTTCGTCAAGTCCACCCCATCTCGGTCATCACCAGTAAGGAGAATATCATCCACATATACGGCCAAAACCACCAGTCCCGAGGCCGTTTTGCGAATGAATAAGGAGTGATCGGCCGAACTCCTTTGAAAGCCGATGGTTGCCACAATACCACTGAATTTTTCGAACCATGCCCGAGGGCTCTGCTTTAGGCCATAAATGGCCTTCTTCAAATGACAGACACGTGTCTCCCCCTGAGCAACATACCCAGGAGGTTGCTCTATATAGACGTCCTCCTGAAGATCGCCATAGAGAAAGGCATTCTTCACATCAAGCTGGGAAATATCCCAAGCCCGGTTAACAGCCACAGAAAAGAGAACCCGGATGGTGCTGAGGCGAGCAACCGGAGAGAAGGTATCAAAGTAATCAACGCCATAAGTCTGAGTAAAGCCCTTGGCCACCAGCCGGGCTTTTTAGCGATCCACAGTGCTGTCGGGGCGAAACTTCACAACAAAGACCCAGCGACAGCCAACCACATCAGTGCCCACGGGAGGAGGAACCAGGGTCCAGGTACCCCGTTCAGTAAGAGTAGCCATCTCCTCATCCATGGCAGACTTCCAATGAGGGAGAGCGAGAGCCTCCTAGTAGGTACGAGGAGTAGAAGTAGCAGAGATAGCCAAGGCAAAACACCTGCGAGAAGGAGAAAGCTGATCATAAGAAACAACAGCCGTGAGCGGGTGTTGAGTACACGCCCGCACCCCTTTGCGAAGGGCAATGGGAACATCCAGATCATCGGGAGCGTCGGCGACGGGAGCGTCAGCGACCGGAGCGTCCGTGGCGGAGAAGGCTGGCCCGGGACTAGAGAGAGATGGCAGCGGAGAGGAGGGTGGAGGGGTGGGTGGGGAGACGGACTGAGAAGTAGTCGGTGGAGGAGGAGACGAAGGTAGGAAAACGTCGAGAGGTGTGGAAGGAACGGAGATATCAGAAGGAAGAGAAGGAAGAGAAGAGGAAGGAGAGAAATAGGAAGCATTTTCGAAAAAAGTCACATCTGCGGAGACAAACTGCTTGCGGAGAAGGGGGTCAAAGCAGCAATAGCCTTTTTGAGTGGTAGAGTACCCCAAAAAGACACATTTGGTGGAACGGGGGGAAAGCTTGTCGCGGGTAGCGGAGGGAGCGTGAACAAAGGCCGTACAGCCAAAGACACGGAGAGGAAGAGGAAAAGGTTCCTGGTGGGGGTAGAGAAGGGAGAAGGGAGTCCGACCGTGGAGGACCGTGGAGGGAATGCGATTGATAAGATAGCAAGCGAGGAGCACAGCGTAGCCCCAGTAGGAGCGAGGGACGTGCATCTGCGCCATGAGAGTACGCGCAACATCAAGCAGGTGACGGTTTTTACGCTCCGCCACCCCATTCTGTTGGGAGGTGTAAACACAAGTCGTTTGATGAATGAGGCCGTGTTGGTGAAAGAACGCGGAGAACTCATGAGACAGATATTCCTTGGCATTATCAGAACGTAAGACTTTAATAGAAATAGCAAATTGAGTCTTAATCATAAAGTAAAAAGATTGCCAAACAGAAAATAGTTCAGAGCGATCCTTTAAGAGATACACCCAGGTACATCGAGTAAAATCATCGATAAAAGTGACAAAATAGGAACTGCCCCGACCAACTGTGAGGGTAGGAGCAGGACCCCATACATCAGAATGAATAAGATCAAAAATGCGAGAGGAGCCACGGCCTTGCTTCGGCGGGAAGGAGGAGCGATGATGTTTGCCAAGCTGACACGCATCACAGTTGAGCGGAGAACTGGTGGGAGGTAAGTGGGGCAGAAGCTGACGAATAAGCCGAGGAGGAGGATGTCCAAGACGAAGATGCCACTGAAGGAGATCGGTGGAGGAGGAGTAGGCAGAAAGAGCGGAAACATCGTCGAGGAAGTAGAGGCCGCCGCTCTCAGTCCCAGTAGCAATCGTCCGCTGGGTCCTCGGGTCCTGAAAAGAACAAGTAGTGGGAGTGAATAAAACGGAGCACTGAAGTTGTCGACATAAAGTAGTAACAGATAACAAATTGCACGGGAACTTCAGGACATAGAGGGTATCCTCCAAGCAAAGCGATGGAGTGAGTTGAACCATGCCCGTCCCATGAACCGGAGACGGGGAACCATCCGCCACACGAACTGGGGGTAAGCGGTCATGGGTCTCAAGACGGGAGAAGCAATGAGGGTTGCCCGTCATATGATTGGTGGCACCGGAGTCAATCAGCCATTTAACTTGGGTAACGACGTTGGCACTACCTGACGTCGTGGCCACAGAGGCAGACGGCCTAGAAGAGGCGGAGGCCGAAGGATGAGGAGCATCACCGGAAGGGCGAAGATGAGGATGTTTCTGCCAGCAGCGGTCAACAGTATGACCAGTACGATTACAGTGAGAGCAGAAGAACCGGGAGGAACCCCATCCGCCAGAGGAGCTTCGGCCACTCGGGCCCCCCTGCTGAGCGTGGTGAGCAGAGGAGTCCTGGGAAGGGGGGGAGGCCAACAGAGGCCGCTGGAGGAGCGAAGTAACGGCGGCAATGCGAGCCGCAGTGGCATCCAAAGTAGGAGATTCCGCCTCACCCATGATCTGCTGGCGGATCATATCATAAGAGTCGGGAAGACGAAGAAGATAACAAACAACCAGGAGTTCCTGGAAGTGTTTGTGTTGGTCGGCCAAGTCCGCGGAGAAGGGGCGATTCTGGAGGATTTCAGCCCCAAGGGCCTGAACCTGCTGATAAGCCGCAGCTGGGGACATGGAAGGGCGGGCGAAGAGGTCCGCATAGAGAGTATAAATGCGGGACGTCTGTCCCCCCTTAGAATAGAGAGCAGCGAGGTGAAGCCATGCGGCCTTGACCGTCTCATCATGGCGAATGACGGGAAGGCACTCATCAGAAAGGCTGTTGGCCAGCCAGGTGCGAACAAGAGCATCACTCGCATCCCAGTCATCAAACTCAGGAGAGGTGCGAGGAGGAGGGTCATCAGTGAAGTGATGACGCTTGCGTTGAGAACGAAGGAGAAATGTGAAAGAGACCCTCCAATCGGGATAGTTGGAGCCCACAAGCTTGGAAAGGGTGCCAAGGTTGCCCGAAGGAGGAGGAGGAGAAGGAGCTGCAGGAGTAGTGGTGAGACCGGAGGTAGTCATAGAACCCGGAAGCAGAAGAAGCCGCACGAACAGGAGCGGTTAGAAAACAGAGGAAGTCGTGCGAACAGTAGCGGCTAGAAAGAGGCACTGCGGGGAAGAGGTCGCGCGGACTGAAAAGGCCGAGCGAACAGAAGAGAGGAGAAGAGCAGGTGACTGCGACCAAGATGCGGGTAAGAAAGAGACAACCCGCACGGTCAGGCAGATCACTGCAGCGGCTAGAAGGCGGTCAAAGGCTCGGCGGGGAAGAAGTCGCACGAACTGAGAAGCCCGAGCGAACAGAAAAGAGGAGAAGAGCTGGCGACCACGACCAAGATGCGGGTGAGAAAGGAACAACCCGCACGGTCAGGCAGATCACAGCAGCAAACCGCGAGTAGAGAGATAATACACACGCGGACAGGGACAGACCGCAACGACTAGGATGTCGGAGAGGCAAGAAAGAACAAGGAGCGCGGCGACAAAGAAACAGGTCGCTGCAACAACAAGGAGAAGGAGAAGAGAACCAAGAAGGAGCAAGCCGCGCGAACAGGTTGGCGGACAAAAACAAGCCGCGCGGATAGAAACAGGCCGCGCGGATAGAAGAGAGGGCAAGCCGCGAATCAAGTCGCAGAGCGCGGAAAAGAAGTCGCGAACAACAGAGGGCGCACAGAATCAAGAGGAATTGACCGTGTGCTCTGATACCATGTTAGAAAGTAGAGAACAAGAAGCGAAAAGAAGAGAACAAGCGAACAAACTTTTGAATAATTGAAATTTTATTATCCAAAAAAGATATCATTTACAAAGGTATGGCCTCCCTTATATAGAATGGAGGAGATAAGAAAGAGAGTATACAAACAATGTGGGACTAAACATTTACAGTACTGAGCGGCTAGAATAATGGAGACCGCATAGGCCGCGCGGTTAGACAGATGGGCTAACCGCTCGGCAACTCCAGCAGGATAGAACAAACCGCAGAGGTAGACCGACAGACCGCCCGGTCTACAAACCGCTGGATCAGACCGCTAAGCCGCTCGGTCAACAAACCGCTGGATCAGACCGCCAAGCCGCCCGGTCTAATACTTCAACATTCATCACTCAGAAAATCGTCTGTATCTGGAGTTGGCAGTTGGAGATGTCGAGAGACAGAGGTTGTAGTGAGTTTAATGGTGATACCTTTGACTGAAGACTTCAAGACTGTTCCATGGTGCTTGACTTTGACATTCCTAAAAACTCTGCAACTTCGGGGAAGATGATACGACATGGTTCTTGGAGAACAAATGTTAAGCCGGTTGTGTCGAGCAAAATCAGAAGATTATGGAAATCGACGGATAGGTCTGCAATCCCTGCGGCGACTAATTACGAACCAACACTAATCTTAGATGAGGCAGACATGATTCAGAAGTCTTGGGGATGGCGAAACCCTATAGAATGTCGACGGGGAGACGGGAAGAGGCGCGACTCTGCAATTGAAGGAGGAAGGCGAAGAGACAGTGGGGTACTCGAGAGACGAAAAAGATTTCGTGTAGATGAAATTTCTGGATTTTCTTATTTATATAACCCTAGGTTTAGGTCTAATTATTTGAAAATTAAAGCTGAAGAAAACCATAGAATAGGCGGCATAAGCCTTTGGTTTGCGCATAATAAAATTTGAATAAGAGAAGACTAGGCAATCGTCGAACTGGGATCGACGATCCCCGACTGTCTGAGTTCGACGAAGATAGTCGATCTGAGTTCGACGACAATCGTCGAACTGGGATCGACGATTCCCGGCTGCTAGAGTTCGACGAAGATCGTTGATCGGAGTTCGACGACAATCGTCGAACTGGGATCGACGATTCCCGGCTGGCAGATCGACGAAGATCTCGAGTAGATAAATCTGGGGAACTCGGGTAAGAATACAGAAGTACTCGAGTAGATGTATGGAAGTACTCGAGTATGTCAATGAGGTACTCGAGTAAGTGAAGTGGACTACTCGAGTATGTCAGTTTGCTACTCGAGTAGGTCAAGTCGACTACTCGAGTATAGCATTCCACTACTCGAGTAGGTCATATACGTACTCGAGTATGTTGTTACTTACTCGAGTCAGATACTTGAACTTTTGGAAAAATCCAACTTTTGAGTAACCTCTGAGCCTTGAGCCTTCTTGAAAGTCCATCCTCTTCTAGTCTTCCTTATTGAGCATCCCAAGTTCTGTTTTGAAGAACGAGAACTTGTTCTCGTACAGCGGCTTCATGAAAATATCTGCAATTTGCCTATCTGTAGGGACATATTATAGGTCTATATCCCCATGCTAAACATGCTCCCGAATGAAGTGATACCTCAGCTCTATATACTTTGTCCGGCTGTGCGAGACTGGGTTGTTGGCTATTGCTATTACACTGGAGGAGTCGCAAAACAGTGGAATCTTTGCAAACTTCATGTTGTAGTCTTCGAACTAATTCTTTATCCAAAATAACTGTGCACAGCAACTGCCTGCAGAGATGTACTCTAACTCGGCCGTTGAGATTTCCACACAGTTTTGCTTCTTGCTACTCCAGGAGATAAGCCTTCTTCCAAAGAATTGGCAAGTCCGTGAAGTGCTTTTCCTGTCGTCTTTGCTACCTGCAAAATCTGCATCTGAAAAACCTATCAGTTCGCTATCATTACTTCTTGGGTACCATAAGCCAAGATTTGGTATACCTTTAAGGTATCTCAAAATCCGCTTCGCAATAGCGTAGTGAGATTCCTTAGAGTTCACCTGAAATCTAGCACAGACACATATTAAGAACATTTTGTCAGGTCTACTTGCAGTAAGGTAGGGCAAGGATCCAATAATGCTTCTGTACTTGGTTTCATCAAAAGGTTTCTCTTTTTCATCCTTGTCCAGAGACATTTTTGAACCCATTGGAGTCCTCATCGAGGTTGCATTCTGCTTTCCGAATTTCTTAATCAACTCTTTGGTAAACTTAGTCTGCGAGATGAAAATTCCATCTTCTGGCTGTTTTACCTGAAGCCCTAAGAAATACTTCAATTCGCCCATACTGCTCATTTCAAAATTCCCTTGCATAAGTTTTGAAAACTTCTTGCAGAGGTTGTCATCAGTAGAGCCAAAAATAATGTCGTCGACATATATTTGCACTAGCAAAATCTTGCCCATAATTTCCCTAAGAAATAGTGTCTTGTCTATCTTTCCCCTTGTGAATTTATTCTCAAGTAGAAAGCTAGACAGCGTCTCATACCGAGCTCGAGGAGCTTGTTTCAGACCATATAATGCTTTATGCAGTAAGTAAACGTAATCATAAAAGTTTGGATCAACGAAACCTGGAGGATGTTCCACGTACACCTCTTCTTTTATGTCACCATTAAGGAAGGCAGACTTCACGTCCATCTGGTAGACAATGAAGCCTTTAAGTGCAGCATATGCTAGGAATAAACTTATATCCTCCAGTCTTGCCACTGGAGCGTACGTCTGGTCAAAGTCGATTCCTTCTTCTTGACGATATCCTTTGGTGACAAGTCTGGCCCTGTTCTTTACTATCATTCCATCCTCATCCATCTTGCTCCTGTAGACCCATTTTGTCCCAATGACGTTCTTAGCTTTGGGTCTTGGAACAAGCTTCCATACTTTGCAAGCACTGGTTCAGTTCTTCTTCCATTGCCATTATCCACGATGCATCTGAGTTTGCTTCCTCAAACTTCTTTGGTTCAACCTTCGAGAGAAAACTTAAATATAGATTCTCATTAGTTGTACCTCTGCGAGTTCTGACACCATCTCGGGGATCTCCTATGATCTGTTCCATGGGATGATCCTTCAAATGTCTGAGCTCTAGAGTCCTTGCATCTGGATTGTCTTCTATCATCGGAGTGACTTCTTTATCTTGGATGACTTCTTCATCTTGATCATCAGCCTCTCCAATAGGGGTTGGAGTGAAGATCTTGATGAACTTTTCGCCTTTGTCTTCGGACGGTTCATCCAAGCTAATTTCTTTCAGCTTTGCACCTGCATCTTCAATAAGCACACTAGAAGAGTTGCTTTGCAGCAAACTCGTCTCATCAAATACAACATGTATCGATTCTTCTACCACCATGGTTTTCTATTAAAAATCATATATGCCTTACTATGGCTACTATAACCTACAAAAATACCTTCAAAACTCTTTTCTCTAAACTTAGTAGTGTGATACTTGCCATTGTTTAGCACGAAGCATTTACATCCAAAAATTCTAAAATATGAGATAGTTGGTTTCCTGCCTTTCAGAAGTTCATAAGGTGTCTTATCGTGGTTTTTGTTTATGAGGGCTCGATTTTGCACGTGATATGCAGTGTTGACGGCCTCAGCCCAGAAATATTCCGGAAGTGAAGCATCACTCAACATGGTCCTGCAGGCCTCTATGAGCGTTCTATTCCTTCTCTCGGCCACTCCATTTTGTTGAGTAGTGCGAGGAGAGGAAAACTCATGGAAGATACATAGGCTTTCACAAAATTCTATCATGGCCCCAAACTTGAACTCTGTTCCATTGTCACTTCTGATTTTGACTATGGAGCAGTTGTACTCATTCTGGACTTGCCTGACAAAATTAGTAAAGATGTTGAAGGTATCTGACTTGTGTTTCAGAAAGAACACCCATGCAAAGCGCGAGTAATCATCAACAATTACCAACGTATAATCCTTACCTCCCAAACTTCTAATTTGCAGTGGACCAAACAAGTCCATATACAGTAGATGAAGACATCTATTAGAATCTTTGCCAATAACGCTTTTAAAGGTATCCATTGTTTGCTTGCCTTTTACACATGTATGACAAGGTTTTTTTTGACGTACTTGACATTTGGGGCATCACGAACTAAGTTCATTGAAAATAATTTGTTTATAGTTTTGGAATTAATATGTGTTAATCTCTTGTGCCATTGGTCACCAAGAGACGCACTATCTTTTGCTAAAAGGCACACTGGTGTCGAAGAATCTATACAAATGAAATTGAGATAAAAAATGTTTCTGCTTCGAGTGCCGGATAGAATCATTTCCATATTGTCAATAGATTTTATCAAGCACTTGTCAGCATGAAACTCAACTATGTATCCTTTATCGTAGAGTTGGCTTATGCTTATAAGGTTATGTTCCAAACCTTCAACGTAAGCCACATTTGTGAAGTATATATTGCCGTTAGTAATCATACCATACCTCTAGTAATTCCACTGTCTGAACATCCAATGATGACCTTCGGTCCATTCACAACTGGAGTGAAGTTCTGAATAAGGCTTCTTGTCCCGGTCATATGCCGAGAGCATCCACTGTCCGAATACCAGATTGGCGTTTTGTTGGCCTTTGGACATTCCTGCAATCACAATCAGTTAGCCTTAGGAACCCAAATACGTTTGGGTCCTTGGTCTCGGGTAAGAACACTCCCCCTACGAATATTAGCATTAGGAGTGGTCTTCCTCATATTGCCAACATGTGGGGTTGCAGTATTTCTAGGATTAAACTAACAATCAATGTCAAAGTGACCAATTCTGCCACAACACCAACAGTCAAATCTGTTGTATCTTCGCCTTAAGTTCTCCTGCTTGACCTTTTGGAATTGTGGTCTAGCAGGGGCAGCATTCTTGGAGGAAGATGCCTCATGATTATGGCAATCACATGGCTTCTTCTCCTTCACAGGCTTTTCTACACCAGGCTTTGTCTTTGATGCCTTCTTGAAGTTGTGCCCATGATTGAAAGGGCCATAGCTCTGAAGAATAACTTCTTCATAAGGTGCCTTAAAGACACTTTCGCCAAAGTTTCTGGGTCGAGTCCATCCTTGATAACGGGACTTTGGCTCTACATAGGTAGGCCTAGCAAAGTGCCCGTAGGATGAGTCAAAATCAAACTCATTTGAAGGAAATATAACCTTCTTGAACGTGGTCTGATCTTGAGGGGCTTTCCCCTTCTCTTTGGCTAAGGCCTTTTTGGCAGCCTTATTCTTCCGTTGAGCCTTATTTCTCCTAGAGGATTTACTAGGAGCTTCTTCATGGCCTAATACGGCACCCTTGGCCTTGGCTGAGAATTCAGCAATGAATGGAAGAACAGTCTTGGGCTTCGAGAAACTTTCAACTAGTTTCTTTTCAGCTGCAAGTTGGGCTTCCAATTCCATGATGATTTTCTCTTTGAGGTCAAGGTGCTCAAGAGCCTTGTTATATTCTTCAATATCATTATTGAAGTTTTCTTCGAGGGAGTCGGTCTTTGCGAATTTCTCTCTCAAGATGCTCTCTTCAGCTTTGGGAGATTTTATCTCCTTAGCCTGAGTTTTCACGACTCGGCGACATTTGTCGGAAGCCATGATTTACTCCTTATATTGGGTCATCAGTTCTGACTCATCGTCAGAAGAGCTATCCTCACAATCATGTTCATAGACTTCAGAATCAGAGAGAGGAGTGTGAGAGTTTACCTTCCAAGTGAACTGGGGCACTAGTTCATCATCAGTTTGAGCCATGAGTCCAAAATAGGCTTCTGCTTCTTCACTCGACTCAGACAGTCACTAAGAGTCTTGCCCTTTTTGGCCATCAAGACCTTCTCTGTCATCTTCTTGCTGTACGAGAACTTCTTTTCCTCTCTTCTACCACCGTCCTTCTTCTTGTGAGGGCAGTCAGCGATGTCAGGTCCTGGCTTATTACAACAGTAGCAAATAATGTCAGTCAAAATATGTTTGTTCTGTTTAGTATTATACCTGTCATGGCTGCTTGAACCTTTTCTTTGCCGATCACCAACACGTCGTGATCTTCTATTAGAGGCATCCTTGCATTTCCATTGCTTCTTCTTGTTCAAGAATTTCTTGAACTGCCGAGAGAGTAGTGAGAACTCTCCTTCTGATAGTTCAGAGCCTGAGGTGCTTGGCTCTAAGGTTTCTTCTTCACTATTGTCTGGTGCTGGAGTAGGAGGAACAACCTTGAACTTCTTAGAGGTGTCTGCCTTTAAAGCGACAGACTTCTCTTTGAATGTAGACCTATTTTTATCTTCTTCAGCCTTCCTGGTGTTGAGTTGAAGCTCATTGTACATCAGCTTTTTGAAGTGATTCTGAGGATCTGTCTCGGCCAGTTTTCCAAACTCCCTGATAGCACTGACCTTGTTATCCCATTCCTTAGTCAGGGATCTCATGAACTTATCATTTAGCTCTCCATTAGTGAAGACTCTGCCGTATACCCTTAGCCCATTCACTATCTTGAAGAAGTTCTCAAACGTGTCAGCAATGGTTTCTTTCTTTCCTTGTTGGAAGGCCTCATACTTCTGATTAAGTAGGGATCTTCTATCATCCCTCACTTCCTCGGTACCTTCCATCAAGGTAACTAATGACTGTCACATCTCCTTTGCAGACTGACAGTGAATCAGATTTTGCAGCATTGAATCATCGACTGTACTTGCTATGATATTTTTCGCCTTTTTCTCCAATGTGACAAGTGCAATCTCATCCTTGTCTAGATCCATAAGTTTCTTCGGGACTTTTTTGGTAGGATCTATAGTAGAGACGGTCATGGGAATATAAGGACCTTCTTCAACTATCACGAAGATCCTTGGATCCACAGCTTTCAAGAAGAACTTGATTCTTTCTTTCAACATAGGGAAATTATTTTTGTTGCACAACGGAAGCTTGGTAAAATCTTTAGTCTTGTCCATTTGGTAGATCTCAAATGACAACTATTTAATGATCTGATCAAGGTGTTAACCTTTTAACGATCAACATGCCTCTGATACCAATTGAAAGATAATAGTTGCCAACCTAAATCACCTAGAGGGGGTGAATAGGTGAGTTGTGCATCTTTTTGCGGCATAAAAAAAATCTCAACCAAAGCACAGAACTATCTACCAAACAAGCAAACACAGACAAGGCAAAATTTATAGTGGTTCCCCAACCTTGGATACATCCACTTTCCCTCACCGATTTAGCAATATACTAGATTCGCCTACTCCACTATCTCGGATTGGAAAACAATCCTAGCCTCGGAACAAGGTTCCTGCAAACTCGATCCACAAACGGATCTACACTCGGAAGACAAAAATTCCTACAATCTCAGAGTTGAACAACACATACACTCGGAGAAATCTTCTCATACAATAATAAATACAGCAGTACAGTAATACAAAGAGTAAATATTTGGTTCAGATCTGCAACAGAAATCAGAAAATCCTTCTTCTAGGCGTGCAGCTTTATCAGAATATTGAAGAAGAATTTCGGCAAGATCAGATCTGAACCTTCTCGACTTTACACGATCGAAAGAGTAGATGAATCGTTGAGCGGAGATCTCGATCTGTAGAGTCTACTTAATCTGAATCATCTGAAAAGAAGAAACCGTAGCCGGTCAGAATTTAGCGATGGCGGCGGCGGCGAGTTTCCGGTTCTTGCAGAGAAAGAGAGGAGACAGAGTTCTTTTGGAATGAGACGGCTGCAAAAACTTAGAATAATTTTCTTCTTGAAAACTTAGGGTTTGTCGGTTTGACAAGACCTTTTATAGGAGACAAGAAGATTAGATTTAAATGATTCATAAAGTGAAAGACACGTGGACCAATCACGTCGGAGTTTAAGAATAAGACCGTTAGGTCTGGACTTAAGGAATTTCTGAAAATAGTAAGTTAGTTACTCGAGTCAAGAAGAACTACTCGAGTATATGAAGCACTACTCGAGTAGGTAGATAGGACTACTCGAGTACATGAAAAAACTTACTCGGGAGATAAAGAAATCATTACTCGAGTATATGGAGTCAACTACTCGAGTAAATAAGAATGAGAGGGACTCAGTTACTCGAGTAACAAAAATGACTTACTCGAGTACTTAAGTACTTACACGGGAGGTGGAGTATGTAACACCCCCTATCCGTCGCATAGTATATAGCAGTAGGTCCGGCCGGGGCCCGACGCCATATACCACAGACAGACCGGGTGGTTACGTATGGAAACCATCCAACCAATCTCAACGTCCTACACAGAGCATTCTAGCGGAAGCAGTTTATATAAGTTGTAAACAAGAACCCAGCATTAGAGCACGAATGTCCACTAGTACATAATTAGGAATGTTATACAAAATACCCAAAATCGGCCTTAAGGTCTTACAGAGTGTTTCACTTGAATAATACATGATTTACAAACCTTGGCACGCAGGCCGGTCATACATGAATAAAACAGAAACATTTCTACTTGGGCCTTCGAGGGCCAGCTTCGCAAAAAGGGCTTTAGCCCGCTATTGACCGCTTGGTCCAGCTGCACCTGCAAGCAACAACCCACCGCACGGTGGCAAAACAAGGCAACGGTCAGCAATGCTGACCAAATTATAACGATCCCGCCCCCAACTCGGGGCGGCGATGCTCCTTCCCTGCATTTCATTAGCATAAGCGAGCAATTTATATAACCATAGCCATTTCAACACAGGCGTTGGCTCGCACGACCACACGCCCCGTGCACTCAGGGCACATTCTCGGTGAACCGGTCGATGTCACGTCAATTAAAGCCATTAACATTCCGGACTCACCACCGCCACTTAGACGACCAAACCTATGAGCAATTTGTCTTCCTGGCCTGGGTCACGACAGTTTAAGCCATTGACCGCCGAAGACCCTCATCTATGCCAACGGCGAGTGCCACGTAACCTTAGGTCTCTCTAACCCGAATGACATAGAGCGGGTACGGTTCCATCTAACCCGTGCTCACATCGCAACGACAATTTAAGCCATTTGCGCGGGTCAAACTTTCGCCGAGTCCCATTCTACCGCAAGTCACAAAACCCCGTTATATTCAAGTTAGCACTCAGGCCACCAAGTTGGTAAGATCTCGTATCCGCCCAGTTTTCCGGGTGCACCTTTGGGTTATTCCCCAAGGCTCCCTGCTGCAATCTACCGCGTAGAAAACCCGAAAAACAACCAATAGCACGGAGTCTTCTCCGGCCTTATGCAATGCAACATCACCGATCCAGACCAACATGTCCGGGTAGGCTTCACACATCATGCCTACGTCCGTTCTCGCATACGGACTCTAAACGACGGGGACTTTACATATCTACCCGAAGGAACGCCTCCAACTCTCCGCAAACTCGCGAGAGCGGGCTTCCTATGCTAAGAAAGAGAGCGACTCATGCTCAAGATGAGGATCGTTACCCTTGAGTTCCTCTTTGGCGCCATTGAAAAGTAATCGGATGGAAATCACCGCACTTGCGTTGCCTCCGTGGATCCGGAGTCGGCTTGCGATTCAGAGCTCCGAAGCTCCTCCAATGGCGGATCTAGCTCTTCTTCTTCTTGCCTTAGCTCTCCTCTCTCCAAGGATTTAGAAAGAGAACAAGTGAAGAAAAGTGAGGTTTTCCAAGTCAACTCACGGGTATATCCCTTCAGGAACATCCCCCAGCCGTCGGATCTCAACCTAAGGAAACGAACGGCTTTGATTCGGGGCTGAAATGCCCAATCTGGGCCGAACACGGCCTGGCACACGCCCGTGTCCAGGGCCGTGTGCCGCATTCGCCGTCAAAATCGAATCACCTGGAACCTCACACGGGTATCGAACACGCCCGTGTACGAGCTGACACGCCCGTGTTCCAGCTGACACGGCCGTGAGGCCGGCCGTGTACCCCATGATTTTTCCCCCATTTTCAACCCGAGCACTGCACGGGTTCTAGGACACGCCCGTGTCCTTGCCCGTGTCACATTGACACGCCTGGACCCCAGGCCGTGTACACGGGACATTTCGTCGAGGTAAGAACTACGACTTGATGACACGGCCTTGGACACGCCCGTGTCCTAGGCCTTGTTCCTTGTCTCGACGATCGTCGAGTGAATCTCGACGACTCCCCGGGACGATCGTCGACACGGGTCGACACGCCCTGTGACATGCCCGTGTCGCAGGCCGTGTGCCCATTCTCGACGAATCGTCGAGTATAACTCGACGACTTCACGGCTAAGTGTCGACACGGGTCGACACGCCCGTGTCGCAGGCCGTGTGCCCATTCTCGACGAATCGTCGAGCATAACTCGACGACTTCAAGGCTAAGTGTCGACACACGCTTGACACGCCCCTGGGACACGCCCGTGTCCCAGGCCGTGTGCCTTCTGCCAGAACCCAAACTGGCCCAAAACGTCCCCCTTTGCTCCTTTGAGTTTCGGGGCGTTACAACTCTCCCCCTCTTAAAAGAATTTCGCCCACGAAATTACATAAAGGAAAGATATGTACAAAACCAAAATTTGTACCTGAGCGGAACAACTCCGGATATTCGTCAAGCATAGTCTGCTCTCTCTCTCCCAGGAGAGCTTCTCACGACCGCAATTGTCCCACCGGACCTTGACCATCCTGATCTCTTTATTGCGTAGCCGCTTGACCTCCGAGTCCTCAATCCGCACGGGCTTGACCTTTGTCGTTAGCCCACTATCCACCGGCACTTGATCGACCGCGATCACATGCGTAGGCTCTTGCACCGCCTTCCGAAGCACCGAAATATGAAATACATCATGTAAACCACTTAGCTACACTGAAAGCTTCAGCCTATAGGCCGCTTCTCCAACTCGCTCCAGAACCTCAAACGGTCCAAGGTACCTCGGGCTTAGCTTTTTCAATCGCCGCACCTGCGAGACACCCTTGAACGGCTTGATCTTTAAGTATACATAATCGCCCACAGTGAACTCCACGTTCCTGTGTTTGGCATTATAGTACTTTGCTTGCCGGTCCTGAGCAATAAGCAACCTCTCCCGAATGGTTCTCACCAAAGAAGTAGCACCCTCTACTTCCGATCGCTTATACAACTTTGACTCACCCGTTTCTATCCAAGACAACGGCGTGCGACATCTTCTACCATATAGGGCCTCGAAAGGCGCCATCTGAATACTTGCTTGGTAGCTGTTGTTGTATGCGAACTCCACCAAATAAAGGTGGTCTTCCCATTGCTTTCTGAAATCCAAGACACACATGCGAAGCATGTCTTCCATGGTTCTATTGACCCTCTCGGTCTGCCCATCCGTTTGCGGATGGAAGGCTGTGCTGAACTTCAACTTAGTTCCCAACATTTGCTGCATCAGCCTCCAATCATTGGACGTGAACCGCCCATCTCGGTCACTCACGATGCTGCGGGGCACACCATGAAGCCGTACGATATTATCCACATAAAGCTTTGCCAGCTTCTCCACCGGATCGTCCTTCCTACGCGGAATAAAATGCGACACCTTCGTTAGTCGATCAACAACCACCCAAATGGCGTCGTTCCCCTTTTACGACCTTGGCAAACCGTGCACAAAGTCCATAGAGATGTCGTCAAATTTCCACTCCGGAATAGGCAAGGACTTAAGAAATCCTCCCGGCTTTTGGCACTCCGCCTTTACCAAGGCGCAGGTTTGGCACTTCGCTACGTATAGCGCCACATCCTTTTTCAAACCCGGCCACCAAAATAGTTTCTTTATATCACGGTACATCTTCGTGCTCCCCGGGTGAATTGAGTACTTGGTATGGTGCGCCTCGTACAACAACTCCACCCGTAAATTGCCCACACTTGGGACGCACAAACGACCGTCTTTCCAAAGCAATCCGTCCTCCACGACGAATTGGGAATTTGACCCATCCAGAGCCTCTATCATGGACTGCTTCATATGAGCATCCATATCCAAAGCCTGCCGAATCCGATCAGCCAGGTATATTGGACTTCAGTCCAATTCAGAACTGCTTCAGCACTTGATTGTCTGTCCACAAAAACAATCTCCAACGCCTCCAACTCCCGCACCAACCGCTCATCGTGCACCGATAGCCAATTGGCTTGAGCTGGGGCTCGGCGACTCAACGCGTCCGCAACCGCATTCCCTTTGCCAGGCACGTAGTGGATCTTGAATGTATAGTCCCCCAGGAACTCCATCCACCTACGCTGCCGCATATTCAGATCGTTCTGATCAATTAGATACTTTAGGCTCTTGTGATCGGTGTAGATATCAATCTTCACACCGTACAAATAGTGTCTCCACAGCTTCAAAGCAAAAATCACGGCCGCTAACTCCAAGTCATGGACCGGATAATTCCTCTCGTGCAATTTTAGCTGTCTCGAGCCATAAGCTATCACGCTTCCGTGCTGCAGTAGCACGCAACCCAAACCGCTGCCTGAAGCATCGCTATATATCTCATAGCCTTCGGTTCCACATGGCGAACTCAGCACAGGCGCCGTGGTCATCCGACACTTCAATTCCTCAAAAGCTCGCGCGCACTCCGGCGTCCAAACGAACTTATGCTCCTTCCTCGTCAAAGTAGTGAGAGGTAGCGCTATCCGCGAGAAGTTCTCTACGAAGCGCCTATAATAACCGGCAAGCCCCAAAAAGCTCCGGACTTCTGCTACCGTAGCAAGCTCAGGCCACTCCCGTATCGCAACAATCTTCGCCGGATCCACCGCAATACCCTCTCCACTCACTATATGCCCGAGGAACGCCACTGAGGATAGCCAAAACTCGCACTTCGAGAACTTGGCATACAACTGATTTCTCCTTAGCGTCTCCAACACCAAATGAAGATGCTTGAAGTGATCTTCCTCACTTTGCGAGTACACCAAAATATCGTTGATGAAGACGATCACAAAATGGTCCAAGTACTCCCTGAACGTCCTGTTCATCAAATCCATGAATACTAACGGCGCATTAGTCAGCCCAAATGGCATGACCGTAAACTAATAATGCCCGTATCTCGTACTAAATGCTGTCTTCGGGATATCACTCTCCCTTATCCGCAGCTGATAGTACCCAGACTTGAGATCTAACTTCGAGTACACCGTCGACCCGACTAACTGATCGAAGAGATCATCAATCCGGGGGATCAGGTACTTGTTCTTCTCCGTCAGCTTGTTTAGCTCCCGATAATCATTACATAGCCTCAAGCTTCTGTCCTTCTTCTTAACAAAGAGGACCGGTGCGCTCCAAGGCGAAGAACTCGGGCGCACATACCCTTGCTCCAACAACTCTTGCAGTTGAACTTTCAGCTCCGCCATTTCCTTAGGCGCTAGCCGATACGGAGATCGTGACACAGGCTTTGCACCTGGCACTAGCTCGATCGTAAAATCTATCTCCCACTGAGGCGGGGCTCCAGGAAGATCTGCGGGGAACACATCAGGGTATTCCGATACCACTGAAATACAATCCAAAGCGGGCTTCGGCTTTACAACCTCCACTAGTATAAAGAACAGTTCTGCACCAGCACGAACCGCCTTCACCACCTGAAGAGCAGACATCAATGTCTTGCTCGACCCCTTTAAGCACGTAAAAGTCGTCTCACGACTCACTCCCAGCTTGACTTCCTTGCTACCGCAATCTATATGGGCCTGCTGCTCCGAGAGCCAGTCCATGCCAAATATGACGTCGAACTCCACTAACGGAAGTAAAGACACTCGCAGGTCGAACGCCTGCTCCCCAATACGAATCTTAACATTGCAGATCCTATCCGCTCGCATCGAACACCCATTAGGCAACAACACATCCAACTTATCCTTCGCCATCGAAGAAGGGACTCCGATGCGTGATATAAATCCTTCGGACAAGAAGGAGTGTGAAGCTCCCGTATCGAAGAGTGCTCGTGCCGAATTTTCACAAATCAATACAAATCCTAAACAAGTAGTGGTAGGTAACATGTGCATCACAAGCATATAAAGAAATTGACTTGCTATAAATTGAATCGTACCTGTCACCACATCAGCTTGTTTAATGGCCTCCTGTTGGCCAAGATTGTAGACCCTTGGTTGGGCCGGAGCATAGTGGGATGCGGTCGACTCCACCACCTTTCCCTTCTCTTCATAAGTGGCTCCCGGCCTCCTCTCGGACTTAGGACGTCCGCTCCAACAATCACGGGCGAAATGCCCCGTCTTTCCACATGTAAAGCACGCGCCCGGGGTCCGACTCGTAGTCGCCCCAGAAGTGCCAGAAGGACCTAGACCCGAAGTCCTATGCTTCTTGAAAGACCTCTGATAGCCGGACTTTGAAGTAGTCGGCACTCTGAACTCAGATTTCTTTTCACCCAAGCTTTTCTTCGCTTGCACGTTCTTCATGTCCTTCTCCAAGGACCGGGCAGTATTGACCAAGGTTAAGAAACTCTGCGTCATCGGCCCCGAGAGTAGCAACCTCAACTCGTCTATCAACCCTTCGTAGAAGCGATTAGTCTTGCGCTCCTCATCCATGATGGTGGAGCTAGCATAACGACTCAACCGCGTAAACTCGTGGAGATATTCATCCACGCTCCTCTCACCCTGCACCAACTTCAGGAACTCATTCTCCATTGAAATCCTCTGAGTAGAAGGGAGGTATCTTGCTAAGAACAATCCCGAGAACTTTTCCATCGGAACGTCTATCAGTTGTCTACCTCTCAAATGATGCAGCTCCAATCCTTCCCACCACATCCTCGCTTCACCGTCCAGCAGGAACGTAGCGATGGTGGTCATTTGCCACTCCTCCGTCTCCGTCGCCGTCATGACTCTCTTCACCCTAGAGAGCCAGTCTTCAGCCTGAGATGGGGTTCCCAACCCCGAGAATAACGGAGGGTTAAAGCTCATTACATGCTTTAGCTGCCTCTCAGTTGCCCTCCTTGGCACTATTGGTTTTACAACCACTTGCTCCACCCTCCTCGGCTCAGCCTCTTGCAGAGGTTCTTGCTCCATCACAGGAGCGGGCTGCTGCGCTTGCCTTCCAGGCTGCGCATTAATCACGACCAACACCGCTTCAGCCACCAATCATATATTTTCAGCCGACAGAGGTGTTGCAGGAGCAACATCCGGTGCAATACTAGCCTCAGAAACTCGGCGTTCTGACGGCCCAACACCACTTCTGGTCACCTATAGTGGTACAAAACACCGTTAAGCGACCAAATACATTGCAAACAGCAATTATAGGAACACGCAGGTTCCTCAAACACGAGTATTTTCATTCCTAAGGGGACATTCATGGGTTCTTTTACCATTATAACGATGACGCATGCAATGTGCTCACCACCCCTTAAAAAAAATTCGTCCACGAATTCAGTTTAAGCCCGACCAAAACCAGTAGTCTGATACCAAATTGTAACACCCCCTATCCGTCGCATAGTATATAGCAGTAGGTCCGGCCGGGGCCCGACGCCATATACCACAGACAGACCGGGTGGTTACGTATGGAAACCATCCAACCAATCTCAACGTCCTACACAGAGCATTCTAGCGGAAGCAGTTTATATAAGTTGTAAACAAGAACCCAGCATTAGAGCACGAATGTCCACTAGTACATAATTAGGAATGTTATACAAAATACCCAAAATCGGCCTTAAGGCCTTACAGAGTGTTTCACTTGAATAATACATGATTTACAAACCTCGGCACGCAGGCCGGTCATACATGAATAAAACAGAAACATTTCTACTTGGGCCTTCGAGGGCCAGCTTCGCAAAAAAGGCTTTAGCCCGCTATTAACCGCTTGGTCCAGCTGCACCTGCAAGCAACAAACCACCGCACGGTGGCAAAACAAGGCAACGGTCAGCAATGCTGACCAAATTATAACGATCCCGCCCCCAACTCGGGGCGGCGATGCTCCTTCCCTGCATTTCATTAGCATAAGCGAGCAATTTATATAACCATAGCCATTTCATCACAGGCGTTGGCTCGCACGGCCACACGCCCCGTGCACTCAGGGCACATTCTCGGTGAACCGGTCGATGTCACGTCAATTAAAGCCATTAACATTCCGGACTCACCACCGCCACTTAGACGGCCAAACCTATGAGCAATTTGTCTTCCTGGCCTGGGTCACGACAGTTTAAGCCATTGACCGCCGAAGACCCTCATCTATGCCAACGGCGAGTGCCACGTAACCTTAGGTCTCTCTAACCCGAACGACATAGAGTGGGTACGGTTCCATCTAACCCGTGCTCACATCGCAACGACAATTTACGCCATTTGCGCGGGTCAAACTTTCGCCGAGTCCCATTCTACCGCAAGTCACATAACATCGTTATGTTCAAGTTGGCTCTCAGGCCACCAAGTTGGCAAGATCTCGTATCCGCCCAGTTTTCCGGGTGCACCTTTGGGTTAGTCCCCAAGGCTCCCTGCTGCAATCTACCGCGTAGAAAACCCGAAAAACAACCAATAGCACGGAGTCTTCTCCGGCCTTATGCAATGCAACATCACCGATCCAGACCAACATGTCCGGGTAGGCTTCACACATCATGCCTACGTCCGTTCTCGCATACGGACTCTAAACGACGGGGACTTTACATATCTACCCGAAGGAACGCCTCCAACTCTCCGCAAACTCGCGAGAGCGGGCTTCCTATGCTAAGAAAGAGAGCGACTCATGCTCAAGATGAGGATCGTTACCCTTGAGTTCCTCTTTGGCGCCATTGAAAAGTAATCGGATGGAAATCACCGCACTTGCGTTGCCTCCGTGGATCCGGAGTCGGCTTGCGATTCGGAGCTCCGAAGCTCCTCCAATGGCGGATCTAGCTCTTCTTCTTCTTGCCTTAGCTCTCCTCTCTCCAAGGATTTAGAAAGAGAACAAGTGAAGAAAAGTGAGGTTTTCCAAGTCAACTCACGGGTATATCCCTTCAGGAACATCCCCCAGCCGTCGGATCTCAACCTAAGGAAACGAACGGCTTTGATTCGGGGCTGAAATGCCCAATCTGGGTCGAACACGGCCTGACACACGCCCGTGTCCAGGGCCGTGTGCCGCATTCGCCGTCAAAATCGAATCACCTGGAACCTCACACGGGTATCGAACACGCCCGTGTTCGAGTTGACATGCCCGTGTTCCAGCTGACACGGCCGTGAGGCCGGCCGTGTACCCCATGATTTTTCCCCCATTTTCAACCCGAACACTGCACGGGTTCTAGGACATGCTCGTGTCCTTGCCCGTGTCACATTGACATGCCTGGACCCCAGGCCGTGTACACGGGACATTTCGTCGAGGGAAGAACGACGACTTGATGACACGGCCTTGGACACGCCCGTGTCCTAGGCCGTGTTCCTTGTCTCGACGATCGTCGAGTGAATCTCGACGACTCCCCGGGACGATCGTCGACACGGGTCGACACGCCCTGCGACACGCCCGTGTCGCAGGCCGTGTGCCCATTCTCGACGAATCGTCGAGTATAACTCGACGACTTCACGGCTAAGTGTCGACACGGGTCGACACGCCCTGCGACACGCCCGTGTCGCAGGCCGTGTGCCCATTCTCGACGAATCGTCGAGTATAACTCGACGACTTCGCGGCTAAGTGTCGACACACGCTTGACACGCCCTGGGACACGCCCGTGTCCCAGGCCGTGTGCCTTCTGCCAGAACCCAAACTGGCCCAAAACGTCCCCCTTTGCTCCTTTGAGTTTCGGGGCGTTACAGAGTATATTACTCGAGTTCTAGAAGTACTACTCGAGTATATAAAAATGAACTACTCGAGTATATCAGAAACTTACTCGAGACAAACACTTGGAAAAAATTCTGGAGTAGGAAAAATTGAACTACTCGAGTATGTAATATGGACTACTCGAGACAGAATGTTCTACTCGAGTATATAACATGAACTACTCGAGTAAATCACTTAGTGAAATTTTTCTGGAAAAGAATTCTGGATTACACAAGTAAAATCATTTGACTACTTGAGTAGTAGATGAACTACTCGAGTATATGAGTTAGACTACTCGAGTAACTAAAACTACACGAGAGTCAGAATATCATTAACTCGAGATAGAAGATTGAACTACTCGAGTATATATAATACTACTCGAGTATTTCACTTAGACAAATTTGAGAAGAGAGAATCTGGAAACTCGAGAGATAAGAGGAAATTACTCGAGTATACAAGATGAATTACTCGAGAGCCATAATTAGATGACTCAAGTACATCATGACTACTCGAGTAAGTGAATTACTACTCGAGTATAAACTCAGTAACTTACTCAAGTAAATAATAAGGTACTCGAGTACTTTACTTGGGAATTATTTTTTCTGACAGATTTTCTTCTTCTAAGGGAAATCAGCATCAAGTCTTTTTCTCATAGTCCTAGAGCTTGAATATGAAGTGTATCCCAACAGAGAGGCTACACAGGAGTCAACACTTTGGAATACACAATGAGGGATTACATTGTATGTTCCTATGTTTGGTGACCCATTGTAGACTGACATTGGTCTACACTTCCCATTAGAATCCTGCAAACACATAACTAAAACCAAGCATCAAATACAACTTAATTCATCTTAGTTCAAGGGTGACTTCATCATATCTGGGTTAGTGTGGATACAATACCCAACAGACAGTTTCAGTCAATGCTTCTAATGAAGAGGCAAGATAGATAACATTGAGTGACTTAACATCACTCAACGCTTAATGAAGTACTAGAATTTTCTCTAAGTCCAGAAGGTGATGACCAATGCTGATGTAACCAAAAGTCAACAAGTCAAAGTTTTTCATGCCGTTGTGGGAAGGCTACAGCAGCACCGGATGACCACTGCTGACGTCACCAGAAGTCAACAAAGTCAAAATAGTTCAAGCTGTTGCGGGAAAGCTACAATAGCGCTGAAAACTATATTTCTCCTTTTCTGAGGGAGGTGGCACTCACCATCCTTAGCTGGGCCCGCACTCAAATTGTGTCGTTGATTCAAATCAACACATATTAAAAGAAGAAAGGAAAGGGGATTAGGGTTACCAAGAAAAAATGCAGAACACACGAATAAAATACGGATAATAGAGGTGGTTGGACTTCATCTTCTCCAACAAGATTAAAAGAAAAGTCCAGCAGAGCAAGCCATCTGGCAAAGAAAGATAGCTGAAGCTCTTTCTAGTTTAGCATGATTGTTCTCTCCAGAACAAGGCAGTTGAGTCTTCAAATAAGCAAGGGGATAGCTGTGTGAAGCGCCGTCAGCCTTCATCACCAGATAGTTATTCACCTGTATAGCAAAGGAGCAGTTGGCTGTAGAAGAAGGCTTATTCCTTCTACAGCAAGAGGGCTGGACTAAAATATGCTCAGTACAGCAAAGCAGACTCAGAGATTTATCTCTGAGTTAGTGTTTTATAATTACTTAACTTCCTGTACAAATTCCTGTTGGATTCAGTTTATTTGAATATGAGCTGTAGGGTCTTTTGGCCTGAGTTGTAGGTGACTAATTAGTCACTAAGGTAGGTTCCCTGATGTGGTACTGAGGTAGGATCTAAGTGTGAATCTGAGAGTTGGGTTGTCCTCTCAGACTGAGTAGTAGGACTTAGAGAGAAGGCTGAGGTAGGTGACTGTTAAGTCATTGAGCTATAGGTGACATGTGTGTCACTGAGTTGTAGGCCTTGGAGGAGGCTGAGCTATAGGTGCCTGGAAGGGCACTGAGGTAGGCACTTCGAAGGGTACTGAGTTATAGGAGTGTTGTGATACTCTGAGAGTAGGGCTTTATGCCTGAAGTTGTAGGGCTGAAAATACTGAGATGTAGGCCTTAGAGATAAGGCTTAGGTAGGTGGTCAGTGAACCACTGAGCTGTAGGAGCACTCCAGGGCTCTGAGGTAGAAACCTTTGTGGTTCTGAGGTAGGTTTCTGAAGAGAACCTGAGTGTAAGGCTGAGGGCCCGAGGTGTAAGCTCTGAGGAGCATTTTGGTGGAGTTTGGGCCTAGTCCAAAAAAATAATTGAAGAGGTGGGAGGGAAAGTGGATGTACCCAATTGGGGAACCACTATAAACAACAGTGCGTTTGGCTGTGTTGTTTGCTTTTCTCTTATATTACAATTGTTAAGGACAAGCTCTAGATCATCTAGTAAGAAATCAGTAAAAAGAATTAAAACTTTCAAAGACCTATTCACCCCCCCTCAAGTTGACTTGCTAACCTTAAGTTAAATAACTTTCAAGTGGTATCAGAGAGAGGTTCCTCAAAAAGGATCTAACAATCTGAGTATACCTCCAAGGTTAGTTATAAGATATAATTTTGAGGTCAGTAATGAACTATAAGGAGTTAGGGGCCATGAAGCTACCAATCTGCAGGAAGGAAGGATTTGGCCTCTAGAAGAAAAGGGTCAGACTGTTCATGGAAGCATCTGACCCTATGATCTATATAACTGTAGTAGAAGGACCTTTTAACCCCATAAAGGCTTCAACTATAGATCCAATTCTGAAAGTTCCCAAGGCATACACTGAGATGGACATAGATGAGGTAATTCTGTCTACCATGGACAAAAGGGCATAAAATATTATAGCCAGTGTCATTGATGACTCAACCTTCCAAAATCTTCTACACTGCAAGACCTCCAAGGAAATGTGGGGAACCCTTGTGGTCTACATGGAAGGCTTTGAGGAAGTTAGAGATGATAGGAAGTTCATGCTCAACCAAAAGTATGAGGCTTTCAGACAAAACAAATCTGAAAAGGTGGCTGACTGCTTTGAAAGTTGAGTTTTATAAGAAATGTCATGAGGTGCCTGAACTCAAGAAAATCCTTGAGTGTCATACCAAGGTCCTAGAAGAAAAATCTAAACATATTAAATATCTAGAACAAAAATTTACTAAGAGATTAGGGATTGTGATTAACCCTTCTCAATCTCTTGATAGGTTTCCAAAAATAGCAACTTGTCAAACATTTGAGAAGCTGGGTATTAATCACACTAATTGTCAACTCAAATCAAATATCTCTGATAAGTTGACGGTTTTTCAAAAAATGAATTTACCTTGTAAAACTATCAAGTTTGCACCACTCCAGAAGGATCAATCTAATGTGTGCTCCACAAGTAGGGTGAAGACACATGATCTCATAAAGAGTGATACTGTCCACTGTAGCCATAATGTTCAGGATAAGTTCTTTCGATTTGGATCCAAATATCCATTATCTAAGGAGATGAGAGAGTCCACAAGATGGCCGGCTCAAAAAATACATTTGCCCCATCCCGGACCAGTTGTATTTAGTTCTTCAGCACCTTTACTCGGGAAGAAGGAGGAAGCATCATGCAATGCTCATGCAGCAAAGTCTGGTGCTGCTCACATCTCTCATGGACAATAATTTTGTGATGTCCTAAAGAGAAGGTACAACATTCATAAATGTTGGTGCTATGGGAAGGTGGGCCACTTTGCCATTGAATATTAGCACAACCCGAATGTGGCTAGTGGACAGAAAGGTGCTCAGCTCAAGCAGAGAGTTGGGCAAAAGTTTTATAATACTAACAAAAACCTGGGATCCAATTATCATTGGGTGCCTAAGGGTAAATGATTCTTTTTTGAAGGGTAGTCCAAATAGCTGTCTAGATAAGACTTGGTATTTGGACAATGGATGTTCCAGGTAAATGTCTGAGACATGATGATTGCTCAAGGAATAAGCTCCATGTAAAGTAATAAACTAAGGTTGAGGCTGCCAAGTATGTAATCCTCAAAATCTAGAGGCATCACGCCTCAAGGTAAGTGTCTCTATCTTGTATAGAGACTAAGTTTGCTAATTGATAGATTAATTTAGATATGCTTAGGATGAACCTAATCAAGCACACCAAATAGAAAAAAGTGATTCAACTATTCCATATAATTATCTGCATTGTTAAATTATGCAGCCTTTACTCTCAGATTCAAATAACTGGTAAATCAGTGCATAATTAGGTTCCTAATAGAACTAGATTATTAGCTTGATAGGTCTCCATTATATTTATAATTAAGAAAATATTTTGATTAATGGCGTGACAAATAGAATGTACATCCAGACAGTGAGGGAAGCTACAAATTAATAAAGCATTGAGTAAATGATAGAAAAGATGAGAGGTATAGCAGAAGCGCTAAATGTAACACCCCAATCTGTCACATGGTATATAACAGAAGGTCCAGCTGGAACCCGACGTCATATACCACAGACAGTCGGAAGGATTACCAAATGAATATTCAAATCATCCAATTAATACTACTCGTCCTACACATAGCATTCTAGCGGAAGTTTTTAAAGTTGAAAGAACTCAAATCTTAATTCCAATATATAAGAATGTCCACGACCACAACCACAGGAATGAACACAAATACACTGAAAAGGTACCTGGCCTTATGGCCTTACAAATGTTCACATAATAAAACATGTCTTACATACATCGGCTCGTAGGCCGGCCACACATGATAAAATTAAAAACAACTATTCTACAGCCTTCTAGGGCCAACACAACAACATGGTCTCCAGCCCGCTATTTGGCACTCGGCTCCGCAGCACCTGCAAGCACATACCACCTCACGGTGGCAAACAAAGCAACGGTCAGCTAAAAGCCGACCAAATTATAACGACCCCGTCCCTTACTCAGGACGGCGGTGCTCTTTCCCTGCATAACATTAGCCCAATAAAATAATAAAGCGCGACTATTCTACGCCACAGGTGTAGGTTCGCACGGCCAAACACCCCGTGCACTCAGGGCACATTAACGGTGAGTCCTAACATATCAGCGTCTCCACCACCATCCCAAAGATGGCAACCAAGTGAGAATTTAGCCTATCTAACTACCGTCTAAGGCTTCCGACTATTCCAACGGCCAGTGCCCTTTTCGGATTTCTCGCACCGTTCCACATAGCCTAGGTCCGATTCCACTTGCCCGTTGCTCACGCCGCCTATACAATTTAAGTTGTACGCGCGGGCAAAGCTTCTCTCGGATCCCAAAATTTCCCAAACAATGTCATAACCCAGTTATGATCAAGGACGGTTCCCAGACCGCCAAGTTAGCAGAACACGTTTCCGCTCAGTTTTCCGGGTGCGCCTTGAAGCTAACCTCCAAGGATCCCTGGTGCAATCTACCGCGTAGAAACCCGAAAAACCTAAAGCACGGAGTCTTCTTCGGCAAAACATATCAAATGCAACATCACCGATCCAGACAATACACGTCCGGGTAGGCTTCACACACAATGCCTATGCCCGTACTTATGATTCCGGACTCTATATGCAACACAAGGGGGATTATTCACATCAACCCCAAGGAACACCACGCACTCACCACACACTTGTGGGAGCGGGATTCCCTATGCAGAAAGAAAGAGCTTCACATGCTCAAGTTGAGAATCGTTACCCTTGTAGTCCATTTTAGAGCCATGGAAAAACTACACGGTCAGAACTCTTTGCAACGACCTTTCCTCCACAGATCCACTCTCAGATTTCGAAACGGTGCTCCAATGCTCTGCTGGCGGCCGGAATCCACCTCCTTCTTCCTCTTCTCTCAAACACCTTGGAAAGAGAAATCCTTGGAGAGAAATGAGGGATTAACTCCCCTATTACCGGCCTTAACAGAGCAGGAAACCATCTGGGCCGTTGGATCTTAATTAAAGAAAACGAACGGCTCAGATCCGCTCAAAAATCTCTAGACCTGGGCCGAACAGGGCGTGGCACACGGCCGTGTGCCTCACTCCAGGCACGATCGTCTAACTCAGACCAAACTTACGGGCACAGACACGCTCGTGTCTCACCCGACACGCCCGTGTCGGGTCTCTCGACATGCCCGTGTTCAGGGGCGTGTCACGCATAACTGCCATGACAACGGACACGACCCAAAAGAACAAGGGTAGTGACACGGGTATGCACGCGCCCGTGCACCTGAAATTCGTCGAACAACAATCGTCGATCGCCGAACGCAGAACACGGGTATAGACACGGTTAGGAACACGCCCGTGTCCAACGACATGCCAGTGTCCTTTAGCCGTGTTTGTAGCCGTGTCCTTCTCGGGAAGAAAATGGCCAAAAACACAAGCCAGACACGGCCTTAGACACTCCCGTGTCCTAGGCCATGTACCCCTATACAGGCACCAAAAATCCCCTTTTTATGCGACCGACTCAAATACAATTTTCGGGGCTTTACAAATCTCCCCCACTTAAGGAATTTCATCCCGAAATTAAGAAAAGGGTACACAAATCGAGATAATACCTGAGTGGAATAACTCGGGGTATTCCTCCAACATAGCTTGCTCTCGCTCCAAAGAAAGCTCCTCCCGTCCGTAATTATCCCATCAGACTTTCACCACACGGATATCCTTGTTGCGGAGTCGCTTGACTGCAACATCTTCAATACATACTGGCTTGACCCTTGTGGTCAACTCATAATCAACTGGTACTTGATTATCCGCAATGACCTGCGAAGGCTCTTGCACATCCTTACGCAACACCGATACGTGGAACACGTCATGCAGCCCACTCAATTCTGCTGACAGCTTCAATCTATACGCCGCCTCACCAACAAGCTCCAGGATTTCAAATGGTCCAAGGTATCTCGGACTCAGCTTTTTCAAGCATCGAACCCGCGATACACCCTTGAACGGCTTGATTTTTAAGTACACCCAATCGCCAACATCGAACTCCACATTCCTATATTTGGCGTTATAGTACTTTGACTGCCTATCCTGAGCGATCTTCAACCTTCCTTGAATTGTCTGTATCACTGAAGAGGCATCTTCCACCGCTTGACGTTTATAAAACTTCGATTCGCCTGCCTCCAACCAAGACAATGGTGTACGACACTTCCTCCCGTACAAGGCTTCGAAAGGCGCCATTCCAATACTTTCCTGAAAGCTATTGTTGTACGCAAACTCCACCATGTACAGGTGATCTTCCCACTGCTTTCCAAAATCTAGGACGCACATGCGAAGCATGTCCTTCAACGTCCGGTTGACCGTCTCGGTTTGGCCATCCGTCTGCGGATGAAAGGTTGTACTGAACTTTAGCTTAGTACCCAACAGACTATGCACCAACCTCCAGTCATTCGACGTAAAGCATCCATCTCGATCACTAACAATACTGTGGGGCACACCATGCAATCGTACAATATTCTCCACATAAAGTTTGGCTAATTTTTCCACCGGATATTCCTTCCTGACCGGAATAAAGTGCGACACCTTTGTCAACCTATCCACGATCACCCAAATGGCGTCGCTTCCCCTCTATGACTTCGGCAAACCATGTACAAAATCCATCGATATGTCATCGAATTTCCATTCTGGGATAGGTAGGGGCTTCAAGAAACCTCCGGGCTTCTGGCATTTTTCCTTCACCAATGCACAAGTACGACACTTGGCCACATAAAGTGCTACATCTTTCTTCAATCCTGGCCACCAGAATAATTTCTTCATTTCTCTATACATCTTTGTACTTCCCGGGTGGATCGAGTACTTGGTATGATGAGCCTCATACATCAACTCCTCCCGAAGATTATCCGCACTAGGAATGCATAGGCGACCGTCCTTCCTTAGCAACCCATCCTCAACCACAAACTGGGAATTTGTCCCATCCAAGGATTCATCTAAGTTTTGCTTCATGCTGCTATCCTGAACCAAAGCCCACCGAACTCTATCCGCAAGGTCACACTGCACCTCTGTCCAAAACAATTTCGCTTCGACACTAGACTGCTTGTCGACACAAGATATCTCCAAAGCCTCCAATTCATGGACAAATCTCTCATCATGTACCAATAACCAGTTGGCTTGTGCGGGAACCTTACGACTCAAAGCATCCGCCACTGCATTTCCCTTCCCAGACACATAGTGAATCTTGAAGGTGTAGTCCCCTAAGAACTCCATCCACCTCCGTTGCCTCATGTTTAGATCCTTTTGGTCCAAAAGGTACTTCAAGCTCTTATGATCGGTGTAAATATCGACCTTCACACCGTACAAGTAGTGCCTCCAAAGTTTTAGAGCAAATATCACGGCCGCTAACTCTAAGTCGTGGACCGGATAATTCCTCTCATGAACCTTCAACTGTCGAGAACCATAAGCTATCACTCTCCCATGCTGTAGCAGAACACAGCCCAAACCACTGCACGAACCATCCCTATAGATCTCGAACCCTTTGGTTCCATCTGGCGAACATAAAATAGGCGCCATGGTCAACCGCCTCTTCAAATCTTCAAAAGCCTGATCCCACTCTGAAGACCACACAAACTTCTAATCCTTCCTAGTCAGCGTCGTGAGTGGTAGCGCTATCCACAAGAAGTTCTCTACGAAGCGCCTGTAGTAGCCAGCAAGCCCCAAAAAACTACGGACCTCTGCCACTGTAGTCAAAGCAGGCCACTCCCGTATCGCCACTATCTTCGCCGGATCCACAGCTATCCCTTCTCCACTGACAACATGACCAAGGAATGCTATCGAGGATAACCAGAATTCACACTTGGAGAACTTAGTATACAACTGATTCCTCCTCAACGTCTCCAACACCATGTGTAGATGATTATAGTGATCCTCCTCGCACTGTGAGTACACCAGGATATCATCGATAAATACTATCTCAAAACGATCCAAGTACTCTCTGAACGTCCTATTCCTCAGATCCATAAACACGGACGACGCATTCGTCAACCCAAACGGCATGACCGTGAACTCGTAATGCCCAAACCGCGTACTGAATGCTGTCTTAGGGATGTCGCTCTCCCTTATCCTTAACTGATAGTATCCGGATTTCAGATCTAACTTCGAATATACCGTTGACCCAACCAACTGATCAAACAGATCGTCAATCCTCAGAATCGGATACTTATTCTTTTCTGTAAGCTTGTTCAATTCCCGATAATCGATACAAAGCCGCAAGCTCCCATCTTTCTACTTAACAAAGAGAACTGGTGCGCTCCAAGGCGACGAACTTGGACGCGCATAACCTTGCTCTAGCAACTCTTGTAGTTGCACCTTCAACTCTGCCATCTCTCTTGGCGCTATCCGATATGGAGAGCGTGACACCGGTTTGGCGCCCGGTACCAGCTCAATGGTAAAATCAATCTCCCGCTGAGGAGGGGCTCCTGGGAGATCATCTGGAAACACATCGGGATACTCAGACACAACTGGGATGCTGTCCAAACTAGGCTTAGGCGTCGAAGTCTGCACTAGAGTGACATACAACTCTGCCCCAGACCGAACTGCCATGATCACCTGAAGGGCCGACATCAAAACTTTCCCTGACCCCTTCATGCCCGCAAACGTAGTCTCCCGATCAGTGTCCAGACCCAACTTGACTTCCTTACGGTTGCAATCAATGCATGCCCCCTGCTCCGACAGCCAATCCATACCGAATATTACGTCGAACTTTATTAACGGTAGAACCAACGCTCGCAAAACAAACTCCTGATCTCCAATCCGAATCTTCACCACGCAGACTCTATCCACACGCATGGAGCACCCATTGGGCAACAACACATCCAACCTGTCTTTTGCCATCGAGGACGGAACCCCGATGCGCGATATGAATTTTTCGGACAAGAAGGAATGCGATGCACCCGTATCAAACAGGGCTCTCGCCGGAGACTCAAATATAAACACAAAGCCTAGCACCAATAAAAGTAAGCTAACAACAAAAGAGGTAATGACTATGAAAGTTAAACTACTACAATTTAACTCATACCTGTCACCACGTCTGCTTGCTTTATGGCCTCTTGAAGACCAAGGTTGTAGACTTTAGGCTGGGCTGGAGCATGATGGGACGTGGTTGACTCCACCGCCTTCCCTTTCTCCTCATAGGTCGCTTCAGGCTTCCTATCGGACCTTGAACGTCCGCTCCAACACTCACGAGAAAAATGCCCCGTCTTCCCATAGTTGTAGCAAGCTCCTGGGACTCCACTTATAGTTGCCCCCGACGCACCAGACTGAGGGGCTGAGTTCGAAGTCCTCTGCTTCTTGCTCCATCTGCGGAAACTTGACTTGTTATTTGGCACCTTGAACTCGGACTTCTTTTCTCCTGGGTCCTTCTTCTCTTGAACTTTCTTAGCGACCTTCTCCAATGATCGGGCCGAATTGACCAATGCTAGGAAGCCTTGCGCCTTAGGCCCAGCAAGTAGTAACTATAGATCGCCACATAGACCCTCATAAAACCGGTTGGTCTTCCGCTCTTCTTCCATAAACGTGGCACCAGCATAATGACCCAACCGTTTGAACTCGTGGAGGTACTCGTCCACGCTTCTGGCTCCCTGAGTCAACCCAAGAAATTGGTTCTCCATCTCAAGCTTCTGAGCAGAGGGTAAAAATCTGGCTAGGAACAATCTTGAAAATTCCTCCATAGGCACATCAGCAAGTTGCCTTCCCACTAGAAGATGAAACTCCAACTCATCCCACCACAGCCTCGCTTCACCCACCAAAAGAAAAGTCTCTATGGTGGTCTTCTGCCATTCCTTAGTTAACGTGGTCATCAACACCCTCTTTATCGAAGAGAGCCAGTCTTCATCTTGAGCTGGCGTTCCAACCCCATCTAATCTCGGAGGATTAAAGCCCATCACATGCTTTAGCTGCTTCTCCGTAGCTCTCCTCGGCTCTACCAGATCAACTGCTGCGCGCTCCTCCACTCTTGGCTCTGCCGCCCTAACCGGTTCTTGCTCATTCGCAGGAGGTACACGATGCATTTGCCCTGCAGGTTGGGCATTTATCATTGCAAATACGGCTTCAACCACGATCCTGATTGTTTCCGCTGAAGGAGGTGTAGTAGGCACGTCCCTTGGTGCACTACTTTCCGCTAATTACGGACGCTCTGACTGACCAGCACCGCTCCTAGCTGCCTATAGTAGCAAAGACACATGATTAGACGACAAATAAATTGCTAAAAACAATCATTGGAACACTCAAATTCCACAAAACAAGTGTATTTTCATTCCTAAGTGGACATTCATGGGTTCTTTTGATATTATAATGATGGCGCACACATGTGCTCACCACCCCTTAAAAGAATTCGCCCACGAATTCATTTAAGTCAGACTGTAACCAGAAGTCTGATACCAAATTGTAACACCCCCATCTGTCGCATGGTATATAACAGAAGGTCCAGCTGGAACCGACGTCATATACCACAGACAGTCGGAAGGATTACCAAATGAATATTCAAACCATCCAATTAATACTACTCGTTCTACACAGAGCATTCTAGCGGAAGTTTTTAAAGTTTAAAGAACCCAAATCTTAATTCCAATATATATAAGAATGTCCACGACCACAACCACAGGAATGAACCCAAATACACTGAAAAGGTAACTGGCCTTATGGCCTTACAAATGTTCACATAATAAAACATGTCTTATATACATCGGCTCGCAGGCCGGCCACAAATGATAAAAGTAAAAAACAACTATTCTACGGCCTTCTAGGGCCAACACAGCAACATGGGCTCAAGCCCGATATTTGGTACTCGGCTCCGCAGCACCTGCAAGCACATACCACCGTACGGTGGCAAACAAAGCAACGGTCAGCTATAGCCGACCAAATTATAACGACCACGCCCCTTACTCGGGACGGCAGTGCTCTTTCCCTGCATAACATTAGCCCAATAAAATAATAAAGCGCGACTATTAACGATGAGTCCTGACATATCAGTGTCTCCACCACCATCCCAAAGATGGCAGCCAAGTGAGCATTTAGCCTATCTGACCACCATCTAAGGCTTCCGACTATGCCAACGGCCAGTGCCCTTTTCGGATTTCTCACACCGTTCCACATAGCCTAGGTCCGATTCCACTTGCCCGTTGCTCACGCCGCTTATACAATTTAATTTCTACGTGCGGGCCAAGCTTCTGTCGGATCCCAAAATTTCCCAAACAATCTCATAACCCAGTTATAATCAAGGCCGGTTCCCAGACCGCCAAGTTAGCAGAACACGTTTCTGCTCAGTTTTCCGGGTACGCCTTGAAGCTAACCTCCAAGGATCCCTGCTGCAATCTACCGCATAGAAACCCGAAAAACCCAAAGCCCGGAGTCTTCTCCGACAAAACATATCAAATGCAACATCACCAATCCAGGCAATACACGTCCAGGTAGGCTTCACACACAATGCCTATGCCCGTACTTATGATTCCGGACTCTATATGAAACACAAGGGGGATTATTCACATCAACCCCAAGGAACACCACGCACTCACTGCACACTCGCGGGAGCGGGATTCCCTATGCAGAAAGAAAGAGCTTCACATGCTCAAGTTGAGATTCGTTACCCTTGTAGTCCGTTTTGGCGCCATGGAAAAACTACACGGTCAGAACTCTTCGTAACGACCTTTCCTCCACGGATCCGCTCTCAGATTTCGAAACGGTGCTCCGATGCTCCGCCGGTGGCCGGAATCCTCCTTCTTCTTCCTCTTCTCTCAAACACCTTGGAAAGAGAAAGCCTTGGAGAGAAATGAGGGATTAACTCCCGTATTCCCGGCCTTAACAGAGCAGGAAACCATCTGGGTCGTTGGATCTTAATTAAAGAAAATGAACGGCTCAGATCCGCTCAAAAATCTCCAGACCTTGGCCGAACACGGCGTGGCACACAGCCGTGTGATAGGCCGTGTGCCACACTCCAGGCACGATCGTCAAACTCAGACCTGAAAGTCCACCTAGTGTCGGCTATGTGCACCTATGGGGGGGGGAATAGGTGACGTGTGGTTCTTTTGCGGAATTTACAGATGTACCTGCACAATAAAAACAGCAAACACAGCACACAGAAAACACAGCAAATTTATAGTGGTTCCCCGACTTGGGTACATCCACTTTCCCCCTTCGACCTATCTCCCCAACAAGGGACGACTCGGTCACTTCACCAACGGGATTGAAATCCAATCCCTGCAATAACGGAAGGAGCCCTTCCACACGTGAGAGTCAACACTCCCACAAACTGGGTTGCACCCAACCCTTACAACACGGAACAAAAGTTCCTTTACAACAAAAATAAATATGAAATGTATATGAAATACAAACTTCTTTCGGAGACTACGGTGTTCCTCTTCGTTCGACGACGTGTTCTCGAGGTCGATGAGGAGTCTACAACCTTGGTCTCTCTTGGAGAGGATCTCCCGAAACCGGCGGCGGCAATCCGAGCGGCGGCTTGGTTCGGAGTTGGCGGCGATGAAGGTGCGCTGCTGCAGTGATTTGAGATCCAAACTTCTTTGCGAAGCAAACTAGGTCTACCAACGGTCACTCTAGGATCGGTCGTCTCGATCGATTCGGACGGGGAAGTTTTTCCCGGTCAACAAATCGAGAGACAAGAGATCTCTGGATAGACACGTGAGACGCAAGCTTTGCTAAGCTTCTGTCGCCGGAGATCGGGAAGGAGAACGATCGGCGGAGGCGACGTACTAGCCCGAGCGCGACGGCGGCGGCGGAGAAGAGAGATCGCGATTTTAGGGTTTCGTGCTCGGGTTCTTTCTCTATCTTTTACTGTTCAAAATACCCGAGTATAAATACTGTAGCTACCCCCAATAAGACCGTTTGTGGGACCCACAGAAATAATCCCCAAATCCCGGTCCAGATATTAAACAGCGGTAGAATCCGGTTCAGGGAATTAGCTGAGAAAGCACCAAGTCAAAATCGACGAGAATCGCAGACGATTCTCGACGAATCGGCGAGAATCACCAAGTGATTCTCGACGATTCGTCGAGAATCGTTTGTGATTCTCGTCGAATCACTTGTTGATTCTCAACGGATTTTACTTGGTATTCATGGGCTGCTTGACCACAGGTTCGGCGGGAATTACAAGTGATTCTCGCCGAATCTTACTTGGCACCATTTTGAGATGGCCAGAAGGAGTCGGCGAGAATCACTGACGATTCTCGACGATTCGACGAGAATCGCCTAGTGATTCTCGCCGATTCGGCGAGAATCACTTGGTGATTCTCGTCGAATTTGCCTTGGACGATTTTTCGTCTTCCACCTAGGAGCTGCTCCTTGATCCTCCATGCTCCTTGTCTTCTCTTGCATATGAGCGGCCCTGTACTTGAAAGTAAGTGCACTCCAATAGAGAGAGTACACATAGGCCAACACACTGATCTGCTCAACGAGGGATTACGTCGTGCAGACCCGTGTATATTGACCTACTGCACCCTGACATTGGTGTGCACTTAGCGTGAAGAAACTGCAAGTACACCTTGAAAAAGTTTATCAAATACATAGTCTATTGACCTTAGCTTGTCCAGGGGCTTCTTCAAATCAGGTACATTGTGGATACAATACCCAACAATCTCCCCCTATTTGAAGAAGCCTAAACCCTACAAGCTAATGTGAATAGAGCAAATGAAAAGGAAAGCAACTGAAGGCCATAAACTTAACATCATTAAGTGGAGACATCCCTTACCAATACCGAGTGCTTGGGAGCAAGCTGGAGCCACCTTAGCCTTGACCCCGAGAGGGTTATCTCCCCCTTTTCGGCTTCGGCAAATCGGGGGTAAGTAACCTTTGGCCCTTAGCTCCCCCTCAGTTCTTGCAGCTGTACTCACTCTGGAGTTCCCGGCTCCCCCTCAGCTTATGCCTCTGTAGTCTTCATTCTTCATAATTGAGCATCCCCAATTCTGTCTTGAAAAGATTGATCCTTGCCTCGTCTAGGGGCTTTGTGAATATATCAGCAATCTGCTTGTCCGTGGGGACATAACAGAGAGAGATATCCTTGTTCTCCATGTGCTCCCGAATGAAGTGGTAGCGTACTTCAATATGCTTCGTTATGCTGTGCGACACCGGATTGTTGGCAATGGCAATTGCACTGGAGGAGTCGCAGTACATTGGAACTTCCTTGAACTGAAGGTTGTAGTCGGCCAACTGATTTCGGATCCAAAGGAGTTGTGCGCAACAGCTTCCTGCTGAGATATACTCTGACTCGGCTGTGGAGGTTGCAACACAATTTTGTTTCTTGCTGTTCCATGAGATAAGCCTCCTGCCGAGGAATTGACACGTCCCGGAGGTGCTTTTCCTGTCATCCCTGCTCCCTGCAAAATCAGCGTCTGAAAAGCCTATTAGCTCGACATCATTGTTCCTCGGGTACCACAGGCCAAGATTAGGAGTACCTTTAAGGTATCTTAGAATTCGCTTTGCAGCGACATAGTGAGATTCCTTAGTGTTCACCTGATATCGGGCACATACGCATGTGGAGAACATAATATCCGGTCTACTGGCAGTAAGGTAGAGCAGGGATCCAATGATGCTTCTGTATTTGGTTTCATCGAAAGGTTTACCTTTCTCATCCTTATCCAGAGACATGGTGGATCCCATTGGAGTCCTCATAGAGGTTGCACTCTCCATACCGAATTTCTTAAGGAGTTCATTTGTGAACTTCGTCTGAGAGATGAAGATTCCATCCTCAGACTGTTTCACTTGAAGGCCTAAGAAATACTTGAGCTCTCCCATACTGCTCATTTCAAACTTTCCTTGCATGAGTTTAGAAAACTTTTTGCAAAGATTGTTGTCTGTTGAGCCGAATATTATGTCATCGACATAGATTTGCACCAGCAAAATCTTGCCTTTGACTTCCCGGAGAAACAATGTTTTATCTATTTTACCTCTGGAGAACTTGTTCTCAAGAAGAAAACTAGATAAAGTCTCATACCAAGCTCGTGGAGCTTGTTTCAACCCATATAAAGCCTTATTAAGAAAATAAACGTGATTGGGATAAGTAGGGTCGACAAAACCTGGGGGTTGAGCGACGTATACTTCCTCTTTCAGGTCTCCGTTCAGGAATGCCGATTTCACATCCATTTGGTAGACAGTGAATCCTTTGTGTGAAGCATATGCCAGGAACAACCGGATTGCCTCGAGCCTTGCGACTGGTGCGAAGGTTTGGTCGAAGTCAATCCCTTCCTCCTGTCTGTAACCTTGAGCCACCAGCCTGGCCTTGTTCTTTATGATGACACCATGTTCATCCAGCTTGTTTCTGAAAATCCACTTCGTGCCAATGACATTCTGCTTGTATGGTCTGGGAACCAGCGTCCAAACCTTGCAACGTTCGAATTGATGTAGTTCCTCTTGCATGGCCAGAATCCATGCTGCATCCTTGTTCGCCTCGTCGAACTTCTTTGGCTCTACCTGTGACAGGAAGCTGAGATGCAATACTTTGTTAGTTGTACCTCTTCGAGTTCTGACGCCAACACGAGGATCTCCGATGATCTGTTCTCTAGGATGATCCCTCACGTGACGAAGCTCTAGAAGTCTGGCGTCTGGAGCTTCAGCTACTTCTTGTGCTTCTCTTTCTTCTAAAAGATTTGTTTCATCTTGATCGTCAACATTTTCAGTTGACGTGGAGGTGGAAACTTTGATGTACTTGGGAGCGTCATCTTTAGGGGTCTCATCCAGATTCAGCTGGTCAAGTCTAGCACCTACATCTTCAAGAAGACTACTGGAAGAATTGCAGTTAAGCAAGCTTCCTTCATCAAATACAACATTTATTGATTCTTCTACCACTAGGGTTTTCTTATTGAAGACCCTATATGCCCGACTATGGGAACTATAGCCCATGAATATGCCTTCGAAGCATTTTTCACCGAATTTAGTACGCGGGTACTTCCCATTATTCAGTACATAGCATCTGCAACCAAAGATCCTCAAGTAGGACATGGTTGGTTTCCTGCCTTTCAGTAGCTCGTAGGGCGTCTTACGATGATGTTTGTTGATCAAAGCTCGGTTTTGTACATGACATGCCGTATTGACACCCTCTGCCCAGAAGTATTCCGGGAGAGAAGCATCTTTCAACATGGTCGTGCAGGCTTCAATGAGTGTTCTATTTCTCCTCTCCGCAACTCCATTTTGCTGAGGAGTGCGCGGGGAGGAAAACTCATGAAAGATACCTTGTTCTTCACAAAATTCTGTCATAGCACCAGACTCGAATTCTGTTCCATGGTCACTTCGGATTTTGACCACGGAGCAGTTAAATTCGTTCTGAACCTGCTTGACAAAATTAGTGAAGATGTCAAAAGTATCTGACTTTCGTTTCAAAAAGAACACCCATGTAAACCGTGAGTGATCATCAACTATCACTAGCGTATATGACTTGCCTCCCAAGCTATGAACTTGCATTGGGCCAAACAAGTCCATATGTAGCAGGTAAAGACATCGGGAAGAGTCTTTGTCTGCAATGCTCTTAAAGGTAACCCGTGTCTGTTTGCCCATCTGGCATGCATGACAGGGGCTATCCTTGATGCACTTGATAATGGGAGCATCTCTTACCAAATTCTTAGAAAATAGCATACTAATCGTCTTATAATTAATATGTGCCAATCTCTTGTGCCAATGTTCGCAAAGAGACGCACTGCCTGTTGCCACAAGGCATACGGGGGTAGATGAATCTATACTAAGAAAATCTAAGCAGAAGATATTTCTGCTCCTAATGCCTGATAATACCGTCTCAGAAGAGGTACGTGAAATTATCAGACATTTATCCTTGCAGAACTTAACGTCATAACCTTTATCACATAACTGACTTACACTGATCAGGTTATGATTTAACCCTTCAACATAAGCCACGTCGGTGATAGAGATTATACCGTTGGAAATCATACCATAACCTCTGGTGACTCCTCGATCTGACCCTCCAAAGATGACTTTGGGTCCATTTTCGACTGGAGTGTAATCACGCAGCAGGTTTCTTGTCCCGGTCATATGCCGGGAGCATCCACTGTCCAAATACCAGATTGGCGTTTTGGTGGCCTTTGGACATTCCTGCAAAACAAAATTAATTTGCCTTAGGAACCCAATCGAACTTGGGTCCTAGATTCCTGGTTAGCACACTCCCCCTCGGTTGGTTAACCCTACGAGTGGTCGGTCTCGCATTGTTAACATGGGGAGTCTCGTAATTCCTTGGATTAAACCAACAATCCACGGCAAAGTGACCGACTCTGCCACAGCACCAACAGTCGAACCTGTTGTATCTCTTCCGAGGCTCCTGCCTTACCCTGGGAACAACGGGTGCAGCTGGGGCCTTTGATCTGGAGGTGGAGGCCTCATGGTGACGGCAGTCCCATGACGTTGTCACCTTCTGAATAACAGGCTTGACTTTTGGCGCCTGCTTTCCATTATGGCCGCTAGCGAACGGACCATAACTTCCTATGTGGATCTCCTCATAAGGTGCCTTGAGGGCACTCTCACCAAAGTTTCGGGGAAGTTCCAACCGTCATACGCTCTTAGGCTTTGCAACCGAGGGCCGGAAATGATGCCCAAATGTTGACTCAAAGTCATGTTGGTTGCAAGGAAAGCCAGGCTTTCTGAACGCAACAGGACTAAGAGGAGCCTTCCCTTTTTCATCAGCAGAGGCCTTCTTGGCGGCCTTATTCTTCCTCTGGTTCTTGTTCCTCCTAGATGAAGAACCAGATGCCCCAATATGCCCCAAGCCAGCTCCTTTGGCCTGAGCAGAGAAGGTGTCAACGACTGGAAGCACTGTTTTTGGCATAGAGAAGCTCTGTACGATCTTCCTTTCTGCCGCAAGTAGTTCTCCCAATTTGTTGACTTCCTCCTGCTTGAGATCAAGGAGCTTCAAGGACTCTGAGTGCTTTGAAGTTAGGTCAAGGTGCTCCTGTCTGAGAGAGATCAAGCTAGTGACCTCTTCCCTTAGGGATACACACTCACCCTTAAGGAATTTTACTTCCTTCTTCTCAGCCTTCAGTCTCTTGCGGCACTCGTCGAAAGTGTTGAGCAGAAGCTCATACTTTTCGAGGAGTTCCGCTTCGCGGGCCGAAGGGCCATCCTCAGGTTCATCATCCTGAGACTCAGGATCAGAGTCGGAGTCGGAGAGAGGGGTGTGAGCTTTTACCTTCCCAGTAAATGGGGGCATTCTCCTTCTGAGTCCGAGCGACCCACCAGCCCGAAGTAGGCTTCCTCATCATCACTGGAGTCTGAGGAGTCAGACTCACTTAGTGTCTTTGGTCTTCTAGCGATGTAGCTCCGCTCCTTCTTCTTATCTCTGGAGGATTTGAGCTCCTCTCCTTTCCCTTTATCTCTTTTGCTTTGATGGCAGTCGGCCACAACGTGACCTGGCTTATTGCATCCAAAACAAATGATATCAGAAGAACGATGTTTGTTAGGTTTAGATGCATACCTGTCAGAAGAGTAGTTGTTCTTCTGATGTCTGGAAGAGGAGCCGTCTCTTTTTCTTTGATTCCTCATCTTGAGGAATTTCTTGAACTCTCGAGTGATGAGGGAGAAATCCTCTTCTGACAGTTCTGAGCTGGAGGAGCATGGATCAGAGTCCTCCTCTTCTTCCTTATTTCTGGCACGGTATGACACCGCACCCTTCCCTTTTCTGGAGTGACAGGCTTTTAGGGCCACAGTCTTTTCTTTAGCAGCAGCCTTCTCTGCTTCTTCCTCTGCCTTCCTGGTGTTCAGCTGAAGTTCATAGGACATCAGCTTCCCGAACAGGATTTGTGGATCAGTTTCTGCTAGTCTGCCAAATTCTCTGATGGCGCAGATCTTTGTGTCCCATTCCTTAGTAAGGGACCTAAGGAATTTGTCATTGAGTTCACCATTGGTGAACACTCTTCCATAGCCCTTGAGGGCGTTGACAATCTTCAGGAAGTTCTCGTATGTGACTCCGATCTCTTCCTTAGGCCCTTGCCGGAAGGCCTCATACTTCTGGTTCAGGAGGGATCTCCGATCATCCCTTACTTCATCTGTGCCCTCCATTAAAATGATCAGACACTGCCATATCTCCTGAGCTGTCCTGCAGTTGCTGAAGTTTTGCATCATCGAGTCATCAACTGCACTGACCAGGATGTTTCTTGCCTTCATGTCAAGGCCCACTAGGACCATCTCATCCTTATCCATTTCAGAGAGTGTCTTCGGCACTTTCTTGGTGGGATCAATGGTGGAGGCCTTAGTGGGGACATAAGGTCCCTCCAGCACGATCATGAACAGTCGAGGGTCCACTGCTTCCATGTAGAACCTGATTCTTTCCTTCCAGATAGGAAAGTTGAGTCTGTTGCACACTGGGATCTTGCCGGAGTACTTGAGCCCGTCCATAGTAAATGTATGTCTCCTTGTTGACACTAGTGGCAGGATTCACCTCAAGGTGTTAGCCTTTTTGTTGAGGAACCTCGCTCTGATACCACTTGAAAGTCCACCTAGTGTCGGCTATGTGCACCTATGGGGGGGGGAATAGGTGACGTGTGGTTCTTTTGCGGAATTTACAGATGTACCTGCACAATAAAAACAGCAAACACAGCACACAGAAAACACAGCAAATTTATAGTGGTTCCCCGACTTGGGTACATCCACTTTCCCCCTTCGACCTATCTCCCCAACAAGGGACGACTCGGTCACTTCACCAACGGGATTGAAATCCAATCCCTGCACTAACGGAAGGAGCCCTTCCACACGTGAGAGTCAACACTCCCACAAACTGGGTTGCACCCAACCCTTACAACACGGAACAAAAGTTCCTTTACAACAAAAATAAATATGAAATGTATATGAAATACAAACTTCTTTCGGAGACTACGGTGTTCCTCTTCGTTCGACGACGTGTTCTCGAGGTCGATGAGGAGTCTACAACCTTGGTCTCTCTTGGAGAGGATCTCCCGAAACCGGCGGCGGCAATCCGAGCGGCGGCTTGGTTCGGAGTTGGCGGCGATGAAGGTGCACTGCTGCAGTGATTTGAGATCCAAACTTCTTTGCGAAGCAAACTAGGTCTACCAACGGTCACTCTAGGATCGGTCGTCTCGATCGATTCGGACGGGGAAGTTTTTCCCGGTCAACAAATCGAGAGACAAGAGATCTCTGGATAGACACGTGAGACGCAAGCTTTGTGTAACGCCCCGAAACTCAAAGGAGCAAAGGGGAATAATTTGGGCCAGTTTGAGTTCTGGCTGCAGGCACACGGCCTGGGACACGGGCGTGTCCCAGGGCGTGTCAAGCCTGTGTCGACACTAAGGCGTGAAGTCGACACTTTGGTCTCGACATTGTGTCGAGACTGGGCACACGGCCTGCGACACGGGCGTGTCGCAGGGCGTGTCGACCCGTGTCGACACTTAGCCGTGAAGTCGACACAGTGCTTCGACGTTGTGTCGAGACACGGCACACGGCCTGCGACACGGGCGTGTCGCAGGGCGTGTCAACCCGTGTCGACACTCGTCCCGCGAAGTCGACACTTTGGTGTCGACAGTGTGTCGAGACATGGCACACGGCCTGCGACACGGGCGTGTCGCAGGGCGTGTCGACCCGTGTCGACACTTAGCCGTGAAGTGCCGAGACCTTGTACACGGCCTGGAGCCCAGGCGTGTCAAGGTGACACGGGCAAGGACACGGGCGTGTCCGAACCCGTGTCAGCGCTCGGGTTGAAAACGGGAGAAAATCATGGGGTACACGGCCAGCTACACGGCCGTGTCAGTTGGAACACGGGCGTGTCAAATCGAACACGGGCGTGTTCGATGCCCGTGTGGGGTTCCAGGTGATTCGATTTTGACGGCGAATGAGGCACACGGCCCTGGACACGGGCGTGTGCCAGGCCGTGTTCGGCCCAGATTGGGCATTTCAGTCCCGAATCGAAGCCGTTCATTTCTTTGACTGAGGATCCAATGGCTGGGGGTTGTTCCTGAAGGGATATACCCGGGTTTTGACTTAGAAAACCCTCACTTTTTCCACTTGTTATCTCTCCAAACCCTTGGAGAAAGAAAAGCTAAGGCAAGAAGAAGAGGAACTAGATCCGCCATTGGAGGAGCTTCGGAGCTCCGAATCGCAAGCCGACTCCGGATCCACGGAGGCAACGCAAGTGCGGTGATTTCCATCCGATTACTTTTCGATGGCGCCAAAGAGGACCGCAAGGGTAACGATCCTCATCTTGAGCATGAGTCGCTCTTTTCTTTGCATAGGAAGCCCGCTCTCGCGAGTTTGCGGAGAGTTGGAGGCGTTCCTTCGGGTAGATATGTGAAGTCCCCGTTGTTTAGAGTCCGTATGCGAGAACGGACATAGGCATTTTGGTTGAAGCCTACCCGGACATGTAGTTCGGATCGGTGATGTTGCATTGCATAAGGCCGGAGAAGACTCCGTGCTATTTGGTGTTTTCGGGTTTTCTACACGGTAGATTGCAGCAGGGAGCCTTGGGGACTAACCCAAAGGTGCACCCGGAAAACTGGGCGGACACGAGGTCTTGCCAACTTGGTGGCCTGAGAGCCAACTTGAACATAACGGGGTTATGTGACTTGTGTTAGAATGGGACTCGGTGAAAGTTTGACCCGCGCATATGGCTTAAATTGTCGTTGCGATGTGAGCACGGGTTAGATGGAGCCGTACCCGCTCTATGTCGTTCGGGTTAGAGAGACCTAAAGTACATGGCACTCGCCGTTGGCATAGATGTGAGTCTTCGGTGGTCGATGGCTTAAATTGACGTGACCAATACCATGAAGACGAATTGCTCATAGGAATGGCCGTCTAAGTGGCGGTGGTGAGTCCGGAATGTTAATGGCTTCAATTGACGTAACATCGACCGGTTCACCGAGAATGTGCCCTGAGTGCACGGGACGTGTGGCCGTACGAGCCAACGTCTGTGATGAAATGGCTATGATTATATGCATTGCTCGCTTGTGCTAATGAAATGCAGGGAAGGAGCATCGCCGCCCCGAGTTGGGGGCGGGATCGTTATAATTTGGTCAGCATTGCTGACCGTTGCTTTGTTTGCCACCGTGCGGTGGTTTGTTTGCTTGCAGGTGCAGCTGGACCAAGCGGTCAATAGCGGGCTAAAGCCCTTTTTGCGAAGCTGGCCCTCGAAGGCCCGAATGGAAATGTTTTATGTTTTGTTCATGTATGGCCGGCCTGCGTGCCGAGGTTTGGAAATCATGTAAAAGACAAGTGAAACATTTTGTAAGGCCTTAAGGCCGACTTTTGAGTATTTTGTAATAACATTCCTATTATCTTGCTAGTGGACATTCATGCTTGTGCTGGGTTCTTGTTTTGCAACTTTAATAAATTGCTTCCGCTAGAATGCTCTGTGTAGGACGTTGAGATTGGTTGGATGGTTTCCATAAGTAACCACCCGGTCTGTCTGTGGTATATGGCGTCGGGCCCCGGCCGGACCTACTGCTATATGCTATGCGACGGATAGGGGGTGTTACAATTTGGTATCAGACTGCTGGTTTTGGTCGGGCTTAAAGTGAATTCGTGGGCGAATTCTTTTTAAGGGGTGGTGAGCACATTGTGTGCGTCATCGTAATAACAGTAAAAAGAACCCATGAATGTCCACTTAGGAATGAAAATACTCGTGTTTGAGGAACCTGCGTGTTCCTATAATTGCTGTTTGCAATGTTATTTGGTCGCTTAACGGTGTTTTGTACCACTATAGGTGACCAGAAGTGGTGTTGGGCCGTCAGAACGCCGAGGTTCTGAGGCAAGTAGTGCACCAGAAGTTGCTCCCGCAACACCTTTGTCGGCTGAAAATATAAGATTGGTGGCTGAAGCGGTGTTAGCCGTGATAAATGCGCAGCCTGGGAGGCAAGCGCAGCAGCCAGCTCCTGTGATGGAGCAAGTACCTCTTCAAGAGGCTGAGCCGAGGAGGATGGAGCAAGTGGTTGTAGAACCAATAGTGCCAAGGAGGGCGACTGAGAGGCAGTTGAAGCATGTAATGAGCTTTAACCCTCCGTTATTCTCGGGGTTGGGAACCCCATCTCAGGCTGAAGACTGGCTCTCTAGGGTGAAGAGAGTCATGACAGCGACGGAGACGGAGGAGTGGCAGATGACCACCATTGCTACGTTCCTGCTGGACGGTGAAGCGAGGATGTGGTGGGAAGGTTTGGAGCTGCATCATCTGCGAGGTAGACAACTGATAGACGTTCCGATGGAAGAGTTCTCGGAATTGTTCTTAGCAAGATACCTCCCTTCTACTCAGAGGATTTCAATGGAGAATGAGTTCCTGAGGTTGGTACAGGGTGAGAGGAGCGTGGATGAATATCTCCACGAGTTTACGCGGTTGAGTCGTTATGCGAGCTCTACCATCATGGATGAGGAGCGCAAGACTAATCGTTTTTATGAAGGCTTGAGGGATGAGCTGAGACTATTACTGTCGGGGCCGATGACGCAGGGTTTCTTAACCTTGGTCAATACTGCCCGGTCCTTGGAGAAGGACATGAAGAACGTGCAGGCGAAGAAAGGCTTGGTTGATAGAAAATCTGAGTTTAAAGTGCCGACTACCTCAAAGTCCGGCTATCGGAAGTCTTTCAAGAAGCCTAGGACTTCGGGTCCAGCTCCTTCTGGCGCTTCTGGGGCGACTACGAGTCGGACCCCGGGCGCGTGCTTTACTTGTGGCAAGACGGGGCATTTCGCCCGTGATTGTTGGAGCGGACGTCCTAAGTCCGAGAGGAGGCCGGGAGCCACTTATGAAGAGAAGGGAAAGGCGGTGGAGTCGACCGCATCCCACTATGCTCCGGCCCAACCCAGGGTTTACAATCTTGGCCAACAGGAGGCCATTAAACAAGCTGACGTGGTGACAGGTACGGTTTAATTTATAGCAAGTCAATTCCTTTATATGCTTGTTATGTATATGTTACCTTACCACTGCTTGTTAGGATTTGTGTTGATTTGTGAAAACCCGGCACGAGCACTCTTTGATACGGGAGCTTCACACTCCTTCTTGTCCGAAGGATTTATATCACGCATCGGAGTCCCTTCTTCGATGGCGAAGGACAAGTTGGATGTGTTGTTGCCCAATGGGTGTTCGATGCGAGCGGTTAGGATCTGCGAAGTTAAAGTTCGTATTGGAGAGCAGGAGTTTGACCTGCGGGCGTCCTTACTTCCGTTGGTGGAGTTCGACGTCATATTTGGAATGGACTGGCTCTCGGAGCAGCAAGCCCATATAGATTGCGGTAGCAAGGAAGTAAAGCTGGGAGCAAGTCGTGAGACGACTTTTACGGGTCTAAAGGGGTCGAGCAAGACGTTGATGTCTGCTCTTCAGGTGGTGAAGGCGGTTCGTGCCGGAGCAGAACTGTTCTTTACACTAGTGGAGGTTGCAAAGCCAAAGCCCGCGATGGATTGTATTTCAGTGGTATCGGAATACCCTGATGTGTTCCCCGCAGATCTTCCTGGAGCCCCGCCTCAACGGGAGATAGATTTTACGATCGAGCTAGTGCCAGGTGCAAAGCCTGTGTCACGATCTCCGTATCGGCTAGCGCCTAAGGAAATGGCGGAGCTGAAAGTTCAACAGTTGCAAGAGTTGTTGGAGCAAGGGTATGTGCGCCCGAGTTCTTCGCCTTGGAGCGCACCGGTCCTCTTTGTTAAGAAGAAGGACGGAAGCTTGAGGTTGTGTATTGATTATCGGGAGCTAAACAAGCTGACTGAGAAGAACAAGTACCCGATCCCCCGGATTGATGATCTCTTTGATCAGTTAGTCGGGTCGACGGTGTACTCGAAGTTAGATCTCAAGTCTGGGTACTATCAGCTGCGGATAAGGGAGAGTGATATCCCGAAGACAGCGTTTAGTACGAGATACGGGCATTATGAGTTTACGGTCATGCCGTTTGGGCTGACTAATGCGCCGTCAGTATTTATGGATTTGATGAACAGGACGTTCAGGGAGTACCTAGACCATTTCGTGATCGTCTTCATCGACGATATTTTGGTGTACTCGCAAAGTGAGGAGGATCACTTCAAGCATCTCCATTTGGTGTTGGAGACACTCAGGAGAAACCAGTTGTATGCCAAGTTCTCGAAGTGCGAGTTTTGGCTATCCTCAGTGGCGTTCCTCGGGCATATAGTGAGTGGAGAGGGTATTGCGGTGGATCCGGCGAAGATTGTTGCGATACGGGAGTGGCCTGAGCTTGCTACGGTAGCAGAAGTCCGGAGCTTTTTGGGGCTTGCCGGTTATTATAGGCGCTTCGTAGAGAACTTCTCGCGGATAGCGCTACCTCTCACTACTTTGACGAGGAAGGAGCATAAGTTCGTTTGGACGCCGGAGTGCGCGCGAGCTTTTGAGGAATTGAAGTGTCGGTTGACCACGGCGCCTGTGCTGAGTTCGCCGGTTGGAACCGAAGGCTATGAGATATATAGCGATGCTTCGGGCAGCGGTTTGGGTTGCGTGCTACTGCAGCACGGCAGCGTGATAGCTTATGGCTCGAGACAGCTAAAAGTGCACGAGAGGAATTATCCGGTCCACGACTTGGAGTTGCGGCCGTGATTTTTGCCTTGAAGCTGTGGAGACACTATTTGTACGGTGTGAAGATTGATATCTACACCGATCACAAGAGCCTAAAGTACCTGATTGATCAGAAAGATCTGAATATGCGGCAGCGTAGGTGGATGGAGTTCCTGGGGGACTATACTTTCAAGATCCACTACGTGCCTGGCAAAGGGAATGCGGTTGCGGACGCGTTGAGTCGCCGAGCCCCAGCTCAAGCGAATTGGCTATCAGTGCATGATGAGCGGTTGGTGCAGGAGCTGGAGGCGTTGGAGATTGTTTGTGTGGATAGACAATCTAGTGCTGAAGCAGTGCTAAATTGGACTGAAGTCCAATATGACCTGGCTGATCGGATTCGGCAGGCTTTGGATATGGATGCTCATATGAAGCAGTTCATGATAGAGGCTCTGGATGGGTCAAATTCCCAATTCGTTGTGGAGGACGGATTGCTGTGGAAAGACGGTCGTTTGTGCGTCCCAAGTGTGGGCAATTTACGGGTGGAGTTGTTGTACGAGGCGCACCATACCAAGTACTCGATTCACCCGGGGAGCACGAAGATGTACCGCGATATAAAGAAACTGTTTTGGTGGCCGGCTTGAAAAAGGATGTGGCGCTATATGTAGCGAAGTGCCAAACCTGCGCCTTGGTAAAGGCGGAGTGCCAAAAGCCGGGAGGATTTCTTAAGTCCTTGCCTATTCCGGAGTGGAAATTCGACGACATCTCTATGGACTTTGTGCATGGTTTGCCAAGGTCGCAAAAGGGAACGACGCCATTTGGGTGGTGGTCGATCGATTAACGAAGGTGTCGCATTTTATTCCGCATAGGAAGGATGATCCGGTGGAGAAGCTGGCGAAGCTTTATGTGGATAACATAGTGCGGCTTCATGGTGTGCCCCGCAGCATCGTGAGTGACCGAGATGGGCGGTTCACGTCCAATGATTGGAGGCTGGTGCAGCAAATGTTGGGAACAAAGCTGAAGTTTAGCACAGCCTTCCATCCGCAAACGGATGGGCAGACCGAGAGGGTCAATAGAACGATGGAAGACATGCTTCGCATGTGTGTCTTGGACTTTGGAAAGCAATGGGAGGACCACCTTTATTTGGTGGAGTTCGCATACAACAACAGCTACCAAGCAAGTATTCAGATGGCGCCTTTCGAGGCCCTATATGGTAGAAGATGTCGCACGCCGTTGTCTTGGTTAGAAACGGGCGAGTCGAAGTTGTATAAGCGATCGGAAGTGGATGATGCTACTTCTTTGGTGAGAACCATTCGGGAGAGGTTGCTTATCGCTCAGGACCGGCAAGCAAAGTACTATAATGCCAAGCACAGGAACGTGGAGTTCGCTGTGGGCGATTATGTATACTTGAAGATCAAGCCGTTCAAGGGTGTCTCGCGGGTGCGGCGATTGAAAAAGCTAAGCCCGAGGTACCTTGGACCGTTCGAGGTTCTGGAGCGAGTAGGAGAAGCGGCCTATCGGCTGAAGCTTTCAGTGGAGCTAAGTGGTTTACATGATGTATTCCATATTTCGGTGCTTCGGAAGGCGGTGCAAGAGCCTACGCAAGTGATCGCGGCCAATCAAGTGCCGGTGGATAGTGGGCTAACGACAAAAGTCAAGCCCGTGCGGATTGAGGACTCGGAGGTCAAGCGGCTACGCAATAAAGAGATCAGGATGGTCAAAGTCCGGTGGGACAATTGCGGTCGTGAGGAGCTCTCTTGGGAGCGAGAGCAGACGATGCTTGACGAATATCCGGAGTTGTTCCGCTCAGGTACAAATTTAAGTTTGTACATGTTGTTTTTCCCTTTATGTAATTTCGTGGGCGAAATTCTTTTAAGAGGGGTAGAGTTGTAACGCCCCGAAACTCAAAGGAGCAAAGGGGAATAATTTGGGCCAGTTTGAGTTCTGGCTGCAGGCACACGGCCTGGGACACGGGCGTGTCCCAGGGCGTGTCAAGCCTGTGTCGACACTAAGGCGTGAAGTCGACACTTTGGTCTCGACATTGTGTCGAGACTGGGCACACGGCCTGCGACACGGGCGTGTCGCAGGGCATGTCGACCCGTGTCGACACTTAGCCGTGAAGTCGACACAGTGCTTCGACGTTGTGTCGAGACACGGCACACGGCCTGCGACACGGGCGTGTCGCAGGGCGTGTCAACCCGTGTCGACACTCGTCCCGCGAAGTCGACACTTTGGTGTCGACAGTGTGTCGAGACATGGCACACGGCCTGCGACACGGGCGTGTCGCAGGCGTGTCGACCCGTGTCGACACTTAGCAGTGAAGTGCCGAGACCTTGTACACGGCCTGGAGCCCAGGCGTGTCAAGGTGGCACGGGCAAGGACACGGGCGTGTCCGAACCCGTGTCAGCGCTCGGGTTGAAAACGGGAGAAAATCATGGGTACACGGCCAGCTACACGGCCGTGTCAGTTGGAACACGGGCGTGTCAGATCGAACACGGGCGTGTTCGATGCCCGTGTGAGGTTCCAGGTGATTCGATTTTGACGGCGAATGAGGCACACGGCCCTGGACACGGGCGTGTGCCAGGCCGTGTTCGGCCCAGATTGGGCATTTCAGTCCCGAATCGAAGCCGTTCATTTCTTTGACTGAGGATCCAATGGCTGGGGTTGTTCCTGAAGGGATATACCCGGTTTTGACTTAGAAAACCCTCACTTTTTCCACTTGTTATCTCTCCAAACCCTTGGAGAAAGAAAAGCTAAGGCAAGAAGAAGAGGAACTAGATCCGCTATTGGAGGAGCTTCGGAGCTCCGAATCGCAAGCCGACTCCGGATCCACGGAGGCAACGCAAGTGCGGTGATTTCCATCCGATTACTTTTCGATGGCGCCAAAGAGGACCGCAAGGGTAACGATCCTCATCTTGAGCATGAGTCGCTCTTTCTTTGCATAGGAAGCCCGCTCTCGCGAGTTTGCGGAGAGTTGGAGGCGTTCCTTCGGGTAGATATGTGAAGTCCCCGTTGTTTAGAGTCCGTATGCGAGAACGGACATAGGCATTTTGGTTGAAGCCTACCCGGACATGTAGTTCGGATCGGTGATGTTGCATTGCATAAGGCCGGAGAAGACTCCGTGCTATTTGGTGTTTTCGGGTTTTCTACACGGTAGATTGCAGCAGGGAGCCTTGGGGACTAACCCAAAGGTGCACCCGGAAAACTGGGCGGACACGAGGTCTTGCCAACTTGGTGGCCTGAGAGCCAACTTGAACATAACGGGGTTATGTGACTTGTGTTAGAATGGGACTCGGTGAAAGTTTGACCCGCGCATATGGCTTAAATTGCCGTTGCGATGTGAGCACGGGTTAGATGGAGCCGTACCCGCTCTATGTCGTTCGGGTTAGAGAGACCTAAAGTACATGGCACTCGCCGTTGGCATAGATGTGAGTCTTCGGTGGTCGATGGCTTAAATTGACGTGACCAATACCATGAAGACGAATTGCTCATAGGAATGGCCGTCTAAGTGGCGGTGGTGAGTCCGGAATGTTAATGGCTTCAATTGACGTAACATCGACCGGTTTCACCGAGAATGTGCCCTGAGTGCACGGGACGTGTGGCCGTACGAGCCAACGTCTGTGATGAAATGGCTATGATTATATGCATTGCTCGCTTATGCTAATGAAATGCAGGGAAGGAGCATCGCCGCCCCGAGTTGGGGGCGGGATCGTTATAATTTGGTCAGCATTGCTGACCGTTGCTTTGTTTGCCACCGTGTGGTGGTTTGTTTGCTTGCAGGTGCAGCTGGACCAAGCGGTCAATAGCGGGCTAAAGCCCTTTTTGCGAAGCTGGCCCTCGAAGGCCCGAATGGAAATGTTTTATGTTTTGTTCATGTATGGCCGGCCTCCGTGCCGAGGTTTGGAAATCATGTAAAAGACAAGTGAAACATTTTGTAAGGCCTTAAGGCCGACTTTTGAGTTTTTTGTAATAACATTCCTATTATCTTGCTAGTGGACATTCATGCTTGTGCTGGGTTCTTGTTTTGCAACTTTAATAAATTGCTTCCGCTAGAATGCTCTGTGTAGGACGTTGAGATTGGTTGGATGGTTTCCATAAGTAACCACCCGGTCTGTCTGTGGTATATGGCGTCGGGCCCCGGCCGGACCTACTGCTATATGCTATGCGACGGATAGGGGGTGTTACACTTTGCTAAGCTTCTGTCGCCGGAGATCGGGAAGGAGAACGATCTGCGGAGGCGACGTACTAGCCCGAGCGCGACGGCGGCGGCGGAGAAGAGAGATCGCGATTTTAGGGTTTCGTGCTCGGGTTCTTTCTCTATCTTTTACTGTTCAAAATACCCGAGTATAAATACTGTAGCTACCCCCAATAAGACCGTTTGTGGGACCCACAGAAATAATCCCAAATCCCGGTCCAGATATTAAACAGCGGCAGAATCCGGTTCAGGGAATTAGCTGAGAAAGCGCCAAGTCAAAATCGACGAGAATCGCAGACCATTCTCGACGAATCGGCGAGAATCACCAAGTGATTCTCGACGATTCGTCGAGAATCGTTTGTGATTCTCGTCGAATCACTTGTTGATTCTCAACGGATTTTACTTGGTATTCATGGGCTGCTTGACCACAGGTTTGGCGGGAATTACAAGTGATTCTCGCCGAATCTTACTTGGCACCATTTTGAGATGGCCAGAAGGAGTCGGCGAGAATCACTGACGATTCTCGACGATTCGACGAGAATCGCCTAGTGATTCTCGCCGATTCGGCGAGAATCACTTGGTGATTCTCGTCAAATTTGCCTTGGACGATTTTTCGTCTTCCACCTAGGAGCTGCTCCTTGATCCTCCATGCTCCTTGTCTTCTCTTGCATATGAGCGGCCCTGTACTTGAAAGTAAGTGCACTCCAATAGAGAGAGTACACATAGGCCAACACACTGATCTGCTCAATGAGGGATTACGTCGTGCAGGCCCGTGTATATTGACCTACTGCACCCTGACATTGGTGTGCACATAGCGTGAAGAAACTGCAAGTACACCTTGAAAAAGTTTATCAAATACATAGTCTATTGACCTTAGCTTGTCCAGGGGCTTCTTCAAATCAGGTACATTGTGGATACAATACCCAACAAGACCAAACACATGGGCACAGATACGCCCGTGTCTCACCCGATACGCCCGTGTCCGGTCTCTCGACACGCCCGTGTTCGGGAGCGTATCACGCATAACTGCCACGGAAACGGACACGACCCAAAAGAACACGGGTAGGGACACGGGTACGCACACGCCCGTGCACCTGAAAATCGTGGAACAACAATCGTCGATCGCCGAACGCAGAACACGGGTACAGTCACGGTTAGGCACACGCCCGTGTCCAACGACACGCCCGTGTCCTTTAGCCGTGTTTGTAGCCGTGTCCTTCTCGGGAAGAAAATGGCCAAAAACACCAGCCAAACACGTCCTTGGACACGCCCGTATCCGAGGCCGTTTACCCCTATACAGGCACCAAAAATCCCCTTTTTATGCGACCGACTCAAATACAATTTTCGGGGCATTACACTATATGCCCTATATCTTAACAGGAAGCGTAACGCAACCCGTAAAACCCAAAAGTACTAATTTAAGCTAAAATGTTTAATCGATTATTCTAATGATAAAGTAATTAAACTTTTTCGTTATAAATATAAAGGCGACAAGAAACGAAAATCCAAATCACTCTTAAAAGCCTTAACCCTAGCCATCGAGACTGAAACCCTCTCAGCGTCCTGCCACACTATCTCAATGGTGCCAAATGTCAACAAAGAGCTCCAGGAGGGATATGAAATTGTGAGGGATGGATTCAGCCATGCCTCACGAGAGATTAAGGCAGTGTTAAGAATGATTGAGGACACATGCATGGAATACACAGTTTTTGAACCCTCCATCATTCTTAGAAAAGAGGCAGTAGAATTCTTCTCCAACATTTAAGTGCCTTCCTCTCAAAACTCTCTCAAGTTTAAAATTGAGGATATCAAGATAAAGGTAAACCATAAGAGACTAGTGATGTTATAGATCACGGCAGTGAACCGGTCGCACAAGTAATATAAAATGGGGGTTTTCCCAAGTATCGATCTCACAAGGAACACAGTAAGGTGGAGTTAATTTCGAGGAGGACTTGAGATTGAAGTCCTCAGGTCGGAGCTAACTAAGTGGGGGTTTTGATTTTTGCGATAAAAAGAAAGTAAAAATCTAACAACTACTCCTATGTAACGCCACTATGCGATGCTTCGCCAGGCGGGATGGAAGACTAGTCAGACCGCTATGCACCGAATCACTAGGCGGATGGGCGAGTAAGCTTGCGGATGAGGTGGTTAGAACGGTGGAATGAGGGTCGAAAGCACCTCTTCGCTACGCACGCCACTAGCAATTGCTAGTGCGGCAAGGGTGGATGGATGTGAATGGAATATGACGCAACTTAAGCAGTAAAATAAAATAGGAATCACATAGACATGAAACGCATAACAAATACAACCAAAGTTCACTTCATCAATAAATAGATTTAAACACCAATATTCAACAATAAAGCAAGAACAAGTCAAGAGATCGACCGAATCCGAAGTCTTGCTGAGGATTCACGGTTGGAATCGTCGGGTTGTCATTCCGCGTCCAAGCTCGGTCCTCAACTGCGTCTGGGGTAGAGAAGGGCTGTCACCACCTTCCAATGGCCCGTCTTCTTCGTCTCACGATAGCGGACGAAGTTTGCTAGCTTTCCTTTGCTTGATGGCTATGTCGCCAAACCCTACTTGAAGCTCACGGATGAAGGAGAAGGCTAAGAGGAAGCTCCGACTTGGATTTGGCGGTGAAAGCTTGACCGGAGCACCTCCCTAGGGTGGAAGATGAAGGGGAACGACGGAGAAGGCGGAAAATGGAGGAGAAATGTCGAGGTCCGGATCCTCTTTCTAATTAGGGCGAGACCTGCACTATTTATACAAAGCAGAACTGAACAATGCGCACGATCACAGGCGCACGACCAGTGGTCGTTCGCACTATGTCCGGTGATCGTGCGCACTGGCATGGAAGATCAGGAAGAAGAACTGGGATAACGCGCACGAGTAGTGACGCACGACCAGTGGTCGTGCGCACTAAGTCCAATGATCGTGCGATTACCCCAGACAGGACTCCTGAAAAGGGGAATCAATGCACACGATCAGTGGCGCACGATCGGTGGTAGTGCGCAGTATGTCCAGTGGTCGTGCGCTTACCCCAGGCTGATTCTGGAAAACGAAGAGTAGTGCGCACGATCAGGGGCGCACGACCAGTGGTCGTGCAGATTAGATCCCATGATCGTGCACAGTATTCCTGTTTCACAACCATCCCGGAACACGCACACGACCCCTGTACCGAAAGGAAAAACCAATCACTGATATGTGCAGACATTCCAGGCAATCACAAAAAGGAGTACAAACAATAAAAGTAACAAAATACACAACGACGTGCATAAATGTGCACTTCCTATCGCAATAAAGACAAGATGAAATATGAACGATATAGAACTAAGAGTGAAGTGCAAACGCATGAAAACTAGCCCAGATGAGTCCGAAAATAGGTATATAAAGTTGACTCATCACACCCCCAGACTTAACTGTTTGCGCGTCCCGAGCAAACAATATCTAAGCAAATAGGGAAAAATACTAGTTAACAAAGAAATTGCGATACGAAGTACCATGCGAAGTCGCATGCTCGCGCACGTAAAAATATAATAGAAGAAATTTCTAAGTATACAAAATAGTTTATACTTTTCACAATGCATATCAAAATTTTATTATTACTCAAAAATGGAATCACGGTGAATCATTCGGTCACGCGTAGGGAGAAAGTAGACTAATCGCTAGGCGAGCATTGCCAAAGATCGGGGCTCCGGATAACCTCCAAAGGAATCCACCAATGTTGGTGACCATATGCTTGCCCTTTCGCATTCTCTCTGTAACACCCTGAAACTCAAAGGAGCAAAGGGGGACGTTTTGGGCCAGTTTTGGTTTCTGGCTGACGGCACACGGCCTGGGACACGGGCGTGTCCCAGGGCGTGTCAAGTGTGTGCCGACACTTAGTCGCGAAGTCGTCGAGTTATACTCGACGATTCGTCGAGAAAGGGCACACGGCCTGCGACACGGGCGTGTCGCAGGGCGTGTCGACCCGTGTCGACACTTAGCCGTGAAATCGTCGAGTTATTCTCGACGATTCGTCGAGAATGGGCACACGGCCTGCGACACAGGCGTGTCGCAGGGCGTGTCGACCCGTGTCGACGATCGTCAAGGTGAAATTGTCGAGATTCACTCGACGATCGTCGAGACAAGGCACACGGCCTAGGACACGGGCGTGTCCAAGACCGTGTCATCCAGTCGTCGTTCTACCCTCGACGAAATGTCCTGTGTACACGGCCTGGGGGCCCAGACGTGTCAATGTGACACGGGCAAGGACACGGGCGTGTCCTAGAACCCGTGCAGTGCTCGGGTTGGAAACGGGGGAAAAATCATGGGGTACACGGCCGGCTACACGGCCGTGTCATCTGGAACACGGGCGTGTTAACTCGAACACGGGCGTGTTCGATACCCGTGTGCGTGTTCAGAAGATTCGATTTTGACGGCGAATGCGGCACACGGCCCTGGACACGGGCGTGTGCCAGGCCGTGTTCGGCCCAGTTTGGGCATTTCAGCCCCGAATCAAAGCCGCTCGTTTTCTTAGGTTGAGATCCGACGGCTGGGGATGGTTCCTGAGAGGATATACACGGGTTTGACTTAAGAAAAATCCATTTTCCTTCACTTGATCATCTCTCCAAACCCTTGGAGAAAGAGGAAAGCTATTGGAGGAAGAGGAGCTAGATCCGCCATTGGAGGAGCTTCGGAGCTCCGAATCGCAAGCCGACTCCGGATCCACGGAGGCAACGCAAGTGCGGTGATTTCTATCCGATTACATTTTGATGGCGCCAAAGAGGAACGCAAGGGTAACGATCCTCACTTGTGAGCATGATAGCTCTCTTTCTTAGCATAGGAAGCCCTCTCTCGCGAGTTTGCGAAGAGTTGGAGGCGTTCCTTCGGGTAGATATGTAAAGTCCCCGTTGTTTAGCGTCCGTATGCGAGAACGGACATAGGCATTTTGGTTGAAGCCTACCCGGACATGTTAGTCCGGATCGGTGTTGTTGCATTGCATAAGGCCGGAGAAGACTCCGTGCTATTTGGTGTTTTCGGGTTTTCTACGCGGTAGATTGCAGCAGGGAGCCTTGGGGACTAACCCAAAGGTGCACCCGGAAAACTGGGCGGACACGAGGTCTTGCCAACTTGGTGGCTTGGAAGCCAACTTGAACATAACCGGGTTATGTGACTTGTGATGAAAATTGGACTCGGTAGAAGTTTGACCTGCGCATATGGTTTAAATTACCGTTGCGGGCGCATATGGTTTAAATTACCGTTGCGTTGTGAGCACGGGTTAGATGGAACCGTACCCACTCTATGTCGTTCGGATTAGGGCCGTTGGCATAGATGAGGGTCTTCGGCGGTCTATGGTTTTAATTACCGTGACCCATGCCAGGACGACAAACTGCTCATTGTTTGGCCGTCCAAGAGAGGATGGCGGTGAGTCGGCAGACTTAGACTGCGTTCACCAAGAATGTGCCCTGAGTGCACGGGGTGTGTGGCCGTTGAGCCTCCGCCTGTGATGAAATGACTATATTTATAATGCTCGCTTATGCTAATGAAATGCAGGGAAGGAGCATCGCCGCCCCGAGTTGGGGGCGGGATCGTTATAATTTGGTCAGCATTGCTGACCGTTGCTTTGTTTGCCACCGTGCGGTGTTTTGTTTGCTTGCAGGTGCAGCTGGACCGAGCGGTCAATAGCGGGCTAAAGCCCTTTTTGCGAAGCTGGCCCTCGAAGGCCCAAGTGAAATGTTTTCTATTTTTATTCATGTATGGCCGGCCTGCGTGCCGAGGTTGGTAAATCATGTAATAGACAAGTGAAACTTTTTGTAAGGCCTTAAGGCCAATGTTTGGGTATTTTTGTATACATTCCTAAATGTGGTATTAGTGGACATTCGTGCTCTTATGCTGGGTTCTTGTTTACAACTTATATTAACTGCTTCCGCTAGAATGCTCTGTGTAGGACGTTGAGATTGGTTGGATGGTTTCCATAAGTAACCACCCGGTCTGTCTGTGGTATATGGCGTCGGGCCCCGGCCGGACCTACTGCTATATGCTATGCGACGGATAGGGGGTGTTACAATTTGGTATCAGACTACTGGTTTTGGTCGGGCTTAAAGGAATTCGTGGTCGAATTCTTTTTAAGGGGTGGTGAGCACATTGTGTGCGTCATCGTTATAATGGTAAAAGAACCCATGAATGTCCACTTAGGAATGAAAATACTCGTGTTTGAGGAACCTGCGTGTTCCTATAATTGCTGTTTGCAATGTTATTTGGTCGCTTAACGGTGTTTTGTACCACTATAGGTGACCCGAAGTGGTGTTGGGCCGTCAGAACGCCGAGGTTCTGAGGCTAGTAGTGCACCAGAAGTTGCTCCCGCAACACCTTTGTCGGCTGAAAATATAAGATTGGTGGCTGAAGCGGTGTTGGCCGTGATAAATGCGCAGCCTGGGAGGCAAGCGCAGCAGCCCGCTCCTGTGATGGAGCAAGTACCTCTTCAAGAGGCTGAGCCGAGGAGGATGGAGCAAGTGGTTGTAGAACCAATAGTGCCAAGGAGGGCGACTGAGAGGCAGTTGAAGCATGTAATGAGCTTTAACCCTCCGTTATTCTCGGGGTTGGGAACCCCATCGCAGGCTGAAGACTGGCTCTCTAGGGTGAAGAGAGTCATGACAGCGACGGAGACGGAGGAGTGGCAAATGACCACCATCGCTACGTTCCTTCTGGATGGGGAAGCGAGGATGTGGTGGGAAGGTTTGGAGCTGCATCATTTGAGAGGTAGACAACTGATAGACGTTCCGATGGAAGAGTTCTCGGAATTGTTCTTAGCAAGATACCTCCCTTCTACTCAGAGGATTTCAATGGAGAATGAGTTCCTGAAGTTGGTGCAGGGTGAGAGGAGCATGGATGAATATCTCCACGAGTTTACGCGGTTGAGTCGTTATGCTGGCTCCATCATCATGGATGAGGAGCGCAAGACTAATCGTTTTTATGAAGGCTTGAGGGATGAGCTGAGACTATTACTGTCGGGGCCGATGACGCAGGGTTTCTTAACCTTGGTCAATACTGCCCGGTCCTTGGAGAAGGACATGAAGAGTGTACAAGCGAAGAAAGGCTTGGGCGAGAAGAAATCTGGGTTCAAAGTGCCGACTACTTCAAAGTCTGGCTATCAAAGATTCTTTAAGAAGCATAGGACTTCGGGTCCAGCTCCTTCTGGTGCTTCTGGGGCGACTACGAGTCGGACCCCGGGCGCGTGCTTTACTTGTGGCAAGACGGGGCACTTTGCCCGTGATTGTTGGAGCGGACGTCCTAAGTCCGAGAGGAGGCCAGGAGCTACTTATGAAGAGAAAGGTAAGGCGGTGGAGTCGACCGCATCCCACTATGCTCCGGCCCAACCAAGGGTCTACAATCTTGGCCAACAGGAGGCCATTAAACAAGCTGACGTGGTGACAGGTACAGTTTAATTTATAGCAAGTCAATTCCTTTATATGCTTGTTATGTATATGTTACCTTACCACTGCTTGTTTAGGATTTGTAATGATTTGTGAAAATCCCGCACGAGCACTCTTCGATACGGGAGCTTCACACTCCTTCTTGTCCGAAGGATTTATATCACGCATCGGAGTCCCTTCTTCGATGGCGAAGGATAAGTTGGATGTGTTGTTGCCCAATGGGTGTTCGATGCGAGCGGTTAGGATCTGCGAGGTTAAGACTCGTATTGGAGAGCAGGAGTTCGACCTGCGGGCGTCTTTACTTCCGTTAGTGGAGTTTGACGTCATATTTGGAATGGACTGGCTCTCGGAGCAGCAGGCCCATATAGATTGCGGTAGCAAAGA